>CASBWL010000221.1:0-603267 GCA_949130495.1 Sambucus nigra
TATGCCTAAGTCTAGATCTATGCAAATTATCGTAGTATTATCAAATAGGAGGTCCTGTGATCGTGTTTGTCCATTCCTACAATTTACATTGGGCCCGTGCGAGGTGTTGGTACCACTCACAGAGCCGTTCGGGGGATGTTTCGGGCTTTCACCAACTAACGCCATTTTTTTAAGCCTAAGTCTAAAAATTTGCAAATTATCATCATATTCTCAAACCGGAGGTACTGTGATCGCGCGGTCAGTTCGTACGACTTACATTGTTCCGTGAGAGGTGTTGGTGCCACTCACTGGGCCGTTCGGGGGTTGTTTCAGATTTTCACCCACTAACGCAATGTTTTTATGCCTAAGTCTAGACATATGCAAATTATTGTAGTATTCTCAAATAGGAGGTCCTGTGATCGCGTTGTCCGTTCATACAATTTACATTGGTCCTGTGCGAGGTGTTTGTGCCACTCACGGGGTCGTTCGGGGGCTGTTTCGTCTTTTCTCCCACTAACGTAATGTTTTTAAGCCTAAGTCTAAAAATATGCAAATGACCATCATATTCTCAAAACGAGGATCCCGTGATCGCGCGATCTGTTTGCACGGGTTACATTGGTCCCACGCGAGCTGTTGGTGCCACTCAAGAGGTTGTTCAGGGGCTGGTTCTAGTTTTCACCCACTAATGCCATATTTTTAATCCTAAGTCTAAAAATATGCTAATTATCATCGTTTTATCAAACCAGGGGTCCCGTGATCGCGCGGTCAGTTCGTATGAGTTACATTGGTCCCGTGCGAGGTGTTGTTGCCACTCACATGCCCATTCCGGGGCTGATTCAGGTTCTCCTTCACTAATGCCATGTTTTAAAACTAAGTCTTGAAATATGCTAATTATCATCGTATTCTCAAATCGGGGGTCCTGTGATCACGCGGTCAGTTTCTGCGAGTTACATTGGTCCCGTGCGAGGTATTGGTGCCACTCACAGGGACGTTCGAGAACTATTTCATGTTTTCACCCACTAACGCCATGTTTTTAAGCCTAAGTCTAGAAAAATGAAAATTATCATTGTATTCTAAAACTGGGGGTCCCGTTATCGTGCGGTCAGTTCGTATGAGTTATATTGGACCCGTGCGATGTGTTGGTGCCACTCACGGGGCCGTTCGGGGACTATTTTAGGTTTTCACCCACTAACGCCATGTTTTTAAGCCTAATTCGAAAACTTTGCAAATTATCATCGTATTCTAAAACCAGGGGTCCTCTGATCACACAGTCAGATATACAAGTTCCATTGGTCCTGTCCGAGATGTTGGGGCCACTCACGGGGCCGTTCGGGGGCTGTTTCGAGTTTTCACCCACAAACGCCATGTTTTTAAGCCCAAGTATAAAAATATAGAAATTATCATCATATTCTGAAACTGAGGGTCCCGGATTCATGCAGTCAGTTTGTACGAGTTACATTGGTCCCGTACAAGGTGTTGGTGCCACACATGGGGTCATTTGGGAACTATTTCGAGTTTTCACCCAGTAACGCCATGTTTTTAAGCATAAACCTAGAAATATGAAAATTATCATCGTATCCTCAAACCGGGGGTCCCATGATCCCACGGTCAGTTCCTACGAGTTCCATTGGTCCTTTTCGAGATGTTGGTGCCACTCACGGGGTCGTTCGGGGGCTGTTTCGAGTTTTCACCCACAAACGCCATGTTTTTAAGCCTAAGGATAAAAATATACAAATTATCATCGTATTCTCAAACTGAGGGTCCCACGTTCGTGCCGTCAATTTATACAAGTTACATTGGTCCCGTGCAAGGTGTTGGTGCCACACATGGGGCCGTTTGGGAACTATTTTGAGTTTTCACCCACTAACGCCATGTTTTTAAGCCTAAACCTAGAAATATGAAAATTATCATCGTATCCTTAAACCGAGGGTCCCGTGATCCCGCGGTCAGTTCCTACGAGTTACATTTGTCCCGTATGAGGTGTTGGTGCCAGTCACGGGGTCGTTCTGGGGCTGTTTTGGGTTTTCACCCACTAACGCCATGTTTTTAAGCCTAAGTCTAGAAATATTCAAATTATCATCGTATTCTCAAACCGAGGGTACCGTGATCGCATGGTCTGTCTGTACGAGTTACACTGGTCCCGTGCGAGGTGTTGGTGCCACTCACGGGGCCGTTCGGGGACTGTTTGGGGTTTTCACCCACTAATTCAATGTTTTAAGCATAAGTCTAGAAATATGCAAATTATCATCATATTCTCAAAATGAGTGTCCCGTGATTGCGCGGTCAGTTTGTACACGTTACATTGGTCCCATGCGACGTTGGTGCCACTTACGGGGCCGTTCGCGGGATATTTCGGCTTTTCACCCACTAATGCTTTATTTTTGAGACTAAGTCTAAAGATATGCAAACTATCATCGTATTCTTAAATCAGGGGTCCCGTGATCACACAGTTAGTTCGTACGAGTCACATTAGACCCGTGTGAGGTGTTGGTTCCACTCATGGGTCCGTTTGGGGGCTATCTCGGGGTTTTACCCACTAACACCATGTTTTTAAGACTAAGTCTAAAATATGCAAATTATCATCGTATTCTCAAATCGGGGGTCCCGTGATCGCATGGTGAGTTCCTATGAGATACATTGGTCCCGTGCGAGGTGTTGGTTCCACTCACAGGGTCGTTCGGGGGCTGTTTCAGGTTTTCACCCCCTAACGCCATGTTTTTAAGCCTAAGTCGAAAAATTTGCAAATTATCATCGTATTCTCAAACCGGGTGTCCTGTGATCGCACGATCAGTTCATACGAGTTTCATTGGTCCCGTTCGAGATGTTGGTTCCACTCAGGGGGCCGTTCGGGGCCTGTTTCGAGTTTTCACCCACTAACGCCATGTTTTTAAGCCTAAGTCTAAAAATATGAAACTTACATCATATTCTCAAACTGAGGGTCCCGTGTTCGTGCGGTCAGATTGGATGAGTTACATTCTTCCCGTGCAAGGTGTTGGTGCCACACATGGGGTCGTTTGGGAACTATTTCGAGTTTTCACCCACTAACGCCATGTTTTTAAGCCTAAACCTAGAATTATACAAATTATCATCGTATCCTCAAACCGGGGGTCCCGTGATCCCACGATCAGTTCCTACGAGTTCCATTGGTCCAGTCCGAGATGTTGGTGCCACTCACGGGGCCGTTCGGGGGCTGTTTTGAGTTTTGACCCACAAACGCCACGTTTTTAAGCCTAAGTATAAAAATATACAAATTGTCATCATATTCTCAAACTGAGGGTCCCGCGTTCGTTCGGTCAGTTTGTACGAGTTACATTGGTCCCGTGCAAGGTCTTGGTGCCACACATGGTGCCGTTTGGGAACTATTTCGAGTTTTCACCCACTAACGCCATGTTTTTAAGCCTAAACATAGAAATTTGTAAATTATCATCGTATCCTCAAATCAGGGGTCCCGTGATCCCGCGGTCAGTTCCTACGAGGTACATTGGTCCCGTATGAGGTGTTGGTGCCACTCACGGGGTCGTTCGGGGGCCGTTTCGGGTTTTCACCCACTAACGCCATGTTTTTAAGCCTAAGTCTAGAAATATTCAAATTATCATCGTATTCTCAAACCGTGGGTACCGTGATCGCATGGTCTGTCTGTACGAGTTACATTGGTCCCGTGCGAGGTGTTGGTGCCACTCACGGGGCTGTTCGGGGACTGTTTGGGGTTTTCACCCACTAATGCAATGTTTTTAAGCATAAGTCTAGAAATATGCAAATTATCGTCATATTCTCAAAACGAGTGTCCCGTGATTGCGCGGTCAATTTGTATAAGTGACATTGGTCCCATGCGACGTTGGTGCCACTTACGGGGCCGTTCGCGGGATATTTCTGCTTTTCACCCACTAATGCTTTATTTTTTAGACTAAGTCTAGAGATATGCAAACTATCATCATATTCTTAAATCAGGGATCCCGTGATCACACAGTTAGTTCGTACGAGTCACATTAGACCCGTGTGAGGTATTGGTGCCACTCATGGGGCCGTTTGGGGGCTATCTCGGGGTTTTAACCACCAACACCATGTTTTTAAGACTAAGTCTAAAAATATGCAAATTATCATCATATTCTCAAATCGGGGGTCCCGTGATCGCATGGTCAGTTCCTACGAGATACATTGGTCCCGTGGGAGGTGTTGGTTCCACTCACAGGGTCGTTTGGGGGATGTTTCGGGATTTCACCCACTAACGCCATGTTTTTAAGCCCAAGTCAAAAAATTTGCAAATTATCATCGTATTCTCAAACCGGGTGTCCTGTGATCGCACGATTAGTTCATACGAGTTCCATTGGTCCCGTTCGAGATGTTGGTGCCACTCACGGGGCCGTTCAGGGGATGTTTCGAGTTTTCACCCAGTAACGCCATGTTTTTAAGCCTAAACATAGAAATATACAAATTATCATCGTATCCTCAAACCGGGGGTCCCGTGATCCCATGGTCAGTTCCTACGAGTTCCATTGGTCCAGTCCGAGATGTTGGTGCCACTCAGGGGGCCGTTCGGGGGCTGTTTCGAGTTTTCACCCATACACACCATGTTTTTAAACCTAAGTATAAAAATATACAAATTGTCATCGTATTCTCAAACTGAGGATCCCACGTTCGTGCGGTCAATTTGTACGAGTTACATTGGTCCCGTGCAAGGTGTTGGTGACACACATGGTGCCGTTTGGGAACTATTTTGAGTTTTCACCCACTAACGCCATGTTTTAAGCCTAAACCTAGAAATATGCAAATTATCATCGTATCCTCAAATCGGGGGTCTCATGATAGCGCGGTCAGTTCCTATGAGTTACATTAGTCCCGTGCGAGGTGTTAGTGCCACTCACGGGGTCGTTCGGGGGTTGTTTTAGGTTTTCACCCACTAACGCCATGTTTTGAAGCCTAAGTCTATAAATATTCAAATTTTCATTGTATTCTCAAATCGAGGGTACCGTGATCGCGTGGTCAGTCTGTAATAGTTACATCGGTCCCATGCGAGGTGTTGATGCCACTCATGGGGCCGTTCGGGGACCGTTTGGGGTTTTGACCCACTAATGCCATGTTTTTAAGCGTAAGTCTAGAAATATGAAAATTATCATTGTATTCTCAAAATGAGTGTCCCGTGATCGCATGGTCAGTTTGTACGAGTTACATTGGTCCAGTGCGAGGTGTTGGTGCCACTTACGGGGCCGTTCGGGGGCTATTTCCGTCTTTCACCCACTAATGCTTTATTTTTTAACCTAAGTCTAGAGATTTGCAAATTATCATCGTATTCTCAAATTAGGGGTCCCGTGGTCACACAGTTAGTTCGTACGAGTAACATTAGACCCGTGTGAGGTGTTGGTGCCACTCATGGGGCCCTTTGGGGGCTATCTCGGGGTTTCACCCACTAACACCATGTTTTTAAGCCTAAGTCTAGAGATATGCAAATTATCTTCATATTCTCATACTGGGGGTCTCGTGATCGTATGGTCAGTTCCTACGAGTTACATCGGTCCCGTGCTAGGTGTTGGTTCCATTCACAACGTCGTTCGGGGGCTATATCGGGTTTTCACCCACTAACGCCATGTTTTTAAGACTAAGTCAAAAATTTTTCAAATTATCATCGTATTCTCAAATCGGGAGTCCTGTGATCGCACGATCAGTTCATACGAGTTCCATTGGTCCTGTCCTAGATGTTGGTGCCACTCACGGGGCCGTTCGGGGGCTATTTTGAGTTTTCACCCACTAACGCCATGTTTTTAAGCCTAAGTCTAGAAATATGAAAATTATAATCGTATTCTCAAACAGAGGGTCCTACATTCGCACGGTCAGTTTGAATGAGTTACATTGGTCCCGTGCAAGGTGTTGGTGCCACACACGAGGCCGTTCGGGAATTGTTTCGAGTTTTCACCCACTAACGAAATTTTTTTAAGCCTAAACCTAGAGATATGAAAATTATCATTGTATCCTCAAATTGGGGGTCCCGCGATCGTGCGGTCAGTTCCTACGAGTTACATTGGTCCCGTGCAAGGTGTTGCTGCCACTCACGAGGTCGTTCGGGGGTTATTTCGGGTTTTCACCCACAAACGCCACGTTTTTAAGCCTAAGTCTTGAAATATTCAAATTAGTGTCGTATTCTCAAACTGAGGGTACCGTGATCGCGTGGTCAGTTTGTACGAGTTACATTGGTCCCTTGCGAGGTGTTGGTGCCCCTCACCGGGGCGTTCGGGGACTGTTTGTTGTTTTCACCCACTAACACCATGTTTTTAAGCCTAAGTAAAAAAATATGAAAATTATCATCGTATTCTCAAACCGAGTGTCCTGTGATCGCGGGTCAATTTGTATGAGTTACATTGGTCCTGTACGAGGTGTTGGTACCACTCACGGGGCTGTTCAGGGGATATTTTGGCTTTTCACCCACTAATGCCTTATTTTTCTGCCCAAGTCTAGAGATATGCAAGTTATCATTGTATTCTCAAATCTGGGGTCTCGTGATTGCACAGTCAGTTCGTACGAGTAACAGTAGACCAATGTGAGGTGTTGGTGCCACTCACAGGGCCGTTTGGGTGTTATTTCGAGTTTTCAACCACTAACACCATGTTTTTAAGCCCAAGTTTAGAAATATGCAAATTATCATCGCATTCTCAAATCGGGGGTCCCGTGATCATGTCGTCAGTGCCTGCGAGTTACATTGGTCCCCTGCGAGTTGTTGGTTCCACTCACCGTTCGGGGGCTATTTCGGGTTTTCACCCACTAACGCCATGTTTTAAATCCTAACTCAAAATATTTGCAAATTGTCATCGTATTCTCAAATTGGGGGTCTCGTGATCGCGTGGTCAGTTCCTATGAGTTACATTAGTCCCGTGCGAGGTGTTGGTGCCACTCACGGGGTCGTTCGGGGGTTGTTTCAGGTTTTCACACACTAACACCATGTTTTTAAGCCTATGTTTAGAAATATTCAAATTATTGTCGCATTCCCAAATCGAGGGTACCGTTATCGCGTGGTCAGTCTGTAATAGTTACATTGGTCCCGTGCGAGGTGTTGATGCCACTCACGGGGCCGTTCGGGGACTGTTTGGGGTTTTCACCCACTAATGCCATGTTTTTAAGCGTAAGTCTAGAAATATGCAAATTATCATCGTATTCTCAAAATGAGTGTCCCGTGATCACATGGTCAGTTTATACGAGTTACATTGGTCCAGTGCGAGCTGTTGGTGCCACTTACGGGGCCGTTCGGGGGCTATTTCGGCTTTTCACCCACTAATGATTTATTTTTTAGCCTAATTCTTGAGATATGGAAATTATCATCGTATTCTCAAATTAGGGGTCCCGTTGTCACACAATTAGTTCGTACGAATAACATTGGACCCGTGTGAGGTATTGGTGCCACTCATGGGGCCGCTTGGGTGCTATCTCGGGTTTTCAACCACTAACACCAAGTTTTTAAGCCCAAGTCTAGAAATATGCAAATTATCATCGTATTCTCAAACCGGGGGTCCCGTGATCACGTGGTCAGTTACTACGAGTTACATTGGTACCGTGCGAGGTGTTGGCTCCACTCACGGGGTCGTTCGGGGGATATTTCGGGTTTTTACCCACTAATGCCATGTTTTTAAGCCTAAGTCGAAAAATTTGAAAATTATCATCGTATTCTCAAATCGGGAGTCCTGTGATCGTACAATCTGTTCATACGAGTTCCATTGGTCCCATCCGAGATGTTGGTGCCACTCATGGGGCCGTTCGGGGGATGTTTCGAGTTTTCACCCACTAACGCCATGTTTTTAAGCCTAAGTCTAGAAATATGAAAATTATCATCATATTCTCAAACCGAGGGTCCGGCATTCGCGCGATCGATTTGAATGAGTTTCATTGGTCCCGTGCAAGGTGTTGGTGCCACACACAGGGCCGTTTGGGAACTTTTTTGAGTTTACACCCACTAACGCAATTTTTTTAAGCCTAAACCTAAATATATGCAAATTATAATCGTATCCTCAAGCTGGGGGTCCCGTGATTGCGCGATCAGTTCCTACAAGTTACATTGGTCCCGTGCGAGGTGTTGGTTCCTCTCACGGGGTCGTTCGGGGTTGTCTGGAGTTTTCACCCACTAACGCCACTTTTTAAGCCTAAGCCTAGAAATATTCAAATTATCATCGTATTCTCAAACCGAGGGTACCGTGATCACGTGGTCAGCTTATACGAGTTACATTGGTCCGTTGCGAGGTGTTGTTGCCACTCAAGGGGCCGTTCGGGGACTTTTTGGGGTTTTCACCCACTAACACCATGTTTTTATGCCTAAGTCTAGAAATATGCAAATTATCATCATATTCTCAAATCAAGTGTCCCGTGATTGCACGGTTAGTTTGTATGAGTTACATTGGACCCATGCGAGGTGTTGGTGCCACTCACGGGGCCGTTCGACAGCTATTTTGGCTTTTCAACCACTAATGCCTTGTTTTTTAGCCTAAGTCTAAAGATATGCAAATTATCATCGTATTCTCAAATATGGGGTCCCGTGGTTGCACAGTCAGTTTGTACGAGTAACAGTGGACCCATGTAAGGTGTTGGTGCCACTCACGAGGCCATTTGGGGGCTATTTCGGTTTTCACCCACTAACACCATGTTTTTAAGCCCAAGTCTAGAAATATGCAAATTATCGTCGTATTCTCCAACCAGGGGTCCCGTGATCGCATGGTCAGTTCCTACGAGTTACATTGGTCCCGTGCGAGGTGTTAATACCACTCACGTGGCCGTTCGTGGGCTATTTAGGCTTTTCACCCACTAATGCATTGTTTTTAAGCCTAACTGTAGAAATATGCAAATTATCATTTTATTCTCAAACTGGGGGTCCCGTGATTGCGTGGTCAGTTCGTTCAAGTTACATTGGTCCCATGCGAGGTGTTGGTGCACTCAGGGGGCTGTTGGGGGGCTATTTCAGGTTTTCACCCACTAAAGCCATGTTTTTAAGCCACAGTCTAGAAATTTGCAAATTATCATTGTATTCTCTATTCGGGAGTCTCGTGATAGCGCGGTCAGTTCCTATGAGTTACATTAGTCCCGTGCGAGGTGTTAGTGCCACTCACGGGGTCGTTCGGGGGTTGTTTCAGGTTTTCACCCACTAACGCCATGTTTCGAAGCCTAAGTCTAGAAATATTCAAATTTTCATTGTATTCTCAAATCGAGGGTACCGTGATCGCGTGGTCAGTCTGTAATAGTTACATCAGTCCCATGCGAGGTGTTGATGCCACTCATGGGGCCGTTCGGGGACCGTTTAGGGTTTTGACCCACTAATGCCTTGTTTTTAAGCGTAAGTCTAGAAATATGAAAATTATCATCGTATTCTCAAAATGAGTGTCCCGTGATCGCATGGTCAGTTTGTACGAGTTACATTGGTCCAGTGCGAGGTGTTGGTGCCACTTATGGGGCCGTTCGGGGGCTATTTCCGTCTTTCACCCACTAATGCTTTATTTTTTAACCTAAGTCTAGAGATATGCAAATTATCATCGTATTCTCAAATTAGGGGTCCCGTGGTCACACAGTTAGTTCGTACGAGTAACATTAGACCCATGTGAGGTGTTGGTGCCACTCATGGGGCCCTTTGGGGGCTATCTCGGGGTTTCACCCACTAACACCATGTTTTTATGCCTAAGTCTAGAAATATGCAAATTATCATCATATTCTCGAACCGGGGCTCTCGTGATCGCATGGTCAGTTCCTACGAGTTACATCGGTCCCGTACGAGGTGCTGGTTCCACTCACAACGTCGTTCGGGGGCTATTTCGGGTTTTCACCCACTAACGCCATGTTTTTAAGACTAAGTCAAAAAATTTGCAAATTATCATCGTATTCTGAAACCGGGAGTCCTGTGATCGCACGATCAGTTCATACGAGTTCCATTGGTCCTGTCCGAGGTGTTGGGTGCCACTCAAGGGGCCGTTCGGGGGCTATTTCGAGTTTTCACCCACTAACGCCATGTTTTTAAGCCTAAGTCTAGAAATATGAAAATTATCATCATATTATCAAACCGAGGGTCCGGCGTTCACGCGATCAGTTTGAATGAGTTTCATTGGGCCCGTGCAAGGTGTTGGTGCCACACACGGGGCCGTTCGGGAACCGTTTTGAGTTTACACCCACTAACGCAATTTTTTTAAGCCTAAACCTAGATATATGCAAATTATCAATGTATCCTCAAGCCAGGGGTTCCGTCATCGCGCGGTCAGTTCCTACGAGTTACATTGGTCCCGTGCGAGGTGTTGGTTCCACTCACGGGGTCGTTCGGGGGCTATTTCTGGTTTTCACCCACTATCGCCATGTTTTTAAGGCTAAGTCTAGAAATATTCAAATTATCGTTGTATTCTCAAACCGAGGGTACCGTGATCGCATGGTCAGTTTGTAGGAGTTACATTGGTCCCTTGCGAGGTGTTGGTGGCACTCATGGGGCCGTCCGGGGCCTTTTTGGGGTATTCACCCACTAACACCATGTTTTTTAGCCTAAGTCTAGAAATATGAAAATTATCATCGTATTCTCAAACCGAGTGTCCCGTGATTGCGCGGTCAGTTTGTATGAGTTACATTGGTCCCATGCGAGGTGTTGGTGCCACTCATAGGGCCGTTCGGGGGCTATTTTGTCTTTTCACCCACTAATGCCTTGTTTTTGAGCCTAAGTCTAAAGATATGCAAATTATCATCGTATTCTCAAATCAGGGGTCCCGTGAATGCACAGTCAGTTTGTACGAGTAACAGTGGACCCGTGTGAGTTATTGGTGCCACTCACGAGGCCATTTGGGGGATATTTCGGGTTTTCACCCACTAACACCATGTTTTTAAGACCAAGTCTAGAAATATGCAAATTATCATCGTATTCTCAAATCGGGGGTCCCGTGATCGTGTGGTCAGTTCCTACGAGTTACATTGGTCCCGTGCGAGGTGTTGGTTCCACTCACCGTTTGGGGGCTATTTCGGGTTTTCACCCACTAACGTCATGTTTTTAAGCCTAGTCAAAAAATTTGCAAATTATCATCGTATTCTCAAATCGGGGGTCCTATGATTGCGCGGTCAGTTCCTATGAGTTACATTGGTCCCGTGCGAGGTGTTGGTGCCACTCACGGGGTCGTTCGGGGGCTGTTTCGGGTTTTCCCCCACTGACGCCATGTTTTGAAGCCCCAGTCTAGAAATATTCAAATTATCGTCATATTCTCAATCTGAGGGTAACCTGATCGTGTGGTCAGTTTGTATGAGTTACATTGGTCCCGTGCGAGGTGTTGGTGCCACTCACGGTGCCATTCGGGGACTGTTTGGGGTTTTAACCCACTAACGCTATGTTTTTAAGCCTAAGTCTAGAAATATGCAAATTATCATCGTATTCTCAAAGCGAGTGTCCCGTGATTGCACGGTCATTTTGTACGAGTTACATTGGTCCCATGCTAGGTGTTGGTGCCCCTCACGGTGCCGTTTGGGGGATATTTTGTCTTTTCACCCACTAATGCCTTATTTTTTAGCCAAAGTCTAGAGATTTGCAAATTATCATTGTATTCTCAAATCTGGGGTCCTGTGATTGCACAGTCAGTTCGTACGAGTAACAGTGGACCCGTGTGAGGTGTTGGTGTCACTCTCGCGAACGTTTGGTGGCTATTTCGGATTTTCACCCACAAACACCATGTTTTTAAGCCCAAGTCTAGAAATATTCAAATTATCGTCGTATTCTCAAATCGGGATCCCGTGATCACGTGGTCAGTTCCTACGAGTTACATTGGTCCCGTGCGAGGTGTTTGTTTCACTCACGGGGTCGTTCGGGGATGTTTTGGTTTTTCACCCACTAACGCCATGTTTTCAACCCTAAGTCGAAAAATTTGCAAATTATCATCGTATTCTCAAATCGGGGGGGCTGTGATCGCACGGTCAGTTCGTACGAGTTTAATTGGTCCCGTCCGAGATGTTGGTGCCACTCACGGGGCCGTTCGGGGGCTGTTTCTAGTTTTCACCCACTAACGCCATGTTTTTAAGTCTAAGCCTAGAAATAGGTATATTATCCTCGTATTCTCAAACTGAGGGCCTTGCGTTCGCATTGTCAGTTTGTAAAAGTTACATTGGTCCTGTGTAAGGTGTTGATGACACACACGGGGCTGTTCGGGAACTGTTTTGACTTTTCACCCACTAACGCCATGTTTTTAAGCCTAAACCTAAAAATATGCAAATTATCATCGTATCCTATAGCCATAGGTCCAATGATCGTGCGGTCAATTCCTACGAGTTACATTGGTCCCATGCGAGGTGTTGGTACAACTAAAGGGGTCGTTCGGGGGCTGTTTCGGGTTTTCCCCCACCAACGCCAAGTTTTGCTTAAGTTTAGAAATATGAAAATTGTCATGTATTCTCAAATCGAGGGTCCCGTGATCGCCCGATCAGTTCATACGACTTACATTAGTCCCGTGTGAGGTGTTCGTGCCACTCACGGGGCCGTTCAGGGGCTATTTCGTCTTTTCACCCACTAATGCCTTGTTTTTAAGCCTAAATATAGAGATATTGAAATTATCATCGTATGCTCAAATCGAGGGTCATGTGATTCCACATCAGTTAACACAAGTAACATTGGTCCCATGCAAGTGTTGGTGCCACTAACGGGGCCATTCGAGGGCTACTTCAGGTTTTCACCCAATAACGCCATGTTTGTACGTGAAAGGCTAGAGATATGAAAATATCATCGTATTCTCAAATCGGGGGTCCCGTGATTGCACAATCAGTTCGTACGAGAAACATTAGTCCCGTACGAGGTGTTGGTACCACACACGTGGCCGTTCGGGGGATGTTTAAGATTTTCACCCACTAACACCATGTTTTTAAGCCTAAGTCTAAAAATTTGCAAATTATCATCGTATTCGCAAATCGGGGGTGCTGTGATCGCGCCATTAGTTTTTACGAGTTACGTTGGTCCCGTGCGATATGTTGGTGCAACTCACAGGGCCGTTCAGGGGTTATTTTGGGTTTCAACCCACTAACGCCAAGTTGTTAATCCTTGGTCAAGAAATATGCAAATTATTTTCGTATTCTCAAACTGAGGGTCCCCTACATTCGTGCGGTCAGTTCGTACGAGTTACATTCATGCCGTGCGAGGTATTAGTGCCACTCACGGGGCCGTTCGGTAGCTATTTCACATTTTCACGCACTAATACCTTGTTTTTAAGCCTAAGTCTAGAAATATGCAAATTATCGCCATATTTTGAAATCGGGCGTCCCATGTTCACGTGGTTAGTTCCTACAAGTTATGTTTGTCCTGTGCGAGGTGTTGGTGCCACTCACGGGTCCATTCGGGGGCTATTTCGGGTTTTCACCCACTAACACCATATTTTAAGGCGAAGTTTAGAAATATGAAAATTATCATCGTATTCTCAAATGGGTGTCCCGTGATCACAGGGTCAGTTCGTACGAGTTACATTGGTCCCGTACGAGGTGTTGGTTCCACTCACGGAGCCGTCCGGGGGCTGTTTTAGGTTTTCACCCACTATCCCCATGTTTTTAGGCCTAAGTCTAAAAATTTGGAAATCATCGTCGTATTATGAAACCGAGAGTACAGTGATCGGGCGGTATGTTCGTACGAGTTACATTGGTCCCGTGCGAGGTGTTGGTGCCACTCACGAGGCCATTCGGGGGTTGTTTTAGGTTTTCACCCACTAATGCAATGTTTTTAAGCTTAAGTCTAGACATATGCAAATTATCGTAGTATTCTCAAATCGGAGGTCTTGTTATTGTGTGCTCCATTCCTATGAGTTACATTGGTCCCGTGCGAGGTGTTGGTGATATTCACGGGGTCGTTCGGTGGCTGTTTTGAGTTTTCACCCACTAACACAATTTTTTTAAGCCTAAGTCTAAAAATATGCAAATTATCGTCGTATGCTCAAAACGACGTTCCCGTGCTCGCGCGATCAGTTTGTACGTGTTACATTGTTCCCGTGCGAGGTGTTGGTGCCACTCATAGGGTCGTTCGGGGGTTGTTCTAGTTTTCACCCACTAACGCCCTATTTTTAGACCTACATCTAAAAATATGCTAATTATCATCATATTCTAAAACTGGGGATCCCATGATCGCGCGATCACTTCATATGAGTTACATTGGTACCGTACGAGGTGTTGACGCCACTCACAGGCCCGTTCCGGGGCTGCTTTAGGTTCTCCTTAACCAAGGCCATGTTTTTAAACCTAAGTCTAGAAATATGCGAATTATCATCGTATTCTCAAACCGGGGGTCCCGTGATCGCGCGGTCTGTTTGTACGAGTCACATTGGTCCAGTGCGAAGTGTTAGTGCCACTCATGGGGCCGTTGGGGGGCCATTTTGGGTTTTCACCCATCACCGCCATGTTTTGACTAAGTTTAGAAATATGTAAATTATCATCGTATTCTCAAACCAGGGGTGTCATGAATCCGCGGTCAGTTCCTACGAGTTACATTGGTCTTGTGCAAGGTGTTGGTGCCACTCACGGGGCTGTTCGAGAACTGTTTCGGGTTTTCACCCACTAACGTCATGTTTTTAACCCTAAGTCTAGAAATATGCAAATTATCATCATATTCGAAAACTGGGGGTCCCGTGATCGCGCGGTCAATTCGTATGAGTTACATTGGACCCGTGCGAGGTGTTGGTGCCACTCATGGGGCCGTTCGGGGGCTATTTTGAGTTTTCATCCACAAAAGCAAACTTTTTTAGCCAAAATCATCGTATTTTCATACCGAGGGTCCTACGATTGCGCGGTCAGTTTGTACGAGTTACATTGGTCCCATACGAGGTGTTGGTTCCACACACGGGACGTTTCGGGAACTATTTTGGGTTTTCACCCACTAACGCCATGTTTTTAAGACGAAGCCTAAAATTATGCAAATTATCATCGTATTCTCAAACTGGAGGTCTCGTGATTGTGCGATGAGTTCCTACGAGTTACATTGGTCCCGTATGAGGTATAGGTGCCACTGAGGGGGTCGTTTTGGGGGCTCTTTCAGGTTTTCACCCAATAACGCCACATTTTTAAGCTTAAGTCTAGAAATATTCAAATTATCATCGTATTCTCAAACCGAGGGTACTATGATCATGTGGTCAGTTTGTATGAGTTACATTGATCCCGTGAGAGGTGTTGGTGCCACTCATAGGGCCATTTGGGGAATGTTTGGAGTTTTCACCCCCTAACGCCATGTTTTGAAGGCTAAGTCTATAAACATGAAAATTATCATCTTATTCTCAAACCTAGGGTCATGTGATCGAGCGGTCAGTTTGTACGAGTTTCATTGGACCCATGCGAGGTGTTGGTGCCACTCACGGGGCCGTTCGGAGGCTATTTTTGCTTTTCACCCACTAATGCCTTGTTTTTGAGCCTAAGTCTAGAGATATGCAAATTATCATCATATTATAAATTTCGAGGCCCCGGGATCGCACAGTCAGTTTGTACAAGTAACTTTGGACCCGTGCGAGGTGTTAGTGCCACTCACAGGGCTGTTCGAGGCCTATTTCGGGTTTTCACCCACTAACGCCATGTTTTTAAGCCCAAGTCTAGAAATAAGCAAATTTTTGTCATATTTTCAAATCGGGGATCCCGTGATCACGTGGTCAGTTCTTACGAGTTACATTGGTCCCGTGCGAGGTGTTGGCTCCACTCACGGGGTTGTTCGGGGGATATTTTGAGTTTTCACCCACTAATGCCATATTTTAAGACCTAAGTCTAGAAATTTGAAATTATCATTGTATTCTCAAACCGGAGCTCCCGTGATCACGTGGTCAGTTTGTACAAGTTACATTGGTCCCTTGAGTGGTGTTGGTGTCACTCACGGGGCCGTTCGGGAGCTATTTCGGGTTTTCACCCACCAACACCATGTTTTGCCTAAGTCTCAAAATACGCAATTTATCATCATATTCTCAAACCGAGGGTCCCGTGATCTCACGGTCAGTTCCTACGAGTTATATTGGTCCCATGCGAGGTATTGGTGCCACTTACGGGTCCGTTCGGGGACTATTTTGGGCTTTCACCCAGTAACGCCATGTTTAAAGCCTAAGTATAGAAATATGAAAATTATGGTCGTATTCTAAAACCGGGGGGGCCGTGATCACGCGGTCAGTTCATACGAGTCACATTAGCCGCGTGCGAGGTGTTAGGGTCACTAAGGGGGCCGTTTGGGGGCTGTTTCGGGTTTTCCCCCTCCAACGCCATGTTTTGCCTATGTCTAGAAATTTGCAAATTGTCATCACATTCTCAATCTGAGGGTCCCATGATCGTGCAGTCCGTTCATACGAGTTACATTGGTCCCATACGAGGTGTTGGTGCCACTCACGGGGCCATTCGGGGGCTATTTTGGGTTTTCACCCACTAACGCCATGTTTTTATGTGTAACTCTAGAGATATGAAAATTATCATCGTATTCTGAAATTGGGGGTCCCGTGATCGCACAATCAGTTCGTACGAGTAACATTGGTCCCGTGCGAGGTTTTGGTGCCACTCACGGGGCCGTTCGGGGGCTGTTTCGGGTTATCACCCACTAACGCAATGTTTTTAAGCCTAAGTCTTAAAATATTCAAATTATCATCATATTGTCAAACCGAGGGTTCCATGATCACGCAGTCAGTTCGTACGAGTTACATTGGTCCCTACGAGGTGTTGGTGCCACTCACGGGGCCGTTTGGGGGCTATTTCTCCCTTTCACCCACTAATGCCTTATTTTTAAGCCTAAGTTTAGAAATTATCATCGTATTCTCAAACAGGGGGTCCCGTAATCATGAGGTTAGTTTGGACGAGTTATATTGGTCTTGTACGAGGTGTTGGTGCCACTCACGAGGCCATTTGGGGGCTGTTTTGATTTTTTAACCACTAACGCCATGTTTTTAAGCCTAAGTCTATACATATGTAAATTATCGTCATATTCTCAAACTGGGGGTCCCGTGATCACGCGGTCAGTTCTTATGAGTTACATTGGTCCTGTACGAGGTGTTGGTGCCACTAACGGGGCCGTTCAAGGACTGTTTTGGGTTTTCACCCACTAACGGCATGTTTTTAAGCCTTAGTACCATATTCTCAAATCGGGGGTTCCGTGATTGTGCAGTCAGTTCGTACGAGTTACATTGGCCACATGCGAGGTGTTGGTGCCACTCAGGGGGTCGTTCGGGAGTTATTTCGAGTTTTCAACCACCAACGCTATGTTTTTCCCAAGTCTAAAAATATGAAAATTATCATCGTATTCTCAAACCAAGGGCCCTGTGATCACGCAGCCAGTTCATACGAGTTACATTGGTCCCGTGCGAGGTTTTGGTGCCACTCACGGGGCCGTTCGGGGAGCTATTTTGGGTTTTCACCCACTACCGCCATGTTTTTAAGCCTAAGTCCAGAAATATGCAAATTATCATCTTATTCTAAAATCGAGGGTCCCGTGATCACACGGTCAGCCCGTAAGAGTTACATTGGTCTCGTGCGAGGTGTTGGTGCCACACAGGGGGACGTTCGGGGACTGTTTTTGGGTTTTCACCCACTAACGCCATATTTTAAAGCATAAATCTTATAATATGCAAATTATCACCGTATTCTCAAACTGAGGTCCCCGTGATGACGCGATCAGTTCGTATGAGTTACATTGGTCCCGTGCGAGGTATTGCTGCCACCCACGGGGCCGTTCAGGTGTTGTTTCTAGTTTTCCCAGACCAATGCCGTAATTTTAATGCTAAGTCTAGAAATATTCAAATTATCATCGTATTATGGGCGTCCCGTTATCACGCGGTCAGTTCATACGAGTTACATTGGTCCCGTGCGAGGTGTTGGTGCCACTTAAGGGGCTGTTCGGGGGATGTTTCGGGTTATCACCCACTCACGCCATGTCTTTAAGGCTAAGTCTAGAAATATTAAAATTATCATCGTATTCTCAAAACGGGGCTCCCGTGATCACGCGGTTAGTTCTTACGAGTTACATTGGCCCCGTGCGAGGTGTTGGTGCCACTCACGGGGCCGTTCGGGAGCAGTTTCAGGTTTTCACCCACCAACATCATATTTTTAGGCTTAAGTCTAGAAATATGCAAAGTATCATTGTATTCTCAAATGGCGGTCCCGTGATCGTGCAGTCAGTTCTTACGAGTTATAATGGGTCCCATACGAGGTGTTGGTGCCACTCACAGGGCCGTTCTGGGGATGTTTCGGCTTTCACCCCACTAACGCCATGTTTTAAACCTAAGTCTAGAAATATGGTAATTATCATCGTACTCACAAATCGGGGGTCCCATGGTCGCTCGGTCAGTTAGTACGAGTTACATTGGTCCCGTGCGAGGTGTTGGTGAAACTCACGGGGCCGTTCGGGAGCAGTTTTAGGTTTTCACCCACCAACATCATGTTTTTAAGCTTAAGTCTAGAAATATGCAAAGTATCATCGTATTCTCAAACGGGGGTCCCATGATCGTGCAGTCAGTTCGGACTAGTTACATTGGTTCCGTGCGAGATGTTGGTGCCACTCACGGGGCTGTTCGGGGGATATTTCAGCTTTTCACCCACTAATGCCTTATTTTGAAGCCTAAGTCTACTATTATGCAAATTATCATCGTATTCTCAAATCGGGGGTCCCGTGATCGCGTGGTCAGTTTGTACGAGTTACATTGGTCCCATGTGAGACAGTAGTGCCACTCATGGGGTTGTTCGGGGGCTATTTCGAGTTTTCACCCAATAACGCCATGTTTTAAAGCCTAATTCTTGATATATGCAAATTATCGCCTTATTCTAAAATAGGGGTGCCGTGATCGCGCGATCAGTTTGTACGAGTTACAATGGTCCCGTGCGAGATGCTGGTGCAACTCACGGGGCCGTTCGGGGCTATTTCGGGTTAACGCCATGTTTTTAATCTTAGGTCTAGAAATAAACAAATTATCATCGTATTCTCAAACCGAGGGTCCCGTGATTGCGCGGTCAGTTCCTACGAGTTCCATTAGTCTCGTGCGAGGTGTTGGTGCCACTCACGGGGCCATTCGGGGACGATTTTGAGTTTTCACTCAGTAGCGCCATGTTTTTAAGCATAAGTCCAAAAATTTGCAAATTATCATCGTATTCTAAAATCGGGGGTTCCGTGATCGCGCGGTCAGTTCGTACGAGTTACATTGGTCCCGTGCGAGGTGTTAGTGCCACTCACGGGGCCGTTCGCAGGTTGTTCTGGGTTTTCACCCACTAACGCAATGTTTTTGAGACTAAGTCTCGAAATATGGAAATTATCGTCGTATTCTCAAATCGACGGTCCCGTGATCGCCCGATCAGTTTGTACGAGTTACATTGGTCCCGTGCGAGGTGTTGGTGCCACTCACTGGGTCGTTCAGGGGTTGTTTCTCGTTTTCACCCACTAATGCCATATTTTTAAACCTATGTCTAAAAATATGCTAATTATCATCGTATTCTCCAAACGGGGGCCCCGTGATCGCGCGGTTAGTTCGTATGAGTTACATTTGTCCCGTGCGAGGTGTTGGTGCTACTCACAGGCGCGTTCTGGGGCTGCTTCAGGTTTTCCTTCACAACGCCATGTTTTTAAACCTAAGTCAAGAAATATGCTAATTATAATCATATTCTCAAACCGAGGGTCCCGTGATCACGCGGTCAGTTCGTGCGAGTTACATTGGTCCCATACGACGTTTTCGTGCCACTCATGGGGCCGTTCTGGGGGCTATTTAGGGTTTTCACTCACCATTGCCTTGTTTTGCCAAAGTCTAGAATTATGTAAATTATAATCGTATTGCAAAACTGGGGGTCTCGGGATCGCGCGGTCTGTTGTTATGAGTTACATTGGTCCCGTATGAGGTATTGGTGCCACTCACGGGGCCGTTCAGGAATTCATTAGGGTTTTCCGCCACTAACACCATGTTTTTAAGCCTATGTCTAGAAATATGCAAATTATCATCGTATTCTAAAATTGAGGGTCCCGTGATCACGCCGTCAGTTTGTACAAGTTACATTTGTCCCGTGCGAGATGTTGGTGCCACTCATGGGGCCATTCAGGGTATGTTTCGGGTTATCACCCACTCACGCCATGTTTTTAAGCCTAAGTCTAAAAATATGCAAATTATCATCATATTCTCATACCGGGCATCCCGTGATCGCCCGATCAGTTCGTACGAGTTACATTGTTCCCGTGCGAGGTGTTGGTGCCACTCACGAGGCCATTCTGTGGTTGCTTTGATTTTTCCCCAACCAACGCCATGTTTTTAAACCTAAGTCTAAAAATATGCTAATTATCATCGTATTCTGAAACGGTGTCTCGTGGTCGCGCGGTTAGTTAGTGCGAGGTGTTGGTTCCATCACGGGGACGTTTGGGAGCTATGTCAGGTTTTCACCCACCAATGCGAGTTTTTTAAACCCATGTCTAGAATTATGCAAATTATCATCATATTCTCAAACCGAGCGACCCGTGATCGCGCAGTCAGTTCGTAGTAGTTACATTAGCAACGTGTGAGGTGTTGGTGCCACTCAGGGGGACCTTTGGGGGATGTTTCGGGTTGTCACCCACCAATGCCATGTTTTTAAGCCCAAGTCTAGATATATGCAAATTATCATCATGTTCTCAAACCGGGGTCCAGTGATCGCGTGGTCAGTTCGTAAGAGTTAGATTGGTCCCGTACGAGGTTTGGTGCCACTCACGGGGCCATTCGGGGGCTGTTTCGAGTTTTCACCCACCAACGCCATGTTTTGCCTAAGTCTACAAATATCCAAATTATCGTTGTATTCTCAAACAGGGTGTCCAGTGATTGTGTGGTCCGTTCCTACGAGTTACATTGGTCCCGTGTGAAGCGTTGGTTCCATTCACATGATCATTTGGCGATTGTTTCGAGTTTTCACCCACTAATGCAATATTTTTAAGACCAAGTCTAAAAATATGCAAATTATCATCATATTCTCAAAATGAGGGTCCCATGATTGCGCGATCAGTTTGTATGGGTTACATTGGTCCCGTGCGAGGTGTTGATGCCACTCACGAGGTCGTTCTGGGGTTGTTTCTAGTTTTCACCCACTAACGCCATATTTTTAAACCTAAGTCTAAAAATATGTTAATTATCATCGTATTCTCAAACTAGGGGTCCCGTGATCGTGCAGGGGTTGTTTTGGGTTTTCACCCACCACCGCCATGTATTGACTAAGTTTAAAAATATATAAATTATCATCGTATTCTCCAACCTGGGGTTCCATGACTGCGCGGTCAGTTCCTACGTGTTACATTGGTCCCGTGCGAGGTGTTGGTGCCAGTCACAGGGCAGTCCGGAACTGTTTCGGGTTTTCACCCACTAACGCCATATTTTTAAGCCTAAGTCTAGAAATATGAAAATTATCATCGTATTCTAAAAACCGGGGATCCGTGATCACGCGGTCAGTTCGTACGTGTTACATTGGAACCGTGCGAGGTGTTGGTGCCACTCACGGGGCCATTCGGGAGCTGTTTCGGGTTTTCACCAACTAAAGCCATGTTTTTATGCCAAAGTCTAAAAATTTGCAAATTATCGTCATTTTCTTAAACCGGGGGTCCCGTGATTGCACGATCAGTTCGTATGAGTTCTATTGGTCCCGTCCTAGATATTGGTGCCACTCACGGGGCCGTTCGTTGGCTGTTTCGAGTTTTCACCCCCTAACGCCATGTTTTTAAGCCAATGTTTAGAAATATGAAAATTATCATCGTATTCCCAAACCAAGAGTCCTACGATCACGCGGCCAGTTTATATGAGTTACATTGATCCCGTACGAGGTGTTGGTGCCACACACGGGGCCGTTCGGGAACTATTTTGTGTTTTCATCCACTAACGCCTTTTTTTAGGCCTAAGCCTAGAATTATGCAAATTATCATCGTATTCTCAATCTGGGTGTCTCGTGACCGCACGGTCAGTTCCTACGAGTTACATTTGTCCAGTGCGAGGTGTTGGTGCCACTCACGGGGTCGTTCGGGGGCTATTTAAGGTTTTCACTGACTAACGCCTTGTTTTTAAGCCTAAGTCTAGAAACATTCAAATTAATGTAGTATTCTCAAATCGAGGGCACCGTGATCATGTGGTCAGTTTGTATGAGTTACATTGGTCCCGTACAAGGTGTTGGTGCCACTCACGGGGCCATTCGGGAGCTATTTCTGGTTTTCACCCACCAACGCCATGTTTTTAAGCCTACGTCTATATATATGCAAAGTATCATCGTATTCCCAAATGGGGGTCCGGTGATCATCCAGTCAGTTCGTACTAGTTACATTGTTCCCTTACGACGTGTTGGTGCCACTCACGGGGCCGTTTAGGGGATATATCGTCTTTTCATCCACTAATGCCTTATTTTGAAGCCTAAGTCTAGTATTATGCAAATTATCATCATATTCTCAAACTAGGGGTCCCGTGATCGCGTGGTTAGGTCATACAAGTTACATTGATCCCATGCGAGACATTATGCCACTCACGAGGCTGTTCGGGGGGCTATTTCGGGTTTCACCCACTAACGCCATGTTTTTAAGCCTAATTCTTGATATATGAAAATTTTCGCACTATTCTAAAATAGGGGGTGCCGTGATCGCGCGATCAGTTTGTACGAGTTACAATGGTCCCGTGCGAGATGCTAGTGCAACTCATGGGGCCGTTCGGTGGCTGTTTCGGGTTTTGCCCCACTAACGCCATGTTTTTAATCCTAGGTCTAGAAATATGCAAAATATCATCGTATTCTCAAACCAAGGGTCCCATGATTGCGCGGTCAGTTCCTACGAGTTACATTAATCCCATGCGAGGTGTTGGTGCCACTCACGGGGCCATTTGGGGACTGTTTTGGGTTTTCACTCACTAACGCCATGTTTTTAAACCTAAGTCCAAAAATTTCCAAATTATCATCGTATTCTAAAATCGGTGGTACCGTGATCGCACGGTCAGTCCATATGAAATACATTGGCCCCGTGTGAGGTGTTGGTGCCACTCACGGGGCCATTCGGGAGCTGTTTCGGTGTTTACCCACTAATGCCATGTTTTTAAGCCTATGTCTAGACATATGAAAATTGTCATAGTATTCTCAAATCAGAGGTCCCAAGATCGCATGGTCAGTTCCTACTAGTTACATTGGTCCCGAGCGAGGTGTTAGTTCCACTCACGGGGTTGTTCGAGAGTTATTTTGGGTTTTCACCCACTAACGCAATGTTTTTAAGCCTAAGTCTAGAATTATGGAAATTATCATTGTATTCTCAAATCGAGGGTCCCGTGATCGCGCGATTAGTTTGTACGAGTTACATTGGTCTCGTGTGAGGTGTTGGTCCCACTCATGGTGCCGTTCGGAGGTTGTTTCTCGTTTTCACCCACTAATGCCATATTTTTAAGCCTAAGTCCAAAAATATGCTAATTATCATCGTATTCTTAAAACGGGGGCCCCGTGATCGCACGATTAGTTCGTAACATTTGTCCCGTGCGAGGTGTTGGTGCTACTCACAGGCCCGTTCTGGGGCTGCTTCAGGTTTTCCTTCACCAACGCCATGTTTTTAAACGTAAGTCAAGAAAAATGCTAATTATCATCTAATTCTCAAACCGAGGGCCCGTGATCACACGGTCAGTTTGTGCGAGTTACATTGGTCCCGTACCAGGTGTTGTTGCCACTCACGGGGCCTTTCGGGGGCTGTTTAGGGTTTTCACTCACCACGCCTTGTTTTGCCTAAGTCTAGAATTATGTAAATTATAACCGTATTCTAAAACTCGAGGTGTCGTGATCGCGCGGTCAGTTCCTATGAGTTACATTTGTCCCGTGTGAGGTGTTGGTGCCACTCACGGCGCCGTCCAGGAAATCATTAGGGTTTTCACCCACTAACACCATATTTTTAAGCCTAAGTCTAGAAATATGTAAATTATCGTCATATTCTAAAATCGGGGGTCCGGTGATCTCGTAGTCAGTTTGCACGAGTTACATTTGTCCCGTGCGAGGTGTTGGTGCCACTCATGGTTCCATTCAGGGGATGTTCCGGGTTATCACCCACTCACGCCGTGTTTTTAAGCCTAAGTCTAAAAATATACAAATTATCATCATATTCTCAAACCGGGGGTCCCGTGATCGCGCGGTCAGTTCTTACGAGTTATATTGGTCCCGTGCGAGGTGTTGGTGCCACTCACGGGGCCATTCCGAGGCTGCTTCGGTTTTTCCCCCACCAACGCCATGTTTTTAAACCTAAGTCTACAAATATGCTAATTATCATCGTATTCTCACGGGGGTCTCGTGGTCGCGTGAGTAGTTCGTACGAGTTACATTGGTCCCGTGCGAGGTGTTGGTGCCACTCACGGGGCCGTTCGGGAGCTATTTCAGGTTTTCACCCACCGACGCCATGGTTTTTAAACCTATGTCTAGAAATATCCAAATTATCATCGTATTCTCAAATCGGGGGACCCGTGATCGCGCAGTCAGTTCATAGTAGTTACATTGGCCACGTGCAAGGTGTTGGTGCCACTCATGGGGCCGTTCGGGAGATGTTTCGGGTTTTCACCCACCAATGCCATGTTTTTAAGCCTAAGTGTAGAAATATTCAAATTATCATCATATTCTTAAACCGGGGATCCCGTGATCGCGTGGTTAGTTCATAAGAGTTATATTGGTCCCGTGCGAGGTTTGGTGCCACTCACGGGGCCATTCGGGGGCTGTTTCGGGTTTTCATCCACCAAAGGCATGTTTTGCCTAAGTCTAAAAATATCCAAATTATCGTGGTATTCTTAAACCGGGAGTCCCGTGATTGTGTGATCCGTTCCTACGAGTGAGATTGGTCCCACGCGAGGTGTTGGTGCCATTCACGGGGTCGTTCGGCGGCTGTTTCGAGTTTTCACCCACTAATGCAATGTTTTCAAGACTAAGTCTAAAAATATGCAAATTATCGTCATATTCTCAATACAAGGGTCCCATGATTGCGCAATCAGTTTGTACGGGTTATATTTGTCCCGTACGAGGTGTTGGTGCCACTCACAGGGTCGTTCGGGGATTGTTTCTAGTTTTCACTTACTAACGCCATATTTTTAAACCTAAGTCTAGAAATATGCTAATAATCATCGTATTCTCAAACTAGGGGTCCCGTGATCGTGCAGTCAGTTCGTATGAGTTACATTGGTGCCGTGCGAGGAGTTGATGCCACCATGTTTTTAAACCTAAGTCTAGAAATATGCTAATTATCATCATATTCTCAAACTGGGTGTACCGTGATCGCGCGATCAGTTTGTATGAGTTTCGTTAGTCCCATGCGAGATGTTAGTGCCACTCACGGGGCCGTTCGGTGGCTGTTTTGGGTTTTCACCCACCACCGCCATGTTTTGACTAAGTCTAGAAATATATAAATTATCATCATATTCTCAAATCGGGGGTCTCGTCACCACGCGGTCAGTTCCCATGTGTTACATTGGTCCCGTGTGAGGTGTTGGTGCCACTCTCAGGGCTGTTCAGGAACTGTTTTGGGTTTTCACCCACTAACGCCCTGTTTTTAAGCCTAAGTCTAGAAATATGTAAATTATCATCGTATTCTAAAACTGGGGGTCTCGTGATCACGCGGTCAGTTCATACGAGTTACATTGGACCCGTGCGAGGTGTTAGTGCCACTCACGGGGTCGTTCGGGGGCTGTTTCAGTTTTTCACAACCTAAAGCCATGTTTTTATGCCTAGGTCTAAAAATTTGCAAATTATCATCATTTTCTTAAACCGGGGGTCCCGTGATCGCACGGTCAGTTCGTATGAGTTCCATTGGTCCCGTCTGAGATGTTTGTGCAACTCACGAGGCCGTTCGGTGGCTGTTTCGAGTTTTCACACACTAACACCATGTTTTTAAGCCAAAGTCTAGAAATATGAAAATTATCATTTTATTCTCAAACCCAGGATCCTACGATCGCGCGATCGGTTTGTACGAGTTACATTGGTCCCGTACGAGGTGTTCGTGCCAAGTACGAGGTGTTCGAGAACTATTTTGGGTTTTCATCCACTAACGCCATGTTTTTAAGCCTAAGCCAAGAATTATGAACATTATCATCATATTCTCAAACTGGGGGTCTTGTGATCGCGTTGTCAGTTCCTACGAGTTACATTGGTCTAGTGCGAGGTGTTGGTGCCACTCACGGGGTCGTTCGGTGGCTATTTCAGGTTTTCACCCACTATCGCCATGTTTTTAAGGCTAAGTCTAGAAATATTCAAATTATCCATGTATTCTCAAACCGAGGGTACCGTGATCAAGTGGTCAGTTTGTACGAGTTACATTGGTCCCGTGTGAGGTGTTGGTGCCACTCATGGGTCCATTTGGGGATTGTTTGGGGTTTTCACCCCCTAACGCCTTATTTTTTAACCTAAGTCTAGAAATATGCAAATTATCATTATATTCTCAAACCGCGGGTCCCGTGATCACGTGATCAGTTTGTACGAGTATCACTGGTCCCGTGCGAGGTGTTGGTGCCACTCACGGGGCCGTTTAGGGGCTATTTCGGCTTTTCACCAACTAATGCCTTATTTTTTAACCTAAGTCTAGTAATATTCAAAATATCATCATATTCTCAAATCAGGGTCCCGTGATCGCACGGCCAGTTTATACGAGTAACATTGGTCCCATGCGAGGTGTTGGTACCACTCACGGGGCCGTTCGGGACTATTTCGGGTTTTCACCCACTAACGCCATGTTTTTAATCCCATATCTAGAAATAAGCAAATTATCATCGTATTCTTAAACCGAGGGTCTCGTGATTGCATGATCAGTTCGTACGAGTTACATTCGTCCCGTACGAGGTGTTAGTTCCACTCACGGAGCCGTTCAGGGGGTTATTTTGGGTTTTCACCCATTAACGCCATGTTTTTAATTCTAAGTCTAAAAATTTGAAAATCATCATCGTACTCAAGAACTGGGGTACCCTGATCGCGCATTCAGTTCGTACGAGTTACATTGGTCCCGTGCGAGGTGTTTGTGCCAATCACGGGGTCGTTCGGGGGCTGTTTTGACTTTTCACCCACTAACGCCATGTTTTTAAGCCTAAGTCTACACATATACAAATTATCATAGTATTAAAAAATCAGAGGTCTCATGATCGCGTGATCAATTCCTACTAATTACATTGGTCCCGAGCGAGGTGTTGGTGCAACTCATGGGGTCGTTCGAGGGATGTTTTGGGTTTTCACCAACCAACACAATGTTTTTAAGCCTAAGTCTAAAAATATGTAAATTATCATTGTATTCTCAAACCAGGGGTCGTGTGATCGCATGGTCTATTCATACGAGTTACATTGGTACCGTACAAGGTGTTAGTTCCACTCACGGAGCCATTCGGGGGCTATTTCGGGTTTTCACCCACTAACACCATGTTTTTAAGACTAAGTATAAAAATTTGTAAATTATCATCGTATTCTCAAACCAGGGTTACCATGATCGCACGATCAGTTCATAAGAGTTACAATGGTCCTGTGCGAGGTGTTGGAGCCACTCACGAGGCCGTTCGGGGGCTATTTTGGATTTTCACCCACTAACGCCATGTTTTTAGGCCTAAGTCTAGACATATGCAAATCATCGTAGTATTCTCAAATCAGAGGTCCTGCGATCGCATGATCAGTTCCTACTAGTTACATTGGTCCCGAGCGAGGTGTTGGTGCCATTCACAGGGTCGTTCGAGGGTTGTTTTGGGTTTTCATCGACTAACGCAAAGTTTTTAAGCCTACGTCTAAAAATATTCAAATTATCTTCGTATTCACAAATCGAGGGTCCTGTGATCGTGCAATTAGTTTGTACGAGTTACATTCGTCCCGTCCGAGGTGGTTGTACCACTCATGGGGCCGTTCGGGGGTTGGTTCTGGTTTTCACCCACTAATGCCATGTTTTTAAGCCAAGGTCTAGAAATATGCTAATTATCATCGTATTCTAAAATTGGGGGTCCATGATCGCGTGATCAGTTCGTACGAGTTACATTTGTCCCATGCGTGGTGTTAGTGCAACTCACAGGCCCATTTTGGGGCTGCTTCAGGTTTTCCTTCTCCAACACCATGTTTTTAAATGTAAGTCCAGAAATATGCTAATTATCGTCATATTCTCAAATCGGGGCTCCCGTGGTCACGCGATCAGTTCGTACGAGTTACATTGGTCCCGTGCGAGGTGTTGGTGCCACTCACCGGGCCGTTCGGAGGCTGTTTTGGGTTTTCACTCACCACCGCCATATTTTACCTAAGTCTAAAATTATGTAAATTATCATCGTATTTTAAAACTAGGGGTGTCGTGATCACGCGATTAGTTCCTACGAGTTACATTGGTCCCGTGCGAGGTGTTGGTGCCACTCACGGGGCCGTTTAGGAACTGTTTAGGGTTTTCACCCTCTAACACCATGTTTTTGAGCCAAAGTCTAGAAATATACGAATTATTGTCGTATTCTAAAACTGGGGGTCCCCAGATCGCGCAGTCAGTTTGTATGAGTTAAATTGGTCTCGTATGTGGTGTTGGTGTCACTCATGGGGGCCATTCGGGGGCTGTTTGGGGTTATCACCCACTCACGCCATGTTTTTAAGCCTAAACCTAGAAATATGCTAATTATCATCATATTCTCAAATCGGGGGTCCCGAGGTCATGCAGTCAGTTCATACGAGTTATATTGGTCCCGTGCGAGGCGATTGTGCCACTCACGGGGCAGTTCGGGAGCTGTTTCAGGTTTTCACCCACCAATGCCATGTTTTTAAGCCTAAGTTTAGAAATATTCAAAATATCATCATATTCTCAAACTGGGGGTCCCGTGATCGCGCGGTTAGTTCGTACGTGTTACATTGGTCCCGTGTGAGGTGTTGGTGCCACTCACGGGCCGTTCAAGGGGCTATTTTGGATTTTCTCCCACGAACGCCATGTTTTTTAGTAAAAGTCTAGAAATATGCTAATTATCATCGTATTCTCAAACCGTGGGTCCCGTGGTCGCGCGGTCAGTTCGTACGAGTTAGATTGGTCCTGTGCGAGGTGTTGGTGCCACTCAAAGAGCCGTTCAATGGTTGTTTTGGGTTTTCACCCATTAATGCCATGTTTTTAAGGCTAACTCTAAAAATTTGCAAATTATCATCGTATTCTCGAACCGGGGGTACCGTGATCACGCGTTCAGTTCGTACGAGTTACATTGGTCCTGTGCGAGGTGTTAGTTCCACTCACAGAGCCGTTCGGGGGCTGTTTCGGGTTTTCACCCATTAACGCAGTGTTTTTAAGCCTAAGTCAAAAATTTTATAAATTATCATCGTATTCTTAAACCGAGTGTACCATAATCGCGCGTTCAGTTCGTACGAGTTACATTGGTCCCGAGCGAGCCGTTCGAGGGCTGTTTCATGTTTTCACCCACTAACGCTATGTTTTTAGCCTAAGTCTAGACAAATACAAATTATCGTAGTATTCTCAAATCGGAGGTCCCGTGATCGGGTGGTCAGTTACTACTAGTTACATTAGTCCCGAGCGAGGTGTTGGTGCCACTCATGGTGTCGTTCGAGGGCTGTTTTGGGTTTTCACCAACTAACGTAATGTTTTTAATCCTAAGTCTAAAAATATGCAAATTATCATTGTATTCTCAAAATGAGGGTCTCGTGATCTCGGGATCAGTTTGTACAAGTTACATTGGTCCCGTGCGACGTGTTGGTGCCACTTACTGGGCCGTTCGGGGGATATTTCTAGATTTCATCTACTAACCCCATATTT
This sequence comes from Sambucus nigra, assembly GCA_949130495.1. Taxonomy (NCBI): domain Eukaryota; kingdom Viridiplantae; phylum Streptophyta; class Magnoliopsida; order Dipsacales; family Adoxaceae; genus Sambucus; species Sambucus nigra. The sequence continues at coordinate 29,603 of CASBWL010000221.1, forward strand.
TTAAACCTAAGTCTAAAAATATGCTAATTATAGTTGTAATCTCAAACCGGGGGCCCCCGTGATCGCGCGGTCAGTTTGTACGAGTTACATTTGTCCCGTGCGAGGTGTTGGTTTCACTCACGGGGCCGTTCCGGGGCTATTTTGGGTTTTCAATCACCACCGCCATGTTTTGCCTAAGAATAGAATTATGTCAATTATCATCGTATTCTAAAACTGGGAGTTTCGTGATCGTGCGATTAGTTCCTATGAGTTAGATTGGTCCCATGCGAGGTGTTAGTGCCACTCACGGGGCCGTTCGGGAACTCTTTAGGGTTTTCACCCACTAACACCATGTTTTTAAGCCTCAGTCTAGAAATATGCAAATTATCACTGTATTTTAAAATCGAGGGTCCCGTGATCGCGCAGTCAGTTTGTACGAGTTACGTTGGTCCCGTGCAAGGTGTTGGTGCCACTCATAGGGCCATTCGGGGCCTGTTTCGGGTTATCACCCACTCACGCCATGTTTCTAAACCCAAGTCTAGAAATATAGAAATTATCATCGTATTCTCAAACTGGGGGTCCCGTGATCTCACGGTCAGTTCATACGAGTTACATTGGTCCTGCGCGAGGTGTTGGTGCCACTCACGGGACCGTTTCGGGGCTTCTTCGTGTTTTCCCCCACCAACGCAATGTTTTAAACCTAAGTCTAGAAATATGTTAATTATTGTCATATTCTCAAACTGGGGGTCCCGTGGTCGTGCGACCAGTTCGCACGAATTATATTAGTCCCGTGTGAGGTGGTGGTGCCACTCATGGGGCCGTTCGGGAGCTGTTTCAGGTTTTCACCCACCAATGCCATGTTTTTAAGCCTAAGTTTAGATATATGCAAATATCATCGTATTCTCAAACCGGGGGCCCCGTGATCACACGGTCTGTTCGTACTAGTTACATTGGTCCCGTGCGAGGTGTTGGTGCCACTCACTGGGTCGTTCGGGGGCTATTTTGGCTTTTCACCCACTAATGCCTTGTTTTTAAGCCTAAGTCTAGTATTAAGCAAATAATCATCATATTCTCAAACCGGGGGTACCGTAATCGCGTGGTTAGTTTGTACGAGTTACATGGGTCCCATGCGAGACATTATTGCCACTCATGGGGTTGTTCGAGGGCTGTTTCAGGTTTTCACCCACTAACGCCATGTTTTTAAGCCTAATTATAGATATATGCAAATTATCATTGTATTCTCAAACCGGGGGTCATGTGATCACGCGGTAAGTTCCTTCGAGTTATAATGGTCCCGTGCGAGGTGTTGGTGCCACTGATGGGGCCGTTTGGGGGCTATTTTGGGTTTTCACCCACTAACGCCATGGTTTTAAGCCAAAGTCTAGAAATATGCAAATTATCATCATATTCTGAAACTGGGGGTGCCGTGATCCCATGGTTAGTTCGTACGAGTTATATTGGTACCGTATGAGGTGTTAGTTCCACTCATGGAGCCATTCGGGGGCTTTTTCAGGTTTTCACCCACTAATGCCATGTTTTTAAGCCTAAGTCTAAAATTTTAAAAATTATCATCATATTTTAAAACCAGGTGTACCGTGATCGCGCGTTCAGTTCGTACGAGTTACATTGGTCCTGTGCGAGGTGTTAGTGCCACTCACGGGGCCGTTTAAGGGCTGTTTCGAGTTTTCACCCACTAACGACATGTTTTTGAGCCAAAGTCTAGACATATACAAATTATCGTAGTATTCTCAAATCAGAGGTCCCGTGATCGGGTGGTCAATTCCTACTAGTCACATTGGTCCCAAGTGAGGTGTTGGTGCCACTCATGGTGTCGTTCGATGGTTGCTTTGGGTTTTCACCCACTCACGCAATGTTTTTATGACAAAGTCAAAAAATATGCAAATTATTGTCATATTCTCAAAACGAGGATCCCGTGATCGCGCGATCTGTTTGTATGAGTTACATTGGTCCCGTGCGAGGTGTTGGTGCCACTCACGGGGCCGTTCGAGGGATGTTTCTTGTTTTCACCTACTAACGCCATATTATTAAACCTAAGTCTAAAAATATGCTAATTATAGTCGTATTCTCAAACAGGGGACCCCCGTGATCACGCGGTCAGTTCATATGAGTTACATTTGTCCCGTGCGAGGTTTTCGTGCTACTCATAGGCCCGTTCTGGGGCTGCTGCAGGTTTTCCCGTGCGAGGTGTTAGTGCCACTCACGGGGCCGTTTGAGGGCTGTTTCGAGTTTTCACCCACTAACGACATGTTTTTGAGCCAAAGTCTAGACATATACAAATTATCGTAGTATTCTCAAATCAGAGGTCCCGTGATCGGGTGGTCAATTCCTACTAGTCACATTGGTCCCAAGTGAGGTGTTGGTGCCACTCATGGTGTCGTTCGATGGTTGTTTTGGGTTTTCACCCACTCACGCAATGTTTTTATGACTAAGTCAAAAAATATGCAAATTATTGTCATATTCTCAAAACGAGGATCCCATTATCGCGATATCTGTTTGTATGAGTTACATTGGTCCCGTGCGAGGTGTTGGTGCCACTCACGGGGCCGTTCGGGGGATGTTTCTGGTGTTCACCTACTAACGCCATATTATTAAACCTAAGTCTAAAAATATGCTAATTATAGTCGTATTCTCAAACAGAGGGCCCCCGTGATCGCGTGGTCAGTTCGTACGAGTTACATTTGTCCCGTGCGAGGTTTTCGTGCTACTCATAGGCTCGTTCTGGGGCTGCTTCAGGTTTTCCTTCACCAATGCAATGTTTTCAAACCTAAGTTTAGAAATATGCTAATTATCGTCGTATTCTCAAACCGAGGGTCCCGTGATCATGCGGTCAGTTTGTACGAGTTACATTGGTCCCATGCGAGGTGTTGGTGCCACTCACGGGGCCGTTCTGTGGCTGTTTCAGATTTTCACTCACTAACACCATGTTTTTAATCCTAAGTCTAGATATATGCACATTATCATTGTATTCTCAAATAGGGGGTCCCATGATTGCACGGTCAGTTCCTACGAGTTATAATGGTCCCGTGTGAGGTGTTGGTGCCACTCACGGGGTCGTTCGGGGGATATTTCGGGTTTTCACCCACTAACGCCATGTTTTTAACCTAAATCTAAAAATATGCAAATTGTTATTGTATTCTCAAACTGGGGGTGCCGTGATCGCATGGTTAGTTCATACGAGTTATATTGGTACTGTACGAGGTGTTTGTTCCACTCACGGAGCCATTCAGGGGATATTTCGGGTTTGCACCCACTAACACCATGGTTTTAAGCCTAAGTCTAAAAATTTGCAAATTATCATCGCATTCTCAAACTAGGGGCACCGTGATCACGCGGTCAGTTCATACGTGTTACAATGGTCCCGTGGAGGTGTTGGTGCCACTCACGAGGCTGTTAGGGGGCTATTTTGGATTTTCACCCACCAACACCATGTTTTTAGGCCTAAGTCTAGACATTTGCAAATTATCGTAGTATTTTTAAATCAGAGGTCCCGTGATCGCATGGTCAGTTCCTACTAGTTACATTGGTCCCGAGCGAGGTGTTAGTGCCACTCACGGGGTCGTTCGAGGGCTGTTTTTGGGTTTTCACGTACTAACACAAAGTTTTTAAGCCTAAGTCTAAAAATATGCAAATTATCGTTGTATTCACAAACTGAGGGTCCCATGATCGTGCGATCAGTTTGTACGAGTTACATTGGTCCAGTGCGAGGTGGATGTACCACTCACGGGGCCGTTCGGGGGCTGGTCCTAATTTTCACCCACTAACGCCATATTTTTAAACCTAAGACTAAAAATATGCTAATTATCATCGTATTCTCAAACAGGGGGGTCCATGATCGTGCGGTTAGTTCGTACGAGTTACATTTGTCCCATGCGTGGTGTTGGTGCAACTCATAGGCCCGTTTTGGGGCTGCTTCAGGCTTTCCTTCACCAATGCCATGTTTTTAAAGCTAAGTCTAGAAATATGCTAATTATCTTCATATTCTCAAATCGAGGGTCCCGTAATCACACGATCAGTTCATAGGAGTTACATTGGTCCCGTGCGAGGTGTTGGTGCCATTCACGGGGCCATTTACAGGTTGTTTTGGGTTTTCACTCACCCGTGCCATGTTTTACATAAGTATAGAATTACGTAAATTATCATCGTATTCCAAAACTGGGGGTGTCGTGATCACGCGGTAAGTTCCTACGAGTTAATTTGGTCCTGTGCGAGGTGTTGGTGCCACTCAAGGGGCCGTTCGGGAACTGTTTAGGGTTTTCACCCACTAACACCATGTTTTTATGCCTAACTCTGGAAATATGCAAATGATTGTTGTATTCTAAAACTGGGGGTCCCCAGATCATGCAGTCAGTTTGTATGAGTTACATTGGTCTCGAGTGTGGTGTTGGTGTCACTCACGCTATGTTTTTAAGCCAAAGTCTATAAATATGCTAATTATCATCGTATTCTCAAACCATGGGTCCCGTGGTCGCGCGGTCAGTTCGTACGAGTAACATTAGTCCTGTGCGAGGTGTTGGATCCACTCACCGGGCCGTTCGGGATCTGTTTCAGGTTTTCACCCACGAACGCCATGTTTTTAAGCCTAAGCCTAGAAATATGCAAATTATCATCATATTCTCAAACCGGGGGTCCCATGATTGCGCAGTCAGTTCGTACTAGTTACATTGGCCACGTGCAAGGTGTTGGTGCCACTCAGGGAGCCGTTCGGGAGATGTCTCGAGTTTTCACTCACCAATGCCATGTTTTACCCAAGTCTAAAACTATGAAAATTATCGTCGTATTCTCAAACTGGGGGTCTCATGATCGTACGGTCAGTTCCTACGAGTTACATTGGTCCCGTGTGAGGTGTTGGTGCCATTCACATGGCCGTTCAGGGACTATTTTGGGTTTTCATCCACTAACGCCATGTTTTTAAGCCTACGTCCAGAAATATACAAATTATCATCGTATTCTAAAATCGGGGGTCCCGTGATCGCGCAGTCAGTTCGTACGACTTACATTGGCCACGTGCGAGGTGTTGGTGCCACTCAAGGGGCCGTTCGGGAGATGTTTAAGGTTTTCACCCACAAGCGCCATGTTTTTCCTAAGTCTAGAAATATGGAAATTATCGTCGTATTCTTAAATCGAGGGTCCCGTGATGGTCCCGTGTGAGGTGTGGGTGCCACTCATTGGGCCATTCGGGGGCTATTTCAGGTTTTCACCCACTACCACCATATTTATAAGACTAAGTCTGGAAATATGCAAATTATCATCTTATTATCAAACCAGGGGTCCCGTGATCGGGCGGTCAGCTCATACGAGTTACATTGGTCCCATGCGAGGTATTGGTGCCACTAAGGGGCCGTTTAGGGATTGTTTCAAATTTTCACCCACTAACGCCATGTTTTTTAGCATAAGTGTAAAAATATGCAAATTATCATCGTATTCTCAATTCGAGGGCCCCAAGATCACTCGGTTAGTTCCTACGAGGTGTTGGTGCTACTCACAGGGCCGTGCGAGGTGTTGGTGCCACTCATGGGGCCATTCAGGGGCTGTTTCGGGTTATCACCCACTCACGCCATGTTTTTAAGCCTAAGTCTAAAAATATGCAAATTATCATCATATTCTCAAACTGGGCATCCCGTGATCGGTCGATCAGTTCGTACGAGTTACATTGTTCCCGTGCGAGGTGTTGGTGCCACTCACGAGGCCATTCTGTGGTTGCTTTGATTTTTCCCCGACCAACGCCATGTTTTTAAACCTAAGTCTAAAAATATGCTAATTATCATCGTATTCTGAAATCGGTGTCTCGTGGTCGCGCGGGTAGTTCGTGCGAGGTGTTGGTTCCATCACGGGGACGTTTGGGAGCTATGTCAGGTTTTCTCCCACCAATGCGAGGTTTTTAAACCGATGTCTAGAATTATGCAAATTATCATCATATTCTCAAACCGGGCGACCCGTGATTGCGCAGTCAGTTCGTAGTAGTTACATTAGCAACGTGTGAGGTGTTGGTGCCACTCAGGGGGACCTTTGGGGGATGTTTCAGGTTGTCACCCACCAACGCCATGTTTTTAAGCCCAAGTCTAGATGTATGCAAATTATCATCATGTTCTCAAACCCGGGTCCAGTGATCGCGAGGTCAGTTCGTAAGACTTATATTGGTCCCGTACGAGGTTTGGTGCCACTCACGGGGCCATTCGGGGGCTGTTTCGAGTTTTCACCCACCAACGCCATGTTTTGCCTAAGTCTACAAATATCCAAATTATCGTTGTATTCTCAAACAGGGTGTCCAGTGATTGCGTGGTCCGTTCCTACGAGTTACATTGGTCCTGTGTGAGGTGTTGGTGCCATTCACATGATCATTCGGCAATTGTTTCGAGTTTTCACCCACTAATGCAATATTTTTAAGACCAAATCTAAAAATATGCAAATTATCATCATATTCTCAAAATGAGGGTCCCATGATTGCGCGATCAGTTCGTACGGGTTACATTGGTCCCGTGCGAGGTGTTGGTGCCACTCACGAGGTCATTCTGGGGTTGTTTCTAGTTTCCACCCACTATCGCCATATTTTTAAACCTAAGTCTAAAAATATGTTAATTATCATCGTATTCTCAAACTAGGGGTCCCGTGATCGTGCAGGGGTTGTTTTGGGTTTTCACCCACCACCGCCATGTACTGACTAAGTTTAAAAATATATAAATTATCATCGTATTCTCAAACCGGGGGTTCCATGACCACGCAGTCAGTTCCTACGTGTTACATTGGTCCCGTGCGAGGTGTTGGTGCCACTCACAGGGCAGTCCGGAACTCTTTCGGGTTTTCACCCACTAACGCCATATTTTTAAGCCTAAGTCTAGATATATGCAAATTATCGTCGTATTCTAAAAACCGGGGACCCGTGATCACGCTCTCAGTTCATACGTGTTACATTGGAACCGTGCGAGGTGTTGGTGCCACTCACGGGGCCATTCGGGAGCTGTTTCGGGTTTTCACCAACTAAAGCCATGTTTTTATGCCAAAGTCTAAAAATTTGCAAATTATCGTCATTTTCTTAAACCGGGGGTCCCGTGATTGCACGATCAGTTCGTATGAGTTCTATTGGTCCCGTCCTAGATATTGGTGCCACTCACGGGGCCGTTCGTTGGCTGTTTCGAGTTTTCACCCCCTAACGCCATGTTTTTAAGCCAATGTTTAGAAATATGAAAATTATCATCGTATTCCCAAACCAAGAGTCCTACGATCACGCGGCCAGTTTATACGAGCTACATTGATCCCGTACGAGGTGTTGGTGCCACACACGGGGCCGTTTGGGAACTATTTTGTGTTTTCATCCACTAACGCCTTTTTTTAGGCCTAAGCGTAGAATTATGCAAATTATCATCGTATTCTCAATCTGGGTGTCTCGTGATCGCGCGGTCAGTTCCTACGAGTTACATTTGTCCTGTGCGAGGTGTTGGTGCCACTCACGGGGTCGTTCGGGGGCTATTTAAGGTTTTCACCGACTAACGCCTTGTTTTTAAGCCTAAGTCTAGAAACATTCAAATTAATGTAGTATTCTCAAATCGAGGGCACCGTGATCATGTGGTCAGTTTGTATGAGTTACATTGGTCCCGTACGAGGTGTTGGTGCCACTCACGGGGCCGTTCGGGAGCTATTTCTGGTTTTCACCCACCAACGCCATGTTTTTAAGCCTACGTCTATATATATGCAAAGTATCGTCGTATTCCCAAATGGGGGTCCGGTGATCATCCAGTCAGTTCGTACTAGTTACATTGTTCCCTTACGACGTGTTGGTGCCACTCACGGGGCTGTTTAGGGGATATATCGTCTTTTCATCCACTAATGCCTTGTTTTGAAGCCTAAGTCTAGTATTATGCAAATTATCATCATATTCTCAAACCAGGGGTCCCGTGATCGCGTGGTCAGGTCATACGAGTAACATTGATCCCATGCGAGACATTACTGCCACTCACGAGGCTGTTCGGGGGGCTATTTCGGGTTTTCACCCACTAACACCATGTTTTTAAGCCTAATTCTTGATATATGAAAATTTTCGCACTATTCTAAAATAGGGGGTGCCGTGATCGCGCGATCAGTTTATACGAGTTACAATGGTCCCGTGCGAGATGCTAGTGCAACTCACGGGGCCGTTCGGTGGCTGTTTCGGGTTTTGCTCCATTAACGCCATGTTTTTAATTCTAGGTCTAGAAATATGCAAAATATCATCGTATTCTCAAACCAAGGGTCCCATGATTGCGCGGTCAGTTCCTACGAGTAACATTAGTCCTGTGCGAGGTGTTGGTGCCACTCACGGGGCCATTTGGGGACTGTTTTGGGTTTTCGCACACTAACGCCATGTTTTTAAACCTAAGTCTAAAAATTTGAAAATTATCATCATATTCTAAAATCGGTGGTACCGTGATCGCACGGTCAGTCCATATGAGTTACATTGGCCCCATGTGAGGTGTTGGCGCCACTCACGGGGACATTCGGGAGCTGTTTCGGTGTTTACCCACTAATGCCATGTTTTTAAGCCTATGTCTAGACATGTGAAAATTGTCATAGTATTCTCAAATCAGAGGTCCCAAGATCGCATGGTCAGTTCCTACTAGTTACATTGGTCCCGAGCGAGGTGTTAGTTCCACTCACGGGGTTGTTCGAGAGTTATTTTGGGTTTTCACCCACTAACGCAATGTTTTTAAGCCTAAGTCTAGAAATATGGAAATTATCATCGTATTCTCAAATCGAGGGTCCCGTGATCGCGCGATTAGTTTGTACGAGTTACATTGGTCTCGTGTGAGGTTTTGGTCCCACTCATGGTGCCGTTCGGAGGTTGTTTCTCATTTTCACCCACTAATGCCATATTTTTAAGCCTAAGTCTAAAAATATTTCGTAAAACGGGGGCCCCGTGATCGCACGATCAGTTCGTAATATTTGTCCCGTGCGAGGTGTTGGTGCTACTCACAGGCCCGTTCTGGGGCTGCTTCAGGTTTTCCTTCACCAACGCCATGTTTTTAAACGTAATTCAAGAAATATGCTAATTATCATCTTATTCTCAAACCGAGGGCCCGTGATCACACGGTCAGTTTGTGCGAGTTACATTGGTCCCGTACCAGGTGTTGTTACCACTCACGGGGCCTTTCGAGGGCTGTTTAGGGTTTTCACTCACCAATGCCTTGTTTTGCCTAAGTCTAGAATTATGTAAATTATAACCGTATTCTAAAACTTGGGGTGTCGTGATCGCGCGGTCAGTTCCTATGAGTTACATTGGTCTCGTAAGAGGTGTTGGTGCCACTCACGGGGCCGTCCAGGAACTCATTAGGGTTTTCACCCACTAACACCATATTTTTAAGCCTAAGTCTAGAAATATGTAAATTATCGTCATATTCTAAAATCGGGGGTCCCGTGATCGCATAGTCAGTTTGCACGAGTTACATTTGTCCCGTGCGAGGTGTTGGTGCCACTCATGGTTCCATTCAGTGGATGTTCCGGGTTATCACCCACTCACGCCGTCTTTTTAAGCCTAAGTCTAAAAATATACAAATTATCATCATATTCTCAAACCGGGGGTCCCGTGATCGCGCGGTCAGTTCTTACGAGTTACATTGGTCCCGTGCGAGGTGTTGGTGCCACTCACGGGGCCATTCCGAGGCTGCTTCGGTTTTTCCCCCACCAACGCCATGTTTTTAAACCTAAGTCTACAAATATGCTAATTATCATCGTATTCTCACGGGGGTCTCGTGGTCGCGTGAGTAGTTCGTACGAGTTACATTGGTCCCGTGCGAGGTGTTGGTGCCACTCACAGGGCCGTTCGGGAGCTATTTCAGGTTTTCACCCACTGACGCCATGTTTTTAAACCTATGTCTAGAAATATCCAAATTATCATTGTATTCTCAAATCGGGGGACCCATGATCGCGCAGTCAGTTCGTAGTAGTTACATTGGCCACGTGCAAGGTGTTGGTGCCACTCATGGGGCCGTTCGGGAGATGTTTCGAGTTTTCACCCACCAATGCCATGTTTTTAAGCCTAAGTGTAGAAATATTCAAATTATCATCATATTCTTAAACCGGGGATCCCGTGATCGTGTGGTTAGTTCATAAGAGTTATATTGGTCCCGTGCGAGGTTTGGTGCCACTCACGGGGCCATTCGGGGGTTGTTTCGGGTTTTCACCCACCAAAGGCATGTTTTGCCTAAGTCTAAAAATATCCAAATTATCGTGGTATTCTTAAACCGGGAGTCCCGTGATTGTGTGATCCGTTCCTACGAGTGAGATTGGTCCCACGCGAGGTGTTGGTGCCATTCACGGGGTCGTTCGGCGGCTGTTTCGAGTTTTCACCCACTAATGCAATGTTTTCAAGACTAAGTCTAAAAATATGCAAATTATCGTCATATTCTCAATACAAGGGTCCCATGATTGCGCAATCAGTTTGTACGGGTTATATTTGTCCCGTACGAGGTGTTGGTGCCACTCACAGGGTCGTTTGGGGATTGTTTCTAGTTTTCACCCACTAACGCCATATTTTTAAACCTAAGTCTAGAAATATGCTAATTATCATCGTGTTCACAAACTAGGGGTCCCGTGATCATGCAGTCAGTTCGTATGAGTTACATTGGTGCCGTGCGAGGTGTTGATGCCACCATGTTTTTAAACCTAAGTCTAGAAATATGTTAATTATCATCATATTCTCAAACTGGGGGTGCCGTGATCGCGCGATCAGTTTGTATGAGTTTCGTTAGTCCAATGCGAGATGTTAGTCCCACTCACGGGGCCGTTCGGGGGCTGTTTTGGGTTTTCACCCACCAACGCCATGTTTTGACTAAGTCTATAAATATATAAATTATCATCGTATTCTCAAATCGGGGGTCTCGTGACCACGCGGTCAGTTCCCATGTGCTACATTGGTCCCGTGTGAGGTGTTGGTGCCACTCTCAGGGCTGTTCAGGAAATGATTTGGGTTTTCACCCACTAACGCCCTGTTTTTCAGCCTAAGTCTAGAAATATGCAAATTATCATCGTATTCTAAAACTGGGGGTCCCGTGATCACGCGGTCAGTTCATACGAGTTACATTGGACCCGTGCGAGGTGTTAGTGCCACTCACGGGGTCGTTCGGGGGCTGTTTCAGTTTTTCACAACCTAAAGCCATGTTTTTATGCCTAAGTCTAAAAATTTGCAAATTATCATCATTTTCTTAAACCGGGGGTCCCGTGATCGCACGGTCAGTTCGTATGAGTTCCATTGGTCCCGTCTGAGATGTTTGTGCGACTCACGAGGCCGTTCGGTGGCTGTTTCGAGCTTACACACACTAACACCATGTTTTTAAGCCAAAGTCTAGAAATATGAAAATTATCATTTTATTCTCAAACCAAGGGTCCTACGATCGCGCGATCAGTTTGTACGAGTTACATTGGTCCCGTACGAGGTGTTCGTGCCACACACGGGGCCGTTCGAGAACTATTTTGGGTTTTCATCCACTAACGCCATGTTTTTAAGCCTAAGCCAAGAATTATGAAAATTATCATCATATTCTCAAACTGGGGGTCTTGTGATCGCGTTGTCAGTTCCTACGAGTTACATTGGTCTAGTGCGAGGAGTTGGTGCCACTCACGGGGTCGTTCGGGGGCTATTTCAGGTTTTCACCCACTATCGCCACGTTTTTAAGGCTAAGTCTAGAAATATTCAAATTATCCATGTATTCTCAAACCGAGGGTACCGTGATCAAGTGGTCAGTTTGTACGAGTTACATTGGTCCCGTGTGAGGTGTTGGTGCCACTCATGGGTCCATTTGGGGATTGTTTGGGGTTTTCACCCCCTAACGCCTTATTTTTTAACCTAAGTCTAGAAATATGCAAATTATCATTATATTCTCAAACCGCGGGTCCCGTGATCACGCGATCAGTTTGTACGAGTATCACTGGTCCCGTGTGAGGTGTTGGTGCCACTCACGGGGCCGTTCAGGGGCTATTTCGGCTTTTCACCAACTAATGCCTTATTTTTTAACCTAAGTCTAGTAATATTCAAAATATCATCATATTCTCAAATCAGGGTCCCGTGATCGCACGGCCAGTTTATACGAGTAACATTGGTCCCATGCGAGGTGTTGGTACCACTCACGGGGCCGTTCGGGACTATTTCGGGTTTTCACCCACTAACGTCATGTTTTTAATCCCATATCTAGAAATAAGCAAATTATCATCGTATTCTTAAACCGAGGGTCTCGTGATTGCATGATCAGTTCGTACGAGTTACATTGGTCCCGTACGAGGTGTTAGTTCCACTCACCGAGCCGTTCAGGGGGTTGTTTTGGGTTTTCACCCATTAACGCCATGTTTTTAATCCTAAGTCTAAAAATTTGAAAATCATCATCGTACTCAAGAACTGGGGGTACCCTGATCGCGCATTCAGTTCGTACGAGTTACATTGGTCCCGTGCGAGGTGTTTGTGCCACTCACGGGGTCGTACGGGGGCTGTTTCGATTTTCACCCACTAACGCCATGTTTTTAAGCCTAAGTCTACACATATACAACTTATCATAGTATTAAAAAATCAGAGGTCCCATGATCGCGTGATAAATTCCTACTAATTACATTGGTCCCGAGCGAGGTGTTGGTGCAACTCATGGGGTCGTTCGAGGGATGTTTTGGGTTTTCACCAACTAACGCAATGTTTTTAAGCCTAAGTCTAAAAATATGAAAATTATCATCATATTCTCAAACCGAGGGTCCCGTTATCACGGGATCATTTGTACGAGTTACATTTGTCCCGTGCGAGGTGTTTGTGCCAGTTACGGGGCCGTACGGGGGCTGTTTCTGGTTGTCACCCACCAACGCCATGTTTTGACTAAGTCTAGAAATATGTAAATTATCATTGTATTCTCAAAACGGGGGTGTCGTGATCGCACGGTCAGTTCCTACGAGTTACATTGGTCCCGTGCGAGGTGTTGGTGCCACTCACAGGGCTGTTCGGGAACTGTTTTGTGTTTTCACCCACTAATGCCATGTTTTTAAGCCTAAGTCTAGAAATATGCAAATTATCATCATATTCTAAAATCGGGGGTCCCCTGATCACGCCCTCAGTTCGTACGAGTTACATTGGACATGTACGAGGTGTTGGTGCCACACACGGGGTCGTTCGGGGGCTGTTTCGGGTTTTCACCAACTAAAGCCATGTTTTTAGGCCTAAGTATAAAAATTTACAAATTATCATCGTATTCTATAATCGGGTGTCCCGTGATCATACGGTCAGTTTGTTTGTGCTCCATTGGTCCTGTCCGAGCTGTTGGTGCCACTCACGGGGCCATTCAGTGGTTGTGTTGAGTTTTCACCCACTAACGCCATGTTTTTAAGCCAAAGTCTAAAAATATGAAAATTATAATCGTATTCTCACACTGAGGGGCCTGCGATCGCGCGGTCAGTTTGTACGAGCTAAATTGGTCTCGTACGAGGTGTTGGTGCCACACACGGGGCCGTTAGGGAACTATTTTGGGGTTTCATCCAATCACGCCATGTTTTTAAGCCTAAGCCTAGAATTATGCAAATTATCATCGTATTCTCAAACTGGGGGTCTCATGATCGTGCGGTCAGTTCATACGAGTTGCATTGGTTCCCGTGCGAGGTGTTGGTGCCACTCAAATTCGGGGGCTATTTCAGGTTTTCACCACTAACGCCATGTTTTAAGCCTAAGTCTAGAAATATTCAAATTATCGTCGTATTCTCAAACCGAGGGTACCTTGATCATGTGGTCAGTTTGTACGAGTTACATTAGTCCCGTGCGAGGTGTTGGTGCCAATCACGGGGCCATTCGTGGATTATTTGGGGTTTTCACCCCCTAACGCCATGTTTTTAAGCCTAAGTATAGAAATATTCAAATTATTGTATTCTCAAATCGAGGGTCCCATGATCACGCGGTCAGTTTGTACGAGTTTCACTGGTCCCGTGCGAGGTTGATGCCACTCACGGGGCCGTTCAGGGGCAATTTTGGTTTTTCACCAACAAATGCCTTATTTTTTAGCCTAAGTCTTGTAATATGCAAATTATTATCGTATTCTCAAATCAGGATCTCGTGATCGCACGGTCAGTTTGTACGAGTAATATTGGTCTCGTGCGAGGTGTTGGTGCCACTCACGGGGCCGTTCGGGGCTATTTCAGGTTTTCACCCACTAACGCCATCTTTTAAATACCAAGTCTAGAAATAAGACAATTAACATCGTATTCTCAAACCGGGGGTCCCGTGATCGCATGGTCAGTTCGTATTAGTTACATTGGTCCCGTACGAGGTGTTAGTTCCACTGACAGAGACGTTTAGGGGCAACTTCAGGCTTTCACCCATTAACACCATGTTTTTAAGCCTAAGTCTAAAAATTTGCAAATTATCATCGTATTCTCGAACTGGGGGTACCGTGATCGCGCGTTCAGTTCGTACGAGTTACATTGGTCCCGTGCGAGGTGTTAGTACCACTCACGGGGCCGTTCGTGGGCTATTTCGGGTTTTCACCCACTAACACCATGTTTTTTAACATAAGTTTAGACATATACAAATTATCATAGTATTCTCAAATCAGAGGTACTGTGATCGCGTGGTCAGTTCCTACAAGTTACATTGGTCTCGAGCAAGGTGTTGGTGCCACTCATTGCGTCGTTCGAGGGCTATTTTGGGTTTTCACCCACCAACGCAATGTTTTTAAGCCTAAGTCTAAAAATATGCAAATTATCATCGTATTCCCAAACTGAGGGTCCCGTGATCCCGGGATCAGTTTATTCGAGTTACATTGGTCCCGTGCGAGGTGTTGGTGCCACTTACGGGGCCGTTCGAGGACTGTTTCTGGTTTTCACCCACTAACGCCATATTTTTAAACTTAAGTAGAAAAATATGCTAATAATAGTCGTATTCTCAAACCGGGGGCCCCGTGATCGCGCGGTTTGTTCATACGAGTTACATTTGTCCCGTGCGAGGTTTTGGTGCTACTCATAGGCCCGTTCTGGGGCAGCTTCAGGTTTTCTTTCACCAACACCATGTTTTCAAACAAGTCTAGAAATATGGTAATTATCGTCGTATTCTCAAACTGAGGGTCCTGCGATCGCGCGGTAAGTTCGTACGAGTTATATTGGTCCCATGCGAGGTGTTGGGGCCACTCACGGGGCCGTCGGGGGCTGTTTCGGGTTTTCACTCACTAACGCCATTTTTTTAAGCCTAAGTCCAGATATATGCAAATTATCATTGTATTCTCAAACTAGGGGTCCCATGATCGCACGATCAGGTCCTACGAGTTGTAATGGTCCCGTGCGAGGTGTTAGTGCCACTCACGGGGCCTTTCGGGTGAGATTTCTTATTTTCACCCACTAACATCTTATTTTTAACCTAAATCTAGAAATATGGAAATTGTAATTGTATTCTCCAACCGGGGGTCCTGTGATCGCGCGGTCAGTTCGTACAAGTTACCCGGTCCCGTGCAAGGTATTGGTGCCACTCATGGGGCCGTTCGAGAACTGTTTAGGGTTTTCACCCACTAACACCATGTTTTTAAGCCTCAGTCTAGAAATATGAAAATTATCATCATATTCTAAAAACTAGGGTCCCGTGATCGCGCAGTCTGTTTGTACAAGTAACATTGGTCCCGTGCGCGGTGTTGGTGCCACTCATGGGGCCATTCGGGGGATGTTTCGGGTTATCACCCTCTCACGCCATGTTTTTAAGCCCGAGGCTAGAAATATGCAAATTATCATCGTATTCTCAAACTGGTGGTCCCGTGATTGTGCGGTCAGTTCATACGAGTTACATTGGTCCCATGCGAGGTGTTGGTGCTACTCACAGGGTCATTTATGGGATATTTCAAGTTTTCACCCACTAACGTCGTGTTTTTAAGCCTAAGTCTAGAAATATTCAAATTATCGTCGTATTCTCAAACCAAGGGTATGGTGATCATGTGGTCAGTTTGTACGAATTACATTGGTCCCATGCGAGGTGTTGGTGCCACTCACGGGGCCATTCGGGGATTGTTTGGGTTTTCACCGCCTAACGCCATGTTTTTAAGCCTAAGTGTATAAATATGCAAATCATTATCGTATTCTCAAACCGTGGGTCCCGTGATCGCGCGGTCAGTTTGTACGAGTTTCACAGGTCCCGTACGAGGTGTTGGTGCCACTCACGGGGCCGTTCAGGGGCTATTTTGCCTCTTTACCCACTAATGCCTTATTTTTTAGCATAAGTCTAGTAATATGCAAATTATCATCGTATTCTTAAATTAGGGGCCCCATGATCGCACGATCAGTTTGTACGAGTAACTTTGGACCTGTGCGAGGTGTTGGTGCCACTCACGGGGTCGTTCGGTGCTATTTCGGGTTTTCACCCACTAACGCCATGTTTTTAATACCATGTCTAAAAATAAGCAAATTATCATCGTATTCTTAAATCGAGGGTGCCGTGATCGCATGGTCAGTTCGTACAAGTTACATTGGTCCTGTACGAGGTGTTAGTTCCACTCACGGAGCTGTTCGGGGTTGTTTCTGGTTTTCACCCATTACCGCCATGTTTTTAATCCTAAGTCTAAAAATTTGCAAATTGTCATCGTATTTTTAAACCGAGGGTACCGTGATCGTGCGGTAAGTTAGTACGAGTTACATTGGTCCCATGTGAGGTGTTAGTGCCACTCACTGGGCCGTTCGGTGGTTGTTTCGGGTTTTCACCCACTAATGCCATATTTTTAAACCTAAGTCCAAAAACATGCTAATTATCATCGTATTCTCAAACCAGGGGCCCCGTGATCATGCGGTCAGTTCGTACGAGTTAAATTTGTCCCGTGCGAGGTGTTGTGCTACTTATAGCCCCGTTCTGGAGTTGCTTCAGGTTTTCCTTCACCAACGCCATGGTTTTAAATCTAAGTTTAGAAATATGCTAATTATCATCGTATTCTCAAATCGAGGGTCCCGTGCTCACGCATTCAGTTCGGACGAGTTACATTGGTCCTCTGCGAGGTGTTGGTGCCACTAACGGGGCCATTTGGGGGCTGATTTGGGTTTTCACTCACCACCGCCATGTTTTTCCTAAGTCTAGAATTCTGTTAATTATCATCATATTCTAAAAATACGGGTGTCATGATCGTGCGATTAGTTCTTACGAGTTACATTGGTCCCATGTGAGGTGGTGGCGCCACTCACGGGGCCGTTCGAGAACTGTTTAGGATTTTCACCCACTAACACACTGTTTTTAAGCCTCAGTCTAGAAATATGCAAATTATCACCGTATTCTAAAACTGGGGGTCCCGTGATCGTGCCGTTAGTTTGTACGAGTTACATTGGTCCCGTGCGAGATATTAGTGCCACTCACGGGGCTGTTCGGGGGCTGTTTTGGGTTTTCACCCACTAACGCCATGTTTTTAAGCCTAAGTCTAGATATATGCAATTTATCATTGTATTCTCAAACCAGGGGTCGCGTGATCGCATGGTCTATTCATACGAGTTACATTGGTCCCGTGCGAGGTGTTGGTGCCACTCACGGGGCCGTTCGGGGGCTATTTCGTCTTTTCACCCACTAATGCCATGCTTTTAAGCCTAAGACTTGTATAAAGAAAATTATCATCGTATTCTCAAACTGGGGGTCCCATTATCGCGTGGTCAGTTCGTACGAGTTACATTGGTCCCGTGCGAGATATTAGTGCCACTCACGGGGCTGTTCGGGGGCTGTTTTGGGTTTTCACCCACTAACGCCATGTTTTTAAGCCTAAGTCTAGATATATGCAAATTATCATTGTATTCTCAAACCAGGGGTCGCGTGATCGCATGGTCTGTTCATACGAGTTACATTGGTACCGTACGAGGTGTTTGTGCCACTCACGGGGCCGTTCGGGGGCTATTTTGTCTTAACACCCACTAATGCCTTCTTTTTAAGCCTAAGTCTCGTATAAAGCAAATTATCATCGTATTCTCAAACTGGGGGTCCCATTATCACGTGGTCAGTTCGTACGAGTTACATTGGTCCCGTGCGAGATATTAGTGCCACTCACGGGGCTGTTCGGGGGCTGTTTTGGGTTTTCACCCACTAATGCCATGTTTTTAAGCCTAAGTCTAGATATATGCAAATTATCATTGTATTCTCAAACTAGGGGTCGCGTGATCGCATGGTCTGTTCATACGAGTTACATTGGTACCGTACGAGGTGTTAGTTACACTCACGGAGCCATTCGGGGGCTATTTCGGGTTTTCACCCACTAACACCATGTTTTTAAGACTAAGTATAAAAATTTGCAAATTATCATCGTATTCTCAAACCAGGGTTACCATGATCGCACGATCAGTTCATAAGAGTTACAATGGTCCCGTGCGAGGTTTTGGAGCCACTCACGAGGCCGTTCGGGGGCTATTTTGGATTTTCACCCATTAACGCCATGTTTTTAGGCCTAAGTCTAGACATATGAAAATTATCGTAGTATTCTCAAATCAGAGGTCCTGCGATCGCATGGTCAGTTCCTACTAGTTACATTGGTCCCGAGCGAGGTGTTGGTGCCATTCACAGGGTCGTTCGAGGATTGTTTTGGGTTTTCATCGACTAACGCAAAGTTTTTAAGCCTACGTCTAAAATATTCAAATTATCTTCGTATTCACAAATCGAGGGTCCTGTGATCGTGCAATTAGTTTGTACGAGTTACATTCGTCCCGTCCGAGGTGGTTGTACCACTCACGGGGCCTTTCGGGGGTTGGTTCCGGTTTTCACCCACTAATGCCATGTTTTTAAGCCAAAGTCTAGAAATATGCTAATTATCATCGTATTCTAAAATAGGGGGTCCATGATCGCGTGATCAATTCGTACGAGTTACATTTTGGGGCTGCTTCAGGTTTTCCTTGTCCAATGCCATGTTTTTAAACTTAAGTCGAGAAATGTGCTAATTATCATCATATTCTCAATTCGGGGCTCCCGTGGTCATGCGATCAGTTCGTACGAGTTACATTGGTCCCGTGCGAGGTGTTGGTGCCACTCACCGGGCCGTTCGGAGGCTGTTTTGGGTTTTCACTCACCATCGCCATATTTTACCTAAGTCTAAAATTATGTAAATTATCATCGTATTTTAAAACTGGGGGTGTCATGATCATGCGATTAGTTCCTACGAGTTACATTGGTCCCGTGCGAGGTGTTGGTGCCACTCACAGGGTCGTTTAGGGACTGTTTAGGGTTTTCACCCTCTAACACCATGTTTTTAAGCCAAAGTCTAGAAGTATACGAATTATTGTCATATTCTAAAACTGGGGGTCCCCAGATCGTGCAGTTAGTTTGTACGAGTTACATTGGTCTCGTGTGTGGTGTTGGTGTCACTTATGGGGGCCATTCGGGGGCTGTTTGGGGTTATCACCCACTCACGCCATGTTTTTAAGCCTAAGCCTATAAATATGCTAATTATCATCATATTCTCAAATCAGGGGTCCCGTGGTCATGCAGTCAGTTCGTACGAGTTATATTGGTCCCGTGCGAGGTGATGGTGCCACTCACGGGGCAGCTCGGGAGCTGTTTCAGGTTTTCACCCACCAATGCCATGTTTTTAAGCCTAAGTTTAGAGATATTCAAAATATCATCATATTCTCAAACTGGGGGTCCTGTGAGTTACATTGGTCCCACGCGAGGTGTTGGTGCGACTCACAGGGCCGTTCAGGGGATGTTTTTTTGTTTTCACCCACCATCGCCATGTTTTGACTAAGTCTAAAAATATGTAAATTATCATTGTATTCTCAAACCGGGGGTGTCATGATCGTGTGGTTAGTTCCTACGTGTTACATTGGTCCCGTGTGAGGTGTTGGTGCCACTCACGGGGCCGTTCAGGGGGCTATTTTGTGTTTTCTCCCACTAACGCCATGTTTTTTAGTCAAAGTCTAGAAATATGCTAATTATCATCGTATTCTCAAACTGTGGGTCCCGTGGTCGCGCGGTCAGTTCGTACGAGTCACATTGGTCCTGTGCGAGGTGTTGGTGCCACTCACAGAGCCGTTCAATGGCTGTTTTGGGTTTTCACCCATTAATGCCATGTTTTTAAGGCTAACTCTAAAAAATTCCAAATTATCATCGTATTCTCGAACCGGGGTACCGTGATCACGCGTTCAGTTCGTACGAGTTGCATTGGTCCTGTGCGAGGTGTTAGTTCCACTCACAGAGCCGTTCGGGGGCTGTTTCGAGTTTTCACCCATTAACGCCGTGTTTTTAAGCCTAAGTCTAAAAATTTATAAATTATCATCGTATTCTAAAACCGAGTGTACCATAATCGCGCGTTCAGTTCGTACGAGTTACATTGGTCCCGTGCGAGCCGTTCGAGGGCTGTTTCGTGTTTTCACCCACTAACGCCATGTTTTTAGCCTAAGTCTAGACAAATACAAATTATCATAGTATTCTCAAATCAGAGGTCCCGTGATCGGGTGGTCAGTTACTACTAGTTACATTGGTCCCGAGCGAGGTGTTGGTGCCACTCATGGTGTCGTTCGAGGGCTGTTTTGGGTTTTCACCAACTAACGTAATGTTTTTAAGCCTAAGTCTAAAAATATGCAAATTATCATCTTATTCTCAAAATGAGGGTCTCGTGATCTCGAGATTAGTTTGTACAAGTTACATTGGTCCCGTGCGACGTGTTGGTGCCACTTACGGGGCCGTTCAGGGGATATTTCTAGTTTTCACCTACTAACGCCATATTTTTAAACCTAAGTCTAAAAATATGCTAATTATAGTTGTAATCTCAAACCGGGGGCCCCCGTGATCACGCGGTCAGTTTGTACGAGTTACATTTGTCCCGTGCGAGGTGTTAGTTTCACTCACGGGGCCGTTCCGGGGCTATTTTGGGTTTTCAATCACCACCGCCATGTTTTGCCTAAGAATAGAATTATGTCAATTATCATCGTATTCTAAAACTGGGGGTTTCGTGATCGTGCGGTTAGTTCCTATGAGTTACATTGGTCCCATGCGAGGTGTTAGTGCCACTCACGGGGCCGTTCGGGAACTATTTAGGGTTTTCACCCACTAACACCATGTTTTTAAGCCTCAGTCTAGAAATATGCAAATTATCACCGTATTTTAAAATCGAGGGTCCCGTGATCGCGCAGTCAGTTTGTACGAGTTACGTTGGTCCCGTGCAAGGTGTTGGTGCCACTCATGGGGCCATTCGGGGCCTGTTTCGGGTTATCACCCACTCACGCCATGTTTTTAAACCCAAGTCTAGAAATATAGAAATTATCATCGTATTCTCAAACCGAGGGTCCCGTGATCGCACGGTCAGTTCATACGAGTTACATTGGTCCTGCGCGAGGTGTTGGTGCCACTCACGGGACCGTTTCGGGGCTTCTTCGTGTTTTCCCCCACCAACGCAATGTTTTAAACCTAAGTCTAGAAATATGCTAATTATTGTCATATTCTCAAACTGGGGGTCCCGTGGTCGTGTGACCAGTTCACACGAATTATATTAGTCCCGTGCGAGGTGTTGGTGCCACTCGTGGGGCCGATCGGGAGCTATTTCAGGTTTTCACCCACTAATGCCATGTTTTTAATCCTAAGTTTAGAAATATGCAAATATCATCGTATTCTTAAACCGGGGGTCCCGTGATCATACGGTCAGTTCGTACTAGTTACATTGGTCCCGTGCGAGGTGTTGGTGCCACTCACTGGGCCGTTCGGGGGCTATTTTGTCTTTTCACCCACTAATGCCTTGTTTTTAAGCCCAAGTCTATTATTAAGCAAATAATCATCATATTCTCAAACCGGGGGTACCGTAATCGTGTGGTTAGTTTGTACGAGTTACATTTGTCCCGTGCGAGACATTATTGCCACTCATGGGGTTGTTCGAGGGTTGTTTCAAGTTTTCACCCACTAACGCCATGTTTTTAAGCCTAATTCTAGATATATGCAAATTATTATTGTATTCTCAAACCGG
This sequence comes from Sambucus nigra, assembly GCA_949130495.1. Lineage (NCBI taxonomy): Eukaryota > Viridiplantae > Streptophyta > Magnoliopsida > Dipsacales > Adoxaceae > Sambucus > Sambucus nigra. The sequence continues at coordinate 51,475 of CASBWL010000221.1, forward strand.
GGGTCGTGTGATCACGCGGTAAGTTCCTTCGAGTTATAATGGTCCCGTGCGAGGTGTTGGTGCCACTGATGGGGCCGTTTGGGGGCTATTTTGGGTTTTCACCCACTAACGCCATGGTTTTAAGCCAAAGTCTAGAAATATGCAAATTATCATCATATTCTGAAACCGGGGGTGCCGTGATCCCATGGTTAGTTCGTACGAGTTATATTGGTACCGTATGAGGTGTTAGTTCCACTCATGGAGCCATTCGGGGGCTTTTTCAGGTTTTCACCCACTAATGCAATGTCTTTAAGCCTAAGTCTAAAAATTTAAAAATTATCATCGTATTTTAAAACCAGGTGTACCGTGATCGCGCGTTCAGTTTGTACGAGTTACATTGGTCGTGTGCGAGGTGTTAGTGCCACTCACGGGGCCGTTTAAGGGCTGTTTCGAGTTTTCACCCACTAACGACATGTTTTTGAACCAAAGTCTAGACATATACAAATTATCATAGTATTCTCAAATCAGAGGTCCCGTGATCGGGTGGTCAATTCCTACTAGTCACATTGGTCCCAAGTGAGGTGTTGGTGCCACTCATGGTGTCGTTCGATGGTTGTTTTGGGTTTTCACCCACTCACGCAATGTTTTTATGACTAAGTCAAAAAATATGAAAATTATTGTCATATTCTCAAAACGAGGATCCCGTGATCGCGCGATCTGTTTGTATGAGTTACATTGGTCCCGTGCGAGGTGTTGGTGCCACTCACGTGGCCGTTCGGGGGATGTTTCTTGTTTTCACCTACTAACGCCGTATTATTAAACCTAAGTCTAAAAATATGCTAATTATAGTCGTATTCTCAAACAGGGGACCCCCGTGATCGCGCGGTCAGTTCATATGAGTTACATTTGTCCCATGCGAGGTTTTCGTGCTACTCATAGGCCCGTTTTGGGGCTGTTGCAGGTTTTCTCGTGCGAGGTGTTAGTGCCACTCACGGGGCCGTTTGAGGGCTGTTTCGAGTTTTCACCCACTAACGACATGTTTTTGAGCCAAAGTCTAGACATATACAAATTATCGTAGTATTCTCAAATCAGAGGTCCCGTGATCGGGTGGTCAATTCCTACTAGTCACATTGGTCCCAAGTGAGGTGTTGGTGCCACTCATGGTGTCGTTCGATGGTTGTTTTGGGTTTTCACCCACTCACGCAATGTTTTTATGACTAAGTCAAAAAATATGCAAATTATTGTCATATTCTCAAAACGAGGATCCCGTGATCGCGCGATCTGTTTGTATGAGTTACATTGGTCCCGTGCGAGGTGTTGGTGCCACTCACGGGGCCATTCGGGGGATGTTTCTGGTTTTCACCTACTAACTCCATATTATTAAACCTAAGTCTAAAAATATGCTAATTATAGTCGTATTCTCAAACAGGGGGCCCCCGTGATCGCGTGGTCAGTTCGTACGAGTTACATTTGTCCCGTGCGAGGTTTTCGTGCTACTCATAGGCCCGTTCTGGGGCTGCTTCAGGTTTTCCTTCACCAATGCAATGTTTTCAAACCTAAGTTTAGAAATATGCTAATTATTATCGTATTCTCAAACCGAGGGTCCCGTGATCACGCGGTCAGTTTGTACGAGTTACATTGGTCCCATGCGAGGTGTTGGTGCCACTCACGGTGCAGTTCGGTGGCTGTTTCAGATTTTCACTCACTAACACCATGTTTTTAAGCCTAAGTCTATATATATGCACATTATCATTGTATTCTCAAATAGGGGGTCCCATGATTGCACGGTCAGTTCCTACGAGTTATAATGGTCTCATGTGAGGTGTTGGTGCCACTCACGGGGTCGTTCGGGGGATATTTTGGGTTTTCACCCACTAACGCCATGTTTTTAACCTAAATCTAGAAATATCCAAATTGTTATTGTATTCTCAAACTGGGGGTGCCGTGATCGCATGGTCAGTTCATACGAGTTACATTGGTACCGTACGAGGTGTTTGTTCCACTCACGGAGCCATTCAGGGGATATTTCGGGTTTTCACCCACTAACACCATGGTTTTAAGCCTAAGTCTAAAAATTTGCAAATTATCATCGCATTCTCAAACCGGGGGCACCGTGATCACGCGGTTAGTTCATACGTGTTACAATGGTCCCGTGGAGGTGTTGGTGCCACTCACGAGGCTGTTCGGAGGCTATTTTGGAATTTCACCCACCAACACCATGTTTTTAGGCCTAAGTCTAGACATTTGCAAATTATCATAGTATTTTTAAATCAGAGGTCCCGTGATCGCATGGTCTGTTCCAACTAGTTACATTGGTCCCGAGCGAGGTGTTAATGCCACTCACGGGGTCGTTCGAGGGCTGTTTTTGGGTTTTCACGTACTAACGCAAAGTTTTTAAGCCTAAGTCTAAAAATATGCAAATTATCATTGTATTCACAAACTGAGGGTCCCATGATCGTGCGATCAGTTTGTACGAGTTACATTGGTCCAGTGCGAGGTGGATGTACCACTCACGGGGCCGTTCGGGGGCTGGTCCTAATTTTCACCCACTAACGCCATATTTTTAAACCTAAGACTAAAAATATGCTAATTATCATCGTATTCTCAAACAGTGGGGTCCATGATCGTGCGGTTAGTTCGTACGAGTTACATTTGTCCCATGCGTGGTGTTGGTGCAACTCATAGGCCCGTTCTGGGGCTGCTTCAGGCTTTCCTTCACCAATGCCATGTTTTTAAAGCTAAGTCTAGAAATATGCTAATTATCGTCATATTCTCAAATCGAGGGTCCCGTAATCACACGATCAGTTCATACGAGTTACATTGGTCCCGTGCGAGGTGTTGGTGCCATTCACGCGGCCATTTACAGGTTGTTTTGGGTTTTCACTCACCAGTGCCATGTTTTACCTAAGTATAGAATTACGTAAATTATCATCGTATTCTAAAACTGGGGGTGTCGTGATCACGCGGTAAGTTCCTTTGAGTTAATTTGGTCCTGTGCGAGGTGTTGGTGCCACTCACGGAGCCATTCGGGAACTGTTTAGGGTTTCCACCCACTAACACCATGTTTTTATGATTAAACTCCGGGAATATGCAAATTATTGTTGTATTCTAAAACTGGGGGTCCCCAGATCATGCAGTCAGTTTGTACGAGTTACATTGGTCTCGAGTGTGGTGTTGGTGTCACTCATGCCATGTTTTTAAGCCAAAGTCTAAAAATATGCTAATTATCATCGTATTCTCAAACCATGGGTCCCGTGGTCACGCGATCAGTTCGTACAAGTAACATTAGTCCTGTGCGAGGTGTTGGATCCACTCACGGGGACGTTCGGGATCTGTTTCAGGTTTTCACCCACGAACGCCATGTTTTTAAGCCTAAGCCTAGAAATATGCAAATTATCATCATATTCTCAAACCGGGGGTCCCATGATTGCGCAGTCAGTTCGTACTAGTTACATTGGCCACGTGCAAGGTGTTGGTGCCACTCAGGGGGCCGATCGGGAGATGTCTCGAGTTTTCACCCACCAATGCCATGTTTTACCTAAGTCTAAAACTATGAAAATTATCGTCGTATTCTCAAACCGGGGGTCTCATGATCGTACGGTCAGTTCCTACAAGTTACATTGGTCCCGTGTGAGGTGTTGGTGCCATTCACATGGCCGTTCAGGGACTATTTTGGGTTTTCACTCACTAACGCCATGTTTTTAAGCCTACGTCCAGAAATATATAAATTATCATCGTATTCTAAAATCGGGGGTCCCTTGATCGCGCAGTCACTTCGTACGACTTACATTGGCCACGTGCGAGGTGTTGGTGCCACTCAAGGGGCCGTTCGGGAGATGTTTAAGGTTTTCACCCACAAGCGCCATGTTTTTCCTAAGTCTAGAAATATGGAAATTATCATCGTATTCTTAAACCGAGTGTCCCGTGATGGTCTCGTGTGAGGTGTGGGTGCCACTCATGGGGCCATTCGGGGGTTATTTCAGGTTTTCACCCACTACCACCATATTTTTAAGCCTAAGTCTGGAAATATGCAAATTATCATCTTATTATCAAACCAGGGGTCCCGTGATCGCGCGGTCAGCTCATACGAGTTACATTGGTCCCGTGCGAGGTATTGGTGCCACTAAGGGGCCGTTTATGTACTGTTTCAAATTTTTACCCACTAACGCCATGTTTTTTAGCATAAGTGAAAAAATACGCAAATTATCATCGTATTCTCAATTTGAGGGCCCCAAGATCACTCGGTTAGTTCCTACAAGGTGTTGGTGCCACTCATAGGGCCGTTCAGGTATTATTTTTGGTTTTCCCAGACCAACGCCATGTTTTTAAGCCTAAGTCTAAAATACGCAAATTATCGTGGTATTCTCAAATTGGGGGTCCCATGATCGCGTGATCAGTTCATACGAGTTACATTGGTCCCGTGCGAGGTTTTCTACCACTCATGGGGCCATTCGAGGGCTGTTTCAGTTTTTTACCCACCAACGCCATGTTTTGCCTAAGTCTAAAAATATCCAAAATATCATTGTATTCTCAAATCAGGGGTCCCGTGATTGCGCGGTCAGTTCCGACCAGTTACAATAGTCCCGTGCGAGGTGTTGGTGCCACTCACGGGGCCGTTCGGAGACTGTTTTGGGTTTTCGCCCACTAACGCCATGTTTTTAATTGTAAGTCTAAAAATATGCAAATTGTCATCGTATTCTCAAACCATGGGTCCCTGGATAGCGCGGTTAGTTCGTACGAGTTACATTGGTCCCGTGCGAGGTGTTGGTGCCACTCAAGGGGACGTTCGGGTGTTTCACCAACTAATACCATGTTTTTAAGCCTAAGTCTAGAAATATGAAAATTATCGCCTTATTCTCAAACAATGGGTGCCGTGATGGTTCGGTCAGTTTGTACGACTTACATTGGTCCCGTGCGAGATGTTGGTGCAACTCACGAGGCCATTAGGGGGTTGTTTCGGGTTTCGCCCCACTAACACCATGTTTTTAATCCTAGGTTAAGAAATATGCAAATTATCAACGTATTCTCAAACCGAGGGTCGTGTGATTGCGCGGTCAGTTCATACGAGTTACATTGGTCCCGTGCGAGGTGTTGGTGCCACTCACGGGGCCGTTTGGGGGCTATTTCGGCTTTTCACCCACTAATGCCTTATTTTTAAGCCTAAGTCTAGAAATATGCAAATTATCGTCATATTCTCAAACTGGGGGTCCCGCGATGGCTTGGTCAGTTCGTACGATTTACATTGATCCCGTGCGAGGTGTTGGTGCCACTCACGGGGCTGTTCAGGGGCTATTTTGAGTTTTCACCCACTAACGCCATTTTTTAATCCTAAGTCTAGACATATGCAAATTATCATCGTATTCTCAAACCGAGAGTCCCCTGATCGCGCGGTCAGTTCCTACGAGTTACATTGGTCCCCTGCGAGGTGTTGGTGTCACTTACGGGGCCGTTCGGGGGCTATTTCGGGTTTTCACCCACTAACGCCATGTTTTTAGCATTAAGTCTAGAAATATGCAAATTATTATCCTATTCTCAAACCGAGGGGCCCGTGATCGTACGATCAGTTTGTTTGATTTTCATTGGTCCCATGCGAGGTGTGGGTACCACTCATGGGGTCGTTCGGGGACTGTTTTGGAGTTTCAACCACTAACACCATATCTTTTTGCCTAAGTCTAGAAATATAAAAATTATCATCGTATTCTCAAATCGGGGGTCCCGTGATCTCGTGGTCAGTTCGTACGAGCTACATTGGTCCCGTGCGAGGTACTGGTGCCACTCACGGTTCTGTTCTGGGACTATTTCGGATTTTCACCCACTAATGACTTATTTTTATGCCTAAGTCCAGATATATGTAAATTATCATAATATTCTCAAATCAGTGGTCTCGTGATCGCACTGTCAATTCATACGAGTAACAATGGTCCCGTGCGAGGTGTTGGTGCCACTCACGGGGCCGTTCGGTGCCTATTTTGAGCTTTAACCCACTAATGCCATGTTTTTTAGCCCAAGTATAGAAATATGCGAATTATCGTTGTATTCTCAAACTGAGGGTCTCGTGATTGCCTGGTTAGTTTGTACGAGTTACATTGATCCCGTACGAGGTGTTGGTGCCACTCACGGAGCCGTTCAAGGGCTATTTTGGGTTTTCACCCACTAACGCCATGTTTTTAAGACTAATTCTAAATATTTGCAAATTATCATCGTATTCTCAAACTGGGGGTGCCATGATCGCGCGATTAGTTTGTACTAGTTACATTTGTCCCGTGCGAGCTTTTGGTGCAACTCATGGGGCCGTTCAAGGGCTATTTCGGGTTTTGCCCCACTAATGCCATGTTGTTAATCCTAGGTTTAGAAATATGAAAATTATCTTTGTATTCTCAAATCGAGGGTCTCGTGATCGTGAGGTCACTTCGTACGAGTTACATTGGTCCCGTGCGAGCTGTTAGTGCTACTCACGGGGCCGCTCGGGGGCTATTTTGGCTATTCACCCACTAACGCCTTATTTTTAAGCCTAAGTCTAGAAATAGGCAAGTTACCATCATATTCTCAAACCAAGGGTACCGTGATCGCGTGGTCAGTTCGTACGAGTTACATTGGTCTTGTGAGAGGTGTTAGTGCCACTCACGGGGCCATTCGGTGGCTATTTCGGGTTTTCACCCACTAACGCCATTTTTTTAAGCCCAAGTCTAGAAATATGCAAATTAACGTCGTATTCTCAACTCTGGGGTCCCGTGGTCGTGGGGTCAGATCGTACGAGTTACGTTGGTCCCGTACGAGGTGTTGGTTCCTCTCACGAAACCGTTCGGGGGCTGTTTCAGGTTTTCACCCACTAACGCCATGTTTTTAAGCCTAAGTCTAAAAATTTACAAATTATTGTCATATTCTCAAATTGGCGGTACTGTGATCGGGCGGTCAGTTCATACGAGTTACATTGGTCCCGTGTGAGGGGTTGGTGCCACTCGGGGGGCCGTTCGGGGGTTATTTCAGGTTTTCACCCACTAATGCAATGTTTTTATGCCGAAGTCTAGATATATGCAAATTGTCATAGTATTCTCAAATCGGAGGTCCTGTGATCGCGTTGTCCGTTCATATAATTTACATTGGTCCCGTGCGAGGTGTTGGTGCCACTCATAGGGTCGTTCGAGGGTTGTTTCAAGTTTTCACCCAGTAATGCAATATTTTTAAGCGTAAGTCTAAAAATATGTAAATTATCATCGTATTCTCATAATGAGGGTCCCGTGATCGCGCGATCAATTTGTACGGGTTACATTGGTCCCATGCGAGGTGTTTGTGCCACTCACAGGGTCGTTCGAGGGTTGTTTCTAGATTTCACCCACTAATGCCATATTTTTAAAGCTAAGTCTATAAATATGCTAATTATCGTCGTATTATCAAACCAGGGGTCCCGTGATCGCGCGGTCAGTTCGTATGAGTTACATTGGTCCTGTGCGAGGTGTTGATGCAACTCACAGGGCCATTTTGGGGCTGCTTCAGGTTCTCCTTGACCATTGCCATGTGTTCAAACCTAAGTCTAAAAATATGCTAATTATCACTGTATTATCACCCCGGGGGTCCTGCGATCGCGCTGTCAGTTTCTACGAGTTACATTAGTCCCGTGCGAGGTGTTGGTGCCTCTTACGGGGCTGTTTTGAGTTTTCACCCAACACCGCCATATTTTGCCTAAGTCTAGAAATATATAAATTATCATTGTATTCTCAAACTGTTGGTGTCGTGACCACGTGGTCAGTTCCTACGAGTTACATTAGTCTCGTGCGATGTGTTGGTGCCATTCACGGGGCCGTTCGGGGGCTGTTTCAGGTTTTCACCCACTAACGCCATGTGTTTAAGCCTAAGTCAAAAAATTTGCAAATTATCATCATATTCTCAAATAGGGGATCCTGTGATCGCACAGTCAGTTCGTACGAGTTCTATTCGTCCCGTCCGAGATGTTGGTGCCACTCACGGGGCCATTTGGGGGCTATTTCAGGTTTTCACCCACTAACACCATATTTTTTACCCCAAGTCTAGAAATATACAGATTATCATCGTACTCTCAAATTGGGGGTCCCGTGATCGCATGGTCAGTTCCTACGAGTTACATTGGTCCCATGCGAGGTGTTGGTTCCACTCACCGTTCGGGGGTTGTTTTGGGTTTTCAGCCACTAACGCCATGTTTTTAAGCCTAAGTCAAAAAATTTGCAAATTATCATCATATTCTCAAATGGGGGGTCCTGTGATCGCACGGTCAGTTCGTACGAGTTCCATTGGTCCCGTTCAAGATGTTGGTGGCACTCACGGGGCCGTTCGAAGGCTGTTTCAAGTTTTCACCCAATAACGCCATGTTTTTTAGCCTAAGTCTTGAAATATGAAAATTATCATCGTAGTCTCAAACTGAGGGTGCCGCGTTCGAGGGGTCTGTTTGTACGAGTTACATTGGTCCCGTGCAAGGAGTTGGTGCCACACACGGGGCCGTTTCGGAACTATTTCGTGTTTTCACCCACTAACGCCAAGTTTTTAAGCATAGACCTACAAATATAAAAATTATCGCCGTATCCTCAAACCAGGGGTTCTGTGATCACGCGGACAATTCCTATATGTTACATTGGTCCCGTGTGAGGTGTTGGGTGCCACTCACGGGGTCGTTCAGGGGCTATTTCGGGTTTTCGCCCACTAACGCCATGTTTTCAAGCCTAAATCTAGAATTATTCAAATTATCATCGTATTCTCAAACCAAGGGTACCGTGATCGCGTGATCAGTATGTACGAGTTACATTGGTCCCGTGCGAGGTGTTGGTGCCACTCACAGGGCCGTTCGGGAAGTGTTGGGGGTTTTTACCCACTAATCCCATGTTCTTAAGCATAAGTTTGGAAATATGTAAATTATCATCGTATTCTCAAACCAAGGGTCCAATGATCACACAGCTAGTTCGTACGAGTAACATTGGACCCGTGTGAGGTGTTAGTGCCACTCATGGGGCCGTTTGGGGGCTATCTCGGGTTTTCACCAACTAACACCATGTTTTAAAGCCCAAGTATATAAATATGCAAATTGTCATCGTATTCTCAAATCGGGGCACCCGTGATCGCGTGGTCAGTTCCTACGAGTTACATTGGTCCCGTGCGAGGTGTTGGTTCCACTCACGGGGTCGTTCGGGGGCTGTTAGGGGTTTTCACCCACTAACGTCATGCTTTTAAGCATAAGTCAAAAAATTTGCAAATTATCATGATATTCTCAAACCGGGGGTCCTGTGATCGCACGGTCAGTTCTTACGAGTTCTATTGGTCCCGTCCGAGATGTTGGTACCACTCACGGGGCCGTTTGGGGGGTTGTTTCGAGTTTTCACCCACTAACGCCATGTTTTGAAGCCTAAGTCTAGAAATATGAAAATTATCATCGTATTCTCAAATCGAGGGTCCCGTGATCGCGCGGTCAGTTTATATGAGTTACATTGGTCCCGTGCGAGGTGTTGGTGCCACTTACGGGGCCGTTCGAGGGGTATTTCGACTTTTCACCCATTAATGCCTTGTTTTTTTACGTAAGTCTAGCGATAAGCAAATTATCATCGTATTCTCAAATCAGGGGTCCCGTGATTGCACAGTCAGGTCGTACGAGTAACAGTGGATCCGTGTGAGGTGTTGGTGCCACTCACGGGGTGGTTTGGGGGCTACTTCAGGTTTTCACCCACTAACACCATGTTTTTGAGACCAAGTCTAGAAATATGCAAATTATCATCGTACTCTCAAACAAGGGGTCCCGTGATCACATGGTCAGTTCCTACGAGTTACATTGGTCCCATGCGAGGTGTTGGTTTCACTCACCGTTCGAGGGCTGTTTCGGGTTTTCACCCACTAACGCCATGTTTTTAAGCCTAAGTTAAAAAATTTGAAAATTATCATCGTATTCTCTAACCGGGGGTCCGGTGATCGCACGGTCAGTTCATACGAGTTCCATTGGTCCCGTTCGAGATGTTACTACCACTCACGGGGCCGTTCGGGGGCTGTTTCGAGTTTTCACCCACTAACGCCATGTTTTAAAGCCTAAGTCTAGAAATATGGAAATTATCATCATATTCTCAAATAGAGGGTGTCGCGTTCGGGCGATCAATTTGTACGAGTTACATTGGTCCCGTGCAAGGTGTTGGTGCCACACACGGGGCTGTTTGGGACTGTTTCGAGGGTCCCGTGAGTGACACCAAGGTCCACGCCACGGATGTCATAGGGGATCATATTCCTCGATACTATGTTATCATCTCTAATTATATATTAATACCACCTGGGATTTGGAAGGACATAGGATATCGGGTATTGCCTAAGAGGAGGGTCACCCTAATGACCTCGCAAAGGGTCCCATTCTAAACCATCACAACTCATTTACTTAATACTAGGTCACCACGGCTATCTAGGTTCACTCCTATGCTACCTATCCTTAATATTATATAAACCCATAAACCAAGATATATGCAAATTATCATCGTATCCTCAAATTGGGGGTCCCTTGATCGCGCAGTAAATTCCTATGAGTTACATTGGTCCCATGCGAGGTGTTAGTGCCACTCACGGGGTTGTTCGGGGGCTATTTTGGGTTTACACCTACTAACGCCATGTTTTTAAACCTAAGTCGATAAATATTCAAATTATCATCGTATTCTCAAACTGAGGGTACCATGATCGCGTGGTCAGTTTGTATGAGTTATATTGGTCCCGTGCAAGGTGTTGGTGCCACTCACGGGGCCGTTCGGGGACTATTTGGGGTTTTCACCCACTAATGCCATGTTTTTAAGCTTAATTCTAGATATATACAAATTATCATCGTACTCTCAAAACGAGTGTCCCGTGATCGCCCGATCAGTTTGTACGAGTTACATTGGTCCCGTGCGAAGTGTTGGTGCCACTCACGGGGTCGTTCGGGGGCTATTTTTGCTTTTCACCTACTAATGCCTTGTTTTTTTAGCTAAAGTCAAGAGATATGCAAATTATCATCATATTCTCAAATCAGGGGTCCCGTGATCGCACAATCAGTTCATACAAGTAACATTGTACATGTGTGAGGTGTTGTGCCACTCACGGGGCCGTTTAGGGGCTATTTCGGATTTTCACCCACAAGCGCCATGTTTCTAAACCTAAGTCTAGAAATATGCTAATTATCACCATATTCTCAAATCGGGGGTCCAGTGATCGCGCGGTCAGTTCCTGTGAGTTACATTGGTCCCATGTGAGGTGTTGGTGCCACTCACAGGGCCGTTCGGGGGATGTTTTTTTGTTTTCACCCACCACCGCCATGTTTTGACTAAGTCTAGAAATATGTAAATTGTCATTGTATTCTCAAACCGGGGGTGTCATGATCGTGTGGTTAGTTCCTATGAGTTACATTGGTCTTGGGCGAGGTGTTGGTCCCACTCACGGGGCTGTTCGGGAACTGTTTCGGGTTTTCACCCACTAACGCCATATTTTTCAACCTAATTCTAGAAATATGAAAATTATCGTCGTATTCTAAAATTGGGGGTCTCTTGATCGTGTGGTCAATTCGTACGAGTTACATTTGACCCGTACGAGGTGTTGGTGCCACTCACGGGGCCGTTGGGGGAAATTTCGAGTTTTCACCCACAAAAGCCATGTTTTTATGCCAAAGTCTAAAAATTTGCAAAATATCATCGTATTCTCAAATCGGAGGTCCCGTGATCGCACGGTCAGTTCGTATGAGTTCCATTGGTCCCGTTCGAGATGTTGGTGCCACTCACGGGGCCGTTCAGAGGCTGTTTTGAATTTTCACCCACTAACGCCATGTTTTTTTAGCCAAAGTCTAGAAATATGAAAATTATCATCGTATTCCCATACCGAGGGTCCTACGATCCCACAGTCAGTTTGTACGAGTTACATTGGTCCCCTATGAGGTGTTGGTGCCACACACGGGGCCATTCGGGAACTATTTCGGGTTTTCATCACTAACGCCATGTTTCTAAGCCTAAGTCTAGAAATATTCAAATTATGATCGTATTCTCAAACCGAGGGTACCATGATTGTGTGGTCGGTTTCTACGAGTTACATTGGTCCCGTGCGAGGTGTTGGTGCCACTCACGGGGCCATTTAGGGAATATTTGGGGTTTTCACCCCCTAACGCCATGTTTTTAAGCCTAAGTCTAGAAATATAAAAATTATCATCTTATTGTCAAACTGAGGGTCCAGTGATCGCGCGATCAGTTTGTACGAGTAACATTGGACCCGTGCAAGGTGTTGGTGCCACTCACAGGGTCGTTCGGGGGCTGTTTCAGGTTTTCACCCAATAATGGCATGTTTTTAAGCTTAAGTCTAGAAATATTCAAATTATCATCGTATTCTCAAACCGAGGGCACCATGATCGGGTGGTCAATTTGTACGAGTTACGTTGGTCCCGTGCGAGGTGTTGGTGCCACTCACGGGGCCATTTGGGGAATATTTGGGGTTTTTACCCCCTAACGCGTAGTTTTTAAGCCCAAGTCTATAAATATAAAAATTATCATCTTATTCTAAAACTAAGGGTCCTGTGATCGCGCGGTCAGTTTGTACGAGTAACATTGGACCCGTGCGAGGTGTTGGTGCCACTCAGGGGGCCGTTCGGGGGCAATTTCGGGTTTTCACCCACTAACGCCATGTTTTTAAGCCCAAGTATAGAAATAAGCAAATTATTGTCATATTCTCAAATCGGGAGTCTCGTGAACACGTGGCCAGTTCTTACGAGTTACATTGATCCCGTGCGAGGTGTTGGTTCCACTCACGAGGTCGTTCGAGGGCTGTATCGGGTTTTCACCCACTAATGCCATGTTTTTAGGTCTAAGTCTAGATATATGCAAATTATCATTGTTTTCTCAAACCGAGGGTCCCGTGGTCAGTTTGTACGAGTTACATTGGTCCCATGAGTGGTGTTGGTATCACTCACGGGGCCGTTCGGGAGATTTTTCGGGTTTTCTCCCACCAACGCCATGTTTTGCCTAAGTCTGGTAATATGAAAATTATCATCATATTCTCAAACCGAGGGTCCCGTGATCGCGTGATCAGTTCCTACGAGTTATATTGGTCCCGTGCGAGGTATTGGTGCCACTCATGGGGCCGTTCGGGGACTCTTTTGGGATTTCACCCACTAACGCCATGTTTTTAAGCGAAAGTCTAGAAATATGCAAATTATTGCCGTATTCTCAAATCGGGGGTCCCGTGATCGCGCAGTCAGTTCATAGGAGTTACATTAGCCACGTGCGAGGTGTTAGGGCCACTAAGGAGGCCGTTTGGGGGCTGTTTCGGGTTTTCTCCCACCAACGCCATGTTTTGCCTATGTATAGAAATTTGTAAATTATCATCATATTCTCAAACAGAGGGTCCCGTGATCACGCAGTCAGTTTGTACGAGTTACATTTGTCCCGTACGAGGTGTTAGTGCCACTCACGGGGTCGTTCGGGGGTTATTTCGAGTTTTCACCCACTAATGCCTTATTTTAACACTAAGTTTAGAAATATGCAAACTATCATCGTATTCTTAAACCGGGGGTCTCGTAATCACGAGGTCAGTTTGTATGAGTTACATTGGGCCTGTGCGAGGTGTTGGTGCCATTCAGGGGGCATTCGGGGGCTGTTTCAATTTTTTAACCACTAACGCCATGTTTTTAACCGTAAGTCTAGACATATGTAAATTATCATCATATTCTCAAACTGGGGGTCCCATGATCACGCTGTCTTTTCCTACGAGTTACATTGGTCCCATGCGAGGTGTTGGTGCCACTAACGGGGCCATTCGAGGACTGTTTTGGGTTTTCATCCAGTAACGCCATGTTTTTAACCCCAAGTCTAAAATTTTTCAAATTATCATCGTATTCTCAAAATGGGGGTACCGTGAACACGTGGTCAGTTCGTACAATTTACATTAGTCCCTTGCGAGGTGTTGGTGAAACTCACGGGACCGTTTCGGGATTGCTTTGGGTTTTTCCCCACCAACACCATGTTTTTAAACCTATGTCTAGAAATATGCTAATTATCATTGTATTCTCAAACCGTGGGTCCCGTGGTCACGCGGTCAGTTCGTATGAGTTACATTGGTCCCGTGCGAGGTGTTGGTGTTACTCACGGGGCCGTTCAGGTGTTGTTTCGAGTTTTCCCAATCTAACGCCATGTTTTTAAGCCTAAGACTAGAAATATTCAAATTATCATCATATTCTCAAACCGAGGGTTTCATTATCGCGTGGTCAGTTCGTACGAGTTACATTGGTCCCGTTCGAGGTTTTGGTGCCAATCACGGAGTTTTTCCGAGGCTGTTTTGGGTTTTCACACACCAACGCTATGTTTTGCCTATGTCTAGAAATATCCAAATTATCATTGTATTCTTAAATTGGGAGTCTCGTGATTGCGCAGTCAGTTGATACGAGTTACATTAGTCTCGTGTGAGGTGTTGGTGCCACTCACGGGGCCGTTTGGGGACTGTTTTGGGTTTTCACCCACTAACGCCATGTTTTTAATCCTAATTATAAAAATATGCAAACTATCATCCTATTCTCAAACCAGGGGTCCCCTGATCACGCGGTCAGTTCGTACAAGTTATATTGGTCCCGTGAGAGGTGTTGGAGCCACTCACTGGGCTGTTTGGGGGCTATTTCAGGGTTTCACCAACTAATGCCATATTTTTAAGCCTAAGTCTAGAAATATGCAAATTATCACCTTATTCTCAAACAGGGGGTGCCATGATCTTGCGATTAGTTTATACGAGTTACATTGCTCCCATGCGAGATTTTGGTGCAACTCACGAGGCCGTTCGGGGGCTTTTTTGGGTTTTCACCCAATAACGCCATGTTTTTATGCCCAAGTCTAAAAATTTGCAAATTATCATTGTATTCTCAAACTGGGGGTACCGTGAACACGTGGTCAGTTCGTACGAGTTACATTGGTCCCGTGCGAGGTGGTGGTGCCACTCACGTGGCCGTTCATGGGCTATTTCGGCTTTTCACCCACTATTGCATTATTTTGAAGCCTAAGTCTAGGAATATCCAAATTATTGTTCTATTCTCAAATTAGGGGTCCCGTGTTCGTGCAGCCAGTTCGTATGAGTTAGATTGGTGCCGTGCGAGGTGTTGATGCCACTCACGGGCTCGTTTCGGTGCTTCTTCAGGTTCTCCTTCACCAATGCCATTTTGTTAAACCTAAGGCTAGAAATATGCTAATTATCATCATATTCTCAAACTGGGGGTCCCATGATCGTGCGATCAGTTTGTATGAGTTACATTAGTCTCGTGCGTGGTGTTGGTGCCACTCACGGGGTCGTTCGGGGGTTGTTTTGGGTTTTCACCCACCACCGCCATGTATTGACTAAGTCTAAAAATATATAAATTATCATCGTATTCTCAAACCGTGGGTGCCATGACCGCGCCGTCAGTTCCTACGTGTTACATTGGTCCCGTGCGAGGTGTTGGTGCCACTCACAGGGCAGTCCAAAACTGTTTCGGGTTTCACCCACTAACGCCATATTTTTAAGCCTAAGTCTAGAAATATTCAAATTATCATCGTATTCTAAAAACTGGGGATCCGTGATCACGCGGTCAGTTGGTACGTGTTACATTGGAACCGTGCGAGGTGTTGGTGCCACTCACGGGGCCATTCGGGAGCTATTTCGGGTTTTCACCAACTAAAGCCATGTTTTTATGCCAAAGTCTAAAAATTTGCAAATTATCATTATTTTCTTAAACCGGGGGTCCCGTGATTGCACGATCAGTTCGTATGAGTTATATTGGTCCCGTCCGAGATATTGGTGCCACTCACGGGGCCGTTCGTTGGTTGTTTCGAGTTTTCACCCCCTAACGCCATGTTTTTAAGCCAAAGTTTAGAAATATGAAAATTATCATCGTATTCTTAAACCAAGAGTCCTATGATCACGCGACCAGTTTGTACGAGTTACATTGATCCCGTACGAGGTGTTGGTGCCACACACGAGGCTGTTCGGGAACTATTTTGTGTTTTCATCCACTAACGCCTTGTTTTTAAGCCTAAGCCTAGAATTATGCAAATTATCATCGTATTCTCAATCTGGGTGTCTCGTGATCGCGCGGTCAGTTCCTACGAGTTACATTTGTCCACTGCGAGGTGTTGGTGCCACTCACGGGGTCGTTCGGGGGCTATTTCAGGTTTTCACCCACTAACGCCTTATTTTTAAGCCTAAGCCTAGAAACATTCAAATTAATGTAGTATTCTCAAATCGAGGGCACCGTGATCATGTGGTCAGTTTGTATGAGTAACATTGGTCCCGTACGAGGTGTTGGTGCCACTCACGGGGCCGTTCAGGAGCTATTTCTGGTTTTCACCCACCAACGCCATGTTTTTAAGCCTACGTCTATATATGTGCAAAGTATCATCGTAGTCCCAAATGGGGGTCCGATGATCATGCAGTCAGTTCGTACTAGTTACATTGTTCCCTTACGACGTGTTGGTGCCACTCACGGGGCCGTTTATGGGATATATCGTCTTTTCATCCACTAATTCCTTGTTTTGAAGCCTAAGTCTAGTATTATGCAAATTATCATCGTATTCTCAAACTAGGGGCCCCGTGATCGCGTGGTCAGGTCATACGAGTTACATTGATCCCATGCGAGACATTACTGCCACTCACGAGGCTGTTCGGGGGCTATTTCTGGTTTTCACCCACTAACGCCATGTTTTTAAGCCTAATTCTTGATATACGAAAATTTTCGCACTATTCTAAAATAGGGGGTGCCGTGATCGCGCGATCAGTTTGTACGAGTTACAATGGTCCCGTGCGAGATGCTAGTGCAACTCACGGGACCGTTAGGTGGCTGTTTCGGGTTTCGCCCCACTAACGCCATCTTTTTAATCCTAGGTCTAGAAATATGCAAAATATCATCGTATTCTCAAACCAAGGGTCCCATGATTGCGCGGTCAGTTCCTACGAGTTACATTAGTCCCGTGCGAGGTGCTGGTGCCACTCACGGGGCCATTTGGGGACTGTTTTGGGTTTTCACTCACTAACGCCATGTTTTTAAACCTAAGTCTAAAAATTGGCAAATTATCATCATATTCTAAAATCGGTGGTACCGTGATCGCACGGTCAGTTCGTATGAGTTATATTGGCCCCGTGTGAGGTGTTGGTGCCACTCACGGGGTCATTCGGGACTTATTTTGGTATTTACCCACTAACGCCATGTTTTTAAGCCTATATCTAGACATATGAAAATTGTCATAGTATTCCCAAATCAGAGGTCCCAAGATCGCATGGTCAATTCCTACTAGTTACATTGGTCCCGAGCGAGGTGTTAGTTCCACTCACGGGGTTGTTCGAGAGTTATTTTGGGTTTTCACCCACTAACGCAATGTTTTTAAGCCTAAGTCTATAAATATGGCAATTATCATCGTATTCTCAAATCGAGGGTCCCGTGATCGCGCGATCAATTTGTACGAGTTACATTGGTCCCGTGTGAGGTGTTGGTCCCACTCACGGTGCCGTTCGGAGGCTGTTTCTCGTTTTCACCCACTAATGCCATATTTTTAAACCTAAGTCTAAAAATATGCTAATTATCATCGTATTCTTAAAATTGGGGCCCCGTGATCGCGCGATCAGTTCGTAACATTTGTCCTGTGCGAGGTGTTTGTGCTACTCACAAGCCCGTTCTGGGGCTGCTTCAGGTTTTCCTTCACCAACGCCATGTTTTTAAACGTAAGTCAAGAAATATGCTAATTATCATCTTATTCTCAAACCGAGGGCCTGTGAGCACGCGGTTAGTTTGTGCGAGTTACATTGGTCCCGTACCAGGTGTTGGTGCCACTCACGGGGCCTTTTGGGGGCTGTTTAGGGTTTTCACTCACCAACGCCTTGTTTTTCCTAAGTCTAGAATTATGTAACTTATAATCGTATTCTAAAACTCTGGGTTTCGTGATCGCGCGATTAGTTCCTATGAGTTACACTGGTCCGATGCGAGGTGTTGGTGCCACTCACGGGGCCGTTCAGGAACTCATTAGGGCTTTCACCCACTAACACCATATTTTTAAGCCTAAGTCTAGAAATATGTAAATTATCGTCATATTCTAAAATCGGGGGTCCCGTGATCGCGCAATCAGTTTGCACGAGTTACATTGGTCCCGTGCGAGGTGTTGGTGCCCCTCATGGGTCCATTTAGGGAATGTTCCGGGTTATCACCCACTCACGCCGTGTTTTTAATCCTAAGTCTAAAAATATGTAAATTATCATCATATTCTCAAATCGGGGGTCCCGTGATCACGCGGTCAGTTCTTATGAGTTACATTGGTCCCGTGCGAGGAGTTGGTGCCTCTCACGGGGCCATTCCGAGGCTGCTTCGGTTTTCCCCCAACCAACGCCATTTTTTTAACCTAAGTCTAGAAATATGCTAATTACCATTGTATTCTCATGGGGGTCTCATGGTCACGCAAGTAGTTCATACGAGTTACATTGGTCCCGTGCGAGGTGTTGGAGCCACTCACGGGGCCGTTCGGGAGCTATTTCAAGTTTTCACCCACCGACGCCATGTTTTTAAACCTATGTCTAGAAATATCAAAATTATCATCGTATTCTCAAATAGGGGGACCCGTGATCGCGCAGTCGGTTCATAGTAGTTACATTGGCCACGTGCAAGGTATTGGTGCCACTCATGGGGCCGTTCGGGAGATGTTTCGGGTTTTCACCCACCAATGCCATTTTTTTAAGCCTAAGTGTCGAAATATTCAAATTATCATCATATTCTTAAACCGGGGATGCCGTGATCGCGTGGTTAGTTCATAAGAGTTATATTGGTCCCGTGCGAGGTTTGGTGCCACTCACGGGGCCATTCGGGGGCTGTTTCGGGTTTTCACCCACCAAAGGCATGTTTTGCCTAAGTCTACTAATATCCAAATTATCGTTGTATTCTTAAACCGTGAGTCCCATGATTGTATGGTCCATTCCTACGAGTGACATTGGTCCCACGCGAGGTGTTGGTTCCATTCACGGGGTCGTTCGGTGGATATTTCAACTTTTCACCCACTAATGCAATGTTTTCAAGACTAAGTCTAAAAATATGCAAATTATCGTCATATTCTCAATACAAGGGTCCCATGATTGCGCGATCAGTTTGTACGGGTAACATTTGTCCCGTGCGAGGTGTTGGTACCACTCACAGGGTCGTTCGGGGATTGTTTCTAGTTTTCACCCACTAACGCCATATTTTTAAACCTAAGTCTAGAAATATGCTAATTATCATCGTATTCTCAAACTAGGGGTCCCGTGATCGTGCAGTCAGTTCATATGAGTTACATTGGTGCCGTGCGAGGTGTTGATGCCACCATGTTTTTAAACCTAAGTCTAGAAATATTCTAATTATCATCATATTCTCAAACTGGGGGTACCGTGATCGCGCAATCAGTTTGTATGAGTTTCGTTAGTCCCATGCGAGGTGTTAGTGCCACTCACGGGGCCGTTCGGGGGCTGTTTTAGGTTTTCACCCACCACCGCAATGTTTGGACTAAGTCTAGATATATGTAAATTATCATCGTATTCTTAAACCGGGGGTCTCGTGACCACACGGTCAGTTCCCATGTGTTACATTGGTCCCGTGTGAGGTGTTGGTGCCACTCTCAGGGCTGGTCGGGAACTGTTTTGGGTTTTCACCCACTAACGCCCTGTTTTTAAGCCTAAATCTAGAAATATGCAAATTATCATCGTATTCTAAAACTGGGGGTCTCGTGATCACGCGGTCAGTTCGTACGAGTTACATTGGACCCGTGCGAGGTTTTAGTGCCACTCACGGGGGTTTTCATAACCTAAAGCCATGTTTTATGCCTAAGTCTAAAAATTTGGAAATTATCATCATTTTCTTAAACCGGGGTTCCCGTGGTCGCACGGTCAGTTCGTATGAGTTCCATTGGTCCCGTCCGAGATGTTTGTGCGACTCACGAGGCCGTTCGGTGGCTGTTTCGAGTTTTCACCCACTAACACCATGTTTTTAAGCCAAAGTCTAGAAATATGAAAATTATCATTTTATTCTCAAACCAAGGGTCCTACGATCGCGCGATCAGTTTGTACGAGTTACATTGGTCCCGTACGAGGTGTTCGTGCCACACACGGGGACGTTAGAGAACTATTTTGGGTTTTCATCCACTAACGCCATGTTTTTAAGCCTAAGCCAAGAATTATGAAAATTATCATCGTATTCTCAAACTGGGGGTCTTGTGATCGCGTTGTCAAATCCTACGAGTTACATTGGTCTAGTGCGAGGAGTTGGTGCCACTCACGGGATCGTTCGGGGGCTATTTCAGGTTTTCACCAACTATCGCCATGTTTTTAAGGCTAAGTCTATAAATATTCAAATTATCCATGTATTCTCAAACTGAGGGTACCGTGATCATGTGGTCAGTTTGTACGGGTTACATTGGTCCCGTGCGAGGTGTTGGTGCCACTCATGGGTCCATTTGGGGATAGTTCGGGGTTTTCACCCCCTAATGCCTTATTTTTTACCCTAATTCTAGAAATATGCAAATTATCATTGTATTCTCAAACCGCGGGTCCCGTGATCACGCGATCAGTTTGTACGAGTATCACTGGTCCCGTGCGAGGTGTTGGTGTCACTCACGGAGCCGTTCAGGGGCTATTTCGGCTTTTCACCAACTAATGCCTTATTTTTTAACATAAGTCTAGTAATATTAAAAATATCATCGTATTCTCAAATCAGGGTCCCGTGATCGCACGACCAGTTTATACGAGTAACATTGGTCCCGTGCGAGGTGTTGGTGCCACTCACGGGGCCGTTCGGGACTATTTTGGATTTTCACCCACTAACGCCATGTTTTTAATCCCATGTCTAGAAATAAGCAAATTATCAACGTATTCTCAAACCCAGGGTCTCGTGATCTCATGATCAGTTGTACGAGTTACATTGGTCCCGTACGAGGTGTTAGTTCCACTCACGGAGCCGTTCAGGGGTTGTTTTGGGTTTTCACCCATTAACACCATGTTTTTAATCCTAAGTCTAAAAATTTTCAAATCATCATCGTACTCAAGAACTGGGGGTACCCTGATCGCGCATTCAGTTCGTACGAGTTACATTGGTCCCGTGCGAGGTGTTTGTGCCACTCACGGGGTCGTTCGGGGGCTGTTTCGATTTTTCACCCACTAACGCCATATTTTTAAACCTATGTCTACACATATACAAATTATCATAGTATTAAAAAATCAGAATTTCCATGATCGCGTGATCAATTCCTACTAGTTACATTGGTCCCGAGCGAGGTGTTGGTGCCACTCATGGGGTCGTTCGAGGGATGTTTTGGGTTTTCACCAACTAACGCAATGTTTTTAAGCCTAAGTCTAAAAATATGCAAATTATCATCGTATTCTCAAACCGAGGGTCCCGTGATCACGGGATCCTTTGTACGAGTTACATTTATCCCGTGCGAGGTGTTTGTGCCACTTACGGGGCCGTACGGGGGCTGTTTCTGGTTTTCACCCACCACCGCCATGTTTTGACTAAGTCTAGAAATATGTAAATTATCATTGTATTCTCAAAATGGGGGTGTCGTGACCGCGCTGTCAGTTCCTACGAGTTACATTGGTCCCGTGCGAGGTGTTGGTGCCACTCACAGGGTTGTTGGGGAACTGTTTTGGGTTTTCACCCACTAACGCCATATTTTTAGCCTAAGTCCAGAAATATGCAAATTATCATCATATTCTAAAATTAGGGGTCCCCTGATCACGCGGTCAGTTCGTACGAGTTACATTGGACACGTGCGAGGTGTTGGTACCACACACGGGGCCGTTCGGGGGGTGTTTCGGGTTTTCAACAACTAAGGCCATTTTTTTAGGCCTAAGTCGAAAAAATTGCAAATTATCGTTGTATTCTATAATCGGGTGTCCCGTGATCGTACGGTCAATTCGTATGTTCTCCATTGGTCCTGTCCGAGATGTTGGTGCCACTCACGGGGCTGTTCGGTGGTTGTTTTGATATTTCACCCACTAACGCCATGTTTTTAAGCCAAAGTCTAAAAATATGAAAATAATAATCATATTCTCAAACTGAGGGGCCTGCGATCGCGCGGTCGGTTTGTTCGAGTTAAATTGGTCCCGTACGAGGTGTTGGTGCCACACACGGGGCCGTTCGGGAACTATTTTGGGGTTTCATCCACTAACGCCATGTTTTTAAGACTAAGCCTAGAATTATGCAAATTATTATCGTATTCTCAAACTGGGGGTCTCATGATCGTGCGATCAGTTCATACGAGTTACATTGGCTCCCGTACGAGGTGTTGGTGCCACTCAAATTCGGGGGCTATTTCAGGTTTTCACCACTAACGCCATGTTTTTAAGCCTAAGTCTAGAAATATTCAAATTATCGTCGTATTCTCAAACCGAGGGTACCGTGATCATGTGGTCATTTTGTACGAGTTACATTAGTCCCGTGCGAGGTGTTGGTGCCAATCACGGGGCCATTCGTGGACTGTTTGGGGTTTTCACCCCCTAATGCAATGTTTGTAAGACTAAGTCTAGAAATATGCAAATTATCGTATTCTCAATTCGAGGGTCCCATGAACGCGCGGTCAGTTTGTACGAGTTTCACTGGTCCCGTGCGAGGTTGATGCCACTAACGGGGCCGTTCAGGGGCAACTTTGGCTTTTCACCAACTAATGCCTTATTTTTTAGCCTAAGTCTTGTAATATGCAAATTATTGTCGTATTCTCAAATCAGGATCCCGTGATCGCACGGTCAGTTTGTACAAGTAACATTGGTCTCGTGCGAGGTGTTAGTGCCACTCACGGGGCCTTTCGGGGCTATTTCAGGTTTTCACCCACTAACGCCATGTTTTAAATACCAAGTCTAGAAATAAGACACTTAACATCGTATTCTCAAACCGAGGGTCCTGTGATCGCATGGTCAGTTTGTATGAGTTACATTGCTCCCGTACGAGGTGTTAGTTCCACTCAGAGAGCCGTTCGGGGGCTACTTCAGGCTTTCACCCATTAACACCATGTTTTTAAGCCTAAGTCTAAAAATTTGCAAACAATCATCGTATTCTCGAACCGGGGGTACCGTGATCGCGCGTTCAGTTCGTACGAGTTACATTGGTCCCGTGCGAGGTGTTCGTGCCACACACGGGGCCGTTCGAGAACTATTTTTGGTTTTCATCCACTAACGCCATATTTTTAAACCTAAGTCTAAAAAAATGCTAATTATCATCGTATTCTCAAACTAGGGTTCTTGTGATCACGTTGTCAGTTCCTACGAGTTACATTGGTCTAGTGCGAGGAGTTGGTGCCACTCACGGGGTCGTTCGGGGGCTATTTCAGGTTTTCACCCACTATCGCCATGTTTTTAAGGCTAAGTCTAGAAATATTCAAATTATCCATGTATTCTCAAACCGAGGGTACCGTGATCATGTGGTCAGTTTGTACGAGTTACATTAGTCCCGTGCGAGGTGTTGGTGCCACTCATGGGTCTATTTGGGGATTGTTTGGGGAATTCACCCCCTAACGCCTTATTTTTTAACCTAAGTCTAGAAATATGCAAATTATCATTGTATTCTCAAACCGCGGGTCCCGTGATAACGCGATCAGTTTGTACGAGTATCACTGGTCCCATGCGAGGTGTTGGTGCCACTCACGGGGCCGTTCCGGGGCTATTTCGGCTTTTCACCAACTACTGCCTTATTTTTTTAACCCAAGTCTAGTAATATTCAAAATATCATCGTATTCTCAAATCAGGGTCCCGTGATCGCACTGCCACTTTATACGTGTAACATTGGTCCCGTGCGAGGTGTTGGTGCCACTCACGGGGCCGTTGGGGACTATTTTGGGTTTTCACCCACTAACGCCACATTTTTTAGAAATAAGGAAATTATCATCGTATTCTCAAACCGAGGGTATCGTGATCGCATGATCAGTTTGTACGAGTTAAATTGGTCCCGTACGAGGTGTTGGTGCCACACACGGGGCCGTTCGGGAACTATTTTGGGGTTTCATCCACTAACGCCATGTTTTTAAGCCTAAGCCTAGAATTATGAAAATTATCATCGTATTCTCAAACGGGGGTCACATGATCGTGCGGTCAGTTCATACGAGTTGCATTGGTTCCCGTGCGAGGTGTTGATGCCACTCAAATTCGGGGGCTATTTCAGGTTTTCACCACTAACGCCATGTTTTTAAGCCTAAGTCTAGAAATATTCAAATTATCGTCGTATTCTCAAACCGAGGGTACCGTGATCATGTGGTCAGTTTGTACGAGTTACATTAGTCCCGTGCGAGGTGTTGGTGCCAATCACGGGGCCATTCGTGGACTGTTTGGGGCTTTCACCCCCTAACGCCATGTTTTTAAGCCTAAGTCTAGAAATATGCAAATTATCGTATTCTCAAATAGAGGGTCCCATGATCGCGCGGTCAGTTTTATGAGTTTCACTGGTCCCGTGCGAGGTTGATGCCACTCACGGAGCCGTTCAGGGGCAAGTTTGGCTTTTCACCAACTAATGCCTTATTTTTTAGCCTAAGTCTTGTAATATGCAAATTTTTGTCGTATTCTCAAATCAGGATCCCGTGATCGTACGGTCAGTTTGTACGATTAACATTGGTCTCGTGGGAGGTGTTGGTGCCACTCACGGGGTCGTTCGAGGCTATTTCAGGTTTACACCCACTAACGCCATGTTTTAAATACCAAGTATAGAAATAAGACAATTAACATCGTATTCTCAAATCGGGGGTCCCGTGATCGCATGGTCAGTTCGTATGAGTTACATTGGTCCCGAACGAGGTGTTAGTTCCACTCACTGAGCCGTTTGGGGGCTACTTCAAGCTTTCTCCCATTAACACCATGTTTTTAAGCCTAAGTCTAAAAATTTGCAAATTATCATTGTATTCTCGAACCGGGGGTACCGTGATCGCGCGTTCAGTTCGTACGAGTTACATTGGTCCCGTGCGAGGTGTTCGTACCACTCACGGGGCCGTTCGAGAACTATTTTGGGTTTTCATCCACTAACGCCATGTTTTTAAGCCTAAGCCAAGAATTATGAAAATTATCATCGTATTCTCAAACTAGGGGTCTTGTGATCGCATTGTCAATTCCTACGAGTTACATTGGTCTAGTGCGAGGAGTTGTTGCCACTCACGGGGTCGTTCGGGGGCTGTTTCAGGTTTTCACCCACTATCGCCATGTTTTTAAGGCTAAGTCTAGAAATATTCAAATTATCCATGTATTCTCAAACCAAGGGTACCGTGATCATGTGGTCAGTTGGTACGAGTTACATTGGTCCCGTGCGAGGTGTTGGTGCCACTCATGGGTCCATTTGGGGATTGTTTGGGGTTTTCACCCCCTAACGCCTTATTTTTTAACCTCAGTCTAGAAATATCAAAATTATCATTGTATTCTCAAACCGCGGGTCCCGTGATCACGCGATCAGTTTGTACGAGTATCACTGGTCCCGTGCGAGGTGTTGGTGCCACTCACGGGGCCGTTCAGGGGCTATTTCGGCTTTTCACCAACTAATGCCTTATTTTTAACCTAAGTCTAGTAATATTCAAAATATCATCATATTCTCAAATCAGGGTCCCGTGATCGCACGGCTAGTTTATATGAGTAACATTGGTCCCGTACGAGGTGTTGGTACCACTCACGGGGCCGTTCGAGACTATTTTGGGTTTTCACCCACTAACGCCATGTTTTTAATCCCATGTCTAGAAATAAGAAAATTATCATCGTATTCTCAAACCGAGGGTCTTGTGATCGCATGATCAATTCGTACGAGTTACATTGGTCCCGTACGAGGTGTTAGTTCCACTCACGGAGCCGTTTAGGGGTTGTTTGGCTTTTCACCCATTAACACCATGTTTTTAATCCTAAGTCTAAAAATTTTCAAATCATCATCATACTCAAGAACTGGGTGTACCCTGATCGCGCATTCAGTTCGTACGAGTTACATTGGTCCCGTGCAAGGTGTTTGTGCCACTCACGGGGTCGTTCGGGGGATGTTTCGATTTTTCACCCACTAACGCCATGTTTTTAAGCCTAAGTCTACACATATACAAATTGTCATAGTATTAAAAAATCAGAGGTCCCATGATCTCGTGATCAATTCCTACTAGTTACATTGGTCCCGAGCGAGGTGTTGGTGCCACTCATGGGGTCTTCGAGGGATGTTTTGGGTTTTCACCAACTAACGCAATGTTTTTAAGCCTAAGTCTAAAAATATGCGAATTATCATCGTATTCTCAAACCGAGGGTCCCGTGATCACGGGATCCTTTTTACGAGTTACATTTGTCCCGTGCGAGGTGTTTGTGCATCTTACGGGGCCGTACGGGGGTTGTTTCTGGTTTTCACCCACCACCGCCATGTTTAGACTAAGTCTAGAAATATGTAAATTATCATTGTATTATCAAAACGGGGGTGTCGTGACCGCGCGGTCAGTTCCTATGAGTTACATTGGTCCCGTGCGAGGTGTTGGTGCCACTCACAGGGCTGTTCGGGAACTGTTTTGGGTTTTCACCCACTAACGCCATGTTTTTAAGCCTAAGTCTAGAAATATGAAAATTATCAACATATTCTAAAATCGGTGGTCCCCTGATCACGCGGTCAGTTCGTACGAGTTACATTGGACACATGCGAGGTGTTGGTGCCACACACGGGGCCGTTCGGGGGTTGTTTCGGGTTTTCACCAACTAAGGCCATGTTTTTAGGCCTAAGTCTAAAAATTTGCAAATTATCGTCGTATTCTATAATCGGGTGTCCCGTGATCGTACGGTCAGTTCGTATGTGCTCCATTGGTCCTGTCCGAGATGTTGGTGCCACTCATGGGGCCGTTCGGTGGTTGTTTTGAGTTTTCACACACTAACGCCATGTTTTTAAGCCAAAGTCTAAAAATATGAAAATTATAATCGTATTCTCAAACTGAGGGTCCTGCGATCGCGCGGTCAGTTTGTACGAGTTAAATTGGTCCCGTACGAGGTGTTGGTGCCAAACATGGGGCTGTTCGGGAACTATTTTGGGGTTTCATCCACTAACGCCATGTTTTTAAGCCTAAGCCTAGAATTATGCAAATTATCATCGTATTCTCAAACTGGGGGTCTCATGATCGTGCGATCAGTTCATACGAGTTGCATTGGTTCCCGTGCGAGGTGTTGGTGCCACTCAAATTCGGAGGCTATTTCAGGTTTTCACCACTAATGCCATGTTTTTAAGCCTAAGTCTAGAAATATTCAAATTATCGTCGTATTCTCAAACCGAGGGTACCGTGATCATGTGGTCAGTTTGTACGAGTTACATTTGTCCCGTGCGAGGTGTTGGTGCCAATCACGGGGCCATTCGTGGATTGTTTGGGGTTTTCACCCCCTAACGCCATGTTTTTAAGCCTAAGTCTAGAAATATGCAAATTATCGTATTCTCAAATCGAGGGTCCCATGATCGCGCAGTCAGTTTGTACGAGTTTCCCTGGTCACGTGTGAGGTTGATGCCACTCACGGGGCCGTTCATGGGAAATTTTGGCTTTTCACCAACTAATGCCTTATTTTTTAGCCTACATCTTGTAATATGCAAATTATTGTCGTATTCTCATATCAGGATCCCGTGATCGCCCGGTCAGTTTGTACGAGTAACATTGGTCTCGTGTGAGGTGTTGGTTCCACTCACGGGGCCGTTCGGGGCTATTTCAGGTTTTCACCCACTAACGCCATGTTTTAAATACCAAGTCTAGAAATAAGACAATTAACATCATATTCTCAAACTGGGGGTCCCGTGATCACATGGTCAGTTCGTATGAGTTACATTGGTCCCGTACGAGGTTGTAGTTCCACTCATAGAGCCGTTCGGGGGCTACTTCAGGCTTTCACCCATTAACACCATGTTTTTAAGCCTAAGTCTAAAAATTTGCAAATTATCATCATATTCTCGAACAGGGGGTACCGTGATCGCGGGTTCAGTTCGTACGAGTTACATTGGTCCCATGCGAGGTGTTATTGCCACTCACGGGGCCGTTCGAGGGCTGTTTCTGGTTTTCACCCACTAACGCCATGTTTTTTAGCATAAGTTTAGACATATACAAATTACCATAGTATTCTCAAATCAGAGGTACCGTGATCGCGTGGTCAGTTCCTACTAGTTACATTGGTCTCGAGCGAGGTGTTGGTGCCACTCATTGCGTCGTTCGAGGGCTAATTTGGGTTTTCACCCACTAACGCAATGTTTTTAAGCCTAAGTCTAAAAATATGCAAATTATCATCGTATTCTCAAACTGAGGGTCCCGTGATCTCTGGATCAGTTTGCTCAAGTTACATTGGTCTCGTGCGAGGTGTTGGTGCCACTTACGGGGCCGTTCGAGGGCTGTTTCTGGTTTTCACCCACTAACGCCATATTTTAAACTTAGGTAAAAAAATATGCTAATTATAGTCGTATTTTCAAACCGGGGGCCCCGTGATCTCGCGGTTTGTTCATACGAGTTACATTTGTCCCGTGCGAGGTTTTGCTGCTACTCATAGGCCCGTTCTGGTGTTGCTTCAGGTTTTCTTTCACCAACGACATGTTTTCAAATAAGTCTAGAAATATGCTAATTATTGTCTTATTCTCAAACCGAGGGTCCAGTGATCGCGCGGTCAGTTTGTACGAGTTATATTGGTCCCATACGAGGTGTTGGGGCCACTCACGGTGTCGTCGGGGGCTGTTTTGGGTTTTCACTCACTAACGCCATGTTTTTAAGCCTAAGTCCAGATATATGCAAATTATCATTGTATTCTCAAACTAGGGGTCCCAAGATCGCACGGTCAGTTCCTACGAGTTATAATGGTCCCGTGCGAGGTGTTAGTGCCACTCATGGGGCCGTTCGTGGGATATTTCTTATTTTCACCCACTAACATCTTATTTTTAACCTAAATCTAGAAATATGCAAATTGTCATTATATTCTCCAACCGGGGGTCCTGTGATCGCGCGGTCAGTTCGTACAAGTTACCAGGTCCCGTCCAAGGTGTTGGTGCCACTCATGGGGCCGTTCGGGAACTGTTTAGGGTTTTCACCCACTAACACCATATTTTTAAGCCTCAGTCTAGAAATATGCAAATTATCATCATATTCTAAAACCTAGGGTCCCATAATCGTGCAGTCTGTTTGTACAAGTAACATTGGTCACGTGAGAGGTGTTGGTGCCACTCATGGGGCCATTCGGCGGTTGTTTCGGGTTATCACCCTCTCACGCCATGTTTTTAAGCCTGAGGCTAGAAATATGCAAATTATCATCGTATTCTCAAACTGGTGGTCCCGTGATCGCGTGGTCAATTCGTACGAGTTACATTGGTCCCATGCCAGGTGTTGGTGCTGCTCACAGGGTCATTTAGGGGCTATTTCAAGTTTTCACCCACTAACGTCGTGTTTTTAAGCCAAAGTCTATAAATATTCAAAATATCATCGTATTCTAAAACCAAGGGTATGGTGATCATGTGGTCAGTTTGTACGAATTACATTGGTCCCATGCGAGGTGTTGGTGCCACTCACGGGGCCATTCGGGGATTGTTTGGGGTTTTCACCGCCTAACGCCATGTTTTTAAGCCTAAGTGTATAAATATGCAAATCATAATCGTATTCTCAAACCGTGGGTCCCGTGATCGCACGGTCAGTTTGTACGAGTTTCATTGGTCCCGTGCGAGGTGTTGGTGCCACTCACGGGGCCGTTCAGGGGCTATTTTGCCTCTTTACCCACTAATGCCTTGTTTTTTAGCGTAAGTCTAGTAATATGTAAATTATCATCGTATTCTTAAATTAGGGGACCCATGATCGCAGGATCAGTTTGTACGAGTAACATTGGACCTGTGCGAGGTGTTGGTGCCACTCACAGGGTCGTCCGGTGCTATTTCGAGTTTTCACCCACTCAAGCCATGTTTTTAATACCATGTCTAAAAATAAACAAATTATCATCGTATGCTCAAACCGAGGGTGACGTGATCGCATGATCAGTTCGTACAAGTTACATTGGTCCCGTACGAGGTGTTAGTTCCACTGACGGAGCCGTTCGGGGGTTGTTTCTGGTTTTCACCCATTAACGCCATGTTTTTAATCCTAAGTCTAAAAATTTGCAAATTGTCATCGTATTCTCAAACCGAGGGTACCGTGATCATGCGGTCAGTTCGTACGAGTTACATTGGTCCCATGTGAGGTGTTAGTGCCACTCACTGGGACGTTCGGTGGTTGTTTCGGGTTTTCACCCACTAATGCCATATTTTTAAACCCAAGTCTAAAAACATGCTAATTATTGTCGTTTTCTCAAACCCGGGGCCCCGTGATCATGCGGTCAGTTCGTACGAGTTAAATTTGTCCCGTGCGAGGTGTTGGTGCTACTCATAGGCCCGTTCTGGAGCTGCTTCAGGTTTTCCTTCACCAATGCCATGTTTTTAAATCTATGTTTAGAAATATGCTAATTATCATCGTATTCTCAAATCGAGGGTCCCGTGATCACGCGGTCAGTTCGAACGAGTTACATTGGTCCTGTGCGAGGTGTTGGTGCCACTAACAGGGCCATTCGGGGGATGTTTTGGGTTTTCACTCACCACCGCCATGTTTTTCCTAAGTCTAGAATTATGTTAATTATCATCGAATTCTAAAACTCGGGGTGTCATGATCGTGCGATTAGTTCTTACGAGTTACATTGGTCCCATGCGAGGTGGTGGCACCACTCACGGGGCCATTCGGGAACTGTTTAGGGTTTTCACCCACTAACACACTGTTTTTAAGCCTCAGTCTAGAAATATGCAAATTATAACCGTATTTTAAAATCGGGGGTCTCGTGATCGTGCAGTCTGTTTGTACGAGTTACATTGGTCTTGTGCAAGGTGTTGGTGCCACTCATGGGGCCATTTGGCGGCTGTTTCGGGTTATCACCCAATCACGCCATGTTTTTAAGGCTAAGTCTAAAAATATACAAATTATCAACGTATTCTCAAATTGGGGGTTCCATGATCGTACGGTCAATTCGTACGAGTTATATTGGTCCCGTGCGAGGTGTTGGTGCCACTCACGGGGCCGTTCGGGGACTATTTCGTCTTTTCACCCACTAATGCCATGTTTTTAAGCCTAAGTCTTGTATAAAGCAAATTATCATCGTATTCTCAAACTGGGGGTCCCATTATCGCGTGGTCAGTTCGTACGAATTACATTGGTCCCTTGCGAGGTATTAGTGCCACTCACGGGGCTGTTCGGGGGCTGTTTTGGGTTTTCACCCACTAACGCCATGTTTTTAAGCCTAAGTCTAGATATATGCAAATTGTCATTGTATTCTAAAACTGGGGGTCGCGTGATCGCATGGCCTGTTCGTACGAGTTACATTGGTACCGTACGAGGTGTTAGTTCCACTCACGGAGCCATTCGGGGGCTATTTCGGGTTTTCACCCACTAACACCATGTTTTTAAGACTAAGTCTAAAAATTTGCAAATTATCATCTTATTCTCAAACCAGGGTTACCATGATCGCACGATCAGTTCATAAGAGTTACAATGGTCCCGTGCGAGGTGTTGGAGCCACTCACGAGGCCGTTCGGGGGCTATTTTGGATTTTCACCCACTAACGCCATGTTTTTAGGCCTAAGTCTAGACATATGCAAATTATCGTAGTATTCTCAAATAAGAGGTCATGCGATCGCATGGTCAGTTCCTACTAGTTACATTGGTCCCGAGCGAGGTGTTGGTGCCATTCACAGGGTCGTTCGAGGGTTGTTTTGGGTTTTCACCTACTAACGCAAAGTTTTTAAGCCTAAGTCTAAAAATATTCAAATTATGGTCGTATTCACAAATCGAGGGTCCTGTGATCGTGCAATCAGTTTGTACGAGTTACATTGGTCCCGTCCGAGGTGGTTGTACCACTCACGGGGCCGTTCGGGGGCTGGTTCTGGTTTTCACCCACAAATGCCATGTTTTAAAGCCAAAGTCTAGAAATATGCTAATTATCATCGTATTAAAAAATAGGGGGTCCATGATCGCGTGATCAGTTCGTACGAGTTACATCTGTCCCGTGCGTGGTGTTAGTGCAACTCACAGGCCCGTTTTGGGGCTGCTTCAGGTTTTCCTTCTCTAACGCCATGTTTTTAAACTTAAGTCCAGAAATATGCTAATTATCGTCATATTCTCAAACCGAGGTTCCCTTGGTCACACGATCAGTTCGTACGAGTTACATTGGTCCCGTGCGAGGTGTTGGTGCCACTCACCGGGCCGTTCAGAGGCTGTTTTGGGTTTTCACTCACCACCGCCATATTTTACCTAAGTCTAAAATTATGTAAATTATCATCGTATTTTAAAACTGGGGGTGTCGTGACCACGCGATTAGTTCCTACGAGTTACATTGGTCCCGTGCGAGGTGTTGGTGCCACTCACGGGGCCGTTTAGGAACTGTTTAGGGTTTTCACCCTCTAGCACCATGTTTTTAAGCCAAATTCTAGAAATATTCGAATTATTGTTGTATTCTAAAACTGGGGGTCCCCAGATCGCGCAGTCAGTTTGTACGAGTTACATTGGTCTCGTGTGTGGCGTTAGTGTCACTCATGGGGCCATTCGGGGGCTGTTTGGGGTTATTACCCACTCACGCCATGTTTTTAAGCCTAAGCCTAGAAATATGCTAATTATCATCATATTCTCAAATCGGGGGTCCCGTGGTCCTGCGTTCAGTTCGTACGAGTTATATTGGTCCCGTGCGAGGTGTTGGTACCACTCACGGGGCAGTTCGGGAGCTGTTTCAGGTTTTCACCCACCAATGCCATGTTTTTAAGCCTAAGTTTAGAAATATTCAAAGTATTATCATATTCTCAAACTGGGGGTCCCGTGATCGCGCGGTTAGTACGTACTTGTTACATTGATCCCGTACGAGGTGTTGGTACCACTCACGGGGCCGTTCAGGGGGCTATTTTGGGTTTTCTCCCACTAACGCCATGTTTTTTAGTCAAAGTCTAGAAATATGCTAATTATCATTGTATTCTCAAACCGTGGATCCCGTGGTCGCGCGGTCAGTTCGTACGAGTCACATTGGTCCTGTGCGAGGTGTTGGTGCCACTCACAGAGCCGTTCAATGGCTGTTTTGGGTTTTCACCCATTAATGCCATATTTTTAAGGCTAACTCTAAAAATTTGCAAATTATCATCGTATTCTTGAACCGGGGGTACCGTGATCACGCGTTCAGTTCGTACGAGTTACATGGGTCCTGTGCGAGGTGTTAGTACCACTCACAGAGCCGTTCGGCGGCTGTTTCGGGTTTTCACCCATTAACTCCGTGTTTTTAAGCCTAAGTCTAAAAATTTGCAAATTATCATCGTATTCTAAAATCGAGTGTACCATGATCGTGCGTTCAGTTCGTACGAGTTACATTGATCCCGTGCGAGCCGTTCGAGGGCTGTTTCGTGTTTTCACCCACTGACGCCATGTTTTTAGCCTAAGTCTAGACAAATAGAAATTATCATAGTATTCTCAAATTAGAGGTCCCGTGATCGGGTGGTCAGTTACTACTAGTTTCATTGGTCCCGAGCGAGGTGTTGGTGCCACTCACGGGGCCGTTCCGGGGCTATTTTGGGTTTTTAATCACCACCGCCATGTTTTGCCGAAGTATAGAATTATGTCAATTATCATTGTATTCTAAAACTGGGGGTTTCATGATCGTGCGGTTAGTTCCTATGAGTTACATTGGTCCCATGCGATGTTTTAGTGCCACTCACGGGGCCGTTCGGGAACTATTTAGGGTTTTCACCCACTAACACCATGTTTTTAAGCCTCAGTCTAGAAATATACAAATTATCATCATATTTTAAAATCGAGGGTCCCGTGATCGCGCAGTCAGTTTGTACGAGTTACATTGGTCCGGTGCAAGGTGTTGGTGCCACTCATGGGGCCATTCGGGGCCTGTTTCGAGTTATCACCCACTCACGCCATGTTTTTAAGCCCAAGTCTATAAATATAGAAATTATCATCGTATTCTCAAACCGGGGGTCCCGTGATCGCACGGTCAGTTCATACGAGTTACATTGGTCCTGCGCGAGGTGTTGGTGCCACTCACGGGACCGTTTCGGGGCTGCTTCGTGTTTTCCCCCACCAACGCAATGTTTTAAACCTAAGTATAGAAATATGCTAATTATTGTCATATTCTCAAACTGTGGATCCCGTGGTCGTGCGACCAGTTCGCACGAGTTATATTAGTCTCGTACGAGGTGTTGGTGCCACTCATGGGGCCGTTCGGGAACTGTTTCAGGTTTTCACCCACCAATGCCATATTTTTAAGCCTAAGTTCAGAAATATGCAAATATCATCGTATTCTCAAACCGTGGGTCTCGTGATCACACGGTCAGTTCGTACTAGTTACAGTGGTCTCGTGCGAGGTGTTGGTGCCACTCACGGGGCCATTCGGGGGCTATTTTGGCTTTTCACCCACTAATGTCTTTTTTTGAAGCCTAATTCTAGTATTAATCAGATTATCATGATATTCTCAGACCGGGGGTACCGTAATCGCGTGGTCAGTTCGTACGAGTTACATTGGTCCCGTGCGAGACATTATTGCCACTCATGGGGTTGTTCGGGGGCTGTTTTGGGTTTTCACCCACTAACGCCATGTTTTTAAGCCTAATTCTAGATATATGCAAATTATCATTGTATTCTCAAACCGGGGGTCGTGTGATCACGCGGTAAGTTCCTTCGAGTTATAATGGTCCCGTGCGAGGTGTTGGTGCCACTGACGGGGCCGTTTGGGGGCTATTTTGGGTTTTCACCCACTAATGCCATGGTTTTAAGCCAAAGTCTAGAAATATGCAAATTATCATCATATTCTGAAACCAGGGATGCCGTGATCACATGGTTAGTTCGTATGAGTTACATTGGTACCGTACGAGGTGTTAGTTCCACTCATGGAGCCATTCGGGGGCTTTTCACATTTTCACCCACTAACGCCATGTTTTTAAGCCTAAGTCTAAAAATTTGAAAATTATCATCGTATTCTAAAATCGGGTGTACCATGATCGCGCGTTCAGTTCGTACGACTTACATTGGTCCTGTGCGAGGTGTTAGTGCCACTCACGGGGACGTTTGAGGGCTGTTTCGAGTTTTCACCCACTAACGACATGTTTCTGAGCCAAAGTCTAGACATATACAAATTATCGTAGTATTCTCAAATTAGAGGTCCCGTGACCGGGTGGTCAATTCCTACTAGTCACATTGGTCCCAAGTGAGGTGTTGGTGCCACTCATGGTGTCGTTCGATGGTTGTTTTGGGTTTTCACCCACTCACGCAATGTTTTTATGACTAAGTCAAAAAATATGCAAATTATTGTCATATTCTCAAAACGAGGATCCCGTGATCGCGCGATCTGTTTGTATGAGTTACATTGGTCCCGTGCGAGGTGTTGGTGCCACTCACGAGGCCGTTCGGGGGATGTTTCTGGTTTTCACCTACTAACGCCATATTATTAAACCTAAGTCTAAAAATATTCTAATTATATTCGTATTCTCAAACAGGGGGCCCCCGTGATCGCGCAGTCAGTTCGTACGAGTTACATTTGTCCCGTGCGAGGTTTTCGTGCTACTCATAGGCCCGTTCTGGGGCTGCTTCAGGTTTTCCTTCACCAATGCAATGTTTTCAAACCTAAGTTTAGAAATATGCTAATTATCTTCGTATTCTCAAACCGAGGGTCCCGTGATCACGCGGTCAGTTTGTTCGAGTTACATTGGTCCCATGCCAGGTGTTGGTGCCACTCACGAGGACGTTCGGTGGCTGTTTCGGGTTTTCACTCACTAACGCCATGTTTTTAAGCCTAAGTCTAGATATATGTAAATTATCATTGTATTCTCAAATCAGGGGTCCCATGATTCCACGGTCAGTTCCTACGAGTTATAATGTCTCGTGTGAGGTGTTGGTGCCACTCACGGGGTCGTTCAGGGGATATTTCGAGTTTTCACCCACTAATGCCATGTTTTTAACCTAAATCTAGAAATATGCAAATTGTTATTGTATTCTCAAACTGGGGGTGCCGTGATCGCATGGTCAGTTCATACGAGTTACATTGGTACCGTACGAGGTGTTTGTTCCACTCATGGAGACATTCAAGGGATATTTCGGGTTTTCACCCACTAACACCATGGTTTTAAGCCTAAGTCTAAAAATTTGCAAATTATCATCGCATTCTAAAATCGGGGGCACCGTGATCACGCGGTCAGTTCATACGTGTTACAATGGTCCCGTGCGAGGTGTTGGTGCCACTCACGAGGCCGTTAGGGGGCTATTTTGGATTTTCACCCACCAAAACCATGTTTTTAGGCCTAAGTCTAAACATTTGCAAATTATCATAGTATTCTTAAATCAGAGGTCCCGTGATCGCATGGTGAGTTCCAACTAGTTACATTGGTCCCGAGCGAGGTGTTGGTGCCACTCACGGGGTCGTTCGAGGGCTGTTTTGGGTTTTCACGTACTAACGCAAAGTTTTTAAGCCTAAGTCTAAAAATATGCAAATTATCGTTGTATTCACAAACTGAGGGTCCCATGATCATGCGATCAGTTTGTACGAGTTATATTGGTCCAGTGCGAGGTGGTTGTACCACTCACGGGGCCGTTCGGGGGCTGGTCCTAATTTTCACCCACTAACGCCATATTTTTAAACCTAAGATTAAAAATATGCTAATTATCATCGTATTCTCAAACAGGGGGTCCATGATCGTGCAGTTAGTTCGTACGAGTTACATTTGTCCCGTGCGTGGTGTTGGTGCAACTCACAGGCCCGTTCTGGGGCTACTTTAGGCTTTCCTTCACCAATGCCATGTTTTTAAAGCTAAGTCTAGAAATATGCTAATTATCGTCATATTCTCAAATCGAGGGTGCCGTAATCACACGATGAGTTCATGTGAGTTACATTGGTCCCGTGCGAGGTGTTGGTGCCACTCACGGGGCCGTTTGGAGGCTGTTTTGGGTTTTCACTCACCAGTGCCATGTTTTACCTAAGTATAGAATTACGTAAATTATCATCGTATTCTAAAACTGGGGGTGTCTTGAACACGCAGTAAGTTCCTACGAGTTAATTTGGTCCTGTGCGAGGTGTTGGTGCCACTCACGAGGCCGTTCGGGAACTGTTTAGGGTTTTCACCCACTAACACCATGTTTTTATGCCTAACTCTGGAAATATGCGAATTATTGTTGTATTCTAAAACTGGGGGTCCCTAGATCATGCAGTTAGTTTGTACGAGTTACATTTGTCTCGAGTGTGGTGTTGGGGTCACTCACGCCATGTTTTTAAGCCAAAGTCTAGAAATATGCTAATTATCATCGTATTCTCAAACCATGGGTCCCGTGGTCGCGCGGTCAGTTCGTACGAGTAACATTAGTCATGTGCGAGGTGTTGGTTCCACTCACAGGGCCGTTCGGGAGCTGTTTCAGGTTTTCACCCACCAAGGCCATGTTTTTAAGCCTAAGCCTAGAAATATGCAAATTATCGTCATATTCTCAAACCGGGGGTCCCATGATTGCGCAGTCTGTTTGTACTAGTTACATTGGCCATGTGCAAGGTGTTAGTGCCACTCAGGGGGCCGTTCGGGAGATGTCTCGAGTTTTCACCCACCAATGCCATGTTTTACCTAAGTTTAAAAATATGAAAATTATCGTCGTATTCTCAAACCGGGGGTATCATGATCGTACGGTCAGTTCCTACGAGTTACATTGGTCCCGTGTGAGGTGTTGGTGCCATTCACATGGCCGTTCAGGGACTATTTTGGGTTTTCCCCCACTAACGCCATGTTTTTAAGCCTAAGTCCAAAAATATACAAATTATCATCGTATTCTAAAATCGGGGGTCCTGTGATCACGCAGTCAGTTCGTACGACTTACATTGGCCACGTGCGAGGTGTCGGTGCCACTCAAGGGGCCGTTCGGAAGATGTTTTAGGTTTTCACCCACAAGCGCCATGTTTTGCCTAAGTCTAGAAATATGGAAATTATCGTCGTATTTTTAAACCGAGGGTCCCATGATGGTCCTGTGTGAGGTGTGGGTGCCACTCATGGGGCCATTCGGGGTCTATTTCAGGTTTTCACCCACTACCACCATATTTTTAAGCCTAAGTCTGGAAATATGCAAATTCTCATCTTATTATCAAACCAGGGGTCCCTTGATCGCACGGTCAGCTCATACGAGTTACATTGGTCCCGTGCGAGGTATTGGTGCCACTAAGGGGCCGTTTAGGGACTGTTTCAAATTTTCACCCACTAACGCCATGTTTCTAAGAACAAGTGTAAAAATATGCAAATTATCATCATATTCTCAATCCGAGGGCCCCAAGATCACTCGGTTAGTTTGTACGAGGTGTTGGTGCCACTCACAGGGCCGTTCGGGTATTATTTTTGGTTTTCCTAGACCAACGCCATGTTTTTAAGCCTAAGTCTTATATACGCAAATTATCGTGGTATTCTCAAATTGGGGGTCCCGTGATCGCGTGATCAGTTCATACGAGTTACATTGGTCCCGTGCGAGGTTTGGTACCACTCACGGGGCCATTCGGGGGCTGTTTCGGGTTTTTACCCACCAACGCCTTGTTTTGCCTAAGTCTAAAAATATCCAAAATATCATTGTATTCTCAAATCGGGGGTCCCGTGATTGCACGGTCAATTCCTATAAGTTACATTAGTCCCGTGCGAGGTGTTGGTGCCACTCACGGGGCCGTTCGGGGACTATTTTGGGTTTTCGCCCACTAACGCAATATTTTTAATCGTAAGTCTAAAAATATGCAAATTATCATCGTATTCTCAAACCATGGGTCCCCTGATCGCGCGGTCAGTTCGTACGAGTCACATTGGTCCCGTGCGAGGTGTTGGTGCCACTCATGGGGCCGTTCGGGGGTTTCACTAACTAATGCCATGTTTTTAAGCATAAGTCTAGAAATATGCAAATTATCGCCTTATTCTCAAACAATGAGTGCCGTCATCGTTCGGTCAGTTTGTACGACTTACATTGGTCCCGTCCGAGATGTTGGTGCAACTCACGAGGCCATTAGGGGGTTGTTTCGAGTTTCGCCCCACTAACACCATGTTTTTTATCCTAGGTCAAGAAATATGAAAATTATCAACGTATTCTCAAACCGAGGGTCGTGTGATTGCGCGGTCAGTTCATACGAGTTACATTGGTCCCGTGCGAGGTGTCGCTGCCACTCACGGGGCCGTTCGGGGGCTATTTTGGCTTTTCACCCACTAATGCCTTATTTTTAAGACTAAGTCCAGAAATATGCAAATTATCGTCATATTCTCAAACTGGGGGTCCCGCGATGGCTTGGTCAGTTCGTACGATTTACATTGATCCCGTGCGAGGTGTTGGTGCCACTCACGGGGCTGTTCGGGGGCTATTTTGAGTTTTCACCCACTAACACCATTTTTTAATCCTAAGTCTAGACATATGCAAATTATCATCGTATTCTCAAACCGGGAGTCCCCTGATCGCGCGGTCAGTTCCTACGAGTTACATTGGTCCCCTGCGAGGTGTTGGTGCCACTTACGGGGCCGTTCGGGGGTTATTTCGGGTTTTCACCCACTAACGCCATGTTTTTAACATTATGTCTAGAAATATGCAAATTATTATCGTATTCTCAAACCGAGGGGCCCGTGATCGCACGATCAGTTTGTTTGATTTTCATTGGTCCCATGCGAGGTGTTGGTACCACTCACGGGGTCGTTCGGGGACTGTTTTGGAGTTTCAACCACTAACACCATATTTTTTTACCTAAGTCTAGAAATATAAAAATTATCATCGTATTCTCAAACCGGGGGTCCCGTGATCGCGTGGTCAGTTCGTACGAGTTACATTGGTCCCGTGCGAGGTACTGGTGCCAGTCACGGTGCTATTCGGGGACTATTTCGGATTTTCACCCATTAATGACTTCTTTTTATGACTAAGTCCAGATATATGAAAATTATCATAATATTCTCAAATCAGGGGTCTCGTGATCGCACTGTCAATTCATACGAGTAACAATGGTCCCGTGCGAGGTGTTGGTGCCACTCGCGGGGTCGTTCGGTGCCTATTTCGAGCTTTGACCCACTAATGCAATGTTTTTTAGCCCAAGTCTAGAAATATGCTAATTATCATTGTATTCTCAAATTGAGGGTCCCGTGATCA
Source organism: Sambucus nigra (assembly GCA_949130495.1). NCBI lineage: Eukaryota > Viridiplantae > Streptophyta > Magnoliopsida > Dipsacales > Adoxaceae > Sambucus > Sambucus nigra. The sequence goes on from CASBWL010000221.1 coordinate 91,524, forward strand.
CCTGGTTAGTTTGTACGAGTTACATTGATCCCGTACGAGGTGTTGGTGCCATTCACGGAGCCGTTCAAGGGCTATTTTGGGTTTTCACCCACTAACGCCATGTTTTTAAGACTAAGTCTAGAAATTTGCAAATTATCATCGTATTCTCAAATTGGGGGTTCCATGATCGCGCGATTAGTTTGTACTAGTTACATTTGTCCCGTGCGAGCTTTTGGTGCAACTCATGGGGCCGTTCAAGGGCTATTTCGGGTTTTGCCCCACTAATGCCATATTGTTAATCCTAGGTCTAGAAATATGCAAATTATCTTCATATTCTCAAATCGAGGGTCTCGTGATCGTGAGGTCACTTCGTACGAGTTACATTGTTCCCGTGCGAGCTGTTAGTGCTACTCACGGGGCCGCTCGGGGGCTATTTTGGCTATTCACCCACTAACGCCTTATTTTTAAGCCTAAGTCTAGAAATATGCAAGTTATCATCATATTCTCAAACCAAGGGTACCGTGATAGCGTGGTCAGTTCGTACGAGTTACATTGGTCTTGTGAGAGGTGTTGGTGCCACTCACAGGGCCATTCGGTGGCTATTTCGGGTTTTCACCCTGTAACGCCATTTTTTTAAGCCCAAGTCTAGAAATATGCAAATTATCGTCGTATTCTCAACTCGGGGGTCCCGTGATCACGCGGTCAGATCGTACGAGTTACGTTGGTCCCATACGAGGTGTTGGTTCCTCTCACGAAACCGTTCGGGGGTTGTTTCAGGTTTTCACCCACTAATGCCATGTTTTTAAGCCTAAGTCTAAAAATTTTCAAATTATCGTCATATTCTCAAATTGGGGGTACTGTGATCGCGCGGTCAGTTCATACGAGTTACATTGGTCCCGTGTGAGGGGTTGGTGCCACTCGGGAGGCCGTTCGGGGGTTATTTCAGGTTTTCACCCACTAATGCAATGTTTTTATGTCGAAGTCTAGATATATTCAAATTGTCGTAGTATTCTCAAATCGGAGGTCCTATGATCGTGTTGTCCGTTCATATAATTTACATTGGTCCCGTGCGAGGTGTTGGTGCCACTCACGTGGTCGTTCGAGGGCTGTTTCGAGTTTTCACCCACTAACGCAATATTTTTAAGCAGAAGTCTAAAAATATGCAAATTATCATCGTATTCTCATAATGAGGGTCCCTTGATTGCGCGATCAATTTGCAAGGGTTACATTGGTCCCGTGCGAGGTGTTGGTGCCACTCACAGGGTCGTTCGAGGGCTGTTTCTAGATTTCACCCACTAATGCCATATTTTTAAACCTAAGTCTATAAATATGCTAATTATCGTCGTATTATCAAACCAAGGGTCCCGTGATCGCGCGGTCAGTTCGTATGAGTAACATTTGTCCCGTGCGAGGTGTTGATGCCACTCACAGGGCCATTTCGGGGCTGCTTCAGGTTCTCCTTCACCATTGCAATGTGCTTAAACCTAAGTCTAAAAATGTGCTAATTATCACTATATTCTCACCTCGGGGGTCCTGTGATCGCGCTGTCAGTTTCTACGAGTTACATTAGTCCCGTGCGAGGTGTTGGTGCCTCTTACGGGGCTATTTCGGGTTTTCACCCAACACCGCCATATTTTGCCTATGTCTAGAAATATGTAAATTATCATCGTATTCTCAAACCGTGGGTGTCGTGACCACGTGGTCAGTTCCTACGAGTTACATTAGTCTAGTGCGATGTGTTGGTGCCACTCACGGGGCCGTTCGGGGGATGTTTCAGGTTTTGCCCACTAACGCCATGTTTTTAAACCTAAGTCAAAAAATTCGCAAATTATAATCATATTCTCAAATAGGGGGTCCTGTGATCGCACAGTCAGTTCGTACGAGTTCTATTCGTCCCGTCCGAGATGTTGGTGCCACTCACGGGGCCATTTGGGGGCTATTTCGGGTTTTCATTCACTAACACCATATTTTTAGCCCAAGTCTAGAATATGCAGATTATCATCGTACTCTCAAACTGGGGGTCCCGTGATCGCATGGTCAGTTCCTACGAGTTATATTGGTCCCATACGAGGTGTTGGTTCCACTCACCGTTCGGGGGTTGTTTCGGGTTTTCACCCACTAACGGCATGTTTTATAGCCTAAGTCAAAAAATTTGCAAATTATCATCATATTCTCAAACGGGGGGTCCTGTGATCGCACGGTTAGTTCGTACGAGTTCCATTGGTCCCGTTTGAGATGTTGGTGCCACTCACGGGGCCGTTCGAAGGCTGTTTCGAGCTTTCACCCAATAACGCCATGTTTTTAAGCCTAAGTCTAGAAATATAAAAATTATCATCGTATTCTCAAACCGAGGGTGCTGCGTTCGGGTGGTCAGTTTGTACGAGGTACATTGGTCCCGTGCAAGGAGTTGGTGCCACACACGGGGCCGTTTCGGAACTATTTCGTGTTTTCACCCACTAACGCCATGTTTTTAAGCCTAAACCTACAAATATAAAAATTATCTTCGTATCCTCAAACCAGGGGTCTCGTGATCACGCGGTCAGTTCCTACGTGTCACATTGGTCCCGTGTGAGGTGTTGGGAGCCACTCACGGGGTTGTTCGAGAGCTATTTCGGGTTTTCGCTCACTAACGCCATGTTTTTAAGCCTAAGTCTAGAATTATTCAAATTATCATCGTATTCTCAAACCAAGGGTACCGTTATCGCGTGATCAGTATGTACGAGTTACATTGGTCCCGTGCGAGGTGTTGGTGCCACTCACAGGGCCGTTCGGGGAGTGTTGGGGGTTTTTACCCACTAATCCCATGTTCTTAAGCGTAAGTCTGGAAATATGTAAATTATCATCGTATTCTCAAACCAAGGGTCCAGTGATCACACAGCTAGTTCGTACGAGTAACATTGGACCCGTGTGAGGTGTTAGTGACACTCATGGGGCCGTTTGGGGGCTATCTCGGGTTTTCAGCCACTAACACCATGTTTTAAAGCCCAAGTCTAGAAATATGCAAATTGTCATCATATTCTCAAATCGGGGCACCCGTGATCGCGTGGTCAGTTCCTACGAGTTACATTGGTCCCGTGCGAGGTGTTGGTTCCACTCACGGGGTCGTTCGGGGGCTGTTAGGGGTTTTCACCCACTAACGTCATGCTTTTAAGCCTAAGTCAAAAAATTTGCAAATTATCATCATATTCTCAAATCGGGGGTCCTGTGATCGCACGGTCAGTTCGTACGAGTTCTATTGGTCCCGTCCGAGATGTTGGTACCACTCACGGGGCCGTTTGGGGGTGTTGTTTCGAGTTTTCACCCACTAACGCCATGTTTTTAGGCCTAAGTCTAAAAATATGAAAATTATCATCGTATTATCTAATCAATGGTCCCGTGATCGCGTGCCCAGTTTATATGAGTTACATTGGTCCCGTGCGAGGTGTTGGTGCCACTTACGGGGACGTTCCAGGGGTATTTCGACTTTTCACCCACTAATGCCTTATTTTTTGCCTAAGTCTGGCGGTAAGCAAATTATCATTGTATTCTCAAATCATGGGTCCCGTGATTGGACAGTCAGTTCGTACGAGTAACAGTGGATCCGTGTGAGGTATTGGTGCCACTCACGGGGTGGTTTGGGGGCTACTTCGGGTTTTCACCCACTAACACCATGTTTTTGAGACCAAGTCTAGAAATATGAAAATTATCGTCGTACTCTCAAATCGGGGGTCCTGTGATCGCATGGTCAGTTCCTACGAGTTACATTGGTCCTATGCGAGGTGTTGGTTCCACTCACCGTTCGGGGGCTGTTTCGGGTTTTCACCCACTAACGCCATGTTTTTAAGCCTAAGTCAAAAAATTTGCAAATTATCATCGTATTCTCAAACTGGGGGTCCTGTGATCGCACGGTCAGTTCGTATGAGTTCCATTGGTCCCGTCCGAGATGTTGGTGCCACTCACGGGGCCTTTTGGGGGTTGTTTCCAGTTTTCATCCAACAACACCATGTTTTTAAGCCTAAGTCTAGAAATATGAAAATTATCATCGTATTCTCAAACCGAGGGTGCCGCGTTCGGGCGGTCAATTCGTACGAGTTACATTGGTCCCGTGCAAGGAGTTGGTGCCACACACGGGGCCGTTTCATAACTATTTCGCCTTTTCACCCACTAACGCCATGTTTTTAATCCTAAACCTACAAATATAAAAATTATCATTGTATCCTCAAACTGGGGGTCCCGTGATCACGCGGTCAGTTCCTACGTGTTATATTGGTCGTGTGTGAGGTGTTGGGTGGCACTCACGGGGTCGTTCGAGGGATATTTCGGGTTTTCGCCCACTAACGCCAAGTTTGTAAGCCTAAGTCTAGAATTATTCAAATTATCATTGTATTCTCAAACCAAGGGTACCGTGATCGCGTGATCAGTATGTACGAGTTACATTGGTCCCGTGCGAGGTGTTGGTGCCACTCACAGGGCCGTTCGGGGAGTGTTGGGGGTTTTTACCCACTAATCCCATGTTCTTAAGCGTAAGTCTAGAAATATGTAAATTATCATCATATTCTCAAACCAAGGGTTCAGTGATCACACAGCTAGTTCGTACGAGTAACATTGGACCCATGTGAGGTGTTAGTGCCACTCATGGGGCCGTTTGGGGGTATCTCGGGTTTTCACCCACTAACACCATGTTTTAAAGCCCAAGTCTAGAAATATGCAAATTTTCATAATATTCTCAAACCGGGGCACCCGTGATCGCGTGGTCAGTTCCTACGAGTTACATTGGTCCCGTGCGAGGTGTTGGTTCCACTCACGGGGTCGTTCGGGGGTTGTTTGGGTCATGCTTTTAAGCCTAAGCCAAAAAATTTGCAAATTATTATCGTTTTCTCAAATCGTGGGTCATGTGATAGTACGGTCAGTTCGTACGAGTTCTATTGGTCCCGTCCAAGATATTGGTACCACTCACGGGGCCGTTTGGCGGGTTGTTTCGAGTTTTCACCCACTAACGCCATGTTTTGAAGCCTAAGTCTAGAAATATGAAAATTATCATCGTATTCTCTAATCGAGGGTCCTGTGATCGCGCGGTCAGTTTATATGAGTTACATTGGACCCGTGCGAGGTGTTGGTGCCACTTACGGGGCCGTTCGAGGGGTATTTTGACTTTTCACCCATTAATGCCTTGTTTTTTGCCTAAGTCTAGCGATAACCAAATTATCATCGTATTCTCAAATCAGGGGTCCCGTGATTGCACAGTCAGGTCGTACGAGTAACAGTGGATCCGTGTGAGGTGTTGGTACCACTCATGGGGTGGTTTGGGGGCTACTTCGGGTTTTCACCCACTAACACCATGTTTTTTAGCCCAAGTCTAGAAATATGCAAATTATCATTGTACTCACAAACCAGGGGTCCCGTGATCACATGGTCAGTTCCTACGAGTTACATTGGTCCCATGTGAGGTGTTGGTTCCACTCACCGTTCGGGGGCTGTTTCGGGATTTCACCCACTAACGCCATGTTTTTAAGCCTAAGTTAAAAAATTTGAAAATTTTCATCGTATTCTCTAATCGAGGGTCCTATGATCGCACGGTCAGTTCATACGAGTTCCATTGGTCCCGTTCGAGATGTTGGTGCCACTCGCGGGTCCATTCGGGGGCTGTTTCGAGTTTTCACCCACTAACGCCATGTTTTAAAGCCTAAGTCTAGAAATGTGAAAATTATCATCATATTCTCAAATAGAGGGTCTCGTGTTCGCGCGATCAGTTTGTATGAGTTACTTTTGTTCCGTGCAAGGTGTTGGTGCCACACATGGAGCTGTTTGGGAACTGTTTTGAGGGTCCTGTGAGTGACACCAAGGCCCATGCCACGGATGTCATAGGGGATCATATTCCTTGATACTATGTTATCATCTCTAATTATATATTAATACCACCTGGGATTTGGAAGGACACAGGATGTCGGGTATTGCCTAAGAGGAGGGTCACCCTAATGACCTCGCAAAGGGTCCCATTCTAAACCATCACAACTCATTTACTTAATACTAGGTCACCACGGCTATCTAGGTTCACTAATATGCTACCTATCCTTAATATTATCTAAACCCATAAACCAAGATATATGCAAATTATCATCGTATCCTCAAATCGTGGGTCCCATGATCGCGCAGTCAGTTCCTATAAGTTACACTGGTCCCATGCAAGGTGTTGGTGCCACTCACGGGGTTGTTCGGTGGCTGTTTTGGGTTTTCACCCACTAACGCCATGTTTTTAAGCCTAAGTCGATAAATATCCAAATTATCATCGTATTCTCAAACTGAGGGTACCATGATCACGTGGTCAGTTTGTATGAGTTATATTGGTCCCGTGCGTGGTGTTGGTGCCAGTCACAGGGCCGTTCGGGGACTATTTGGGGTTTTCACCCACTAACGCCATGTTTTTAAGCTTTAGTCTAGAAATATGCAAATTGTCGTCGTACTCTCAAAACGAGTATCCCGTGATCGCTCGATCAGTTTGTACGAGTTACATTAGTCCCGTGCGAGGTGTTGGTGCCACTCACGGGGTCGTTCGGGGGCTATTTTGGCTTTTCACCTACAAACGCCTTATTTTTTAGACAAAGTCTAGAGATAAGCAAATTATTTTCATATTCTCAGATCAGGGGTCCCGTGATCGCACAATCAGTTCGTACGAGTAACATTGTACGTGTGTGAGGTGTTGGTGCCACTCACGGGGCCGTTTAGGGGCTATTTCGGATTTTCACCCAAAAACGCCATGTTTTTAAACCTAAGTCTAGAAATATGCTAATTATCACCGTATTCTCAAATAGGGGGTCCCGTGATCCCATGGTCAGTTCCTGTGAGTTACATTGGTCCCGTGCGAGGTGTTGGGGCCACTCAGAGGGCTGTTCGGGGGATGTTTTGGGTTTTCACCCACCACCTCCATGTTTTGACTAAGTCTAGAAATATGTAAATTATCATTGTATTCTCGAACCGGGGGTGTCATGATCGCGCGGTCAGTTCCTAGGAGTTACATTGGTCTTGTGCGAGGTGTTGGTCCCACTCACGGGAACTATTTCGGGTTTTCACCCTCTAACGCCATGTTTTTCAGCCTAATTCTAGAAATATGAAAATTATCTTCGTATTCTAAAATTGGGGGTCACTTGATCGTGTTGTCAATTCCTATGAGTTACATTTGACCCGTATGAGGTGTTGGTGCCACTCAGGGGGCCGTTCGAGGGAAATTTTTAGTTTTCACCCACAAAAGCCATGTTTTTATGTCTAAGTCTAAAAATTTGCAAAATATCATCGTATTCTCAAATTGGAGGTCCCGTGATCGCACGGTCAGTTCGTATGAGTTCCATTGGTCCCGTCCGAGATGTTGGTGCCACTCACGGGGCCGTTTAGGGGCTATTTCGGGTTTTCACCCACTAACACCATATTTTTGAGCCCCAGTCTAGAAATATGAAAATTATCATCGTACTCTCAAACCCAGGGTCCCGTGATCGCATGGTCAGTTCCTACGAGTTACATTGGTCCCATGCGAGGTGTTGGTTCCACTCACCGTTCGGGGGCTGTTTTGGGTTTTCACCCACTAACGCCATGTTTTTAAGCCTAAGTCAAAAAATTTGCAAATTATCATCGTATTCTCAAACGGGGGGTCCTGTGATTGCACGGTCAGTTCATACGAGTTCCATTGGTCCCGTCCGAGATGTTGGTGACACTCACGGAGCCGTTCATGGGTTGTTTCGAGTTTTCACCCAATAACGCCATGTTTTTAAGCCTAAGTCTCAAAATATGAAAATTATCATCGTATTCTCAAATCGAGGGTGACGCGTTCGTGCAGTTAGTTTGTACGAGTTACATTGGTCCCGTGCAAGGAGTTGGTGCCACACACTGGGCCGTTTCGAAACTATTTCATGTTTTCGCCCACTAATGCCATGTTTTTTAGCCTAAACCTACAAATATAAAAATTATCATCGTATCCTCAAACCGGGGATCCCATGATCACGCGGTCAGTTCCTACGTGTTACATTGGTCCCGTGTGAGGTGTTGGGTGCCACTCACGGGGTCGTTCGGGGGCTATTTCGGGTTTTCACCAACTAATGCCATGTTTTTAAGCCTAAGTCTAGAATTATTCAAATTATCATCGTATTCTCAAACCAAGGGTACCGTGATCGCGTGATCAGTATGTAGGAGTTACATTGGTCCCGTGCGAGGTGTTGGTGCCACTCATAGGGCCGTTCGGGGAGTGTTTGTGGGGTTTTTACCCACTAATCCCATGTTCTTAAGCGTTAGTCTGGAAATATGTAAATTATTATCGTATTCTCAAACCAAGGGTCCAGTGATCACACAGCTAGTTCGTACCAGTAACATTGGACCCGTGTGAGGTGTTAGTGCCACTCATGGGGCTGTTTGGGGGCTATCTCGAGTTTTCACCCACTAACACCATGTTTTAAAGCCCAAGTCTAGAAATATGCAAATTGTCATCGTATTCTCAAATCGAGGCACCCGTGATCGCGTGGTTAGTTCCTACGAGTTACATTGGTCCCGTACTAGGTGTTGGTTCCACTCACGGGGTGGTTCGGGGGCTGTTAGGGGTTTTCACCCACTAACGTCATGGTTTTAAGTATAAGTCGAAAAATTTGCAAATTATCATGATATTCTCAAATCGGGGGTCTTGTGATCGCACGGTCAGTTCGTACGAGTTCTATTGGTCCCGTTCGAGATGTTGGTACCACTCACGGGGCCGTTTGGGGGGTTATTTCGAGTTTTCACCCACTAATGCCATGTTTTTAAGCCTAAGTCTAGAAATATGAAAATTATCATCGTATTCTCTAATCGAGGGTCCCGTAATCGCGCGGTCAGTTTATATGAGTTACATTGGTACCGTGCGAGGTGTTGGTGCCACTTACGGGGCCGTTCAAGGGCTATTTCGACTTTTCACCCACTAATGCCTTATTTTTTGCCTAAGTCTAGTGATAAGAAAATTATCATCGTATTCTCAAATCAGAAGTCCCGTGATTTCACAGTCAGTTCGTACGAGTAACAGTGGATCCGTATGAGGTGCTGGTGCCACTCACGGGGTGGTTTGGAGGCTACTTCGGGTTTTCACCCACTAATACCATGTTTTTGAGCCCAAGTCTACAAAATATGAAAATTATCATCGTACTCTCAAACCGGGGGTCCCGTGATCGCATGGTCAGTTCGTACGAGTTACATTGGTCCCATGCGAGGTGTTGGTTCCACTCACTGTTCGGGGGCTTATTCGGGATTTCACCCACTAACGCCATGTTTTTAATCCTAAGTTAAAAAAATTTCAAATTATCATCGTATTCTCAAACGGGGGGTCCTCCGATCGCACGGTCAGTTCGTACGAGTTCCATTGGTCCAATCCGAGATGTTGGTGCCACTCACGGGGCCGTTCGGGGGCTGTTTCGAGTTTTCACCCAATAACACCATGTTTTTAAGCCTAAGTCTAGAAATATGAAAATTATCATCGTATTCTCAAACCGAGGGTGCCGCGTTCGCGCGGTCAGTTTGTACGAGTTACATTCGTCCCGTGCAAGGAGTTGGTGCCACACACGGGGCCGTTTCAGAACTATTTTGTGTTTTCACCCACTAACGCCATGTTTTCAAGCCTAAACCTACAAATATAAAAATTATCGTCTAATCCTCAAAACGGGGGTCCCGTGATCACGCAGTCAATTCCTACGTGTTACATTGGTCCCGTGTGAGGTATTGGGTGCCACTCACGGGGTCGTTCGGGGTCCATTTCGGGTTTTCGCCCACTAACGCCATGTTTTTTAGCCTAAGTCTAGAATTATTCAAATTATCTTCGTATTCTCAAACCAATGGTACCGTGATAGCGTGATCAGTATGTACGAGTTACATTGGTCCCATGCGCGGTGTTGGTGCCACTCACAGGGCCGTTCGGGGAGTGTTGGGGGGTCTTACCCACTAATCCCATGTTCTTAAGCGTAAGTCTGGAAATATGTAAATTATCATCGTATTCTCAAACCAAGGGTCCAGTGATCACACAGATAGTTCGTACGAGTAACATTGGACCCGTGTGAGGTGTTAGTGCCACTAATGGGGCCGTTTGGGGGCTATCTCGGGTTTTCACCCACTAACACCATGTGTTGAAACCCAAGTTTAGAAATATGCAAATTGTCATCGTATTCTCAAACCGGGGCATCCGTGATCGCGTGGTCAGTTCCTACGAGTTACATTGGTCCCGTGCGAGGTGTTGGTTCCACTCACGGGGTCGTTCGGGGGCTAAAAGGGATTTTCACCCACTAACGTCATGTTTTTAAGCCTAAGTTAAAAAATTTGCAAATTATCATCGTATTCTCAAACCGGGGGTCCTGTGATCGAACGGTCAGTTCGTACGAGTTTTATTGGTCCGGTCTGAGATGTTGGTACCACTCACGGGGCCGTTTGGGGGGGTGTTTCAAGTTTTCACCCACTAACGCAATGTTTTTAAGCTTAAGTATAGAAATATGAAAATTATCATCGTATTCTCTAATCGAGGGTCCCGTGATTACGCGATTAGTTTATACGAGTTACATCGGTCCCGTGCGAGGTGTTGGTGCCACTTACAGGGCCGTTCGAGGGATATTTTGACTTTTCACCAACTAATGCCTTATTTTTTTGCCTAAGTCTAGTGATAAGCAAATTATCATTGTATTCTCAAATCAGGGGTCCCGTGATTGCACAGTCAGTTCGAACGAGTAACAGTGGATCCGTGTGAGGTGTTGGTGCCACTCACGGGGTGGTTTGGGGACTACTTCGGGTTTTCACCCACTAACACCATGTTTTTTAGCCCCACTCTAGAAATATGCAAATTATCATCGTACTCTCAAACTAGGGGTCCCGTGATCACATGGTCAGTTCCTATAAGTTACATTGGTCCCATGCGAGGTGTTGGTTCCACTCACCGTTCGGGGGATGTTTCGGGATTTCACCCACGAACGCCATGTTTTTAAGCCTAAGTTAAAAAATTTGCAAATTATTATCGTATTCTCTAACCGGGGGTCATGTGATCGCACGGTCAGTTCATACGAGTTCCACTGGTCCCGTTCGAGATGTTGGTGCCACTCACGGGGCCGTTCGGGGGCTGTTTCGAGTTTTCACCCACTAACGCCATGTTTTAAAGCCTAAGTCTAGAAATATGCAAATTATCGTCGTACTCTCAAAACGAGTGTCCCGTGATCGCCAGATCAGTTTGTACGATTTACATTGGTCCCGTGCGAAGTGTTGGTGCCACTCACGGGGTCGTTCGGGGGCTATTTTGGCTTTTCACCTACTAATGCCTTGTTTTTTAGCCAGAGTCTACAGATATGAAAATTATCATCATATTCTCAAAAAAGGGGTCCCGTGATCGCACAATCAGTTCATACGAGTAACATTGTACGTGTGTGAGGTGTTGGTGCCACTCACGGGGCCGTTTAGGGGATATTTCGGATTTTCACCCACAAACGCCATGTTTTTAAACCTAAGTCTAGAAATATTCTAATTATCATCGTATTCTCAAATCGGGGGTCCAGTGATCGCGCGGTCAGTTCCTGTGAGTTACATTGGTCCCGTGCGAGGTGTTGGTGCCACTCAAAGGGCCGTTCGGGGGATCTTTTTTGGTTTTCACCCACCACCGCCATGTTTTGACTAAGTCTAGAAATATGTAAATTATCATTGTATTCTCAAATCGGGGGTGTCATGATCATGTGGTCAGTTCCTACGAGTTACATTGGTCTTGTGCGAGGAGTTGGTCCCACTCACAGGGCTGTTCGGGAACTGTTTCGAGTTTTCACCCACTAACGCCATGTTTTTCAACCTAATTCTAGAAATATGAAAATTATCATCGTATTCTAAAATTGGGGGTCTCTTGATCGTGTGGTCAATTCGTACGAGTTACATTTGACCCGTACGAGGTGTTGGTGCCACTCACAGGCCCGTTCGGGGGAAATTTCGAGTTTTCACCCACAAAAGCCATGTTTTTATGCCAAAGTCTAAAATTTTGCAAAATATCATCGTATTCTCAAATTGGAGGTCCCGTGATCGCACGATTAATTCGTATGAGTTCCATTGGTCCCGTCCGAGATGTTGGTGCCACTCACGGGGCCATTCAGAGGCTGTTTTGAGTTTTCACCCACTAACGCCATGTTTTTTAGCCAAAGTCTAGAAATATGAAAATTATCATCGTATTCCCATGCCGAGGGACCTACGATCGCGCAGTCAGTTTGTACGAGTTACATTGGTCCCCTACGAGGTGTTGGTGCCACACACGGGGCCATTCGGGAACTATTTCGGGTTTTCACCCACTAACGCCTTGTTTTTAAGCCTAAGTCTAGATATATTCAAATTATCATCGTATTCTCAAACCGAGGGTACCATGATTGTGTGGTCAGTTTCTACGGGTTACATTGGTCCCGTGCGAGGTGTTGGTGCCACTCACGGGGCCATTTGGGGAATATTTGGGGTTTTCACCCCCTAACGCCATGTTTTTAAGCCTAGGTCTAGAAATATAAAAATTATCATCTTATTCTCAAACTGAGGGTCCTGTGATCGTGCGGTCAGTTTGTACGAGTAACATTGGACCCGTGCAAGGTGTTGGTGTCACTCACAGGGTCGTTCGGGGGTTTTTTCAGGTTTTCACCCAATAACGGCATGTTTTTAAGCTTAAGTCTAGAAATATTCAAATTATCGTTGTATTCTCAAACCGAGGGTACCATGATCGGGTGGTCAGTTTGTACGAGTTACATTGGTCCCTTGCGAGGTGTTGGTGCCACCCACGGGGCCATTTGGGGTTTTTACCCCCTAACGCGTAGTTTCTAACCCCAAGTCTATATATATAAAAATTATCATCTTATTCTAAAACTAAGGGTCCTATGATCGCGCGGTCAGTTTGTACGAGTAACATTGGACCCGTGCGAGGTGTTGGTGCCACTCAGGGGGCCGTTCGGGGGAAATTTTGGGTTTTCACCCACTAACGCCATGTTTTTAAGCCCAAGTATGGAAATAAGTAAATTATTGTCATATTCTCAAATCGGGGGTCCCGTGGACACGTGGTCAGTTGTTACGAGTTACATTGGTCCCGTGCGAGGTGTTGGTTCCACTCACGAGGTCATTCGGGGGCTGTATCGGGTTTTCACCCACTAACACCATGTTTTTAGGTCTAAGTCTATAAATATGCAAATTATCATTGTTTTCTCAAACCGAGGGTCCCGTGATCACGTGGTCAGTTTGTACGAGTTACATTGGTCCCATGAGTGGTGTTGGTATCACTCACGGGGCCGTTCGGGAGATTTTTCGGGTTTTCTCCCACCAACGCCATGTTTTGCCTAAGTCTAGTAATATGCAAATTATCATCATATTCTCAAACCAAGGGTCCCGTGATCGCGCGATTAGTTCCTACGAGTTATATTAGTCCCGTGCGAGGTATTGGTGCCACTCACGGGGCCGTTCGGGGACTCTTTTGGGCTTTCACCCACTAACGCCCTGTTTTTAAGCATAAGTCTAGAAATATGCAAATTATGGTCGTATTCTCAAATCGGGGGTCCCATGATCGCGCAGCTAGTTCATAGGAGTTACATTAGCCACGTGCAAGGTGTTAGGGCCACTAAGGAGGCCGTTTGGGGGTTGTTTCGGGTTTTCTCCCACCAACGCCATGTTTTGCCTATGTCTAGAAATTTGTAAATTATCATCATATGCTCAAACAGAGGGTCCCATGATCACGCAGTCAATTCGTATGAGTTACATTTGTCCCGTACGAGGTGTTGGTGCCACTCACGGGGCCGTTCGGGGGCTATTTTGAGTTTTCACCCACTAATGCCATATTTTAACCCTAAGTTTAGAAATATGCAAATTATCATCGTATTCTTAAACCAGGGGTCTCGTAATCACGAGGTCAGTTTATATGAGTTACATTGGTCCTGTGTGAGGTGTTGGTGCCACTCAGGGGGCCATTCGGGGGATGTTTCAATTTTTTAACCACTAACGCCATGTTTTTAACCCTAAGTCTAGACATATGTAAATTAGCAGCAGCCTTGAGATCTTTAGCTGCAACACAACAAGCCATGCAGGAGAAATTTGCACATCTCAGTCAAACTATGATGATGCCACCTGGAGTCTCACCGGACATGATCAATCCGGCGGCAGTTCAGCCTCATCCTGATGCCAGGGGACCACCCCAGGCACCGATGAAGGATCAGCCTGCGCCCCAGCGGAGAAGGGACGTTGCTGACCCTAGGCGCTTTCGCCTGGGGAGGCAGGGAAACCCTTGCCCAGAGGACAGGTATAATGATCTAGAGGCGGAAGAAGCCCCAAAAGACTGCTGGGAACCGTATGAGGTGTCAAATAACACTGTACGACCTCTTAGGCAAAGCCAAGGTTGTGTTGGCTGAAGAGGTGAAGAGGCAAAACAAAGAGGGTCGGCCTTTGATAGGTTGAGTAGAGGGTCGGACTTTGAGAGACTGGGCCCGATGAATGACCTAAGATAGAGACTGTCGAGATCAAAGAGCGCAGCAGGCTCTCAGAGAGGTAACAGGCAGGGTCGGCCAGACCAAGGCCGACGCTGTGAAAGAAGAGGCAGGGAACAGGAAGAGGTCAACAACCAACATGTCGTGGCAGGGGAACCCTCGGTCCATCCCAGGGAGGTGGCAGGGGATAACCTCGGCCAAGTTGATGACAAAAGACATTGGAATGATTCTATCCAACGCCTTGAGGAGGAGATAGGAGACCTCATTAAAATCAGGGACCCATTACAAAGGGGTTACTCAGAGGGCTCCCCATTTTTGGCTAGGATAGTGGGGTTCCCAACCCCAGCTAAGTTCAAGCCTCCAACAGTGTCTCCCAAGTATGATGGCAGCACTAACCCTGTACATCATATCGAGATGTACCAGTCGGAAGCAGACATTTACTCGATACCCGATGAGATGAAGTGTAGGGCCTTCTCTGGGACCTTGATAGGGGCTGCACACAGTTGGTTCACCTCCCTTCCGAAGAACTCAATTGAGAACTTCAAAGACTTGGCTGAGCGATTCATCCACAACTTCTGCTTTGGGATGAGACCTCAAAAGAAGACTACCCACCTGCTATATGTTAATCAGGACAAGGGTGAGAGCCTATGAGACTACATAAGTAGTTTCAACAAAGAGAAATTGGAGTTCAAAGATTATGAAGAGAACATAGCCATGACCGCCCTTATAGGAGGCCTCCAGAAGGGGAAGCTATTGTGGAAACTGGAGGAAGACCCCCTAGGTCTATGGCAGAGCTGCTGGCAACCGCAGGGAATGTAATGAATGCGGAAGAGGCAATGGCCGCCAAGTATAAGGATGAGAACCGCGGTGGCAGCAGGAAGTCCCAAAGAAAGAAAGCGGGGAAGAAGAGGTCAGGAGATGACAAGTTCGCTCACTATATTCCTCTGACTGTGAGCTGTGAGCACATCCTCAATGATATTAAGAATGATAGGTCTCTGAGATGGACAGAGAAGTTGAAAGCCCCACCACGTAAGAGGAACAAAAACCTATGATGTGAGTTCCACCAAGATCATGGTCATATCACGGATAGATGCTTCGCTTTAAAAGATGAGATTGAAAAGATGTTGAGATCTGGAAAGCTGAGAAAGTGTGTGGATGGTAAGGCTCCAAAGGGTGGAAGAGATGACCCTAAGAAAAGAAGAAATGACAGATGCTGTGACAATGTTCCGGCCAGAAGAGACGATGATTCAGAAGGAGATGACGAAGACGATCCGGATCTCCCGCCAAAAGATGACAACACCCCGGTGAAGAGGGTCGGTACGATCTCCTTTGGTGTTGGCACCATATGTGGGGGATTTGCAGGAGGTGGCTCTGAAGTAGCTGATAGGAAGGCTCATGTAACAGAGGCCAGGTCAGTGGCCAAGCTTGTAGTTATGAATCTAACGTCTTCCGATACAGTGCAGAAGAGGAAGAAGGTAGACATGGACACCCTCGTAGTGGGGTTCTCCAGACTCGACTTCAAGGGTATCGTAGCCCCCCATGATGACCCTTTGGTCATAACAACAAGGTTGCATGGGTACGAGGTACAGAGGATCCTCATAGACGGGGGGAGCTCAGCGCACGTGATGTTCTGGCCTTGCTTCAAGAGCCTAGGTCTTAGCAGAGCAAGGATGGTGCCCTATCATCACCCGTTGATAGGCTTCAGTGGCAAAAAGGTCCACCCCTTGGGCATGCATGAGATGGACGTACGGATGGGTGATGAGTGGCCTAAGAGGCTGACCAAGAAGATAAACTTTTTTGTTATGGACGAGAACGTTTTCTCGGCCTACAACCTTATCATAGGAAGGGTGGCCCTTAAAGAGTTTGAAGTTGTGCCGTCGACGGTCCATCAGATGCTAAAATTCCTGACTCCTTATGGAGTAGGGGAAGTGCAAGGGGACCAGACCACAGCGCGAGAGTGTTACTTCAACTCGGCCGAAGATAGAGAAGCCCATAAGAGGGCAACCACCACTTATAGCATTGACACACTTGACCCGAGAGATGAAACAAAGTTGAAGAAGGGAGAGGCCGCTGAAGAGGTAGAATCCATCATCCTCAATGAAGACGAGCCGGAAAAAACCATCCAGGTCGGTAAGGCCCTAGAGCTAGGAACCAAGGAAGAGATGATAAACTTCCTCAGGAGGAGACAGATTGTCTTCGCATGGAGTCACGCAGACATGCTTGGCATCGACCCTGGGGTGATGAGACACAAGCTGAACGTGACCAGAGATGCCAAGACACTCAAGTAGAGACGAAGAGTCTACTCCAAGGAGAAATATGACATCATCCGGGAAGAGGTAAAAAAGTTGGAAGAGGTCGAGTTCATAAGAGAGGTTACCTATCTGGAGTGGCTCTCAAATGAAGTCATCGTGCCTAAGACCAATGGGAAGTGGCGAATGTGTGTGGATTTCACTGACTTGAACAGATCTTGTCCAAAAGACAGCTATCCCTTACCTCGGATAGATCGGATGGTGGACGCGACGGCGGGACACGAGCTCATGAGTTTCATGGACGCGTATTCAGGCTATAACCAAATATTCATGGATGCTGAAGACTCTGAGAAGACAGCCTTCATTATTGACAAAGGGACGTACTGCTACAAAGTGATGCCCTTCGGTCTAAAAAATGCAAGGGCAACGTATCCACATCATGTCAATAAGATGTTCGAAGAGCAAATAGGTAAGACCATGGAGGTGTATGTAGACGATATGCTAACGAAGAGCTTGAAATCTTGCACTCATGTAGCGAGCCTTGAGAAGACCTTCGATGTTATGGACTCGTACAGAATGAAACTCAACCCAGCAAAGTGTGTCTTCGGAGTAAGAGTTGGGAAGTTCCAGGGATTCAACATTAACCAGAGGGGAATTGAAGCGAACCTGAGAAAATCAAGGCATTACTCGACATGAAGACTCCTAGGAGTATCAAGGATGTCCAATGACTCACGGGAAGAGTGGCTTCCCTTAACAGGTTTGTTTCTAGGGCAACGGACAAGTGTCTTCCATTCTTTAAAGTTCTAAGAAAGGCCTTCCAATGGGACGAAGAGTGTGAAAAGGACTTCAACCAACTCAAGTCCTACTTAGGTTCTCCCTTATTACTGTCTCGGCCCATCGCAGGAGAAAGGTTGTTTGTGTATCTGGAAGTCACTGAATCAGCCATTAGTGCGGCCATCATACGGGAAGAGGAAGGGATCCAAAGGCCTGTGTACTTCAACAGTAAGGCCCTTCAAGGGTCTGAACAAAATTATCCCCGTATGGAGAAGTTGGATTATGCCCCAATACATGCCTCAAGAAAATTGAAGCCTTACTTCCAAGCTCACTCCATGGTAGTCCTCACTGACTCCCCACTAAGGAAGGTCCTGCATAAACCTGAGAAATCTGGGAGGTTGATGACCTGGGCCATCGAACTAGGAGAATATGATCTTACCTACCAGCCTAGGCCATCCATCAAAGGGCAGGCCCTCGCGGAATTTGTCGCAGAATTCACCTGGGAAGAGGCCGAGATAGAGAAAGGCCTAGAGGACGGCGAAGAGACAAACCGTGGTGTCTTCCAAAATTTGGAAGAGACAACACCAAACGTCTTCCGATATCAGGAAGAGGACATCTCAAGCAAAACTCGGAGCAAAATAGAAGAGAACGAAGAGGATCGATACCTCTTCAAGCAAGGAGTTATGACATAAGGGGTTTTCTCATCAGAAACAGACGTATAAAGCCTCTTCGTTGATGGCTCTTCCTGTGATAGTGGAAGCGGTGCGGGGCTAATACTCTCGGCTCCAGATGGCGCCAACATTGAATACGCCTTAAGATTCAACTTCCAGGCCTCAAATAACGAGTCCGAGTATGAGGCCATGATAGCAGGTCTCTTATTGGCAACAACTCTTCGCGTAAAGTGACTCCTACTCCTAAGCGACTCAAGGTTGGTTGTCAATGAAGTACTGGGGATATACGAGGAAAAAGACGAAAGGATGGACAAGTACTTAAAGAGGGTAAGAAGGTTTTTAGAATATTTTAAAGAAGCAAAACTGAAGAGAGTGCCTCGACTAAGTAACCATCACGCTGATGCATTGGCAAGGCTGGCCTCGGCAATGAAGACAGATATGGGAAGGACCATTCCGATCGAGGTCTTGAGAAAGGCAACCATCGAGGAGGAAGAGGTATGTAACCTTTGTCACAATTTGAACCTAGGAGACTCATGGATCGACCCGCTCATCAGATACCTAAGAGAGGGAGAGTTGCCTGAGTCCAAATTAGAAAGGAGAAAGTTGAGATATAGGGCTGCCAAGTTCTCAATGGTAGGAGACATCTTGTACAAAAAGGGGTTTCTATTGCCTCTCCTCAGATGTGTGCATCCCAGGGAAGTTCCCCGGGTCTTACAGGAGGTTCATGAGGGTTCTTGCTCTAGCCACATAGGGGGAAGGCCCCTGGCCAAGAGGATCATCACTCAGGGATACTGGTGTCCTACCTTGTCCAAGGACGCTGCAGACTACGTGAAGAGGTGCGACAAATGCCAAAGGTTCACCACTATCCCTCATCAACCCCATCAGCCTATGAAGTCAATCTCTTCTCCATGGCCATTTGCGATATGGGGAATTGACTTAGTATGACCTTTGCCAAGAGCTGTCAACAACTATAGATTCTTGATAGTTGCCATTGACTACTTCTCAAAGTGGGTGAAGGCAAAGCCGATGATAACAATCACAGAGCAGAAGACCTTCCAGTTCATTTGGAGGAATATCATATGCAGATATGGCCTCCCAAACACTCTCATCTCAGATAATGGGACCCAGTTCAAGAACTCCTCCTTAGAAAAGTATTGCCTAAGAGTAGGGATTAAACAGTTCTTCTCATCTCCTGGTCGACCTCAGGCAAATGGTCAGACCGAGGTCACAAACAGAACTGTCTTGGACGGAATCAAGAAGAGGTTAGAAGATGTGAAGGGAAGATGGATTGAAGAGGTCTACGCTATGTTATGGGCCTACAGAACCATGACAAGGACACCAACAGAAGAAACCTCATTCATGTTGGCACATGGATCAGAGCCCGTTATACCAACGGAAGTAGGACTCCCAACTCATCGGATTCAGACCTACGACACTGACAATAATGGAGAGGAGAGGAGGCTAGAACTAGATCTTATCGAAGAAAGAAGAGAGGATGCAGAGGTCAGAAAAATAGCCTACCAACAGAGGGCAGCGAAATTCTACAACAAGAGGGTGAAGTCAAGACCCATTGCAGTGGGAGACCTAGTGCTAAAGAAGACCCTACAGAAAGCAAATAAGCTTCACCCAAACTGGCATGGCCCCTACAAAGTAACAGAAGAGGTTGTGCCTCGCACTTACAGGCTAGAAAACCAAGAAGGAGAACCTTTCACTAACCCATGGAATGCTGACCACCTAAAGAGATTTTACATATGATGTTGCATAGAGTTTTATGTAAATGTACCATCTTATTGTGAAGAGGTTATTAATAGAGATCAGTTCCCATGACAGTTCTTACTTGGTTCTTAGATCAGAGATTTATTATGGGGATAACATCTTAGGTGATGACCTCAGACCCTTATAAGATCATAATTTGGTGACAAGGTCTGAGGTCAGACACCATAATGAGATGACCTCAGACCCTTAACATCAATTAATTTGGTGAGATTCATTATGAGGATAACCTCTTGGGTGATGACCTCAGACCCTTATAACATCATATTTGGTGACAAGGTCTGAGGTCAGACACCATAATGAGATGACCTCAGACCCTTAACATCATTAATTTGGTGAGATTCATTATGAGGTTAACCTCTTGGGTGATGACGTTAGACCCTTATAACATCATAATTTGGTGACAAGGTCTGAGGCCAGACACCATAATGAGATGACCTCAGACCCTTAACATCATTAATTTGGTGATATTAATTATGAGGATAACATCTTAGGTGATGACCTCAGACCCTTATAACATTATAATTTGGTGACAAGGTCTGAGGTCAGACACCATAATGAGATGACCTCAGACCCTCATAACACCATTCAGTGGTGATGAGGTCTGAGGTCAGACACCATAATGAGATGACCTCAGACCCTTAACATCATTAATTTGGTGAGATTAATTATGAGGATAACCTCTTAGGTAGTGATCTCAGACCTTCATAACATCATTCATTGGTGAGAAGGTCCGAGCTCAGTACCATTGGTTGAGTTTAAACAAGACCATTGCAAATTTATTTTTAGCATACACCATAACAATGGAACTAAAAATGAAAGACATCACATGACATTCAATAAAAAGGAAGTGAAGATGGTCCTCATCAGAGATTGGTACACATTCAGAAATAATAAGATGTTCAATTATTACAGACAAGTTCCACAATACAGTTAAGTTACAAACAGTGATCAAAATATCCTAAGAGTCTGAGGGGGAACGTTGACACCCTCGGCTTGATTAGTCACCTCGGTCGCATCATCATAATGGTTTGCCCCTCCAACCTCGGTGACCTCTAATGTAGCAGTCTCGACAGGAGCGGCAGCCTCTTCCTCAACCTCTTGAAGAGCTTGGGAAAATTGAGCATCAGTAAAGCCGAGACCAACGAAATCAGAGGCCTTCAAAGTGTCGGCCTCTCTCTCCCTGACGTCTGCCCATTTAATAATGGCTTTGATACCTCTTTCAAGGTATTCAAAGCCGAAGCCCATGAACTCGTCAGAGGCCTTGTAGTCTGCAATTATCTTCTCAGAGGCGTCCTCAAGGGCGACCCTGATAGCTGAGTTGACCTTTTGCTGCAGAACATCGTCCTTAGCCTTTAGTGCAGCAGCATGATCCTTACCGAGCTGGGAGATGTCCTTCTCCAACCCCTTCACCTTCTCCTCTGATCCCTCCATCTCATACTTGAGGCGCTTGATCTCTGCGTTCAGAGTACTCTGGACTTTCTCGACCTCTTGCCCCTTTTGGATGAGAAGCAACTTCCTCAGAGTCCGGTTCGATAAATGGTGCATAGCGATCAAGCCCTGCATATTTAGTAATCATGAGTAAGCTGAAGAAGAATCAGATGTTACACTTAGAAGAATTTGTAATAAAGGATCAAATCATACCTGAATGGCTCTGTGAAGGCCGAACTCAACCAGCAATGGGGCGTCCATAGACCTGTAGAAGCGTTTATCAGCCTCGGTCATTACAGAGCCGATGGCATCCAAGGCCTGCATACTGTGGCCGACTACACTATCAGTTAACTTCAACTGATCCAGACGAGCCGACAGGATGTCAGCTGAAGAGATAGGGATGGCAGCTTCAGTAGTCTTCTTCTTTGGCCTCTGATCCTCAGGGTTATGACCTTCAGCAACCCTCTTCTTTTTGGCTGGGGGCTTAGAGGCAGGGGGAGGTGGGGGAGGAGCGTTAAGATCTGCTCTCTTGGCAAGTCTCATCAAGATTGGTGCAGCCATCTCCCAAAGCTCGTCTGGAATATCCTTTGGTCACTCTGCAAAAAATTAGTAGACCTGAGTTAGATAATCAGATATAAATAAACTCAGAGGTTAAACTTCAAAAAACAATAATGCTTACCAAGCTCGGCAAGGGGACTTCCACCCAGACCTGTCCCATAGAGGAAGTGGGGATTCATCAAGTGTTCGAACCTGACAAATAGCCCATGTACCCCCTGATCCTGAAGGGCTTTCACCTTCTGGAGGTTTTGCAGACTTAGGCCAGGGTCGGCCCTGGCAGACATGGTGACCTTACCCCACCTCAGGGGCATCCTCTGCTCCAGGTTAGACGAGGGAACACATGGGCCAAACTCCCATGGACCTGAAGCAAAAAAGTACCGAGGCTTCCAGTTATGGTTGGAAGTCTGGGTCACCTGAAGAAATTTCTTCTCAGGCCTCCGAGCTACAAAATGGTAGTAGCTCGGATGATTTTTGGCCGAGGAAGGGACATAACAACCTACGAAGACCTGAACTGGAAGGTGTGAGTGGTGGACAGCCTTCCATAACACTATGGCCCCTATTAGGATTCTCCAGGCATTAGGAGAGAGTTGGGAGGGGGCCAAATTAATGTAAGAAAGGATGGACTTGATAATGGGGTGAATGGGCAGACGGAACCCCAATTTCAACATTTACTCGTACAAGCAGATCTCACCATCTCGGCCATGATAAGCCCTCTCTTCCCTCAGAGGTCTCCTAAGTTTTATTAAGGGGCTGATAGAATACAGATATCTGAAGCAGAGAAGGTCTACTTTAGTAATCGTACTCTCGATCTCGGCCGCCTCAGAGACGTCAACATCGCTCTCAACCTCATCATCATCCAACTCAACGTCGGCCGGAGCAGATGTTGATGGGTTACTCGGGAACCTCTGAGCGAACTCTGCCCCGGTGACGGCCGACAGAGGGATGGCGTCAATTGGTGGTGGAATGGCAACACTCGGCTCAAGAATCTCAACCTCTGAGGAAGACCCTGAGGTGCTTGAGTGATTATGGGACGAGGCTCGGCTGGAGACCTCGGCCTGATCAGGGGCCTGATCAGGCCTAGATGTGGAGTCCATGGCCTCTTGAAAGGAATCCACAGACATGGGGTCTGAGGTAGAAGATTCAGACTCAGACATAGGTATGGGATCAGCAGGAACCTCTGTCTGATAGAAGTTCTCCAGGGGGTCAAGATATATCACCTTCGTAGGTGATGGAAATATGGGTCTAATGGGAAACTCTTGTGATCTACGAGCCTCCTCCTGTGCTCTTTCTATTTTCCTAATCTTTTCTAAAGTCTTCTCTCTAAGAGAGGGGAACTCCTCAAGAAGCTGATATAAGGGTCTGAGCATCAGAGGACGACACTACACTTAGGGATTTTCCTAAACTCCAAAAATTACAAACAAGACTGGCTGATAAAGCAAAGGAATCTAAAGATCAAACTACATAAATTTGGCAAGAAAAACTCGCCTAAAATTATGGTGGTCTCACCGAAAAACTAAGAAACTCGCCGAAAAATACGAAAATAAGGGTGCTTGCAGGAAAAATGAAGGAAAAAGTATGGTAGACCTTACCTGAGGATGAAATGGTAAGGAAGAGAGGAGAAGACGCGAGAAATCACCACCCAAAAGCCTTGAACCAAGATCTTTCTAGAGAAAGAGAGCTTCAGGAACGAAAGCGGCTGAAATAGAAGAAATGAAGAAGAAAGAAGGAAAGAAGGGTTCAAAACCCTTATATACAAAGGCACAACTCCCAAGGCCCACCATTGCCTTGGGAGCCCCAAAGGGCGGCTGACAGCACACGCCTACCAAGCAAGCATGTTCCAGTATTGGACAAGTGTCATGCAAGTATTGGCTTGTAACAAACAGGCCTCGGAGGTGTAGTAATCCCCTAGTCACTTGCTCGCACATTAGACTAAGGGCTGGGGGGGTGATTGATATGCCCCAAGTGTAACCTCGGCCTAGAGACACCAACCTCGGCAGATATTATGGCCGACCTTGGGCGTGACTTGGACACGCGATATCACCCCTCGGCCATATCAGGGTCGGATAAGGCCGACACTACCATGAGCCCCTCCAAGGAACATCACAAGGATCGGAAGCATTCACACATACCATGGAATGGCAACCTCGGCCAGATGTGGGCCGAGCTCGCAGGAAGCCACCAGTTCAACCTCATCTCAGGACGACCTTGCCCATTGTCTCGGCTTGGATTAGGCCGAGACCTCCATGGAATCCTCGGACTGAACAGGTATCAAGACTCACCAACCTCGGCCTCACCAAGGCCGAGGTCATACCCCAGACGCGATAGCCGAGCACCTGCTGACATTCAGATAAGGACACGTGGACACAAATCAGTTATAACAAGATTATTCCCCACACGTGGGGAGAATATTGCATCATCATTCTCTACATGTGACAGTGACAGATGGCACTCCCATATTGGTGAGGTAACCACACACATGCACATTGCATGCATGGGGGGTACATTACACCCCCAGGTACTATATATAGAGGTCATCCTCTACCTTGCAAAAGGATCCAGATATTCAACCCTAGCTGAAACCCTGTCTAGATACACAGTAGAGAGAGAAAGCTTGAAAGATTGTATCCATGGCTATTAGTGCCTTATTGCAGTGAGATTATTCACACACACACACAGTGGACGTAGGCCAATCTAGGCTGAACCACTTATATCCTGGATTACTCTCCTCTTCTCCTCATCTCATTATCTTATCTCTTTACATAACTGTGCTGCCATTATTGTTCTTAGATTGAGCTTCAAAACACCTTATCTGGTGGTGCTGATTCTGGCATCATCAGTGAATGCGCGGTCCGTTTGTACGAGTTACATTGGTATTGTGCGAGATGTTGGTGCAACTCATGGGGCCATTCGGGGGTTGTTTCGGATTTTCACCCAATAATGCCAAGTTTTTAAGCCTAAGTCTAGAAATTGCAAATTATTATCTTATTCTCAAATCGGGGGTGCCGTGATCACGCGGTCAGTTTGTACGAGTAACATTGGTCCCGTGCGAGGTGTGGGTGCCACTCACGGGGCCGATTGGGGGCTATTTCGGCTTTTCACCCACTAATGCCTTATTTTTAAGCTTAAGTTTTGAGATATGCAAATTATCATCATATTCTCAAATTGAGGGTCCCGTGATCGCATAGTCAGTTCATACAAGTAACATTGGTCCCGTGCGAGGTGTTGGTCCCACTCATGGGGCCGTTCGGGGGATATTTTGGTGTTTCACCCACTAATGCTATGTTTTTAAGCCTAAGTCTAGAAATATGAAAATTATAATCTTATTCTCAAATCGAAAGTCCCGTGATCGCGCGGTCAGTTCCTACGAGTTACATTGGTCGCGTGCAACCTGTTGGTGCCACTCACGGGGTCGTTCGGGGGCTGTTTTGGGTTTTCACACACTAACACCATATTTTTAATCCTATGTCTAGAAATATGAAAATTATGATCGTATTCTGAAATCTTGGGTCCCGTGATCGCATGGTCAATTCGTACGAGTTACATTGGTCCCGTACGAGGTGTTGGTGCCAGTCACAGAGTCGTTCGGGGGATGTTTCGAGTTTTCACCCACTAACGCCATGTTTTTAAGCCTAAGTCCAGAAATATGCAAATTATCATCGTATTCTCAAATCGGGGGTCCACTGATCACGCGGTCAGTTCATACGAGTTACATTGGTCCCATGCGAGGTGTTGGTGCCACTCACGGGGTTGTTCAGGGGTTGTTTTAGGTTTTCTCCCACTAACGCCATGTTTCTAAGCCAAAGTCTAGAAATATTAAAATTATCATCGTATTCTCAAACAGAGGGACCCGTGATTTCACGGTCAGTTTGTACGAGTGACATTGGTACCGTGCGAGGTGTTTGCACTACTCACGGGGTCGTTCGGGGGCTATTTCAGGTTTTCACCCACAAATGCCATGTTTTTAAGCCTAAGTCTAGAAATATGAAAATTAGCATCTTATTCTCAAACCGGGGGTGTCGTGATCGCGCGGTCAGTTTGTATGAGTTACATTGGTCCCATGCGGGATGTTGGTGCCACTCACGGGTCCGTTTGGGGGCTGTTTCGGGTTTTCACCCACTAACGCCATGTTTTTAAGACAAATTCTAGAAATATGTAAATTATCATCCTATTCTCAAATCGAGGGTCCCCTAGTCGCGCGGTCAGTTCATACAAGTTACATTGGTCCTGTGCGAGGTGTTGGTGCCACTCACAGGGCCGTTCGGGGGCGGTTTTGGATTTTCACCCACTAACGCCAAGTTTCTAAGCCCAAGTCTAGAAATATGCAAATTATCGTCTTATTCTCAAACTGAGGGTCTTGTGATTTCACGATCAGTTCGTAAAAGTAACATTTGTCCCGTGCGAGGTGTTGGTGACACTCATGGGGCCGTTCGGGGGATATTTTGGTGTTTCACCCACTAATGCTATGTTTTTAAGCCTAAGTCTAGAAATATGCAAATTATAATCTTATTCTCAAACCGAAAGTCCCGTGATCGCGCGGTCAGTTCCTACAAGTTACATTGGTCGCGTGCAACCTGTTGGTGCCACTCACGGGGTCGTTCGGGGGCTGTTTTGAGTTTTCACACACTAACACCATATTTTTAATCCTATGCCTAGAAATATGAAAATTATGATCGTATTCTGAAATCTTGGGTCCCGTGATCGCATGGTCAATTCGTACGAGTTACATTGGTCCCGTACGAAGTGTTGGTGCCAGTCACGGAGTCGTTCGGGGGATGTTTCGAGTTTTCACCCACTAACGCCATGTTTTTAAGCCTAAGTCCAGAAATATGAAAATTATCATCGTATTCTCAAATCGGGGGTCCACTGATCACGCGGTCAGTTCATACGAGTTACATTGGTCCCATGCGAGGTGTTGGTGCCACTCACGGGGTTGTTCAGGGGTTGTTTTAGGTTTTCTCCCACTAACGCCATGTTTCTAAGCCAAAGTATAGAAATATTAAAATTATCATCGTATTCTCAAACAGAGGGACCCGTGATTTCACGGTCAGTTTGTACGAGTGACATTGGTACCGTGCGAGGTGTTGGCACTACTCACGGGGTCGTTCGGGGGCTATTTCAGGTTTTCACCCACAAATGCCATGTTTTTAAGCCTAAGTCTAGAAATATGAAAATTAGCATCTTATTCTCAAACCGGGGGTGTCGTGATCGCGCGGTCAGTTTGTATGAGTTACATTGGTCCCATGCGGGATGTTGGTGCCACTCACGGGTCCGTTTGGGGGCTGTTTCGGGTTTTCACCCACTAACGCCATGTTTTTAAGACAAATTCTAGAAATATGTAAATTATCATCCTATTCTCAAATCGAGGGTCCCCTAGTCATGCGGTCAGTTCATACAAGTTACATTGGTCCTGTGCGAGGTGTTGGTGCCACTCACAGGGCCGTTCGGGGGCAGTTTTGGATTTTCACCCACTAACGCCAAGTTTCTAAGCCCAAGTCTAGAAATATGCAAATTATCGTCTTATTCTCAAACTGAGGGTCTTGTGATTGCACGATCAGTTCGTAAAAGTAACATTTGTCCCGTGCGAGGTGTTGGTGCCACTCATGGGGCCGTTCGGGGGGATATTTTGGTGTTTCACCCACTAATGCAATGTCTTTAAGACTAAGTCTATAAATATGCGAATTACCATCTAATTCTCAAACCGAAGGTCCAGTGATCGCACGGTCAGTTCCTACGAGTTACATTGGTCCTGTAAAAGGTGTTGGTGCCACTCACGGCGTCGTTCGGGGGCTGTTTCGAGTTTTCACCCACTAACGCCATGTTTTTAAGCCAAAATATAGAATATATGAAAATTATCATCGTATTCTAAAACCTATGGTCTCTTGATTGCGTGGTTAGTTTAAACGAGTCACATTGGTATTGCGCGAGGTGTTGGTGCCACTTACGGAGTCGTTCGGGGGCTATTTTGGGTTTTTATCCATCATTGCCATATTGTACCTAAGTCTAGAAATATGCAAAGTATCATTGTATTCTCAAACCGGGGGTCCCATGGCCTCGGAGTCAGTCCTACGAGTTACATTGGTCCTCCGCGAGGTGTTGGTGCAACTCATGGGACCGTTCGGGGACTGTTTCGGGTTTTCACCCACTAACGCCATGTTTTGATGCCTAAGCCTAGAAAAAAGCAAATTATCATCATATTCTTAAACAGGGGTCCCATGATCGTACGATCAATTCGTACGAGTTACATTGGTCCCGTGCGAGGTGTTGGTGCCACTCACATGGCCGTTCGGGGGCTGTTTTGAGTTTTCACCCACTAACGCCATGTTTTTAAGCCTAAGTATAGAATTATTCAAATTATCATTGTATTCTCAAACCGAGGGTCCCGTGATGGCACGGTCAGTAAGTACAAGTTACATTGGTCCCGTGCGAGGTGTTGGTGCCACTCGCGGGGCCATTCAGGTGTTGTTTCGAGTTTTCCTCCACCAATGCCATGTTTTTAATCCTAAGTCTAGAAATACGCAAATTATCATCGTATTCTCAAACCGGGGGTCCCATGATCGCGCAGTTAGGTTTTACGAGTTACATTGGTCCGTGCGAGTAGTTGGTGCCACTAACGAGGCCATCCGGGTGCTGTTTCGAGTTTTCACCCACCAATGCCATGTTTTACCTAAGTCTAGAAATGTGCAAACTATCATCATATTCTTAAACTGAGGGTCCCATGATCGCATGATCAGTTCCTATAAGTTACATTGGTCCCGTGCGAGGTGTTGGTGCCACTTACAGGGCCGTTTGGGGACTGTTTTGGGTTTTCACCCACTAATGCCACGTTTTTAAGGCTAAGTCTAGAAATATGCAAATTATCGTCATATTCTCAAATCGGGGGTCCCGTGATTGCACGGTCTGTTCGTACGAGTTACATTAGTCCCGTGTGAGGTGTTAGTGCCACACGCGGGGTCATTCAAGGGTTGTTTTGGGTTTTCACCCACTAACGCCATATTTTTAAGCTAAGTCTAAAAATATGCAAATTATTGTCTTATTCTCAAATCGGGGGTGCCATGATTGCGCGGTCAGTTTGTACGAGTTACATTAGTCTCCTGCGAGATGTTGGTGTAACTCATGGTTCCGTTCAGGGGTTGTTTTGAGTATTCACAAATTAACGCCGTGTTTTTAAGCCTAAATCTAGAAATATGCAACTTATCGTCTTATTCTCAAACTGGGGGTGCCGTGATCACGCTGTCAGTTCGTATGAGGTCAATTGGTCCCATCCGAGATAGTTGTGCAACTAATGGCGCCGTTCAAGGGCTGTTTCGAGTTTTCTCCAACTAACGCCATGTTTTTAAGCCTAAGTATAGAAATATGCAAATTTTCATCGTATTCTCAAACTGAGGGTCACATGATCACGCGGTTAGTTCGTACGAGTTACAATGGTCTAGTGAGAGGTGTTGGTACCACTCACGGGGCCGTTCGGGCGCTCTTTCGGCTTTTCACCCACTAATGCCTTATTTTTAAGCCTAACTTTAGAGATATGCAAATTATCATCGTATTCTCAAATCGGGGGTCCCGTGATCACACAATCCCTTCGTACGAGTAACATTGGTCCCGTGCGAGGTATTGGTGTCACTCATGGGGCCGTTCAGGGGCTATTTAGGGGTTTCACCCACTAACGCTATGTTTTTAAGCCCAAGTCAAGAAATATGAAAATTAACGTCTTATTCTCAAACCGGCGGTGTCATGATTACGCGGTCAGTTCGTACGAGTTATGTTGGTTCCGTACGAGGTGTTGTGCCACTCATGGAGCCGTTCTGGGGCTGTTTTAAGTTTTCACCCACTAACGCCATGTTTTTAAGTCTAAGTATGGAAATATGCAAATTATCATCGTATTCCCAAACTGGGGGTCCATTCGTCGCGCGGTCAGTTCCTACGAGTTACATTGGTCCCGTGCGAGGTATTCGTCCCACTTACGGGGTCGTTCAGGTGCTATTTAGAGTTTTTCCCCACCAACGCAATTTTTTTAATCATAAGTCTAGAAATATACAAATTATCATCATATTCTTAAATCGCTAGTCCCGTGATCACGTGGTCTATTTGTACGAGTTACATTGGTCCCGTGCGAGGTGTTGGTGCCACTAACGGGCCGTTCGGAGGCTGTTTCGGGATTTGACCCACCAACACCATGTTCTGCCTAAGTCTAGAAATATGAAAATTATCATCGTATTCTCAAATCGAGGGTCCCGTGATCACGCGGTAGGTTCCTACTAGTTATATTGGTCCCGTGCGAGGTGTTGGTGCCACTCACGGGACCGTTTCGGGACAGTTTTGGGTTTTCACCCACTAATGCCATATTTTTTAGTCTGAGTCTAGGAATATGCAAATTATCTTTGTATTCTCAAATCGTGGGTCCCGTGATCACACGGTCAGTTTGTACGTGTTACAATGGTCCCGTGCGAGGTGTTGGTGCCACTCACGGGTCCGTTCGGGGGTTGTTTCGGGTTTTCACCCACTAACTCCATGTTTTTAAGCCTAAGTCTAAAATATACAAATTATGGTCTTATTCTGAAACCGAGGGTGCTGTGAATGCGCGGTCTGTTTGTACGAGTTACATTGGTATCATGCGAGATGTTGGTGAAACTCACGGTGCCGTCCGGGGGCTATTTTCGGGTATTCACCCACTAACGCCAAGTTTTAAGCATAAGTCTAGAAATTGCAAAATGTTGTCTTATTCTAAAACCGGGGGTGCCGTGATCGCGCGGTCAGTTTTTACGAGTAACATTGGTCCCGTGCGAGGTGTTGGTGCCACTCATGGGGTCGATCGGGGGCTATTTTGTCTTTTCACCCACTAACGCATTGTTTTTAAGCCTAAGTTTTGAGATATGCAAATTATAACTTGTATTCTCAAATCGGGGGTCCCGTGATCGCACAGTCAGTTCAAACTAGTAACATTGGTCCCGTGCGAGATGTTGGTGTCACTCAAGGGGCCGTTCGGGGGATATTTCGGGTTTTCCCCCACTAATGCTATGTTTTCAAGCCTAAGTCTATAAATATGTAAATTATCATCTTATTCTCAAACCGAAAGTCCCGTGATCGCGCGGTCAATTCCTACGAGTTATATTGGTCGCGTGCGACGTGTTGGTGCCACTCACGGGGTCGTTCGGGGGATATTTTCGATTTTCACCCACTAATGCCATATTTTTAAGCCTATGTCTAGAAATATGAAAATTATGATCGTATTCTGAAATCCAGGGTCCCGTGATCGCATGATCAGTTCGTACGAGTTACATTGGTCCCGTACGAGGTGTTGGTGCCAGTCACGGAGTCGTTCGGGTTTTCACCCACTAACGCCATATTTTTAAGCCTAGGTCCAAAAATATGCAAATTATCATTGTATTCTCAAACCGGGGGTCCAGTGATCACGCCGTCAGTTCATACGAGTTACATTGTTCCGTCCGAGGTGTTAGTGCCACTCACGGGGTTATTCAGGGGTTGTTTACGGTTTTCTCCCACTAACGCCATGTTTCTAAGCAAAAGTCTAGAAATATTCAAATTATCATCTTATTCTCAAACTGAGGGACCCGTGATTGCACGGTCAGTTTGTACGACTTATATTGGTCCCGTGCGAGGTGTTGGTGCTACTCACGGGGTCGTTCGGAGTCTATTTCAGGTTTTCACCGACAAATGCCATGTTTTTAAGCCTAAGTCTAGAAATATGAAAATCAACATCTTATTCTCAAACCGGGGGTGTCGTGATCGCGCGATCAATTTGTACGAGTTACATTGGTCCCATGCGGGATGTTGGTGCCACTCACGGGTCCGTTCGGGGGTTGTTTTGGGTTTTTACCCACTAACCCCATGTTTTTAAGAAAAAGTCTAGAAATATGTAAATTATCATCCTATTCTCAAATCGGGGGTCCCCTGATCATCGCGCGGTCAGTTCGTACAAGTTACATTGGTCCGGTGCGAGGTGTTGGTGCCACTCACGGGGCCGTTCGGGGGTGGTTTTTTGTTTTCACCCACTAACGCCAAGTTTTTAAGCCCAAGTCTAGAAATATGCAAATTATCATCGTATTCTCAAACTGAGGGTCCTGTGATTGCACGATCAGTTCGTACAAGTAACATTGGTCCCGTGCGAGGTGTTGGTGCCACTCACGGGGCCGTTCGGGGTCTATTTTAGGGTTTCACCCACTAATGCAATGTCTTTAAGACTAAGTCTATAAATATGCGAATTACCATCTAATTATTAAACTGAAGGTCTCGTGCCGTGATCGCACGGTGAGTTCCTACGAGTTACATTGGTCCCGTGAAATGTGTTGGTGCCACTCACAGTGTCGTTCGGGGGTTGTTTCAGGTTTTCACCCACTAACGCCATGTTTTTAAGCCAAAATATAGAAATATGCAATTTATCATCGTATTCTAAAACCTAGGGTCCCGTGATTGCGTGGTTAGTTTGAACGAGTTACATTGGTCCCGCGCGAGGTGTTGGTGCCACTTACGGGGCCGTTCGGGGGCTATTTTGGGTTTTCACCCATCACTGCCATTTTGTGCCTAAGTCTAGAAATATGCAAAGTATCATCGTATTCTCAAACTGGGGGTACCATGGCCACGGAGTCAGTCCTACGAGTTAAATTGGTACTCCGCGAGGTGTTGGTGCAACTCACAGGACCGTTGGGGGACTGTTTCGGGTTTTCACCCACTAACGCCATGTTTTTATGCCTAAGCCTAGAAAAAAGAAAATTATCATCATATTCTTAAACTGGGGTCCCGTGACTGAACAATCAATTCGGACGAGTTACATTGGTCCCGTGCGAGGTGTTGGTGCCACTCACGTGGCCATTCGGGGGCTGTTTTGAGTTTTCAGCCATTAATGCCATGTTTTAAGCCTAAGTATAGAATTATTCAAATTATCATCTTATTCTCAAACCGAGAGTCCCGTGATTGAGCGGTCAGTAAGTACGAGTTACATTGGTCCCGTGCGAGGTGTTGGTACCACTCACGGGACCGTTCGGGTGTTGTTTTGAGTTTTCCCCCACCAATGCCATGTTTTTAATCCAAAGTCTAGAAATGTGCAAATTATCATCGTATTCTCAGACTGGGTGTCCCATGATCGCGCAGTCAATTTTTAGAAGTTACATTGGTCCGTGCGAGTAGTTGTGCCACTAACGGGGCTACCTGAGTGCTGTTTCGAGTTTTCACCCACCAATGCCATGTTTTGCCTAAGTCTAGAAATATGAAATTTATTGTCACATTATTAAACTGAGGGTCCCATGATCGCGCGATCAGTTCCTACAAGTTACATTGGTCCCGTGCGAGGTGTTGTTGCCACTTAAGGGGCCGTTCGGGGACTATTTTGGGTTTTCACCCACTAATGCCACGTTTTTAAGACTAAGTCTAAAAATATGAAAATTATCATCGTATTCTCAAATCGGGGGTCCCTTAATTGCACAGTCTGTTCGTACGAGTTACATTGGTCCAATGCGAGGTGTTGGTGCCACTCACGGGGCCGTTCAGGGGCTGTTTTGGGTTTTCACCCACTAACGCCATATTTTTAAGCCTAAGTCGAAAAATATGCAAATTATTGTCTTATTCTCAAATCGGGGGTGCCATGATTGCGCGGTCAGTTTGTACGAGTTACATTGGTCTCGTGCGAGATGTCGGTGTAACTCACGGGGCCGTTCAGGGACTGTTTCGAGTATTCACAAACTAACATCGTGTTTTTAAGCCTAAGTGCAGAAATATGCAAATTATCATCTTATTCTCAAACCGGGGGTGCCGTGATCACCCAGTCAGTTCGTTTGAGGTCAATTGGTCCCGTGCAAGATAGTTGTGCAACTCATGGCGCCGTTCAGGGATTGTTTCGAGTTTTCTCCAACTAACGCCATGCTTTTAAGCCTAAGGATAGAAATATGCAAATTGTCATCGTATTCTCAAACTGAGGGTCCCGTGATCACGCGGTCAGTTCGTATGGGTTACATTGGTCATGTGAGAGGTGTTGGTACCACTCACGGGGCCGTTCGGGGGCTCTTTCAGCTTTTCACCCACTAATGCCTTGTTTTTAAGCCTAACTTTAGAGATATGCAAATTATCATCGTATTCTCAAATCGGGGGTCCCGTGATCACACAATCACTTCGTACGAGTAACATTGGTCCCGTGCGAGGTATTGGTGCCACTCATGGGGCCGTTCAGGGGATATTTAGGGGTTTCACCCACTAACGCTATGTTTTTAAGCCCAAGTCAAGAAATATGAAAATTATCTTCTTATTCTCAAACTGGCGGCGCCGTGATTACGCGGTCTGTTCATACGAGTTACATTCGTCCCGTACGAGGTGTTGTGCCACTCACGGAGATTTTCGGGGGCTGTTTCCGATTTTCACCCACTAACGCCATGTTTTTAAGCATAAGTATAGAAATATGTAAATTATCATCATATTCCCAAATTGGGGGTCCATTAATCGCATGGGCAGTTCCTACGAGTTACTTTTGTCCCGTGCGAGGTGTTGGTGCGGGGCCGTTCAGGTGCGATTTTGAGTTTTCCCCCACCAACACCATTTTTTTAATCATAAGTCCAGAAATATACAAACTATCATCGTATTCTTAAATTGGGGGGCCCGTGATCACATGGTCTGTTTGTACGAGTTACATTGGTCCCGTGCGAGGTGTTGGTACCACTAAGGGCTGTTCGGAGGCTGTTTCGGGATTTCACCCACCTACACCATGTTTTGCCTAAGTCTAGAAATATGCAAATTATCATTTCATTCTCAAATCGAGGGTCCCGTGATCGCGCGGTCAGTTCCTACAAGTTATATTGGTCCCGTGTGAGGTGTTGGTGCCACTCATGGGGCCGTTTCGGGACAGTTTTGGGTTTTCACCCACTAATGCCATGTTTTTTAGCTTAGGTCTAGGAATATGCAAATTATCATCGTATTCTCAAACTGAGGGTTCCGTGATCACACGGTCAGTTAGTACGTGATACATTGGTCCCGTTAGAGGTGTTTGTGCCGCTCACGGGTCCGTTCGGGGGCTGTTTCGGGTTTTCACCTACTAACGCCATGTTTTTAAGCCTAAGTCTAGAAATATGCAAATTATCATCTTATTCTGAAATCGAGGGTGTCGTGAATGCATGGTTTGTTTGTACGAGTTACATTTGTATTATGCGAGATGTTGGTGAAACTCACGGGGCCGTCCGGGGTCAGTTTCGGGTATTCACCCACTAACGCCAAGTTTTCAAGCCTAAGTCTAGAAATTGAAAAATGTTGTCTTATTCTCAAATTGAGGGTGCCATGATCGCTCGGTCAGTTCGTACGAGTAACAATGGTCCTGTGCGAGGTGTTGGTGCCACTCACGGGGCCGATCGGGGGCTATTTTGGCTTTTCACCCACTAATGCCTTATTTTTAAGCCTAAGTTTTGAGATATGCAAATTATCATTATATTCTCAAATCGGGGGTCCCGTGATCGCACAGTCAGTTCATACTAGTAACATTGGTCCCGTGCGAGGTATTGGTGCCACTCACGGGGCCGTTCGGGGGATATTTTGAGTTTTCACCCACTAATGCTATGTTTTTAAGCCTATGTCTAGAAATATGCAAATTATCATGTTATTCTCAAACCGAAAGTCCCATGATCGCGCGGTCAGTTCCTACGAGTTACATTGGTCGTGTGCCAGGTGTTGGTGCCACTCACGGGGTCGTTCGGGGGGCTGTTTTGGGTTTTCACTCACTAACGCCATGTTTTTAAGCCTAAGTCTAGAAATATGAAAATTATGATCATATTCTAAAATTGAGGGTCCCGTGATCGCATGGTCAGTTCGTAAGAGCTACAATTGTCCCGTACAACGTGTTGGTGCCAGTCACGGAGTCCTTCGGGGGCTGTTTCAGGTTTTCACCCACTAACGCCATGTTTTTAAGCCTAAGTCTAGAAATATGCAAATTACCATTAAACCGAGGGTCCAGTGATCGCGCGGTCAGTTCATACGAGTTACATTGGTCTGGTGCGAGGTGTTGGTGCCACTCACGGGGCTGTTAAGGGGTTATTTCAGTTTTTCTCCCACTAACCCCATGTTTTAAGCCTAAGTCTAGAAATATTCAAATCATCATCGTATTCTAAAATTGAGGGACCCGTGATCGCACGGTCAGTTTGTACGAGTTACATTGGTTCCGAGCGAGGTGTTGGTGCTACTCACGGGGTCGTTCGGGGGCTATTTCAAATTTTCATCGGCAAATACCATGTTTTTAAGCCTAAGTCTAGAAATATGAAAATTAGCATCTTATTCTCAAACTGGGGGTTCCGTGATCGCGCGGTCAGTTTGTACGAGTTACATTGGTCCCGTACGGGAAGTTGGTGCAACTCACGGGTCCGTTCCGAGGCTGTTTTGGGTTTTCACCCACTAATGCCATGTTTCTAAGACAAAGTATAGAAACATGCAAATTATCAACCTATTATCAAATTGAGGGTCCCCTAATCACGCGGTCAGTTCATACGAGTTACGTTGGTCCTGTGCGAGGTGTTGGTGCCACACACGGGGCTGTTCGGGGGCAGTTTTTGATTTTCACCCACTAATGCCAAGTTTTTAAGCCCAAGTCTAGAAATATGCAAATTATCATCATATTCTTAAAATTGAGGGTCCTGTGATCGTGCGATCAGTTCGTACGAGTAACATTGGTCCCGTGCGAGGTGTTGGTGCCACTCACGGGGCCGTTCGGGGGCTATTTCGGGGTTTCACCAACTAATGCCATGTTTTTAAGCCTAAGTCTAGAAATATGCAAATTATCATCTTATTCTCAAACCGAAGGTCCCCTAATCGCACGGTCAGTTCCTACGAGTTACATTGGTCCCGTGCAAGGTGTTGGTGCCACTCACGGGGTCGTTCGGGGGCAATTTTGGGTTTTTACCCACTAACGCCATGCTTTTAGGCATAAATCTAGAAATATGCAAATTATCATCGTATTCTGAAACCTAGGGTCCCGTGATTGTGTGGTGAGTTTGTACGAGTTACATTAGTCACGTGCGCGGTGTTGGTGCAACTCACGGGGCCGTCCGGGGGTTATTTCGAGTTTTCACCCATCACTGTCATATTGTGCCTAAGTCTAGAAATATGCAAAGTATCATCATATTCTCAAACCAGGGGTCCCATGGTCTCGGAGTCAGTTCCTAAGAGTTACATTGGTCCCCTACGAGGTGTTGGTGCCACTTACGGGGCCGTTTGGGGGCTGTTTCAGGTTTTCACCCACTAACGCCAAGTTTTTAAGCCTAAGCCTAGAAAAAAGAAAATTATCATCGTATTCTGAAACTGGGGGCTGGTGATTGCAAGATCAATTTGTGGCCATCCCCGATCCTCACCGTGCGGGCGGTCGCGTGGAGGAAAGGATCCTTCGGGTCCCGCGCGTCCCTCTCAGGAGCGCTTCGGGCGGCATCATTTGAGATGTGGTGTAAAAATGTAGAGTTATTTAGAGTCTCCAGTCTATTACTCAAAACAGACTAAAGATAAAGGGTAAGCCACCCCGAAGGATGGTATCCAAAGACATACTGGTGCGTGCGAAACCAAGATGATTCGAGAAGGGTTTGGAGGCTTAGTTACGAAATGGGAAGGTGTTAGGGACCCATTCCGCCCCTTCGGTCTCTCATGAATATTTGCTATTTTCCTTTTGTTTCCCCCATGATATGTGTGCATGTGTATATATATAGAATGGAGGTAGGAATCCTCGACTTGTATCATGGAAAAGATAAAGCGAGTCATCCGTAGGAAGATATAATAAGAATATTAGAAAAATAATATTTACGCGATTACCCCTACGTTGATCGTTATAATGGAATGATAACGCATATGGAGTAATGCATCACTAAGGGAAAGTATATAGAATATAAGGAAAATGGATTTAGAGAAGATGGAAAATGAGAGAAAAAGTGAGAAAAAGGACTTGAGTCTCTGGTTTTACCCCGAGACGCCTACGTAGCCTATAAAGGCATCAAAGTCCGCGTAGTTCGCATACAAAACGAGGGGTGAGTCCCATAAATTCAAATGGGGAATCTCTTATTTGTAAAAGTGTGTGTGTGTGTGTGTGTGTGTGTATAAAAAGTGTTTTAGTTGTGAGAAAAGTGTGGAAAAAGTGTGAGAATCCCTACTTGGAAATTATGAGCAAACCCTCTTTTTCTTGTTTTTTGGGTTTTATGAAAATAAAAGATGTACAATAATACTAAATAAAAAGTATATTCTGATGTGTGAGATGAGATAATAAAAGTGCTAAATAATAAAACAAGTTATTGGGAATTTAAGAGAATTTAAGAGAGAGTTTTAGAAAGTTGGACCTTCTTGAAGATCTTGATCTTGATCTTGAATGTTGGAGAGCAGCCCTTGCACTTGGATGATGATGGAGAGTGGCTGATTCACCAAGTTTGATGAAAAGGATGATGAAAAGTGGAAGTAAAAAAGGGATTTGGAAGTTAAAATCACGCTGCCTTCGAGAGAGGTTTCTGGGATTCGTTTAGAGAGATTTTTATTAGATCTGGGCTCCCCTTGAAAATGAGGTGAAGGCCTCCTTTTATAGGCCCAGGTAAGTTCCGATTGGCATATATCAATTCCAGCCTATCGATAGGTGCTGATAGGCAGGGTCTGGAACCTGCCATTTGGCAGTGCACTTCAGGCTTTTTTGGAAGATCGACCGCCGAAGGCAAACCATTGGGCAGAATTGCACACGGGGCATACCGTTGGAAAGATAATTCAGAAACCTTTGAAAGTCTTTTAGACTGCTCCCAGGTTCGGTAGTTGACTATGGGTCAAATATGGCTCAAAAGCATTTGTCGGTCCATTAGACGGGGAATCGTTCGGACGCAAACAGATCATTCGTCCACATGGTAAGTTCAAATCGCGCATGGAGTGGGCCGTTGGAAAGGTTAGGAGATGTACTTCTACATTCCAAAGAGTTTTACACGGTTTGGGGAGTTGACTTTGGTCAATTGGGCTCGGGAAGCATTCGGTGACCTCCCGGAGTCAAACGGATCGTTCGTCCACATGGAAAGTCAGAATCATGCACGGGATGGACCGTTGGAAAGGGTATTTAGTTCCCTTTGAAGATTCATTCATCATCGGTCGAGCTAAAGAGTTTACATAGGTCAAACAGAGCCCGGGAGCACCCGGTGTCCTCTAGTCAAGTTTCGGACGCAAACGGATCATTCGTCCGCATGGTAAGTTGGAATCGCACACGGGGTGGTCCGTTGGAAAGGGTATTCAGTGCCCTTCGAAGATTCATCAGTCTCGGTCGAGACAAAGAGTTTGACTTTTGGCTCAAACTGAGCCGAGGAGTGCCCGATGGCCTCCAGGTCAGTACTCGAGACATGACCTGGGTTTACAGTGATGAAGGGAGGTTCTAGGGACCTAAGGAGAGTTAGGGGTAACAGAATGGGGTGTCTATAGATCCCCTCGATGGGTGAGTTTGGAATAAATGATGACCGTCGAATAGATACCACATGATGATTTTGAAGGAGTATGACCAATTCAGAGGGTCGAGGTCGAGGTCGATTCTGATGACCTAAGGAGTGTGTTGGGGATGATCAATTCTGCGGGTCAAAGATGAATCTGTGGGATTAGGGTAAAGGTCTAATAATCGAGGTCAATTCCGATCCAAGGCTGAGGTTAGTTCTGACCTAAAAAGTGGTGACGATCGAGGATCGAGGTCAATTTTGACCTAACTCAGGTGATGATCGAAGACCAGGGACAATTATGACCCAAGAGTGGTGACGACCGAGGACCGAGGTCAATTCTGACCTAACTCAGGTGACGATCCAAGACTGGGGCCAATTCTGACCCAAGAGTGGTGACGACCGAGGACCGAGGTCAATTCTGACCTAACTCAGGTGACGATCCAAGACCAGGGCCAATTCTGACCCAAGAGTGGAGATGATCGAGGACCGAGGTCAATTTTGACCTAACTCAGGTGACAATCCAAGACCGAGGCCAATTCTAACCCAATAGTGGTAATGACCGAGGACCGAGGTCAATTCTGACCTAACTCAGGTGACGATTCAAGATCGAGGCCAATTCTGACCCAAAAATGGTGACGACTGAGGACCGAGGTTAAATTTGACCTAACTTAGGTGACGATCCAAGACCGTGGCCAATTCTAACCCAAGAGTGGTGACGACCGAGGATCCAGGTCAATTATGACCTAACTCATGTGACGATCCCAGACCAGGGCCAATTCTGACCCAAGAGTGGTGACAACCGAGGACCGAGGTCAATTCTGACCTAACTAAGGTGACGATCCAAGACCGGGGCCAATTCTGACCCAAGAGTGGATAAAGATTGGATTTTGATTCTTCTGGAGAAAGAGCTTTATGATTTTGGTCTGAGCTAGGGAGCTGATAGCTGGGGAGGCTTTTCAGATACCCCGGAGGGGGGAACAACCTATTTCGGGTGCTGTAGGAGAATTTCGCTATGGAACTATTTAGGTGATCCTTAGGGATCCTCCGGAGCTTTTTCGGGAGGAGATTTCACTTGGTTTTTGAGGATTCTGCTAGGGAAGAGGGGTTTCGCTTGAGGGAATGCGAAATTTTCTTGGTAAAAAGGCTTTAAATCCTTCCTGGGAATTTTTTGGGGATTTTTCTAGGTTTTCTGGTATTTTCTGGGAATTTTTGTATGAAATTTAAGGGGTGGTGCCGGTCGGCATAGTATGAAGGGTTCCATTCGGCAGTGGCACGGACTTTTGGGCTACCTCGGGAAGGCAAGGGGTCAGTGTCGATAGGTATGGTAGGGGGAGGTGCCGATTGGCATGGCACTTAGCATCCTATAAAAAGGGGGCGAATCCCCTCATTTTTTCACAACTTCTTTTGCCTTCTTTCTCTTTGCGATTCTTATGTAAATCGTTCTATCATTTTGATCTTCAAGAAATGGTCGCTTTTGTTAGCACTGCAGTCCACCGGGAGTGGTTGACTGTTGATAACTGGGTGAATGTGGAGTGGAGGGCTAGGGAGCCTCTTGCTCTGGGGAGTGAGAACTCCTTTGATGCGGATGAGCGGACCTTGCTGCGGGAGCCATCGCATCATCGCACTTCGAGAGTCATCCCCGACAGTTGTGTAAGTAACTTGACCTTTGGCATTCTTCTCTTTCTGGTGATTTTTCTTTCTTGACTTTTGATGAGACTTTTCTTTTTGCTAGTCTGATATATCTTTGAAGAACATGCATGCCCGTGGGACAACAGGGCTCAAGGATTTCTAGGAGCATCTCCCACCTGTGGTGCATTGGATGGTATCATCGGCTGGTTTTGGGCGGTTGGCATCGGCACTGGATGAGATGCCTCGTTCGACAGCGGTCCTATGTGCTTTGGGAGAGAGGTAATAGGACACTACCCACACCTTTCATTTTGGATTTGGGGAGATGACAGTGACTCCCATAGTCGTGCAGCAGCTGCTGGTGATGGATTGTGATGGAGAGCAGATAGAGGCGGATTGCTTGAGACCGAAGGCAGTGCGTGCAACACTTGGTGATGTAGGGAGGATAGTTTCTGGGGATTCAATCCGGTTGTCCCTGTTGAAGGATGTTCTACTAAGCAGGGTGATTGATGTGGAGTACGGGCTGCAAGTGAGGCAGATGGCCTGGTTATTCATTCGGCTAGTATTGGGAGGTTTCATGGTGGCGTCGAGCGGCGACGTCATTCATTTGTGGTTTCTGCCGTACGTGAGGATGTTTTCGAACATCTTTTCCTATGATTGGGGGAGTCTGATCTTGGCGGACCTTTACTTTTCTCTTGATGCATTCAGTCGGTGCTATTGGCAGACCTTTACTGGGGCCACGTACCTTCTTGAGGTATTCTTCAGATTGTGCATTTCTTTTCATGCATTCGCATTTTCCTTTCATGCACTCGCATTTTCCTTTCATGCATTCGCATTTTCCTTATGCGTCTCTTTTTGCTTGTGAATTCAGACGTGGTTCTATGAGGTGATTGGGTGAAATACCCCGCTAATTTCTTTAAAGGATGACACTGTTGGGAACTTCTGTCGATTGTATCGATGGCGTAAGGCTAATAGACAGTCGAAGAGATCTCTTTTCCTGGAGGCGGTGCGTCAGGTCTTGAATGACCTGACCAGTGGAATGGTAAGACTCTTTCCATTTCAATCTTGGTTTTTTTCTCCTTCGGATCTTGTATTGATTTATGCTCGCTCGGAGATTTTGAGGTGACCTTTTACCCGTGGGGGACAGCCATTCAGGATGCGGGGGCGACCGGGGTGAATGCGCAGATGAGGCGTTTGCTGGCGCATGAGTTCGGCCATTCCTAGTACCTCAGGGAGAGGGTGGTTCGTCAGATTGCTGAGGAGGAGGTGGTGGTGCCACCCGTGCAGCCTCCTACGTCTATGTGGCGGGAGCGACTGCTGTCGGAGGATGAGAGGATTGCGGCGATGATTGGCGAGTCCTACTTGTTGTACACCGATACGGCTGCGCCGTATGATTATATGGACTTTGTGACAAGCTAGTTGATGGCGCCCAGCATATATGATGCACTACCTTTCCCTCCAGAGGTTTTGAGTCGGGCGGTGGGATCTTCCCACAGCGGTGGTGGTCCGTCGGCATCTACGACGGTGGTGACCTTGGAGTTCCCTTTTGTACGGATGCGTACCCCTTCATACAACATCCGGCGGGCTGATGGAGGGATGTTGCCTATGCTGCACCGTCCTCATGCGATGGATCCGGAGGATTTGGGTTTGACAGAGGAGGTCCTTCGACCTGCGGTATACCTTTCTGTTCTTCTCTTTATTTCTTTTCTGTTTTGTTCATTTCTACTTTGATACTGATTTCACCTTTTCTTTTAGCAAGTCCGGGTGTCGACCACTTGGCGCAGGGACGTTAGAGACTGGATATCTACGGAGAGTGCCCATATTCGGGATGCAGTTCCTGTTCCTTCTTGCTTGGTGCCATATGCCTCGTCTGGAAAGGACTCTGGCTCAGGTAGTGGTGGTGCATCATCTCGCCGTAGGGGGAAAAGAGAACGCCGCAGGGGTGGAAGCTCTTGAGAAAGAGAGAGGGAGAGAAAGAATGGGTGTTCGGGCTGAGTCCCATTGTTTTTTCTTTTTCTTTCTATTTCTTGCAAAATGATGTAACACAGAAAATAGATATATGCAATGCAATGGAGTTTTTTTACTATCTTTTATTTAATGATGAATGCATGCACATGCGGTTTTTACTTTGCTGCTGAGACCGTAAAAAGGAATCTTTTTGGAATTTTTTGAAGTAAAGATTTTTATTAAAAAGGGGAAAATTTTATAAGGAGAAAAAGGGATTTTGAAATTCTGTTGAGAATGTCAATTTATTTTTATTGAGTTTTCTGATTTGACAAAAGAGGAAAAAAGGGAAATTTCTAAAAATGGGGGGGGGAGTGCCGATCGGCAAGCACCCTGACCTGCCTATCGGTAGTTCAGTCTAGTCCCATTAATTGAAAGTTATGAATGGTACCCTCCTCAGCCTTTGGTACATTGTGGAGTAGGATTCCTTCTGATTTCTGCAGGGATGATGTCCCTTGTGAGGGTTTTCAAGTATAAAAATGGGGAAGGGTGGAGTGTTTTCATCACACCTTTGCATTCTTATCTACTTGCCCACTATTTCTTAGCCTTGGAAGATGGCTCTCCCTGGTAGCACCGAGTTTGCCAACTACCTCAAAGCCTTGGAAGCTATGTGCTCTTATAATGTCAACTATGATGCTTTCAACATGCGTCGGGTCTCCTTGTGGGGCAATCGGCCTCTTTAGTGGAACGTGCTGGTGGCGGCGGTACAATTCTAGTACCCCGAAGACCATGTATTTTGCTTTGGGTTTCAAGAAGTTTATCCTACCTACGAGGAATTTCTTGC
Organism: Sambucus nigra; assembly: GCA_949130495.1. Lineage (NCBI taxonomy): Eukaryota > Viridiplantae > Streptophyta > Magnoliopsida > Dipsacales > Adoxaceae > Sambucus > Sambucus nigra. The sequence continues at coordinate 135,213 of CASBWL010000221.1, forward strand.
CATGCTGGGTGTAAATCCCAGTGTTGCTGCGGCTTTGCCCGAATTTTCCCGCTCTCCTAGGGATTTGTTGGCCGGGCTTCTTCGTATTTCACCTTCGGCGGCCAGATCATTGGTTGTTGGAGGAATGATCTCCCTCCCGGTGGTGCTTCGGTCTGTGCATTTGAGATAAGTAGGTGATGTTGGCTATACTGGATCTGTGGTTCTGGGCCTAGTTTCCAAATTGATGTTGGTGACTGGGTAGGTGCAAGTGGACCCACAACTTGCAGCCATTACCTCATGGATGTCATATCATCGCCATCCTGCGGCAGTGATACTGGCGGAGACCCTGAATGGCCTGGATGGAGAGAAGGTCATTCTGACTTTTTTAGGGGTAGCCCTGTGATGCTGTTCATGTGGTTGTCTGAAATATTTCGCTTGGCGACTCCTCCGGAGTATCCCTTATCGACCATACCCAACTTCTATTCACGCTACTTCATCAGTGTTGGCCTATATGTTGAGAACCGGGAGAATTATCTTGTGGAGCATGGGGCTCGTGCGCTGTATTCGTCAGTACCTTGGTGGGGGCGTTGCAGCCCGTTCTGGAGGTAGGAGAGTACTCATATGTGCATCTGGTTGGTCTCAGGCAGACCTCTTTTTATTTCCCTTGGCAGCTTTTGCGCTAATTTGGCTGGGCGCAGGTCGTGCCCCCTCGGACCTCAAATTTCTTTCCGGTAGAAGATTTGACTGAGCGCCTGCATTTGTTTCTTGGATCTCTGTGGGAAAATCGGCGTCCATCGACCTGTCCCTCTCAATCTGTCGGGAAGGTTTGGCATGTCCCAAAAGATTATATGAAGTGGTTGTGGAGGAAAGTAGTCAGTAAGATGTTAGCAGTGGAGACTGGACAAAGATGGTTTGTTTTATCTAACAACATGGAAAGGTATGTTGTGGTCTTTTCGATGATGGTTAAGGATCATCGATCCATGGAATGTTTACGGCACTCTAATCAGCCAGGGAGAACTTGGGGACCTCAGGATGTAGATGATGAGGGTGCAGGCTCCTCTGGTAGCTGTGGGTAGGACTCTTGGACAGTTTATTTATGTAATAAGGAATGTATGTGGGGATTTTATTTGGCTTTTTATGGTAGTAGGGGGGAAGGGGGTTATCCGTTCCTTTTCTTATGTAATCCGTACTATAATTTCTTATTAATGAAATAAACAAGTTTCTGATCACCCAGCTGTGCCTTTTGATGAGTTTTGTATATTGAATTATCTATACTGATCGATAAGACATACATAATCCTTTTATTGAAGTATTTTTAGAATGAACCGCCATTCTCGCAGGTAAGAAAAGAATAGTATTTTGTGAAAAATAAAGGGCCGTACTCATGTGAGGAGTATGAGCTGCCTACGTACCTCTGGGGTTTTTTATTTGAAAAGTTTTAAAATAGTTTTTGTAGAGGATCAGGCCCACGTAGTTCTGCATAGAGAGAAATGAAGATCTTTTTTTTTAGAATAGAAGGGGGATGAGAAGAGTCGTAGCGCAACGAGATTTCAGACTAGGGGTATAATTTCTTGAGACGGTCCAGGTTGACTGGACGAGCCATCTCTTCCCCATCTAGGTCATGGAGCATGGCGGCACCGCCGGATAAGATTTTCTTCACAATGTAGGGGCCGCTCCAATTAGGCTTGAATTTTCCTCTGGGGTCCCAGTCGGGTTCTATTATCTCTTTGAGGGCTAAATCCCCCTCCCGGACACCGCGGTCCTTGACTTTCTTGTTGAATGATCGTGCTATTCGGCGATGGTACCCCTGTATGTGGTAAAGAGCTTTTAGTCTTCTTTCATCTAGGAAGTACAGCTCATCAAGACAGCTTTGGCACCAGTCTTCTTCACTAACTTTGCTTTCGAGCATGACGCATAGCGAGGGTGTTTCCATCTCCATAGGTAGGACTACTTCCATGCCATAGACCAGGGAGTAAGGGGTAGCCCTAATAGGGGTTCAGATTGAGGTTCGATAGCCCCAGAGGGCGTACGGGATCCGATCGGCCCAATCCCTATAACTTTTGGTCATCTTGCTGATGATGGCTTTGAGGTTCTTATTGGCGGCTTCAATTACACCATTGGTCTGAGGTCGGTAGGGAGAAGATTTGTGTCTCTGAATCCCGTAATCGTTGACTACTTCTATGACTTCTGCTTCAAAATGCAGCCCGTTATCTGATACTAGCTCGTACGGGACCTCATATTGATAGATGATATTTTTCTTGAGGAATTTGGCCACTTTCTTGGCATTTAATTCTGCGTATGACTCAGCTTCAACCCATTGCGGTGAAATCCTGGATCATGGTGGTCTAGTAGTATCCCTGTCAGATGATCTTCTTGGCGAGCATGTGACCATTCATGTGGGCTCTGCATTCCCTACTCTGGATTTTCTGCATTATTTTCTCAATCTCAGCCCCTGCGATGTAGTGTAGATGATTTCCATCAAAATTCCTCATTGAGTAGAGCTTTATGACAGATGATGTACTGGGCGGCTAGTCTTCGGAGGGTTATTCAATCTTTCTTATTGGAACCCTCGGGATACTTACCATGTCTGAGGAGGCACCAGATATCATAGTACTAACAATCAGCTAGTTCGGGATCTTCGGTGAAGACAAGCTCAATATGGTAGCAATGGGTCAGTTTGTCTTGATTTTGAACTAGGAAGGGGGTCATTGTTATTCCTTCAGGCATGTCAACCATGGAGGCCAAGGTGGTGAGAGCATCGTCTAGGTTATTCTTTGCTCGGGGTAGGTAATGGAAGGTGATATCTCAAAATTGGGAGGCTAACTCTTCTAATTGGGCATGAAAGGGTTGGAGCTTTTCGTCCTTGAGTTTCCACTTTCTGAGCACTTGACCGATGATGAGGGCATAATCGCTATAGACATCAAGGTATTTAATACCTTTTTTGAGAGCAACCTTGAGGCCCACTGTGCATGCCTCGTATTCCGTCATGTTGTTGGTGCAAGTGAAATCCAATTTAATGTCGATAGGAGTGTGGGAGTCATCTGGGAGATCAGAAGTATCCAATGCCATATCCCTTTTTGTTGGCAGCTCCGTCAAAGAACATTTTCCATCGAAGGCGGTCTTGAGTGGTGCAGAGGATATTTTCATCTGGGAATTCGGAGATCTGGACATCTGCTTCGTTTATGGGGTAATTGGCGAGGTAGTTAAAGATGGCTCTTCCTTTAATGGCTTTCTGTGTGGCATGCATGATATCGAACTCGGTTAGGAGCATCAACCATTGGGCCATTCGACAGGATAAGGAGGGTTTCTCAAGCAGGTATTTGATAGGATCCATTCGGGATACAAGTTTGATGGGAAGGCGAGCATGTAGTGTCGTAACTTTTGGGTGACCCAGACAAGTGCGACACATGCCTTTTCTAAAGAAGTGTAGCTGACCTCATACCCAGCCAATTTGCAACTGGCGTAATAGATGGCTCTTTCTTTGTGGGAGTCTTTAAGGTATTAGGCTAGCAAATCCCCGGTTGTAGTGTCGGTTATGGTTAGGTATAGGTGCAAAGGGAGACCAGACTGTGGTGGCATGAGAACTGGAGGTTGGGTTAGATATTGTTTGATTTGGTGAAAAGATTTTTGACATGCCTCATTCCAAACCTTAGTTGAATTTTTTCGAAGGAGCTTGAAGATCGGTTCATATATGGAGGTTAGTTGGCTGATGAACTGGCTGATATATTGCAATTTCCCAAGAAAACCTCAAACTTCTTTCTCTGTTCAGGGCGGTGGCATCTCAAGTATGGCCTTCAACTTTACATGATCTACTTTTATCCCCTTTTCCCTGAACATGAATCCCAAGAGTTTTCCCTTTGTAGCGCCGAAGACACACTTCTGGGGATTAAGTCGCATCTAATACCGTCGCAGTCATTCGAAGAACTTCCGGAGGGCGGGAACATGACCTTCTCTAGTTTTGGACTAGATAATCATATCATCCACATAAACCTGGACCTCTTTGTGAATCCGATAGTGAAGGATGGTTGTGGCAGCCCTTTGGTAGGTAGACCCAGCGTTCTTGAGACCAAATGGCATGAGAGTGTAGCAAAAGGTTCCCCATAGGGTGATGAATGCATTTTTTTCTTGGTGGTCGGGGTGCATCTTGATTTGGTTTTATTCGGCAAACCCATCGACGAATGACTTAAGAGCATGACTGGCTGTGTTTCCCATGATCATGTTGATATTGCGTAGCGGATAATCTTCCTTCGGAGAAGATTTGTTTAAATCTCGGTAATCTACACACATTCGAACCTTCCCTCCGGATTTCGGCACAGGTACAATGTTGGCTAGCCATATGGGATATTCGATCACCCGAATGAAACCCACGTTTAATGGTTTGACCACCTCTTCTTTGACCTTGAGCGACCATTCGGAGCGGAGTTTTCTTAATTTTTGTTTAACTGGCTTGTAATCTGGGAGAGTGGGGATCTCGTGCTGAGCTATTTCAGGATCGATGCCGGGCATATCATCATACGACCATGCAAAGACATCTACAAACTCCTTCAGCAATTCTTCGAGTTGTTCATGCTCATGCTCATCAAGGGTGGCCCCTATCCTAATCTCGCGCAGTTGGCTACTAGAACTGAGATTAATAACAACAGTCTCTTCTTCATTAACTTGAATGCGGTTATGTTATTTATTATTAACCTTATTTAGATCAGTTAAGAATTGTTCATTTGCAAAATCATCATCATCAAAAGTTTGATTATAATTGAAGCAATTAATGTAAGGCACACCAAGATACTCAAAATCTTTGTTTATTTCATTGATAGGAAAAATATCATGGAGAACATCATCAAAAGAGGTCTCGATTACATTTGAGCAAGGATAGACAACAGAAGAAGAAATAGGGTAAACATTTGGGTTAGGGTTCAAGAGGTATAACTGGCGCAACATGCCAGTTGAGGAGAGGTATATCAGTAGCTTTAATCAGATGAGATGGCTCCATTGATGTAGTGCCTGAATGAACCATGCAGAGTGCCAGCCCCAGTATTTGTATGTTGAAGGAATCTTCAGAATCACTTTCCTCAGTCTGTTTGGTATCTTTGATGAGTGGTTGTATGCGGTGTGGGAAACTTTCGGCCCATAGGTAGCTGTCTTGGAAAAAGATCTCCATTTCCGACCTCATCTTCTTGTCTGTGTGGTCATACCATGGTTCTGGAAAATCGCAAAAGGGGAAGTCTTCGCCTTCTTTGATGAATAGTCCATTCAAGGAGCCTCCTGAGATAGTTCGGATACAGTCTAATCTTCTCTTTAGTCGAGATTGGTGGATCATTCTGAGATCTTGTTCTGATGGTTGATACCCCAAGTCGCAAGGAGGGAAAGCTTTCTTTAGTTCGATGGGCTCAAGTATACCTTGCTTCCTTTGTCCTAGCCCCAATCCGGGCATGAAGTGCATGTTTTTGAACATTTGAATCACATTGACATTGCCATGAGGGTCATATTCTGGACAAACCCTTTCTTTGAAACCGTCCCCTACATTGAGTAGGAGTGGCTCGACTCGGAATCCTGATAGGAGCATATCATTTGACCTGTGTTGTGTCTCGAGAATTGGACTGCTGGTGTTTACCCCCTCGACATTTCTTTGTCGCCCAAAATGGTGATGACTCGCCCATCGATGAAGAACTTTAATTTTTGATGGAGTGAGGAAGACACACCCTTGATATTGTGGAGCCAGGGTCGTCCGAGCAACATGTTGAAACAAGTTGGGATGTCTGTGACTTGGAATTCAACGATAAGGTTTATAGGGCCAACCTCTATTACCAGTTTAATGGATCCCATCACCTCACGATGGGTATTATCGTAGGCACGCACAGCGATGGAGGTTGGAGTGAGGTCGCTTTCTTTTAGGCCTAAACACTTGAAGGTTCTCAATGGGAAAACATTCAAGGAGGATTCGTTATCGACAAGAGAGAGTGGCGTGGACTTTCCCATAACTTCGATGGAGATGTTGAGTGCATGATTGTGATTTGACCCAATTCTGGGGATTTCTTCTTCAAAAAATGATAGAATTCGGGTAGAGGTCAAGGATCCGACCAGATTTACCGCTTCTTCTGGTGTGGTAGATGGAGGAACTATGGGTCTAGTGAGCAGCTTGATTAAAGCATTTCTGTGTAGCTGGAAGACATGAAAAGTCCCCATAGAGTGATGTTAGCTTGAGTTTTCTTCAGTTGATCGAGGATCTTGCTCTCCTAGATGGTCATCTCTGTCATAGGAAGGTTTTTAACGCCCTTCCCTTTGTCATTTGCTGGTAGTGAGCTGGGAACCAGGTAATGTCTCTTTGATCTGGTCATGTGATTTACTGAAGAAGGAAAGAACTTGAATCTCATTTCCTCATCAAGCTCAGGTTGTTTTGCCACCCTATTTATTTCTCCGAGGAGTTCTTCAAATGAGATCATCCCACATATGTCGTCTACTAGGCCAGCTCTTCCTAAAGCTTGTTCTTCGCTCGAATCTTTGAATTCTTTCATCCATCTGGTGGTAACAATTATGTCTTTCCCTATGAAGTCGATGCATTCCACAACTTCAATGACTTTTTCATACAGGTCCTCCCATTCTGTGGGGATATGTGTGATTGAAGGGACCAAACGCCCTTGTAGTTTCAAAGTGTCAAGTAACCCGATGATACTTCAAATGCTATTGATTTGCTCAAATAATCCTGCCATAGTCTGGACAACATCATCTAGGTTGACTTCGTCGGTTGGTACCACCCAATTTTCTGAATCTCGATCCCATTTTCATGCCTCCAAGAACAGTCTGCTTAACTTCTGGCAATCGATGACCATCTGTGAGGACAATTTCAGGTCGAACTCTAGGAGTTGGTTTAACACCCTGACAATTCTGTACTTCCATTTTCAGAACGGGTACGGATAGCGATGCATGCTTTGGTAAGGAGTGACAGTGCCTGATCAGCGAGGCTAGTAGGGTGTAGGAGGAAATATGGGCAAATTTGAAGAGGTTTAGGAGAGTATATGGGTGTGATTTGAGTTAAGGGATCGAAATCTAGGTTTTCTTCCAAGAATATGGCATTGGTGTGATTTGGGAGTGGGTTGTGAGTAGTGTTTGGCTTAGGATTGGCTGGTGCGGCGATGGTACCCCGTTCAATGAGATATTGGATTATGTTTCGAAGGTGAAAGCATTGCCCTGTGGTATGGACGACAGTTTGGTGAAAGGCGCAATGAGCATCGGTCTTGAAGTTTCTTGGGAGCGGATTTGGAAATAGATTGGGATCCAAGGGTTTGATGAGGTTTCGGCTTAACAGGGCTTGGTAAACTTTAGATAGGGGAGCATGGAGCTTAGTGTATTCCCTTCGGATGGGGGAAGGGAGGCTTTCTGGTGTCCATGATGTGGTTGGTTGAGAGATGTTGTTGATGGTCGAAATGGTATCACTCGCAGGCTTGTCATACTTTCTAGGGTGAATTATCTAGACACTTTCTTCAGTTCAGCCTCTATTTTAACGAGGCTTTCCTCGATTTCCAATTCAGCCTCCGTAAAAGCTCGGAATTGGGGATAGTATTGTCCTCCCATCGTTGCTCGGACGTGGGGAAAGAAGTTTTTCTTCACTATGTTGACCTGTTTTTCCTCGGATGGACGATTAGTCATGGTAGCTTCTTGCTCCCTCCGCCGAGTTATGAAGTTACTGACTGATTCTCTAGGATTATATTTTATCAGCTCTAAATCATGATGGGTGACCTCAAGCTCTTCATTGTATTTTTACTGAGACATGAATCCTCAGGCTACATCCTCCCAGCTACAGATTTTGGATTCCTCAAGAGATAAAAACCATCGGAGGGCACTATCTTTCAAAGTTTATTGAAACAATTGGGCCATCACTTCTTCAGAAGCCCCTAGTAGAGTCATGGAATGATGATAATTGCGAAGATGAACAATTGGGGGTCCACTCCCCCCGAACTTCTCGATATTTGGCATCTTGAACTTCTCGGGTAACCTCTCTTTAGGATAAGGAGACATGTGGGTGTAGTCCATGTAATTCCCAGAGATCCTGACTTAATCAAACTTCATGGTAAGCATCTTGAGATCCTCTTTGACTTTATTCAACTCCTCCTCCTTTGGATCAGCGACCACAGGCAGGTTAGCCATAGGCTGGGCAATGTTTGGCATTAGAAGTCGGGCAGGCGGCGACCCATTGGCAGGAGGGGCGCGTGAAGCGTGCTGATATTCTTTCGGAACCCAGATAGTCTCGGGTGGACCCATAGCAAGAGGGAATAAGGCCTCGAGCTCTTGAGGAATAGGAACTTGGTTTCGTTGCATCTCTCGGACCTCGGTTTGGAGGTTGTCAATCTTGGACACGAGCGGAGCTAGGACTGTCGTCAGATTCTGTTGTATGGCTGGTGCTTGATTTGTATTCTCCATGGAAGATGGATGGATTTTGAACTCGAAATAAGTAGTAGAAGAACGAATAAAACTCCGGGGTGATTTGAGTGAAGACCGAAGCCAATACGGAGCTAGGCCAAGGGCTTGCGATCGACCTGAGAAGGCGTAGGATGAGATTTATTTTTGAGAAAAAAGGAAGAACTATTTTTGTATTTTTTATAAAGAAGGGAGAAATATTTTTGGATTTTTGATAAAGAAGGGATAAATGTTTTTGGATTTTCTGATAAAGAAGGGATAAATGTTTTTGGATACGGAACTCAGCATGATTATTATGTTTTTATTTGTATTTAAATCTCCTAAATTAAATGCCGAACGGGACCCGAGCCTGGAAAAGTGGGGGTCTTAATATATGCAGAGCTACGATTTGGACTTGTAACCAGGCTCACGAACAGGGCCCCATTTTAAAAATGCACAAAAATTGGGCGGCAGGTCGACCCGGAATTTTGGCAGAGTTTCGGGTTGAAACTGGAAATCTAAAGTGCGTGTCCTAGGTCTGACACCTATATGTGGGTATGCAGTTGGTTGGGTGAATCGGTATGGGTTCCCCTTTGGTGTGACTTCCATGATATACGTCTTGTTCTTACGGGCAATCGGTACGTGTGGACAAGCCATTTGATATACCTGAGTGTACGTGAATTGCCTCACCATATACCTCATGGGGACGGTACATGTGAGAGAGAATTCAATATACTCGGCATATGTGGTACGATGTGGGGGAACCGTTAGATATACGTCGAAGGTACTTGACCAATGGAAGGTGAGAGTCATATCGCTTAGGCTAACTGCGACCTGCCGGACTAGCGCCCATCACGAACCTCCAGTTACTGGGTAAAATTTGGTCAATAGCAATGCAATTTGGTGATGTTGTGTGAATCATGCATGATTCTCTTATTAGTATTTGATGATGAGAATGCCATTTCTTGATTATGCCAAACAGGGAGCGAAGTACAAGTACCCAAAAGGTACACCAAGGATGGATAGGTGATGCGTGCAACATGGGGATATATGTGAAACTAGGTGCACGTGGTGTGAAGTGTACATGGAGAAATTTCTACAAGTGTGTGAATATAAGCATGGGATACACATGGAAAAGGGGAACATGCAGATATGGGGGGAAGCATAAACAAATATAGCATTCATGTAAATAGATTCAGCCTAGAAAATACACACTTATCCCAAGCAGAGTCGCCACTGTGTCTATCCCCGATCCTCGTCGTGCGGGCGGGCGCATGGAGGAAAGGATCCTTCAGGTCCCGCGCGTCCCTCTCGGGAGCGCTTCAGCCGGCGTCGTTTGAGATGTGGTGTAAAAATGTAGAGAGATTTAGAGTTACCAGTCTATTTTACTCAAAACGGATAAAAGAAAAAGGGGAAGCCACCCCGAAGGATGGCATCAAAAGACATACTGGTGCGTGCGAAATCAAGATGATTCGAGAAGGGTTCGGAGGCTTAGTTACGAAATGGGAAGGTGTTAGGCACCCATTCCGCCCTTTCGGTCTCTCATGAATATTTTCTATTTTCCTTATGTTTCCCCCCATGATATGTGTGCATGTGTATATATATAGAATGGAGGTAGGAATCCTCGACTTGTATCATGGAAAAGATAAAGCGAGTCATCCGTAGGAAGATATAAGAATAATATTAGAAAATTAAGATTTACGCGATTACCCCTACGTTGATCGTTATAATGGAACGATAACGCATATGGAGAAATGCGTCACTAAGGGTAAGTATATAGAATATAAGGAAAATGAATTTAGAGAATATGGAAAATGCGAGAAAATGGACTTGAGTCTCGGGTGTTACCCCGAGACGCCTACGTATCCTATAAAGGCATCAAAGTCCACGTAGTTCGCATACAAAATGAGGGGTGGGGTTTATCCCATAAATCCAAATGGGGAATCTCTTATTTGTAAGTATGTGTGTGTGTGTGTGTGTAGAAAAAGTGTTTTAGTTGTGAGAAAAGTGTGGAAAAAGTGTGAGAATCCCTACTTGGAATTTATGAGCAAACCCTATTTTTCTTGTTTTTTGGGTTTTATGAAAATAAAAGATGTACAATAATACTAAATAAAAAGTATATTAGGATGTGTGAGATGAGATAATAAAAGTGCTAAATAAGAAAACAAGTTATTAGTAATTTAAGAGAATTTAAGAGAGAGTTTGAGAAATTTGGACCTTCTTGAAGATCTTAAGCTTGATCTTGAATGTTGGAGAGTAGCCCTTGCACTTCGATGATGATGGAGAGTGGTTAATTCACCAAGTTTGATGAAAAGGATGATGAAAAGTGGAAGTAAAAAAGGGATTTGGAAGTTGAAATCACGCTGCCTTCGAGAGAGGTTTCTGGGATTCATTCAGAGAGATTTTTATCAGATCTGGGCTCCTCTTGAAAATGAGGTGAAGGCCTCATTTTATAGGCCTAGGTAAGTGCCAATCGGCATATATCTGTTCCTGCCAATCGGCAGGTGCCGATAGGCAGGGTCTGGAACCTGCCATTTGGTAGTGCACTTCAGGCTTTTTCGGAAAATCGGCCGCCGAGGGCAAGCCGTTGGTCAGAATCGTCCAGGGGGCATACCATTGGAAAGGTAATTCAGAGACCTTTGAAAGTATTTTGGATTGCTCCCGGGTTCTAGAGTTGACTACAGGTCAAATATGGCTCGGAATCATTTATTGGTTCATTAGACGGGGAATCGTTCGGATGCAAGCGGATCGTTCGTCTGCATGGTAAGTCTGAATCATGAATGGGGCGGACTGTTGGAAAGGTTTGGAGATGTACTTTGATATTCCAAAGAGTTTGACCCGGTTTGGGGAGTTGACTTTGGTCAACCGGGCCCGAGAAGCATTCAGTGACTTCCAGGAGTCAAACGGATCGTTCGTCCGCATGGAAAGTCAGAATCACGCACGGGATGGACCGTTGGAAAGGGTATTCAGTGCCCTTTGAAGATTCATTTTGCCTCGGTCGAGCTGAAGAGTTGACATAGGTCAAACAGAGCCCGGGAGCGCTCGGTGGCCTCTAGGTCAAGTTTCGAACGTAAACGGATCGTTCGTTCGCATGGTAAGTCAGAATCGCGCACGGGGTGATCCATTTTAAAGGGTATTCAGTGCCCTTCGAAGATTCATTCAGGCTCCATCGAGATGAAGAGTTTGACTTTTGGGTCAAACTGAGCTGGGGAGTGCTCGATGGCCTCCAGGTCAGTACTCGGGACATGACCTAGGTTTACAGTGATGAAGGGAGGTACTAGGGACCTAAGGAGAGTTAGGGGGTAACAGAATGGGGTGTCTACATAATTCGTACGAGTTACATTAGTCCCGTGCAAGGTGTTGGTGCCACTCACGTGGCCGTTCGAGGGCTGTTTCGAGTTTTCACCCACTAAGGCCATGTTTTTAAGCCTAAGTATAGAATTATGCAAATTATAATCATATTCCCAAATCGAGGGTCCCATGATCACGTGATCAGTACGTACGAGTTACATTGTTCCCGTGCGAGGTGTTGGTGCCACTAACGGGCCCATTCGGGTGTTGTTTCGAGTTTTCCCCCACCAACGCCATGTTTTTAATCCTAAGTCTAGAAATATGCAAATTATCATCGTATTCTCAAATCGGGGGTCCCATGATTCCGCCGTCAGTTTGTACGAGTTACATTGGTCCCGTGCGAGTTGTTGGTGCCACTAACAGGGCCGTTCGGGTGCTATTTCGAGTTTTCACCCACCAATGCCATGTTTTACCTAAGTTTAGAAATATGCAAATTATCGTCATATCCTTAAACCGAGGGTCCCATGATTGCGCAGTCTGTTCCTACAAGTTACATTGGTCCCGTGCGAGGTGTTGGTGCCACTTACGGGGCCGTTCGGGGACTATTTCGAGTTTTCACCCACTAACGCCATGTTTTTAAGCCTAAGTCTAGAAATATGCAAATTATCATCGTATTCTTAAATTGGTAGTCCCATGATTGCACGGTCTATTCGTTCAAGTTACATTGGTCCCGTGAGAGGTGTTGGTGCCACTCACGGGGCCGTTCGGGGGCTGTTTTGGGTTTTCTCCCACTAACGCCATGTTTTTAAGCCTAAGTCTAAAAATATGCAAATTATCATCTTATTCTGAAATCGAGGGTGCCATGATTGCGCGATTATTTTGTACGAGTAACATTGGTCTCGTATGAGATGTTGGTGTAACTCACGGCGTCGTTTACGGGCTGTTTCGACTTTTCACCAACTAACGCCATGTTTTTAAGCCTAAGTCTAGAAATATGGAAATTATCGTCTTATTCTCAAACTAGGGGTGCCGTGATCATGCAGTAAGTTCGTACGAGGTAAATTGGTCCCGTGCGAGATAAGTGTGCAACTCATGGGGCCGTTCGGGGGCTGTTTCGAGTTTTTTCCAACTAACGACCTGTTTTTAAGCCTAAGTATAGAAATATGAAAATTGTCATCGTATTCTCAAACCAAGGGTCCCGTGATCACGTGGTTAGTTCGTACGTGTTACATTGCTCCTGTGAGAGGTGTTGGTACCACTCACGGGGCCATTCGGGGGCTCTTTCGGCTTTTCACCCACTAATGCTTTGTTTTTAAGCCTAAGTTTAGAGGTATGCAAATTATCATCGTATTCTCAAATCGAGGGTCCCGTGATCGCACAGTCACTTCGTACGAGTAACATTGGTCTCGTGCGAGGTATTGGTGCCAGTCACGGGGCCGTTCGGGGGCTATTTAGGGGTTTCACCCACTAACGCTATGTTTTTAAGCCCAAGTCAAGAAATATGAAAATTATCGTCTTATTCTCAAACTGGCGGTGCTGTGATTCCACGGTCAGTTCGAATGAGTTACATCGGTCCTGTACGAGGTGTTGTGCCACTCACGAAGCCGTTCGGGGGCTATTTTAGGTTTTCACCCACTAACGCGATGTTTTTAAGCCTAAGTATAGAAATATGCAAACTATCATCGTATTCCCAAACTGGGGGTCCAGTGATCTCACGGTCAGTTCCTATGAGTTACATTTGTCCCGTGAGAGGTGTTGGTGCCACTTACTGGGCCGTTCGAGTGCTATTTCGAGTTTTCCCCCCCCAACGCCATTTTTTTAATCATAGGTCTAGAAATATACAAATTATTGTCGTATTCTTAAATCGGGGGTCCCATGATCACGTGGTGTGTTTGTACGAGTTACATTGGTCCCCTGCAAGGTGTTGGTGCCACTAACGGGGTCGTTCGGAGGCTGTTTTGGGTTTTCACCCACCAACACCATGTTTTACCCAAGTTCATAAATATGCAAATTATCATCGTATTCTCAAACCAAGGGTCTCGTGATCGCACGATCAGTTCCTACGAGTTACATTGATCTCGTGTGAGGTGTTGGTGCCAATCACGGGGCCGTTTGGGGACAGTTTTGGGTTTTCACCCACTAATGCCATGTTTTTAGCCTAAGTCTAGAAATATGCAAATTATCGTTAAATTCTCAAATCGAGGGTCCCGTGATCGCACGGTCAGTTCGTACGTGTTACATTGGTCCCCCGCGAGGTGTTGGTGCCACTCACGGGTCGTTCGAGGGCTATTTCGGGTTTTCACCCACTAATGCCATGTTTTTAACCCTAAGTCTAGAAATATACAAATTATCTTCTTATTCAGAAATCGGTGGTGCCGTGAATGCGCGGTCTATTTGTACGAGTTACATTGGTCTCGTGCGAGATGTTGGTGCAACTTACGGGGCCGTCCGGGGGCTGTTTCGGGTTTTCACCGACTAACGCCAAGTATTCAAGCTAAGTCTAGAAATTCTAAATTATTGCCTTATTCTCAAACAGGGGGTGCCGTGATTGCGCGATCAGATTACACGAGTAACATTGGTCCCCTACGAGATGTTGGTGCCACTCACGGGGCCGGTCGGGGGCTATTTTGGCTTTTCATCCACTAATGCCTTATTTTTTAGCCTAAGTTTTGAGATATGCAAATTGTCATCGTATTCTCTAATCGGGGGTCCCGTGATTGCACAGTCAGTTCATACAAGTAACATTGGTCCCATGCGAGGTGTTGGTGCCACTCACGGGGCCGTTCGGGGGATGTGTCTGGGTTTCACCCACTAATGCTATGTTTTTAAGACTAAGTCTAAAAATATGAAAATTATCATCTTATTTTCAAACTGAAAGTCCCGTGATCGCGCGGTCAGTTCCTACGAGTTACATTGGTCGCGTGCGAGGCGTTGGTGCCACTCACGGGGTCGTTCGGGGGCTGTTTTGGGTTTTCACCCACTAACGCCATGTTTTAAGCCTAAGTGTAGAAATAAGAAAATTATGATTATATTCTAAAATCGAGGGACCTATGATCGCATGGTCAGTTCGTACGAGTTACATTCATCCCGTACGAGGCGTTGGTGCAAGTCACGGAGCCGTTCGGGGGCTGTTTCGGGTTTTCACGCACTAACACCAAGTTTTTAAGCTTAAGTCAAGAAATATGCAAATTATAATCTTATTCTCAAACCAAAAGTCCCGTGATCGCGCGGTCAGTTCCTACGAGTTACATTGGTCGCGTGCGAGGTGTTGGTGCCACTCACGGGGTCGTTCGAGCGATGTTTTGGGTTTTCACCCACTAACGCCATCTTTTTAAGCCTAAGTCTAAAAATATGAAAGTTATGATAATATTCTTAAATCGAGGGTCCCGTAATCGCATGGTCAATTCGTACGAGTTACATTGGTTTCGTACGAGGTGTTGGTGCCAGTTACGGAGTCGTTCGAGGGCTATTTTGGATTTTCACCCACTACCGCCATGTTTTTAAGCCTAAGTCTTGAAATATTCAAATTATCATCGTATTATCAAACTCAGGGTCCAGTGATCGTGTAGTTAGTTCATACGAGTTACATTGGTCCCGTGCGAGGTGTTGGTTCCACTCACGGGGCTGTTCAGGGGTTGTTTCATGTTTTCTCCCACTAACGCCAGGTTTTTAAGACTAAGTCTATAAATATGAAAATTTTCATCATATTCTCAAACTGGGGGTCCCGTGATCTCACGGTCTGTTCGTACGAGTTACACTGGTCCCGTGTTAGGTGATGGTGCCACTGACGGGGCAGTTAGGGGGTTGTTTTGAGTTTTCTACCACTAACGCCATGTTTCTAGGCCTAAGTCTAGAAATATGAAAATTAGCATCTTATTATCAAACCGGGGGTTCCGTGATCGCGAGGCCAGTTTGTATGAGTTACATTGGTCCCGTGCGAGATGTTGGTGCAACTCAAGGGTCCGTTCGGGGGCTGTTTCAGGTTTTCACCCACTATCGGCATGCTTTTAAGTTAAAGTTTAGAAATATGCAAATTATCATCGTATTCTCAAATCGAGGGTCCCCTGATCGCGCGCTCAGTTCATAAGAGTTACATTGGTCCTGTGCGAGGTGTTGGTGCCACTCACGGGGCCGTTCCGGGGCTATTTTGGGTTTTCACCCACTAACGCTAAGTTTTTAAGCCCAAGTCTAGAAATATGCAAATTATCGTCGTATTCTCAAATTGAGGGTCCTGTGATCGCGCGATCAGTTCGTACGAGTAACGTTGGTCCCGTGCAAGGTGTTGGTGCCACTCACGGTGCCGTTCGGTGGCTATTTCTGGGTTTCACCCACTAATGCAATGTCTTTAAGGCTAAGTCTAGAAATATGCAAATTATCGTCTTATTCTGAAATCGAAGGTCCCGTGATCACACGGTCAGTTCCTACGAGTTACAGTGGTCTTGTGCAAGGTGCTAGTGCCACTCACGGGATCGTTCAAGGGATGTTTCGGGTTTTCACCAACGAACGCCATGTTTTTAAGACAAAATCTAGAAATATGTAAATTATCATCATATTCTGAAACCTAGGGTCCCATGATCGCGTGGTGAGTTTGTACAAGTTACATTGGTCCCGTGCGTGGTGTTGGTGCCACACATGGGGCCGTTCGAGGGCTGTTTCGGGTTGTCACCCACTAACGCCATATTTCTAAGCCTAAATCTAGAAATATGCAAATTATTGTCATATGATCAAATCGGGGATCCCGTGATCGTGGTGTCAGTTTGTACGAATTTTTATTCATCTCATGGGAGGTGTTGGTGCCACTCACGGGGCCATTCTGGGGATGCTTCATGTTTCCCTTCACCAATGCCATGTTATTAAACCTAAGTTTAGAAATATGCGAATTATCGTCCTATTCTAAAACTGGGGGTCCCGTTATCACACGATCAGTTCGTACGAGTTACATTGGTCCCGTGCAAGGTGTTGGTGCGACTCACGGGGCCGTTCGGGGGATGTTTTGGGTTTTCACCCACCACCGCCATATTTTTGCCTAAGTCTAGAAATATGCAAATTATCATCTTATTCTCAAACCGAGGGTCCCGTGATCGCGCGATCAGTTCGTACGATTTACATTGGTCCTGTGTGAGGTATTGGTGCCACTCACGGGGCCATTCGAGGGTTGTTATGGGGTTTCACCCATTAACGCCATATTTTTAAGGCTAAGTCTAGAAATATGCAAAATATTGTCATATTCTCAAACTGGGGGTCCCGTGAATGTGCGGTCAGTTCCTACGAGTTAGATTAGTTCCATGCGAGTCATTGGTGCCACTCACGGGGCCATTCGGGGACTGTTTTGGGTTTTCACCCACTAACGCCATGATTTTAAGTCTACGTCTAGAAATATGCAAATTATCGTCCTATTCTCAAACCGACGGTGCCATGATCGCATCTCAATTTGTACGAGTTAGATTGATACCGTACGAGATGTTGGTGCAACTCACGAGGTCGTTCGGGGGTTATTTCGGGTTTTGACCCACTAACGCCTGGTTTTTAAGCCTATGTCTAGAAAAATGCAAATCATTGTCATATTCTTAAATCGAGGGTCATGTGATCGCCAAGTCAGTTCATACGAGTTACATTGGTCCCGTGCGAGGTGTTGGTGCCACTCACGGGGCCATTCGAGGGATATTTGGATTTTCACCCACTAATGCCTTATTTTTAAGCCTAAGTTTAGAGATATGCACATTATCGATGTCTTCTCAAATCAAGGGTCCCACGGTTGCACAGTCAGTTCGGACGAGTAACATTGGTCCCGTACGAGGTGTTGGTGCCACTCACGGTGCCGTTCGGGGGCTATTTTGGGGTTTATCCCATTAACGCTATATTTTAAAGCCCAAGTCTAGAAATATGCAAATTATCATCTTATTCTCAAACCGGGGGTTCCGAGATCGCGCGGTCAGTTCGTATCAGTTACATTAATCCCGTACGAGGTGTTGGTGCCACTCATGGAGTCGTTCGGGGACTGTTTCAGGTTTTCACCCACGAATGCCATGTTTTTAAGCCTAAGCAAATAAATATGCAAATTATCATCGTATTCAAAAATCAGGGACCTGTAATCACGTTGTCAGTTTTTACGAGTTACATTGGTCCCGTGCGAGGTGTTGGTGCCACTCACGGGGCCGTTCGGGGGCTGTTTTGGGTTTTCACCCACTAACGCCATATTTTTAACCCTAAGTCTAGAAATATTCAAATTATCATCGTATTATCAAACTAAGGGTCCCTTGATCGCGTGGTCAGTTCGTAGGAGTTACATTGGTCCCGTGCGAGGTGTTGGTGCCACTCACGGGGCCGTTCGGGTGTTGTTTCGAGTTTCCCCCACCAATGCCATGTTTTTAAGCCTAAGTCTATAAATATGAAAATTATCATCGTATTCTCAAACCAAGGGTCCTATGATCGCGCGGTCAGTTCTTACGAGTTACACTGGTCCCGTGCGAGGTGTTGGTGCCACTAACGGGGCCGTTCGGGGGGCTATTTCAGGTTTTCACCCACTAATGCCAAGTTTTTATGCCTAAGTCTAGAAATATGCAAATTATCATCACATTCTCAAATCGAGGGTCTCGTGATCGCACGGTCAGTTCGTACGAGTTACATTGGTCCCATGCGAGGTGTTTGTGCCACTCACGGGGCCGTTTGGGGGTGGTTTCGGTTTTTCACCCACCAACACCTTGTTTTGCCTAAGTCTATAAATATGCAAATTTTTATTGTATTCTCAATTCGGGGATCCCGTGATCGTACGGTAAGTTCTTATAAGTTACATTAGTCCCATGCGAGGTATTGGTGCCACTCACGGGGTCATTCAGGGAAAGTTTTGGGTTTTCACCCAATAACGCCATGTTTTTAAGCCTAAGTCTAGAAATAAGAAAATTATCATCGTATTCTCAAGCCAGGGGTCCCATGATCGCACGGTCAGTTCGTACGAGTTATTTTGGTCCCGTGCGAGTTGTTTGTGCCGTTAAGGGTCTGTTTTGGGTTTTCTTCCACTAACGCGATGTTTTTAAGCCTAAGCCTTGAAATTTGCAAATTATCATCTTATTCTCAAACCGGGAGTGTCGTGATCGCACGGTCAGTTTGTACGAGTTACATTGGTCCCGTGGGAGATGTTGGTGCAACTCACGGGTCTGTTCGGGGGTTGTTTTAGGTTTTCACCCGCTAACACCACGTTTCCAAGCCTAAGTCTAGAAATATGAAAATTATCCTTATATTCTCAAACCAAGTGTCTTGTGATCGCGTTGTCTATTTGTATGAGTTGCATTGGTCCCTTGCGAGGTGTTGGTGGCACCACGGGGCCATTCGGGGGTTATTTCGTCTTTTCACCCACTAATGCCTTATTTTTAAGACTAAGATTATAGATAGGAAAATTATCGGCATATTCTCAAATTGGAGGTCCCGTGATCGCACAGTCAATTCGTACGAGTAACATTGGTCCCGTGCGAGGTGTTAGTGCCACTCATAGGGCCGTTCGGGGGCTATTTCGGGGTTTCACCCAGTAACGCTCTATTTTTTAGCCCAAGTTTAGAGTTATGCAAATTATCATCTTATTCGTAAAATTGGGGGTGCCCTGATCACGTGGTCAGTTCGTACGAGTTGCATTGGTCCCATGAGAGACGTTGGTAAAACTCTTGGGGCCGTTCGAGGGCTATTTTGGGTTTTCACCCACTAACGCCATGTTTTTAAGCCTAAGTCTAGAAATATGCAAATCATCATCATATTCTCAAACCGAGGGTCCCGTGATCGTGCGGTCAGTTTGTACGAGTTACATTGGTCCCGTGCGAGGTGTTGGTGCCACTCACGGGGTTGTTCGGGGACTGTTTCGGGTTTTCACCCACTACCGCCATGTTTTTAAGCCTAAGTCAGGAAATTTGCAAATTATCATCATATTCTCAAACTGGGGGTCCCGTGATCACGTGGTTAGTTCGTACGAGTTACATTGGTCTCGTACGAGGTGTTGGTGCCACTTACGGGACCGTTCTGGGGCTGCTTCAGGTTTTCCCTCTCCAGCACCATGTTTATAAACCTAAGTCTAGAAATATGCTAATTATCATTGTATGCTTAAACCGAAGTTCCCATAATCGCGCGGTCAGTTCCTATGAGTTACATTGGTCACGTGCGAGGTGTTGGTGCCACTCACGGGGCCACTCGTGGACTATTTTTGGTTTTCAACCACTAACGCCATGTTTTTAAGCCTAAGTCTAGAAATATGCAAATTATCGTCGTATTCTCCAACCGTGGGTCCCGTGATCACGCAGTTAGTTCGTACGAGTTACGTTGGTTCTGTGCGAGGTGTTGGTGCCCCTAACGGGGCCGTTAGCGGGCTATTTTGGGGTTTCACCCACTAATGCTCTATTTTTAAGCCCAAGTCTAGAAATATGCAAATTATCATCTTATTCTCAAATTGGGGGTGCCGTGATCACACCGTCACTTCGTACAAGTTACATTGGTCCCGTGCGAGGTGTTGGTGCCACTCACGGGGTCGTTCGGGGGATGTTTTGTGTTTTCACCCAGTAACGCCATGTTTTTAAGCCTAAGTCTATAAATAAGGAAATTTTCATCTTATCCTCAAATTGAAGCTTCCGTGATCGCGCGGTCGGTTCATACGAGTTACATTGGTCCCGTGCAAGGTGTTGGTGCCACTCATGGGGTCGTTCGGGGGTTGTTTAGGGTTTTCACCCACTAATGCCATGTTTTTAAGCTTAAGTCTAGAAATATGAAAATTATCATCTTATTCTCAAACCGGGGGTGTCATGATCGCGCGATCAGTTCATACGAGTTACATTGGTCCCATGCGTGATGTTCGTGCAACGCACGGGGCCGTTCGGGGGTTATTTCGGATTTTCACCCACTAATGCCTTGTTTTTAAGCCTAAGTTTAGAGATATGCAAATTATTGTCATATTCTTAAATGGGTGGTCCCTTGATTGTACAGTCAGTTCATACGAGTAACATTGGTCCCGTGCGAGGTTTTGGTGCCACTCATGGGGCCCTTCGAGGGCTATTTTGGGGTTTTACTCACTAACGCTCTGTTTTTAAGCCAAAGTCTATAAATATGTAAATTATCATCTTATTCTCAAATCGGGGGTGCCTTGGTCATGCGGTCAGTTCAAATAAGTTACATTGGTCCCCTGTGAGGTGTTGGTGCCAATCACGGGGTCGTTCGGTGGTTGTTTCGAATTTTCACCCATTAATACCATGTTTTTAAGCCTATGTCTAGAAATAAGCAAATTATCGTCTTATCCTTGAACTAGGGGTGCTGTCATCACGCGGTCAGTTTGTACGAGTTACATTAGTACCGTGCGAGATATTGGTACCACTCTCGGGGACGTTCGGGGGTTATTTTGAGTTTTCACCCACTAACGCCATGTTTTAAGCCTAAGTCCGAAAATACGGAAATTATCGTCTTATTCTCAAATCGGGGGTCCCGTGATCCCATGGTCAGTTCTTATGAGTTACATTTATCCCGTGAGAGGTGTTGGTTCCACTCACGAGGCCGTTCGATGAATGTTTTGGGTTTTCACCCACTAACGCCATTTTTTTGCCTAAGTCTAGATATCTACAAATTATCATCGTATTCTCAAACCGAGGGTCCCGTGATTGCGCGGTCAGTTCGTACGAGTTACATTGGCCCCGTGCGAGGTGTTGGTGCCACTCATGGGGCCGTTCGGGAGATATTTCGGCTTTTCACCTACTAATGCCTTGTTTTTAAGCCTCAATCTAGAGATATGCAAACTATAAGTGACTAAATAATAATAATAATATTAAATTATAACTAATTAATCAAGCTTATGACTATAGATAGATACATTTTCAGAGTAAGACTTTAGAATAAGTTCAATGTGTCTGATCTCCATCCATTCGGTATTAGTTTTTATGGACCTATGAATTTTTGCACGTGGACAACTAGGAGGAAGGGTATCTATGATTGATGTGTAGATATCAGTGACATGAACTCGGAATCCCATATTTCTCAACTTGTTGGCAAGATTGAATTTTACGTGCATGTGGCGCGAGACATCACAGTCTACGTCAATGCTCTTTGTACGCAGTTGTATCCATAACGGGTGAATTTTTTTCCTCCTTATTCAACAACGTAACCAAGGTTAGGGCTATGTTGGGATTATGTGTGTGAAATATATTTTGTATAACGTCATCCCAATTTTCTGGTAGAGAAAATAGAATACGATCGAACAAGTAATCTTACTGGAGATCAACTCCATGATTTACAAGGTAGTTCAATTTTACTGGAGATCAACTCCATGATTTACAAGGTAGTTAAATTGTTCGATCTTTTTATTTCCATAACTATAAATAGGAGTACAATCTATATGACACACACTAATAAGATAGTTATGTGTGCGGTCTAATTGTAACCTCTCCCACTCTTGTTGACAGTAATTATCACCGTGCCTCATTTTTCCTGAGAAAAGTATACGAGGGCGTGAATATGAATCCTACTATTAAGGTTTGGGTTTGAAAGTTATGAGAGTTTAAACGTATATGTGAAATCCAAACAACAACCCGCCGTCATTTTTTATAACATGTTTTGTTAGGGTTTATTATGAGAGAGTTTAAGAGAAACACACATTGTACTTACACACATATTGTAGTGCAAAAGACAACCAATATATAAACACTACAATAGAAGGTAATTGTTAAAAATCACATATTGTAGTACTTACACACCTATTGTAGTGCAAAAAATCACAACATGTATATAACCCCCAATAAAATCATGACAAGGTGGATGTAAATTTTTTTAATCATTAAAAATCCATTTAATTATATTTTGTCAAAAAAAATACACACACATATAATCTAAGGTTTATTGGCATAATCTATACAAATACACACATACAATCTAGGGTTTATTGACATAATATATACATACACACACTTATTATTTAGGGTTTACTAAACCCTAATATTTTTTTTTACATAAATCTATACATACACACACATACAATATAGGGTTTATTGACAAAAAAATAATTTATTTGTTCATAGTTACACACATAAACATACATATTCACATAAATCTATACATACACACACATATAAACATAAATATATACATACACACACATACACACATAGAAACGTAAATATACACATACATATAAAGAATTTAGGGCTTTAGATAGAAATCACGAAATCCAAATGAAATCCAAATGAATCAATACATACCAGGGGTTAATCCAAATGCAACCCAACTGAAATCGCTTAGCCCTTACAAATCCAACTGAAATCCTACTCAAATCCAAATGAAATCGTACGAGCCCTAACAGCCTTACAAACCGCACATAAGAAATGAGATGCAGTGGGTAATTTTTTTTTAAGACGTGAAGCTGGTCATGGCCTAGAGTCGTGACCCCATGTGCGCAACTAATAAAATGTAGATGAGGTATTTTTGGCTTCTTAGACCTAGTCATGGCCTACATCCATGACGCACCATGTGCGACCCTCATCCACCAACCCTTAGTGCTTGAATGAGGTATGGTCACGGTCCATAGCCGTGACCCACACCAAGAAATGGTCACGGCCCCAAGTCATGACCCTCAATGTGTTACGAGCGACCCTTTTTCATCAACCCTAGTTCTTGAATGAGGTATGGTCACGGCCCATAGCCGTGACCCACACCAATAAATGGTCATGACCCCAAGTTGTGACCCTAAATGTGTGTGCTCTCTGCTTTGTCATGCCATGGGTCAGAGACTTGGTCCGTGATGCATCTGCAACCAAGCTTGGAGGGAATTTTGGCAAGAGTTTGGTGCCAAGATGGTCATGACCTGGTCACGGCCCAAGTCCGTGACCCACAGTGGTTAGGGATTTGGTCTGTGACCACTTCCAGAGCATCGATAATTTAGTGTGGTAATAAAAATGATCACGCCAAAAATTGAGTTGGTCATGGCCCAAGTCCGTGAGCTAGTCGCGGACTTAGGCCGTGACCCACTAGGCATGACCAATCGTAGGATTTGATGTAGTGCGTTTTATGTTCTTCAGTTCTTATTGAATCCTTAATTCATATAAGAATTCTTTATTTTCTCTTATATTCTTCATCATATTTTACTCTATTGATTCTCTTGATGAATTCAGAAATGAATTTAATATTCCATCTTGGGTTGTTTTGGAACACGCTAGTTTACCTGCTAATTTTTTCTCACTTGTTGAAGGTCACTGGTTTCCATATATTGTTATAGATGAATGTGGGTTTACTTTTCCTCCCATCCCATCGTGCCTTCAATTTTTTCAATACTTTGAAGTTATCCCAGCTAGGGTAGCCCCTAATACTTGGAGGGTTGTGAATGGAGTGTATAGGTTAAATCAAATTCTCGCAACCCATGTAGGGATTCCAGAGATAATGCTTTGTTACAAGTGGGTAACTAGCGGCACTATTTTTTATTTAAAGACTAGGGCTATAAATAACGTGTTAGTAGTTAATCTTCGAGACTCCAATAGGGATTATTTTGAGCATGGGGTTGTTGTAAAAAATTGGCAATACGCCCCTTTGACTGGAAATGTTGAGTACTAGAGGCATTGATGCCCACCTTTTGGCAATGAGATAGGTTATTCCTCATTTAACTGTTTTACCTTGTGCATATCTTTTTAAATGTTACACTAATTATTGGTCTGGAAATTCTTTTTGCAGTTGATCATAAGAGAAGGTGACCCAAGGAAAGTGAAGTGAATTTTAGGGAGTTAAAGTTTATGGGGACTTCATCAAAGGATTGGTGAGGAGCACGTCAGGTTTGCATCTTATTTTCTACAGTACAAGAACACAATATCTTCCTTTATTGCTCGTCCTAATCCTTCCCCTATAATTGACCTTGAATAAGAACCATCTTCTACTTCCTCAGCCACTGAGTCTAGCAGTGGTGATCTTGCTTCCCTTTCCCCTTCTTCCTTAGATTCAAATTTGCCCATATTGCATCCATGGGGAAGAGGAATATTCCCAACATTTTGGGTGATATTGCTGTCAATCCCCCTTCCAAACGAGTTGATACAGGGGTGAAAAATAAAAATGAGATTGGTAACTGAAGAGAGCTCCCTGATTAAAATAAATAAAGGGCCTCCCTCTAAGTTAGTAGAAGGTTCTTCTGCTCGTCCTGACCAACGTGAGTTGGTTGACATATCTTCTTTTGTCTCTCCAATGGTCCTTGGCCCCTAGATTGGTAAGACAATTAATAAAGTCTGGGAGTTTGCTAGACCACAGGAGTGCTACTGTTGCATTAGCTCGCTCCAAGAGTTCTGACAGGGCTGCTCAAAGCCTCGCTCTAGTATATTTTTTTTACCGTCTTTAATTACTATATCTTGATTTGTTCTTCATTACACTGACTTTTTTTGTTTTTCTCGTGTAGTTCCTCATTGACTTTAATAATATATTAGAGAAAGATGAGGCTTTGAGAGCTTCTTTCGCTGGTGAAGCTGAAGAAGCTTTCAATGAGTTGAAAAAGTATCTGCTTGATTCCCAACAAGTATTGGATACTAAACAAAAGAAATAGGAGGAGAGAATGAAGACTACTGAAGAAGATGTTGAGAATACTTGGGGGTTGGCTGACAAGTTGCAGAAGGACTTACATGCTGGGAAAGTCAGGTTTGCCTAGCTACAGAAGGACCTGGGTGCTGAAAAGGTGAAAAGAGCTAAGGCCAAAGAGTCTGACTTCAATAAGGCTGGGATAAGGCCTTTGGTGAAGCTTCTTTACAAATTGAGTTTACGAAGAAAAAGTTCTTTAAGGATGGTTGGTTTTCTCCTCTGGTGGAGGTCGGCACTCCAAAGGATTCCGAGCTATTCTCTCGACATGATATTGGGACTCCTCCAAACCTGGATGAGGAAGTTGATGATGGGGGTTCTAGTGAATCTTTGATAATGGTGGAGTCAGTCGATCAACACTAGGATGTTGATTCTACTTCTGCCACCAAAGTTAATCCTCCTCCTTCACCTCCCGCTTCTTCTTCAGATAATCTTGAAGCAGATAAGAAGAAGGTTTAAAACCAAGAATCTTTTGTTTTCCTTTTTTCAATAGTTGTACTTATTTTCTTTTTCAAAGATGTATTTGTACTTCCCTTTTTATTAATGAAAAGAGAAATATGTATGTTCCTCTGCTTGTATTTTTTAATACTTTGCAACTTGTTGATTAATGAATTTCTTTTTCTGAATAGCTTGTGGATAAACTAGAATACTTTTCATCTACTGAATTTGAGCTACTTCAAAGGTGTAATGAGCTTATCAAAGCTTGTCACTTATCTCTAACTAAAGTTGACCAACTTTAGTTGCTCGGAGAAGGGGTATTTGAGCCAGCTAAAGAGGCATGTGTTCATCTGAAGTGTCTTCTTGATCATGTAGTGGCCAACAATGTTGCCTACTTTGAAATGATTAAAGATGTGTATGAGGAGAATAATAAAGCTAGGGAAATTTTGCATAAAGATTATGAGAAGAAATTCCAGGCCCTTAGTGAAGGCTGGGGCTTTAAGCAAAAGTTGGATAAGTTTTCTTCTCATTTTCGAAGATAAGAATTCCTATTGAAACGTGAGACAGATGAAGTAAGGGACATTGCCAAGCTTCTAAACGAAGAAAATAACAACTTGAGAGATGAATTTGATGCTCTGAAGTAGTCCACTATTGTTATTTCTACTACAAATGAGGGTCATTCCTTCTTGGAGGTTGAAAATGCAAGGTTGAGTAAGGAGTTTACGGATTTGAAGAAAATAAAACATGTTTCTTCATCTTCCCAAGCTAGAGTCAAGCCTAGCAGAGGTACTAGTCGAGGTACTACAGAGGAAGTCAGGACCCAACAAGACCTTGCTAATCAAGCTACGCAATTAAAAGATAAAGATCAAGCTATTGCTGAGATGTCCCAAAAGCTATAGACCTTGTCTGAACAACTATCCACTCAATCTTCTTAATTACAAGCTAAGGATGGAGTGTTAAAGAAGCTTCATTCTGAGGTTGACAGATTAACCTTTCAATTCCATAAGAAATCGAGGGAAGTCTAGATGACGGGTATAATGAAGCTTTGAGGCATCTTAATGATAAAATTCAACAATCTAAGAATGAGATCTAAAAATGGGGTTGGATTAATGCTTTGACAATGATGAAAGTGGATCAAAACATCTCATTTTGGGACTGGTATGATCCAAGCTTGCTTGAGATTGACAATCCTCCGTTCAAGTTATATGTCAAATGGATTCCTGTTCATTATATTCCTCAATGCTTTATTTCAAAATATTTGGGAGATTATGAGATTCATGATGAATTAGAGATCATCCGACCTCCTCACCTGCTAGATTTTCCTAGTAGTAACAATACCAGAATGCTTCACGATTTTAACTTCATCAACTCTCCTTATACTTTAAATGATCCTCCTGCTGGCATGAATCCTGTTTCAAAAGCTAAAGGGAAACGTCCTACAGAATGAAGCTTTGTACTTTATTTTGTTAACTCAGTCATGTAATTACTTTAATTTAATGAAATGGAATTTTGATTAAATTATCTTATGTTGAATGTTAATCCTTTCTTTATCATTAATTCTATTGATATACTTTGTTTAAGTTGAGTATCAATGATTAATGAGTGCAGATATTATATTAGCATACTTAGATTAAAATCTAAATTTAGGGCTAATTAGATTAATACATAGGTTTCACGAGCATACTTAGATTAAAATCAAAATTGAGAGCTAGTTACCCATATGTCTCCAAAGGTTTTACTAATGCACCTAAGTATTTGGTTTATGCATTAAATACCAGTGGTGTGACCATGCATTTGTGGAATACGTGCTTACGTTCCTCTTGAGGAACCTTTGCAACGTTCTTCCTGTACTTTTCCCAGTAGGATAAAGATCTTGTTCTATCCTTATGTTTGTGGACCACGTTTCTTGAGGATTTAACATCCTGTTGACTTGGAATTCGTGTATAAATGATCAAGTTTGCGGCTGCTCAGAGAAACTTATTGCTTCTATCGAGCAACTTTTGGGATGATATTTGTTGAGCCGAGAAATAATTTTCTAAATCGATTAATAATTTATAATTTTTTATCAAGCTAGTGTAGTGCATAGCACGAGTACTCCCAAAAAAATGAACAACGAAAATGGAAAGAAAACTGGAGATTTTATTAATATTGGAAGTTTAAAACTGAATACACATCATTGATAATACTTTCAGAGATGCTCTGCATGCCATGGGTTTTTAAATTCTTCACCTTCCAAGGTTTCAATTCGATAGGTTCCAGGTCGGATCGCTATTGAAACACGATATGGCCCATGCCAATTGGCTTTAAGCTTTTTATTTTTTTGCAGCACTTTCTTTAACACATAATCTCCCTCCTTTAAGTTGGTCAGTTTCATCCTTTAATTGTAAAAATGAGTTGTTCTTTGCTGATAAGCCGCATTTCGCAAGGTAGCATCGTCTCTTGCTTCTTCCAGCATGTCTAGATCCAACCTTCTCATTAATTCACTTACAAGAGAGTTAAAATTTAAAAATCTATGATATGGTAAGCCTATCTCGGTAGCAATGACAACTTCAGTCACAAATGCTATCATATATGGGGATTCTCCAGTTACTTTCGCGGTGTTGTTCTGCATATCCAAAAGACAAAGTGCAGCTGGTTTATCCAATTTCCCTTGGCATCATCAAGCCTTTTCTTCAAACCACTGAGCAAGGTTATGTTCGTAACTTCAGTTTGTCCATTACGTTGAGGATGTCCTGGAGCAGAATGCAATTTTTGAACATTGGATTGAGCACAGTAATTTGCGAACTCATCATTGTCAAACTGTGTTTCGTGGTCGGTAATGAAAGCGTAGGGCAACCCATACCTACAAATGATCTTTTTTCATTTGAATTGATAGACCTTTTCATAAGGCATATCTATCAAAGGCTCTGCCTCCACCGATTTTCTAAAGTAATCCACGATGACCACCAAGTACTTAAATCTTCCTCGGGTGGTTGGAAATGGCCCAAACGAGTATATACCCCAAATGGAAAATGGCCATGGTGAAGTGATTGGAGTAAGAGCATCCTGTGGAGTTTTGTGAATTGTGTAAAATCGCTGACATTTATCACACTTCGTGGAAAAAGTTGCACAGTCTGCTCGCATTGTTGGCCAGTAATACCCTTGAGTACTGATTCTTTATAGGAGTGTTCTCCCTGCTATGTGAGCTCCACATAATCCTTCACTCACCTATTGAATTAGATCTTGTACCTCTGATGGATGCACACAGTGCTGGAAATTAACTGTTAGTCTTTTCCTGTATAGAACACCCTTATCTAATACATACTGAGTTGCTTTGTATTTTAACTTCTTTGCCTCTGTCGTATATATTGGTAGAGTTCCCTCTTTAATGTATGCTCTAACGGGATCCATCGAGGAAGGCCCCATATATGTAGTAATGAAATTGATCATCAAATCTTCATCTATGCTTCTATTAGCAAATATATTAGTTGGGATTGTTCGTCGAAGTTCAGTTCTTGTAGCAGAGGCTTACCGACCAAGGGAATCAGCTCGGGCATTTTCCAATATTGGGATTCTAACCATCTAAACAACCGATAATTTCATAATGACTTCCATCGCCTTGGATAGATACCTAGTTATCAATTCTCCTTTGGCTCCATATAAACCCAGTGTTTGGTTTACTACCAGCTTAGATTCACTCTGTGCCACCACTTGCTCAGCACTCAATGAGTGGGCTAAACTTCTTCTTATAGAAAGAGATTCATAGTCTGATTCATCGCTTGAAGCCTAGAATTGAAAACATAGTGCATACTAAATATCAATACCATCAGGAGTGTTAAGTATTATAACTGCTTCATTGCTGGTTAAACATAATAACCCATCAACATATAAATTCCATATGGGGACGTTATTGTCGAATGCTTGATTTATCAAACTCCCATAGTGGAATTCTTTTCTCTTTGCTTCTTCATACTTTCTGGTCATCTCCTGTGTTCGAGAAGAAGATTCGGGTAGGTCTTCACTCGCTTCTTCTAAAGAAAGTTCTTTTGGAGCTTTACTTTTTTGGTAAGATTACCTTCTCCTGATTCTTATTCTGTTTAATCACTTTATTTCCTGGGACCTCAAATTAGGTGAACTCTACTATGAAATCTACCACTACTTGTCCTTTTTGAGAAGTCCTTGGTTCATATATGATATAATACTCCCCCAATTCCATAGCCCAGTACATTAATCTACCAGTTTTTTTTTGTTTAAGCAAAGCCTGCCTTATAAGCATATCAGTGTAAACTATGATTATATGGGCTTGAAAATGGGGTTGCATGCGTCTAGATGCTTTAATCAATGCCAATGCCAATTTTTCCAAACGAGTATATCTAATTTCTTCTGCTCGAAAAGCCTTGTTAGTATAGTAGATGGGTTTTTGAACTCCATTCTCTTCTCGAATTAATGTTGAACTTACTGCTGATTCGGAAACAGCTAAGTACATGTACCACTTTTCACCTGTGATTGATTGAGAGAGCAATGGAGGTGACCCCAATTACTTTTTCAATTCCCCGAAAGATTTTTCACATTATTCATTCCATTCAAAGCTTTTTCTGAGCACCTTGAAGAATAAAAGGAATCTATCTGTAGCTCTGTACATGAATCTGTTCAAGGCTTCTACTCTTGCAGTTAGTCTTCGCACATCTTTCTTACAAGTCAGAGATTTCATTTCAATTAGTGGCTTGATCTTGTCTAGATTTTCTTCAATTCCCCTTTGATTTACTATATACCTGACGAACATTCCCTCTTGCACTCTAAAAACACATTTGGTCGGATTCAGCTTCATCTAGTGTTTCTTAAGTTGATCAAAAGTCTGGCTGAGGTCGGCAATGTGATCAGATGCCTTTTTTATTTTTATAAGCATGTCATCTACGTGGACTTCCATATTCTTGCCTATCTATTCCTCAAACACCTTGTTGACCAACCTTTAAAATGTAGAACCTGCATTTTTCAAACCAAAAGGCATCACATTATAACAGTATATTCCTCAGGGGGTGATGAAAGAAGTGCATTACATATCCTTAGGCTTCATTTTTATCTGGTTATAACCAGAATAAACATCCATAAAGCTGAGAAGCTCAAGTCCTGATGTAGCATCCATAAGCAGATCTATTCGGGGAAAAGGATAGTGATCCTTGGGGCATGCTTTATTTAAACTCGTGAAGTCTACACACATTCTCCTCTTGTTGTTTTTCTTTTTTACCATAACTATATTGGCAACTAGTCTGGGTATTTCACTTCATTATCAAAAGCTTCTTTCTAAAGCTTTTCGACCTCTTCCTGTATGGCTGGGTTCTTCTCGAGGATGAACACTCTTTGCCTTTGTTTGACTGGTTTAACTTCTTTGCTTACGTTGTGCTCATGACAAAGGAAACTGGGATCTATCCCAAGCATGTCTTCATGACTCCAGGCAAACGCATTGCTTTATCTGTTTAAGGAAGCTCATTAGTTCCTGTTTAAGAATAGGATCCGATGTTGTCCCTATTTGAATGGTGCGTTCTAGTTTATCATCATCTAACACAATGCTTTCAGTTGGTTCCCCAATATGTCCCTTTACCAGCTCTGTTTCCTCTCTTGGATCGAAGGTTTCAACCTCAGATTCTTCATCAAGCTTAGGAGTATCCACCTGGAAGGTACTAGTTTTCTTATTTATTTCTTCCAAGTCTTCTTGCTCGACATAAGAATAATAACCTCCCGAGCTACTTTCTGATCACCTTTCACAATTCCCACACCAAAATTAGTAGGGAATTTTAGACGGTGATGAACAATGGATGGTACTTCTTTGAACTTCTTTAGCCCTACTCTACCCATGATTATATTGTAAGGTGAATGGACATTTTTATCCATTATAAAGGAATGTATCTTCTCTGTTCAGCTAGCTGACCAGGTGCCTATCATCACCTCCATTTTAATGGTTCCCAAAGGGAAGACTTTCTCACCTGCAAAGCCTATTAGTGGTTGATGATAAGGCTCTAATTGGCTAAGTTTAAAATCCAAGTTTCTGAAATAAGGATAGAACATGGTATCCATCGAGCTACCATTATCTACTAATACTCTAGAGACAATGATTTCAGCTTTTCTAACTTTGATTAACAGTGTGTCGTCATGAGGATACAGTACTCCTGAAAGGTCATTTTTAAAGAAACCAATTACTAGTTTGTCTTTTTTAACCTTACTTCGTCGATCTTCCTCAGTAAGGTTGATCCTCTGTATATACGAGCAAGCTTGTTCCTCATGGAAGTTAGATTTTATTTCTGTTGTATGATCTCTTCCTCATGCATCTCCTCCTGCAATCATTTGGCAATCAAAAGAACCAAAATTGATACAGAATACCTCACGTTCTGGTTGCCATTTTTTTAAGGTGATCAATATCATCGTCCTGGTCTTCTTCATGAGTTATTTTCTTCCCCTCTACGTCCTTACAATGAGACTTTGATTTATGCCGACCTCCTACATTGTTTTTCCGATCAACGTACTGATTCAATTTTCCTCTTTAGATGAAAGTTTCAATCTCATTTTGAAGATCTATGCAACGTTCCATCATGTGATCGTGATCCCTGTGAAATTTTTAGTACTTAATTTTGTCTCTCTTGGTTGCGGATCTTCTCAACTTCTCAGGTTGATGCACATCTTTATTATGCTTAATTTCTTCTGAAACATGGTGAACACCCATAGTTAGCGGAGTGTATTCATTGTACTTCTTGAGTCCCTCCAAAACTCCTTTATGTCTTAATTCCCTTTGTTCTCTGGGTTCGTTATGATCTTTCTTATCATTTTAGCCATAATTTTTTTTCCCGAGCAACGCTTGGCTGCCAATGCTTCCTTGACATTCATGATCTTTGTTATTTTATCCATCAATTCTGCCATTATCTTTAGAGGATCTTTAGCAAGAGTGTAATACAGTTTTTTAGGGAGTAATCCACCCATAAGGTCTGTTATTGCAGTCTTCTCCTCATAATCTACTACTTCTAGTTACTCGTTATTAAAATGAGTGATGTAATCTTGGTTCTCTCTCCTTATTTTTGTCTCACACTAAGTGTGTCACCCTTTTCACAAGCTTTTCTCCAAAGAAAAAGTTATTAATGAATATCTCTACTAGATGGTTGAAGCTAGAAATTTGTCCCCGGGGAAGACCATTGTACCAGATTTGGGAAGATCTGGTAATGGTTCCAGAAAATTCTCTACACCTCATTTCATCGGGGATGACATAAATATCAATAGATATTTGGTGTTGTTCTACATGGAGGACTGGATCAAATTTTCCATCATATTTATGCGTTACTACTAGAGCCTTAAACTTTGTTGGATTAGGGAAACCAAGAATTTCTTGCACAAATGGAGACCTTTTTACAAAACTTCTTTGTAGTGGGTTTCTTGGCTTCGCCATTTCTCCCAATCTATCTTCCAATCTCTGTATGGAGACTTTCCAGGCATCATTGGTAGCACCGTATTTATGAATTACAACTTTATTAGTTACCGAGATTTCTTCTTGAAACCGTGGCTCGATCTGAGAAACAGTTCGTTGGGCATTGGATCCAAATTGAGCCATGATTTCCCTTTGATCAGATGGTCATCTAGTATTTCCAAATCTTTCCCTTGGAACATTTATGTTCCCCATGGGTCCCAAATGATCAACGGGTTATGCTCGACTTAATCTTTCTAAGGCGCTTGGCATTTTGGGATAATAAGACTGCGTATGAAAAGATTCTGATGTCCTGAGTAATGAAGCTTACCATGGATGGTAAGAGACATCTCTTGCTGATATCGAGTGCCTGCGCCGACCACCTCTTGGTGGGGGTGGTGGCATATTTTCTTGAGAAGATAGAGCAAGTGCTCCAACTTGGAAGGGTTTGTGCAAGTTGCCTGATAGTATCTTGTATGGCCTCTAGGCCTCTTATAAGATCGGCCAGAATCCCAGTTAAATCATTTGTAAATGGAGGAGCAAAAGGAGCAGGCAGAATACCTTTGTTCCTGAGACTTGATTCAGGAATTTCAGCCATCTAGGTGTGTGATTGAGTGAGATCGATTAGAAATAACTTTTCCATAGATGACGCCAACCTATTGATGCAAAAACTAGACTAGGCTAATTAGTTTATCACAAATAAATAGAAATAAAAGAGACAAAAGATTTTTAAAGTGGTTCGTCTTTGATGAAAGAGCTTACGTCCACTATTGTGTATTGCTTTGGGATTGTTCAATTGCCCCTCTTTCCGTGCGTCTCCCTGTATGTAGGGTTTACGGTGTATTTATATCCCCTATGGGGTGTACAAGAGCTATAATATCAAAGGATAGAATGTCTTTATATCGTAGACATTTACATTTGTACAATCACACTAAAAGAAATTGTACATTTTGCTGCAAAAAAAATCATAGCCAAATGTTTAAATTTGGTTGCTAAAGATATTTGGCAACGATTTTTTTTTCATAGTAGTGTCATGTCCAAAGCCCCGTGGCTAAAGGTATATGAGAACGAAAATGAGTTTCGTGGCCAATAGTAGACTTATTGGCCACGAAAACAATCGTATCCTATTGTGTACCTTTCGCAAAGTTTTTTGTCATTTATATTTGTCAAATTTTTTTTGTAGCAAATAGCATAATTTCGTGGCAAATTGTCTCCCATATATTCTTAAAAATTCGTGGCTAAATAAGTTTTCAGTTTTTTCCACCACTCAAAATCATTGTAAATAGACTTTTCTAACACATCTCTCCACAAATAAAAATCGTGGCTAATAATATATATTATTATTTTTTTTTGTGGCTAATGTTATATATTATTCTTTTTTGTGACTAATGTTATTAGCATTTTTAATATTATTTTAACTATTATTACTAGTTTATTTTCATTCCAAATAGTTATCACAAATATCATTTTCATAATGACAATTAACTAATAACATTAATACTTTGCGACATTTACATGTTCATCCGCATACTCGAAAAATAATTAAAATGTAAAATCATGTTCACAAAGTACATCTATTTAAAATGCAAAGTATTATCAACATATTTTGGCCCCATCTTTGTGCCAAAAATTCCACGCATGTCATAATATCTAATTCCAAAAAAAGCACCATTTGTGTGCCAAAAGTTCCACTTAAAAGGCAAGTCATAATATCTGATAACAAAAGTTACCAAAAAAACTCACACAATGTCTAATAAGAAAAATATCGTGGTCGGCATAACATTCTCCTAAATTTTTCCTTCGGTTCGCCGCATCCAAATATGTTTTGCCAATAAGGGTCCTTGTCCCTTAATATCTGCAATTTATGATAAAAATTTATCAGTTAAGTTCTGTAAATAAGAATAATAAAATTAATATTTATTACTTGAATAGAAAAAGATCTCTCGAGTGACATACCATTGAACTAAAGATTATGTGGATTGCATTTCTCTCGAAATAAGCAAGGATAGAATGTTCTTATCAGATTCAGCTTGCTTATCTAAAATGGTGTCTATGAGTTCTCATTGAGAATACGCCTCCTCTTGTTGCTTCATTATCTCCTCACAAAGAGCTGCAAACTCCATCTCTTGAGATTTTAGGCGCTCCATCAACTCATGTTGAGCTCTAATAGACTCATTAACAACTTCCTCCAATTGTGCATTTTTTTTGTTGCAAAGATGTCTTAGAATTAGTTGGTTTGGGACCATGCCCAAGCCCATTAATATACCCTGATCTCGTCCCAAGAACTCGATCTACTATCTCATCTGGGATCAATAATGGACCCTCCTCAAACTCAAGGTTTTTCATCTCCCTCTGAGTAAAAGAAATACACAATTAGCATCTAAACATATTCAAAATTTTTAATTATTTTATAGCTAAAAAAATCAACATACTTTTCTTTATTTTAAATGAAAACCAATATGTTCAAACTTAATCTCGCCTTCTCCTACAACAAATATAACTCAACATAGCCTCTATTAAAATATTTTATATTTTAAAAAAAATCGACAGAGTTTCCTTTGTTTTTACATTAAAACCAACCTGTTCAATCCATTTAAAAATCAACTTCAACACAAAATAATCCGCCATACTTAATCCCAGCCTCCAAATCAACAAATAAAATTCAACATACTTAACATCCGCCTCCAATAACTAAACATACTTAACCCGATAAGATCACGGCATAAAATAAATCGCAATTTTCCTTACATAGATTTCTTCGGCTTCGGGAGACGTCCAATTCCCATTTTTACAATGGGTTTCTTTATAAAATTCGATCTTGTTAGGCTCAACACCACTAGCCACCTTTACTTTCTGTCAAAATATAATAAGTATATAATCAAAATATATATTTAAGGAGAAAACATTTGAATCTAAAGTAAAAAATATTACCAGTTCATGATGAACAACCACAAATGCCTTGGGTCCCTTGTTGTGCCTTACAGTTTGCTTTCCTTTATTGTTTTTGTTTATCTCACATCATTTCTACAATATATATAATAAAGTAGGAAACTAATGTATGTCATAAGAAGGAAAGATGATGTCATCGAATGAGTCTTTCATGTACTACCTATTTTGCCCTTGAAACATTTGAATTCCCTCTCCTTTTCACCTCACTAAATGATTCTCCCTCTCACTTTAATTCAAACACAAGGGTATTTTGGTCAAAATACACCACACCCACTTTAAACCATACCTTTCATTCTCAAAATCACGCGGATCCTCTTTCTCACCCTGTCTAACCCTAACCCCAAACAAAAATCCTCACTGAATGTGCTGACGAACAAACTCAACCTAATGAACAAACCCCCAAACTCTATTTCTTATCAAACCTTGGTTTTGATGGTCCAGATGTGTTGATTTAGATCACTAAGTTTCTGTTAATGAGAGGCTCAATTAAAGGTAATAGATCTATGTTTTTTTAAAGAAATTTTCATTATGTTATCTTTTTTCATAGTAGTAGTTTGAATACGAAGAAGCTTTATAAATGTTGAATCTGGATCTAAACTAAAAAGAAGCTTTATAACCGTTGCTTTAACAGCTCACAGATCGACTTATATCTCGATTCATTTAGAGTTTTGAACATACTTTGTTTTGTTTATTTTTGTTACAGGAACAAAGGTTGGCCAGTTATTTTTTATTGGGTTCTGTGGAGGTGATAAAAAACAGGCACAATTTTTTCCCCTTTCTTTTATATACGTGTGTGTGTTATTAGTTTGATTTACAATGATTTTTTTTATTTTTGTTTTTAAATTGAGCAATGCATTATTGACCATTGATTTGGTTTGTGCTGAATAATTTTGGACCATTGTTGGCAAATGCTTCAGCTCCGCACTCCTACACGCATTACATTTGGACAAAGTTGTGACATATCTTCCAGTTTAAGGCTTTATGATTTTGTTAGTGTGTTTGTACTTAACTAATTTTGGTTTCCATTTATATATCCGTCAACTAATTTTATTCTAACCGTGTTTTCATTCTTGGTTATATTCGGGTCTGTAGAGGTTTGGGGATTTCATTTTTATGCCCCTTTTATGTACTTTTTTTTTTTTATGTTTTTTGAGCTTTTTTGAAATTTGGATTTGTTTTATTTTCAATTATAAGCATAGTTACTCATAATTTTTTAAGAATTTTCAACAGGTATAGTTGAACTTGCTACAGGTTTACCCCACCAAACTTCAGGTCTCCGTGTAGGTATGAATACATTCGCCAATTTTTGCGATTTTGTTAACACATTAATCTTAATAAATTATACGTTTTCTTGATTAATTTTATTTTCGAGGTTTAAGAATATAATTTGATATTTATTTTTTTTTGTTTGTTTTATGGAATGGAACTTTATTATTATTTTGTTGGAGAGTCGACGACGGAAAATGGTCCAATATGCTTGAGAGTTTCATTTCCATATGTGTTGTGCGCGAAACATGAGTCACAAATACTTGACCTTAAGTCAGTAGCAATCCAACACATGATATCCTTATGATTTGATTTAATATTAACTCTACTAAATAGTTTTTTGTTTGATTTCTATATTGAGAAATTATACAAATTAAAAAACTATCTTAATGTTTCAATTGTGTTTTCACTTTTGTATCTAATTGCCTAATTTTTTGGTTTTAAGAGCATTTCAAATTGTCTAACATGTTGATGAGAATACTAAGAATAGAATTTCAAATCGTCCCAAATTGAAACTCGCTCACATTTTCTTCATGACAAATTGCATTGCCAATTCCTTTAACATGTTGATGTCTCCCATGTAATCAATACAGCTATTTTCATGTTGATTGTGAGTTTTTTTTGTGTGTGTTTGTGATCGGCGACTATGCACACCAGTAGTGTTTTCAACCTCAAATTGCAAATTGCTGAGACACAAACTCACAATCAATATGCAAATTGCTGAGCAAAACTCCCAAATTTCATTCAAAATTGTAAAAGTATTTATCATATGTTATGGGATATATCAGACATAGGATGAGTCCCAAATTATAAAAATATCATATCTTAGGTGATTGGTTGAGTGCATTAGGCAAGAGTTATATCGCAGACATAGGATGAGTTTCAATGTTGCTCTTCCAATTAGTTGAAATTGATGTCTCACTAAAGTTTTTAATTCTCCATATACAAATACATATAATATTAGATTAATCAATTAATTATTTAATTACCTCATTACAGGTTCAAAGTGAGAAGTCTGTGCTTCTAGAGGATGTTTATGATAATGTACGAGGGTCTCACACACTGTTGTTAGTATCTTTCTAACCCAAAAGGAATGATTTTTATGATATGGGTTTTAATTTGGGGCTAAATGCAAGTATTTTCCTAATTTTGATTAATACTATATCTTATTTTTTCCATGATAGGACCCTATATCAATTGCATGACTGTTCCTCTATCTCTGTCCGGACTAAACATTTGCAAGGTCGTAAGTTAAATTGTGGCTTCTCTAAATCGTCCAATAATTGAAGCTCAACCCAACAATTTGTTTTTCTTGAATGGAATTTTTTTGTTTAATTCAAATGAGGTTGGAAACGTGGACGAAAGCTATTGTTATGTATTCTGGATCACTCCTATTATCTTTGTTTGTTAAATTCCTATATTATCATAGGCATTTTTAAATAGGGGTTTTTACCAATTAGTCCCGTTTACTGAGTATGTAGTTCAATAGGTCCTAACATCTTTTTTTTGTTCCATCAGGTCCCATGAAAGAAGATTTTTGTTCCAATAGGTCCCATTCGTAAACACACAGTGAATATTCACTGTATGCACAAATGGGACCTATTAAGGAAAAAATATTGTGACAGGACCTAATAGGAAATATTCCATTCAAACAGGACTTAATAGGAAGATCCCCTTTTAAATAAAGCAGGACTCGATTCAATTTGGGGCATGTTGATGGGTTTTAGTTAGTCCATATGCATTTGTTACAATAATGAAAATAGGTGTAAATCTTTTTATTTTCCATTTTATGTTATTAAATACCAATATCTTATGGGACGTGTTGTGTCTACAAGGTGTTAGGAACAACGTATGGGCGTACCATAAGCATGGTACAATTAGGTACAATAAAGGGTCGTGTCAAGGAGAAGAGAAATTTATAAGTTATGATTATCTTAAGTGAATTTTTCTTTTGTAGGAACTGAGCAGATCGATTATAAGTTTGTTCATCCAGTTTGTTAATGTAGGAGTAGAGGAGCTGAACAATTGTGGTGATAACTTTGAGTATTATTCTAGCTGCTGGAGTTATCGATGTCGGTATTTAGGTAACTTGCTTCTCAATTTTTTCTATCTGTATTTGTGGTTTCTTTTTCAAGTTGTATTTTTAGTTTATGATGTATTCATAGTTTCTTCTGTTTCTCCCGTCTCTATGAAGGTATTTATGAATTATTTTTTCATGCAAGGAGGTTTATATGTTTAGGCACACTGGATTAGTTGACAGTACAACGGATATATTCAATTTCTTTAGGTTTTTTATTGTGTGCTTATTCTTTGTTTGGCTGGTGGGTGGGTTCATAAGATTTGTGCTTTGACATTGGTTGATGCTCTTACCCAGCATGTGAAGATCCATAGGCCTCTGCATCTGCAAGTCGTGATAATTCTTCTTGAAGAGCATGTGCAATTACCTCATCATTCTTCACATTCATATGCTTTAAGTTGCAGTAACCTTCTTTAACCTTCTCAATTACAGACAAGTCCTTATCATGATGAGTCGTAGTGCCAGGAGAACCATCAAGAATAGTGCAAACATCAAGAAGGCGGTGGAGACCCAACCTAATTACATTAGGATCTGTAGTCATCAACTTATTTTCATACAAAGCTTTGACCCATTCGATTCGAAAAGTAAATTATGTACGAGTACTATTTAAACATTTCAGTATATGAAGATGATTTCAGTAAGCAGTGGCTGCCCTTGGCCATCATCTAATGAAGAAAGTCCCACGACTGATCATAGCGATACATTTTCTAAGGAGGGGTTGTGGGAACAACTAAATGTTACTAGAGATGCCTCAGACTATTTTTGGTACATGACAGATGTTAACATAGCATCTGATGAAGGGTCTAAAGAATGGACAGTATCCTGTTCTAACTGTTATGTCAGCAGGCCATTCGGTGCATGTTTTCATCAATGGTCAATTATCAGGAACTGTTTATGGAGGATTAGAGAATCCAAAAATAATATTTAGTGAGAATGTGAAATTAAGAGATCGCATCAATAAGATTTCTTTGATAAGTGTAATTGTGAGTATTTCTAATTTTAGCGTGCATTATGAGACGCGAAATACTGGATTTCTTTGCCCAGTCACATTGAAGGGTCACAATGAGAAATGCCAAAGTAACTGAGGACAACCCTCTCAGAGATGGTATCATGTTCCACTCTCATGGCTGAAACCAAGTGGGAATTGTCTTCAATATTTCTTTAACACACTAAGGTAAACAGTATGCCTTAAGCAACATCAATATTATCTTCAATATTGCTTTAACACACTAAGGTAAAAAAAAGTCACTGAAAGTACTAAAATAATTATCATATAGATATTCAGTGATATTTTTTCAACATATGTAAAAAACTGTTGCAAATATATACTTCTACAAGTATACGTTCTTATTATTAAAAAATGTATTATCTCCAACTATTAGAGCTGATATTTTTAAATGCATAATGATTAGAAAAACCAGGTTAGCGAACAAATGCATATTTATTTTTATTCAGTGTTAGAAGTGATTGTCTCAAAGGTATTAGTCAGGTCTGAATTCATGGTGAGTTTTGTCTTGATTGTATACATTACCAAATTCTTGAACCTACAGTTTATTTTGTAAGTTGTGTTATCAAGCCTTTTTTTGGTACAAGTGTTTCTTTATGCTACTCTTAATTTGCATTTATTTTAGTGGAAAACCACTTTTAATGTTCCATTGCATTGATTAATGTTGTGAATCCTTTGATTGCGGTCCTACCTGCTTCAAGATTCCTTTGTACATCATAATCGGGGCCTTCTTACCTTAAGCATTGGCGTAATTATAAGCACTTAAAGATGGTCCGGCCCTGCAATAATGCATTAAAAATTGACACGGTAGTGGTTTGTAATAAACATATACATTTACATTTGCAAGTCAACCGGAACAGTATTAATTTAGGCGGGGAAGAAGCTTCTTCCTTCCTATTGAGCCTCCCACCAAAAAAGCTCCAACAGCGCCTCAACCCCTTAAGCTAACTAAAAAGGATCCAAATAATCTTTGAACCCAAAGGCATCTGGTTAGACAGGGACTCATTGAACCCTCTGAATAAAATGTTACAGTGAGCAATCTCATGAAATCTCTTGCCTCAAGAGCAGCCCCGGATCCAGCCGATATTGAAAAGGAAATTAGAAGCGCATTTA
This sequence comes from Sambucus nigra, assembly GCA_949130495.1. NCBI lineage: Eukaryota > Viridiplantae > Streptophyta > Magnoliopsida > Dipsacales > Adoxaceae > Sambucus > Sambucus nigra. The sequence continues at coordinate 176,703 of CASBWL010000221.1, forward strand.
CTGAGGGTGAACAAGCTCACGCGGACCGTAATACTGCACTAAAGTTCACAGACGCTGAACATTGTGAGAAGAAAGAGCGAAAGTTATTTGATAACCCAAGGACTTTAACACTCGAGAGAATCGGTTGACAGAAAGTTGTTTTATTATGTGGAAATTTTGATATTGTATTATGATGTAGTGATTTTTTAATAGAATATTCAGAGAACTATAAATTGTTAGTACTTGGTTTTTATTTTAGGTTCCATGTTTATTAGTTTGTGATCTAGGGTGATGTTGGCTAGAAATTATTGCAGTCTTTATTTGAATTTGATTATATGTTCAAGTTTTATGTTAGTATTTGTATAATTGTAATTATGGATGATGCTTATACGAGGTCCAAGATGGACTATTATTATTATTGTTGGGAGTATTTTTTTTTAAAAGGGAATAGTCCTATAAACAAAGGGGATATTGCCCCACATTTCTAAAATCCTTAGATGTTGTAAAAGAACTTTAGGACTTGGATAAATTTTTTATGGATATAATGTTGTTTATATGAGGTTCAAGATGTACTATATCTATTGTCATGGATATTTTTTTATTTCTTAAATAGGGCGGGTCATTATATAAATAAAGAAAATTTTGCCCAATAATTTTAATTTGTTCACAAATCTTCGTGTTATACAATAGTTAACAATTAGTAGGAGATCTGTGATGAATTAAACGTCGTGAATAGTTATATTAACATATGGAAATTTTTTCAAATTGTTTACAATTATGTGTTGTAAGAAAAGTTTTTGACAAAATAGGTTTGTACCATGGTGTATGTATACATGTTGAACTCGCATGTTGGGTCCTATGAGATTTGGAAAAACTATTGAACTCGCATGTTTGTGTGTGGTATATTCGAATCCTCATAGAAGTGATGCCAAAGAGAACACTAGAAACACTGTTGCTTTGATTTTTTCCGGTCTAATCTACTTTCAAGGGATGTGTTGTATGGAAACTAATTATTATGTTAAGTTTGTAAGTGGTGATGATATTGAGTTGGTAGTCAAGTGATGAGGATTGAATATGTTTAAATATGTATATAAAAAATTTCAAGTTGTCACCCTCACATGCCTAAATGCTTTCGTATTCATTTATGTTTTGTTTTGTTAATTTGTTTTTACAAAAAACAGGAAGAAAATAAGGTTTTTTTAAGGTAAAACAAAATGAATACAAAATTACAAGCAATATAATATATTAGTGTATAGGTTGTTTCAAGCATTCCAGACGTGCTTTTTATTAGTTGTTTCATTCCATGTGTAATAGAAGTGAAAAAAAATCTTGGGAATCCATATCTGACATATACTCGGCATATAATTGTTTCATTTAGCTTGAAACGTAGTTAAAACTTGATACAACCTGTATTTTTATGGCATTTTAGTTTATTCTTTTTCATATTTAGAATACATTAACTCACTGAATTGTATATAGATTTGACAATATTTACATATAGTTTTCATGGTTTACTTTTTAGTTAAAGAAATTTTTATGAATGGACCACATGATTCGTAGTTGAGAAAATTATCGTTGTGCCTTCAGGCACGGGCATACCCTAGTATATATATATATATATGATGAATCATTAAATCAAATATAAAAGTTGTCATATTAGATTATTAAAATAATTGAAATAACCTTGTACCTTATATTTTGGATCACCAAATAAATCACACAATTCGTGCCAATTTGCCTCGGTACAGCTACTATGTGGATTTGCCCATGCCACCTCCTTTGACTCAAATGTCAAATAATATTGATGAAGCTTACTTCTTTGATCCCTACTCCTCCCTTTTATTAACTCTTCGCAACTTCATTTTCCATGTTCATCCAAGTCAATTACAAATCTCTCCTATAAATACAAAATATTAATTAATCAAGTTAAACATAAATTTATAATACTTATAGTCATAGGACTAAAAATATATATACTTACACTAATTCTATCAAAAGCATCATTATTATCAAGCTCACTAAGTGCTTTCCATTTAGTTGGCGCCCATATAAGATTTCGAGTTATAATCCCTATCTCACGGAAAGTTTGGAAGATTGCTCATGCTCAAGAGGCCTTTCTTTTTCTTCAGAAATTTCTATCCACGTCTTTTTCCCAGTTTCTTTGACCATTTTTTCCAACCCTCTACCTTTAGTAGGTCCACGAACTCTTTGTTTCACCCTAGTTGAGGCTATGTACATGCATTGATTAGTACACTAATATAAAACTAAACATCACATTGATATAAAGAATGCAACAGTAATCTTTTTACTATAATAATCATCAACCAAAACTATAAATGATTTGAAGGAGAATAGGAACAACCATTTTCATTAATTAGTCTCGGATACAAGTATAAAAATGTGTAATGAAATTGGTATCGAGTATAAAAAAGTGTACTGAATTGAGAGTTTGAAGGAGAATAGGAACAACCATTTTTTTTCTGATTTAATCTCCATTTTCTCTGATTTGGGTTCAAACTCCATTTTCTCTATTTGAACTTTGAAGTTTAACTAAGGGAATGTTAGATCAGAGGATAATTTCAAGCTTTCTTCAAGTCTTACCTTGAGATGTTATTCATATACATATCCCGGACTTATTCCTATTAAATGAGTGGCGATATTCCTATTAACCCGAGCGATACATGAGTGTTTTTAAATTTAGTCTATAATATAGCTTATAAATTTACAATATTATAATCATTTTAAAAATTCATATTTCTTCTGAACATGTAATTTATGTTTAGAAACTAGGTCTCGAATAAAATGAAAGTTGATTTTGACATGTTTGGTACATGCATGAAACAACAGATGTACCGAGAGATAGGTGGAACCATGATTGTCATACCACATGATGGGGAGGGATGCGAGGTGGAATGTCAAGTTTAGTGAGTAAAGACAATAACCAAATTATTTAGATGCATGAGCCATTGCTTTATATTTAGCTTCAGTAGAGGACCAGGAAACCAGTTTTTTTCTTTCGGATTTTCTAATATATAATATTAGAACTAAGGTAGATGGTGAATCCACCGCTGGATTTGCGATCATCAATGCATGCAACGATGTTTGAATTATTAAATGCATGGAGCTGAAGTGAGGATAATTTAGTGAGACAAAGCATGTATGATGCGATGATGTTTGATTGAGGTAGAGAATGATGCGCTTGACGAGGGCCCAATGAGTGTGTGTAGGTGTGTGCATAAATTGGCAAGCCTTTTTTACAACAAAGGTAATATTAGGGTGAGTGAGGGTGACAAACTGGCTCCAACATCTTGGTGGTAAGGGGTAGGGTCGGGTAGGGGCTGCCATCATTTTGGGATAGTTTTAAATTGGTAACAGTGGGAGTGGAAAGAGATTTGGATCTAGAGATGACATAGCGGTGGGGGAGGTCTTGGATGTAACGTTGTTCGGAGAATAGAAATCCATTGGGAGTGGGTAGGATTTCAATGTCGAGAAGCTAGTGAAGATGACCAGGATTTTTGAGAGATAATTCATGCCCCAACGAGGTGATGAGGGATTAAATTTGGGTGGGGTTGTTCTTAGTGCTGAGTATGTCATCTACATAAATGATGAGATACATTATATGGCCACCAGATTTGTAAATAAATATGGAAGAATCAATTTTGGAGAAAATAAAATGGTGAGTGGTGAAAAATTGGGTGAGGTCACGCTTAAGGAGGTTGTTTGACTACATAAAGAGAGCGGTGCAGTTTTCACACAAAGTGAGGATGCATGGGGTCTTTAAAATTTGTTGGTTGATAAATAAAAACTTCCTCATTAAGTTGTTCATGTAAGAAGAAGTTATTGACATCGAGTTCTAAAATAGTCCAGGTTTTAGAGATGCCAGTAGAGAGGACAGTTCAAATGGTATTAGCTTTAAAGACGGGGATGAAAGTTTTAAAAAGGTCCATGCCATATTCTTAGTGAAAACTATTAGCCTCCAAATGGGCTTTATAGTGGTTAATGGAGCCATCAACTTTACATTTAATATGATATGGCCATTTACATCCTATTATGTTCATATCCAGAGTGGGTGGGATAAGATACCACGTGTGATTTTGAATGGGTGCATTGAGTTCTTGAATAATGGTGTGACACCAACGTGGGTCCTTAGGAAATTATAAAACAATTTTGTGAGGTGAATTTTATGGTGGTATTATGTAGGGTTGAATTTGAGAGAGTTGAGGGTTATTGATTGGAGAGAAGAGTCATGGGGTGAGACTGTGTGGAGGTATTAGCTTGTAATATATATACTAGGATATGATGATTAACTTGGTTAGAAATGTGACGAGGAATAGGACCAAGGTCAAGGGAGATTTTGATGTTAGGTGGGTTGTTGGCTGTAGGTTGTGGGGCGTGAATAAAATATGTCAAGGCATTAGGTGGGGGTGAGATTGGTGGAGAACCTAAGTTGTTTCGATGGGGTGTAGAGGGATAATTTGGAAAGTGAGGTGGGGGAAACACAGTAGGGGAAGATGCCCATGGTGAGGATATGCTGGATCAGGTGTGGGAGAGGTGATTAGATTGTTTAGTAAATGGGAATTGGGATTCATCGAAGCAAACGTGGTGTGCAGTATATACACATTGAGTTTGGAGATTCATGAAGCAATAACCATGGTGGTTAGTTGCGTACCATAGAAATACACATGGTAGGGAGAAGGGGTCCATTTTGTGGTGATTATAAGGGCGAATGTACGGAAAACATGGATAACCAAAAGTTTTAAAAAATGAATAATCGAGAGATTGGGAATAAATGATTTGGAATGGTAATTTTTTTAAAAATGACCTAGAGGGCATGCGATTGCTGAGAAACACGGCAGATTGAAATGCATAGTGCCAATATATTTGTTTAACAGAGGTGTGAGACATGAGAGTGAGCCCGATTTCGGCGTTGTGACAAGAATCTTCAAGACAATCCGCGATTTCTCGAATCTCCAAGACTCTTTCCAATCTCTTAATGGACTCCATTCATTATGAGTTTTTATATCCAGATATTGCCATGGTTACATATCTGAAACCAAGCAAAAATCATAAAACAATTAATGAATCTCTTGAACATAGACCAGATTTCATTTGCATTGCTGAGCCTAAAATGGACTATTATCATTCTTTTCAGAAATTATTTAACTCTATTGCTATGGACTTTCTTTGTACTAACAATAGAGATGGTTTACAACCAAACTTATGGATTCTCTACTCTGTGAAGATCAATAAACCAAATGTAATTGATGTCTCTAAACAGAACATTACCTATACATCCATCATTGATGGAGTCTATGCTTATTATACCGTGTCGATTCGTGTTCATGTCGTGTTATATCGTGTTCGGGTCTTATCAAATTTGTGCCTAAAAATTGACTTGTTTATCGTATGAAAAAATCAAGGATGTTGTAGTTACAGTTCCTGGTGAGTTTATTATAAAATTACATCTTAAAATAGTACCACTTTCTTAGAATGAGTGACTGCATATGATTTCATGTAATTTATGACTAATTTCAATGCATTCTTCAACATATTTAATTGTACCTTCACTGCTAACTAGAGCGTCATTTGTTGGGCGAAAGGAATGTGTGGAATCTATTGGTTGTGCATCCCGTAGAATAGATTGTTGCACATCTTGTATATCAGTAGACTGCACATATTCTACATCATTTGTCCCTATACTTGATCTAGATGACCTGAGACGCCCAAAAGACCCCGGTGCCATGCTAAATTATCTATAAGAAAAGAAAAAGATCAAGTTATAATGTGAGTAGATAGTAATTTTTCCAAAATATGAAATTTCAAATTCAAGCGTAAGGTACAATCCCATATTATACCAAACATGATGCATAAAAAATGCATATACAAATCACATGTAAATGATGGAACATATAAGTACAAATAAATACATTTCATCAAAAGTTAGATTGGACTGAAATGAGATTTGTATGAAATTAAAATTACATTCCCCTATTGCCATCGTATATAAATGATGTAACATATAAGTAAAAATAAATCCATTTTTAACATATGAAATTAAAATTACATTCTCCTATTGCCATCAACACATCAATTTATATCAATTTCGTCACTATCACTATAAACGAGATCTTCCTCATCATCATTACCGTCACACACGAAATTATTTTCATCAGCTACAACTCCAACGTCTAAGTCTACAACAGTTGCATCAACATTATCAACATCCACATCATTTCTATGCAACACATTAATATCAACTTGGTCAACTTCAATAACCCGAGATGGTACATTCTCCTGGTAAACTAAACTTTCATCCCCTTCCGTAACACAGATGTCTGTTCGTTCCACATTTTGATCATATAAGTGTCTATGCTGAAACTCTTGAACAACTTTCCAATTTTTTCCCAACTTTGTGTCATCGACATAAAAGACTTGTTTCGCTTGAACGGATAGCACATAAGGATCACACTTATACCACCTATCATTAACGTTGATGCTTGTGAACTATTCGTCTATTTGTATTCCTGACCTTTTCTTCTTATCAACTTCAAACCACTCACACTTAAAAAGGATGACTCGATTTCCTTTGATGAATTCCAATTCAACAACTTCTGTCAACATGCCATAAAAGTTGATCTCTTCATTCTCATGATCCCCTTTTACCAACAAACTGCAGTTTTGACTTTTTTGACAATTATCACGATCCTAAATGTGAAACCTAACTCCATTAATAATGCAACTCATATACTTCCTTGATCGTATATCAGGACCACACGCTAATGCATATAGTTGTTCCGTAGCTTCTGGATACTTTAGGTCATACAAATTTCCCATCTATTAAGAAAATATATGGATAAGTCAAAAGTGAGAAAAAATATTATATTTATTTATTTAAGTGATAATAAAATATTCTCGTTCAACTTACTTGTGCTTTGAACCAAGAAGGAAATTCTTTCCGTTCTCTCTCCTCCAAATTCAAGGGGCTTTCTTTCTTAAGTTCTTCCATGTGTTGACTATATTAAAAAGGTATAATTGAATTTATTAAGCTCGTTACTAATTAAAAATTTATTTAAAATAAATAATGACTCACTCGATATATGTCGCAACTTCCTCACAATTATTCAACGTATACCAACTCATCATTTCAAGCTCGGCCCCGGTAAGAAAATCATACGAATACGCCCCAAAAAGACGCACTTTTTTAGTGAACACATCCAATCCATCCTCTTGAGTCTCTCCATCATAAATTCGTTTCGCACGATTGAATTTCGTTTCAATTCCATTAAGATACATAGAACAAAATGTTAAGTTCGTTAACAATATATGCTTCCGTTATGGAACCTTATGGGTGGGCATTATTACGAACATAACCCTTAAGCGTTCCTAAGTATCTATACATATAAAATGTCACATTATGTCAAAATAAACCCACAAACTACAACACAAAGTACACGGTAATGACTAAATATATATAAAAATACACCTTTTAATTGGATACAACCACCTATATTGAACTGGTCCACCGAGCATAGCCTGTCGCGATAAATGAATAGCTAAGTGGATCATTATATCGAAAAATGCCGGTGGATAAATCATTTCAAGTTTGCATAAAATTAGGACGATGTCTTTTTCCAATCTTCTAAGTTTTTCATCATCTAACGTCTTACAACACAAGTCATTAAAGAACATCCCCAATTCAACCAATGTGGTATATACATCCTTAGGCAAATATCCACGAGCACTTATAGCCAACAATCGTTGTAACAGAACATGACAGTCATGACTTTTTAGTCCCGATACCTTACCGTCACTAAAATTTACACATCGAGAGATATTGGAAGCATAAGAATCAGCAAACTAAACAGATCTTAGGAACTCGCAAAACCCCTATTTTTCCAACTTCGAAAGGGTATATGATGCTGGTGGCATCATATATTTATCACTATTCCGCTTCAAATATAACTCCTTTCTTATTTTCATATCCTTTAAATATTGTCTCGATTTATACGTGTCTTTTGTTTTCCCTTCGATGTTTAATAATGTTCCAAGTATACTCTCACAAATATTTTTCTCAATGTGCATGACATCAAGATTATGGCACAACTTCAGTGTCTCCCAATGCGGCAATTAGAAGAAAATGCTTTTTTTGGTCCAATTCAGCTCTTCGGGTGTACGTTTTTGCTTCCTACTGTCTGAGTGTTTCCCAGGGATACAATCATTAAGATAATTTAATTGTTTTAACACTTCTTTCCCATCAAACTCTGTAGGCTTTGAATGAAGCTCCTGCATGCCATTAAATTTTTTGCTCTTTCGCCATTTATGGTTTGGCTCCAAATATCGACGGTGGCCCATATAACAAATCTTACTTCTTAATTTATGTGAATAAGTATGCTTATTACAAGTAGGACATGCCATGTATCCTTTAGTGCTTCGTCCAGATAAGTTACTGTAGGCTAAAAAGTGATTTATTGTCCATAAAACCGCCGTATGCATTTGAAATGTCTTTCCTGTAGACGCGTCATATATCTCCAACCCAACATCCCATAATTCCTTCAATTCATCAATCAATGGTTGTAAATACACATCGATGTCCTTAGCAGGTGCCTTTGGTCCAGGAATGAACAATGACATTATGAAAAATTATTCTTTCATGTATTTCCATGGAGAGGTAAGTTATAGGGCATGACTATAACATGCCACATGCTATATGAGTTGTTCATGTTACCAAACGGGTTGAACCCGTCGCTTGTTAGGCCAAGCCGGACATTATGAGGGTCTAGAGAGAACTACTCATGCTCCTTATCAAATTCCTTCCAAGCATTAGAGTCAGCGGGATGTCTTAACACATTGTCATTTGCGCACTTCTCTTTGTGCCACCTCATATCCTCAGCTATTTTTTTTTAAATAAACAATCTTTTGAGTCTTGGTGTTAGCGGGAAGTAACGAAGCACCTTATGTGGAATCCGCTTACCCTTTTCGTTATTGATCTTTTATCTAGACTCCCCACATATTGGACACTCTTGAATATTCTCAAATTCCTTCTGAAAAAATGAACAATCATTTTTACAAGCATGAATTAACACATATCCTAATCCCAAATCACGCAAAATGCATTTCGCCTCATAATATGATTTTGAAAGGGTCTCGCCATCCAAAAAAGCTTCTTTCAATATCTCGAGCAACATGTTAAGTGATTTATCACTCCAATGATTAATTACCTTCAAGTGTATAAACTTGATAAGAAAATCTAATGTAGAGAATTTTTTACAATTGGGATAAAGTTCACGTTCAACATCACTAAATAATTTTTCAAAGCTTTTCTTCTCCCCACCATCAACATCTATGGGAGAATCACCACAAGACGAATCAACTGGACCACTAGCATCTATGAATGTTCCTCTATGCACATCTTCTAACATATCATGCATTTCGTCACCATTATCCTCTTCATTGTCTGTTATCTCTTCATCGACATCATCACCATCTACATCGTCATTTGCACTATCATACACCAAGCGTTCAGAGTGCTCTCCATGATATATCCACTGAGTGTAAGTTGTGCAAAAACATTTCGAAAACAAGTGATCCTCCACTTCATCAATGTTTTTAACATCAAGATTCAAGCAATCGCAACACAGACATCTAGTTTCATTTTTTTACCCCATATGCTTCTTCGCAAATCGAATGAATGTTCTAACTCCCATCACATGTTTCTCACAAAATCGATCATTTTCATGCATGCAACTTTTATCCATCTAATTTTAAATAAAATAACAAATGAAACTCAGTTTATTTACACAAATATATGTGAGAACAAGACCATATATTTTGTAATGTTGATTTTAGGCATGTTGAAAGCGTGTACTATATTCCAGTCATGCTAAAAAAGAATGCATATGGAATCGTATCGACCTCAGAGCAGTTATAACTTTAAAAGATAAATCAAAGTACGTACATATGGGAATTATAAATCATAGAAATAAATATTAAACTCTATAGTGTGAATTATGAATTACGAATGTTTTAAAATCTAGCCTCATCTCAATCACGGATATACTTCTGTTCTATTTGAAAACTAAAATCAATTAATACACATGATGATCATAAAATATTTTGAAACCATTCATATTATGCTCTCAAACAAATTTTAAAACCAAACGTTGAATTCTAACCTAAGTTTCTAAATCTTAAATTAAAATTTAGAAAGTTCTAAATCAAAGTTTCATTACATAAATTCTATAAGTTTAAATTTTGTTTCATGCATTATGTTATGTGTATATGTGCACATATTGTGAACATATAAAACAACACAGGGGGCGGGGGGCTATACATAACACTAGACAAAGGACAATATAACTACTTTTTAATCCATCTAACGCATGTAATGGCCTATATATTATTCAAAATGGAAAATTAAAGTAGATACGATATACGCGAGTATAATCGACATTCAAATACGTTTTATAGGGTCTATCATCATATAGTTCCAATTGCAAAGGTTCCATAGGGAGCAATATCAACCATTAATTATTAAATGTAGCTTCATTTAGGGATAAATCATGGGAGACAACAAACTTTTCCTTTTTAAATGATGATTGGTGTATATGTTTACATAATAATAACCTCATGGCACCCTCAACTAATAATTCTCAACTATTAAAACTTGAAAATAAATTTATAATGTTTAATTACAAATTTAGAAACATTTACCGATTTATTTTGGTGATTTAGAATCATTTACAGAAAATTTAGAATCGTTTACAGAATTTGTTTACACAATGAGAGATATGTCTAATTATTGAACATCTAAGTGGTAACCTTATATAAAAAATTATCTCAAGGGGTAAAAGTAAAAAATTATCAACACTAATAGTCTTGGCATCCCTGTTTAAGTTTCAGTCCAGATGTTTTCCCTCCAATCTCAAACTGGTCTTATTTTCATTCACAAATACCACCAGGTAGCTAATCAAGCTAGTTTTATTGGGCAGCAACAATTAAACCACTTTGGGAATTAGATACATTTGCGATTATATATTAGAACATTCATCCCAATACAACAGTAATTAGAATCTACAAAGGAACAAAAAATTGTGTTCCACATTAAGATTGATATATATATATAAATAAATAAATAAATATATGGTAAGAATGAGAGGTGAAATTCTAGAATCAGCCACCCACAACGTTAATCATTGGCACTGGCAACCTGTAAAATCAACCACAATGCTAAAACTTGGTTAATTTTTTCTTGCAAATTTATTAAGAAGAAAGTGCACAGAGACTGTTGGTTATGTAAATAAAAATTCATTTGACTATGCAATCTATTATAGAGTATTCTAAATGATTCTAAATTTAGAAAATATAACAGAGGATTCTAACTGATTCAATCTATAATAGAGGATTCTAAATGTTCAATTTATTAAGAAGATAGTGCCAATTGAGTTGGATAGTCACACTATAAAAATAAACAATGAAGAAAATATTGGTCGGTCAAAACTTCATATTGTTATAAATAAGCAAAATTTTGAATAGGTAAATGAATGCAAGACCAATTTAATGGAAAGGAAGTTGAAGAGATCAACATGAATCTAAATAATTTAAAAGCGCCAATAATTCAAGAACAAAAGAAAGACCATTTTTTGAACTTTGGTGTGCGCCTGTGTGTGTGGGAGAGAAAAAGAGAAGGAGTGAGAATTACCTTAAGAGAGTGCAGGCGAGCGGCGGTGGAGCGGTGGTACAGCAGTGGCGTAGCAGAGGGGAAGAAGTCGGGGGAGGGAAAGGAACCGAAAGAGGGCAACGAGGGTTGGGGAATGGTAACGTGGTGTTTTTTTAGGTTTAGGAATTATTTTTTTATGTTTTGACCCTAAAATATACTTTTGGCAACAAAAATATTTTGTAACAAAATACTAAATTAATTACCAACGAAATATTTCATGGTGGGTTCTAATTATTGCATTAGAAAAACATTCGTATTTTATATCTTGTGCGGGAAAAAATGGCGCCAAATTTTTATTGACAATTTGACAACGAAATTTTCTATTTCATGGCCAATGTTTAATTAATGACCACAAATTAAATTTCTTTGCTAAAAGTGATCATTTAGCCACGATATCATCTTTGTAGCCAAATAAATCGTTGTTAAATGTAATATTTGTTGTAGTGACAACTATTGGTGTTTTCATGTCATCGTTGGCCGGCATCCTTCGTGTTGGTCGGTATTCTTAGAGTTGGTCCTCATTCCATCTATGATGACTAGGATTAATCCTCCATTGTATAACACGTGTCAGTATCTGAATGGTCCATGTAAATGAATAATTTTTGGTATCAACAGTAGCTATTTCTATTAACATTCGAACGGACGTAATTCTTATAATCGATGAGTATGTGTCGAAGTAATCCAACCCTTCCTTTTGCCTATAGCCTTTAGCTATAAGTCTTGATTTACATTTATCAATTGATCCATCGACCTTCAATTTCTTTTTTAAGATCCATTTGTAACCTAACAGTTTAGAACCTGTTGGAAGATCCACTAGTTCCCACGTATGATTTTGCAAAATGGATTCAATTTCGCTATTAATTGCTTCTTTCTAATCAGAAGCATCGGGTGAGGATATCACTTCTTTGTATGATTAAGGTTCATTTTCTAGAAAATATGTTAGAAAATTCATACTGAAGGAAGTTGAGGTCCTTGCCCTTTTACTACGTCTTGGTTCATCCTCTATTGATTCAATAGGTTGATGAGTACCATTTGTAGTAGCTTAATTTATCCTTTTAGAATTACCATATTCTCGGGTCATGTTATATGCAAGTTCATTTTGAAAAAATGAAGCTTCCCTCGGTTCAATGACCGTATTTACATGAATATTAAGAATCTCATATTTACAAACTGAGAAACAATATACACTGCTATTTATAGCATAACCGATGAACATACAGTCAACGGTCTTTGGTCCTATTTTTACATTTTTAGATTTTTGAACCATCACCTTGGATAAGCACACCCACACTCATAAATATTTATAGCAAGGTCTTCGACCTTTCCATAACTCATAAGGCATCTTATGATTTTTCTTGTGTGGTACTTTGTTAAGAATATAATTAGAGGATAATAAGGCTTCCCCCCCCCCCTCCCCCCCAATACGTTATGGGGACCATCTGAACTTATCAACATAGAGTTCATTATCTCAGTCAATGTATGGTTTTTGTGTTCAGCAATACAATTTGATTGAGAAGAACAAGGAGCGGTGGTTTGATGGATAATTCTATGTTCGGAACAAAATTCCTCAAAAGGAGATTCATATTCATATCCTTTACCACTCCTAATAGCCTTTATCTTTTTGCTTAATTAGTTCTCGACTTCATTCTTGTATTGTTTAAATGCTTCAATAGCCTCATCCTTAGTGTGTAATAAATACACATAGCAATATTTTGTGCCATCGTCAATAAAAGTAATAAAATACTTTTTCCCACCTTTAGTTTGTACAAATTTTAAATCATAAATATCCGTGTGAATTAAATCTAATGGTTCAGTGATCCTTTCAATAGAATGAAAAGGTAATCTAGCTAATTTTGATTCCAAACAAATATTACATTTATGATTTTTATCAATATTAAATTTTGGCAAAAATTCAAGTTAATTAACCTATGCATGGTATCAAAATTAGCATGTCCTAATATAGCGTGCCAAATATTAGAAGACTCGGTCAAGTAAGTAGAACTAGAAATTTAATTTATTGGGGATGCCTTTGCCATCAATGTTAATACATTCATTTTAAAGAGCCCCTCAGACAGGTAGCCCTTTTCCACATACACATCACTTTTGGACAACACAAACTTATAAGAAACAAACACAAGTTTAAACACATTCTTGGTTAAAAGCAATCCAAAATTTGGATTTTTACGGATGTAAAGGCTCGTGCAACACACTGCTAAGAGTAAGTTCCTTTCTCGAAGTTATTTTTAGAATGATATTTCCTTGTCCCATGATTTTAGAACTGGAATATTTCCCCATAAAAAGGGTCTCCTCATTTTCCAAAGATTTCTAAGTAGTAAACATCCATTTATTTGCAAAAATGTGGCATGTAACCCCAGGGCCCACCCACCATTCATTGGTATTTCCTACCATATTGCATTCAGAGACAACAACAGAAAAATTTATGTCTTTGGTACCATCGAAAATCTTCCTACCCTCTGTCATATTTTCTTAAGAATTGTTCTTTTTAGAATTCTTTGGTTTGTGACACTCGCTAGAGCGGTGTCCTGGCTTGGCACAATTGTAGAATTTGGCTTTGAATTTCTTTTTTTGCTTAGATGTGACTTCCCCATCACGCTTATGTTTGGATTTAGGACTTTCAACCACATGATCCTTGGCCTTCATGATGTTCTTCCCACTTTTCTTTTGAGATTCACGATTGTCTTCTTCAATCCGCAGTCGCACTACCAATTCTTCAACGATCATCTCCTTGCATTTATGCTTGAGATAATTTTTGAACAAGTTCCAAGATGGAGGCAACTTTTCATTTATCACCGCCATTTGAAAAGTGTCACTGATAGACATTCCTTCAATGTGAATGTCGTGAAGAGTATTCTGAAGTTCTCAAACTTGTGCAATAACTGGCTTGGAGTTAACCATTTTTAAGTTTAGAAAATGGCCCACAATGAATTTTTTCATACCTTCACCTTCAGTTTTGTACTTCTTCTCATTTCCATGGTATGGTACCCATGGTACAATGTCTTGTCTTAGTATGTTAGGATTTAGTTACGGCACAGAAAGTCAGAATGTTTCCATGCTTCAACAACAATAACTTTCTCAGTTGCATCTCCTTCATGCAAAGGAGGACAATCCTCATACACAAACCTTTTCGATTGAAAGGTTGTGAGATTAAAGTACACTTGTCCTTTACAACGTTTGAAATTGGCCCCGTTTATTTTTTTTTTCTCCCTATGTGGCATGTTCATGGGGGAAGCAATAGTAGCATGAGTCACATTCACTGTCAGTGGGACTGTATTTGTACTTCGTGATTCCATTTCTGTCACAAAAACATATTTTTTATCAATAATAATATTTATTTGTAATGAACTTCTCAAAACTGAATACCAAATTTTGTTATACCAATTTCCTCAAATTATAATTAATACTAAACGAATTCTAACTAGAATCTAAACAATATTCTGAAATATATAGCACAAAATTTAAACAAATAGTAAATAGAATTTTTTTACTAGTCTAAATTGAAAGAAAAAAAATTCTATTTGAAATTAATTGTGAAGATTAATTGAAGTCTATACAAAACAGAATGTTTAGAAGGTGGACAGTTTAGAAAAATCTGTACAAAACGGAATTGTGACAAGAATAATTAAAATTCAAATATTCAATTATAAATGTAAACTTGTAACACCCCACTAAATTCTGGCATCGGTCGCCACCAAAATTAAGCAGGACGTTAATAAATTAAATATTGTCCTTAGCGTGTGACAAATGTGAGATATATAAATTTTAATCCACAAGATAAATATTTAATATCAATCCCAAATATTAAGGACATTCAACTGATTTATCTTCAAAGTGAGATGTAAAGTCCGTCACCTAAAATCTTCGAATATCTTAATTATTACAATAAATCATGTTCAACTGAAATCTCTTAAGACAACTTTGGAACCGAAAGGCCCAATAAAACCCAAATATAGTCTCACAATAAATATGACTGAAAAGGAGAAGAAATAAATGACTAAAACAATAATTTAATTCCAACTGCACTTCCAAAGGATCTCTAAAAATATCTATACAGCTACTTCAATTTAATTCCTGAAAATATTAGTCAACGTATGTGTCAGAGCCAAAGCCCTGAGCATAAATACCGGGTACTCCTTTCAATTAGGGTCCTTGAACCCAGACAATAGTGCTATACATATCGACCATAAAAATAGAATATTTTAATTAAAAGAAAGTCTATATTCCTTAACAATTAAATTTTCTAAGTACCCCCAAGGTATAAATGTGCCACACCAATATTATTTTAAATTTAACATAAGCCCACAATGTTAATGTTTCTTAATTAACCAGGATGAATTGGTCTCACTTTAGTATTAGGTATGGCGGTCTTCCCATCATGGGTGGTTTACACCAAAGTAGATTAATATTACCACACATCCCCTTGTCAAGACCGCCATCTGACCCGATTTTATTATGCGGCCCTCGACATATGAAAAGGTTCATCCCCTTGCTAAGACCGCCGTCTGACCCGATTTTATTTTGCGGCCCTCGATATGTGGCAAGGTTCCACACACAACACACATCCCCTTGTCATACTCGCCGTCTGACCCGTTTTTATCTTGCGATCCTCGACATATGACGAGGTTCCACACACGACACGACATAAACGCCATCTTCCCCAGTTAAACTGTCGGCCCTGGACTCATGATGTCACCACCAATTTTAATACCAATTTTTAGTCTTGCGATATTAATTTCCCCAAATTGATCATACTAGATATTCACAATAAATTTTCTCCACCCTTAATAGCGATTTGAAAATCCTCAAAATAATCCTTAGTCTCAAATTAAAAGTTTCCAAAACACAATTTCATCCCATCATTTATAAATGATGATTATAACAATTTTACATCAACTAGATATTAATTCTAGGTTATCACATCAACGGTAAAAATAGAGAATTTGCCCCCACCCCAATTTATATAACCCGCATAGATTTATATTAACCACTCTCACACTTAATTATCATAAATCGCAACTAAGGCCCACTTTATTAGCCACATACCTAACAAGTGTACTATAACGAGGGTTGAAAACCAATTATCTAAAATAAAAACATTCTTGAAATATTAAATGTTATAATATTTCATAATTCATTATCAATAATTTATGATAATATTCCCAACAATATTAATTTCCCAATAATTGATTTTTAATCCAAATATGGGGAAATTAAGAATAAGTATTTATAATAACTTTCCTGAATCATTATTTATCGTAATTTCCATAATTATTATTTATTCTCTTAGCACAAGTAATTTCATTGTTTTAAAAATTTACACAAACCTCCAATTTAAATTACTAAGGGATCCTCTACATGTCCACATTATTATTAAGGGGTTCTTTATATGTCCGCAATATTTTTAAGGGATCCTCTACATGTCCACAATATTTTTAAGGGATCCTTTACATGTCCACAATATTTTTAAGGGGTCCTTTATATGTCCACAATATTTTTAAGGGGTCCTTTATATGTTTGTGACCATAATAACACCAATAATCCAAATAACAACAAAATCATATTTATTTGGTGTAATTAAATTATTTTTACAAAACAGCCCCATAATTAAAATTTTCAATTTATTAAGTTCTTAACTAATTTTAGAACGCATGAGTTTTAATGGAAGCTATAATCAAGACATATATCACTAAAGGAAAAGAATAGGGTAAACATGCCTGATTTTTCGGATGTTGAAATTGACGAGAGATTCAGGTTCTCCTCGAAAAATTAATCGAAAAGCTCTCTTGCACCACTTTGGAATAATTCTGTTTTGACCCCCAAAAATAAGCTTGAAAAGTGTTTTGATGGTGTTTTGGGTTTTGGAGGTGGAAGAAGAAGAGAGAAGAGAGTGTTTGGCTGCCAAGGGCTTGCACAAGTTGTGTGTTAAAAATCAATACCCGAACTCCCTTTTTATAGTAAAGTTTTAGGGTTAAAAATATAAATAAAATTAGTTATTACGTCAAAATGACGCACTGAGATTCTGGGACCATCGATCGATCGATGAAAATGGTCAATTGATCTATGAAAATAGTCGATCGATCGATCATACCAAAAATCTGGCAGTTTCCCCAAAAAATGCCATAAGGCAAAATATTAAAAATTCGATTAAAAATTCATTTTAAATCAGATTTCAATTCCGCTTGAAGTTCTATTCTTCAAAAATCATAACAAACATATTTAACAAATAAAATTTATAAAATTCAAAAAATTATTTTTCGCGATTATTCCAATTTTTATTTAAAATATTCCTTTAAAATTTCGAGTTGTTACAAAACTGGTTCAAAATTATAATTTCTGTACCAATAAAATAATAGAAACTTTTTATTAAATTTCTATAATAAAATAATACCTTATCGAATTTTTTGTAAAACAGATTTATATGACACTAAGAAATTTCTGTAATTTGAAAATTATTCTGTACTCATTATAAACAGCAGTGAAATTTAAAATTTTCTTCAGATTGTTATTATTACTATTTAATTAGTTAAACAGTACATAAATACTAATAATAATTATTATTATATAAAAGGAAAAAAGAACAAACTTATAGAAAATGAGAGTCACTTACTTGATATTGCAGAAACAAATAAAAACGTAATAGTATTCCGAGCCCTGTGTAATACCACAGTGTCCTTAAGACAATTTTAATTTCCCTCCATAGTGCTTTAGGGCAGGATAGAAAGGAATTTTCGAATCAAAACAGGAATCAGAACAATGTAATAATTCTTGCGAACTCAATTTATGTGTTTTTACTTAACCAGACCACATGTATTATATGTATGGAATGTATGCAGTAGCAGTAATGTAGAAAATATTTTTTCTGGGAATGGTAATGCATTTTCGAATTTTTCATTAGTAATAAAAAGGGGGAATATATGTATATATAGAAAAAGAAATTGAGTATTGGAAAAAATGGCCAACAGTTAATTTCGGTTTAATAGAAGTTGACTATTGGGAATAACTGTCAACTGTTAATAAATTTATTTCTTAATTAATTAATTAAGCCAAAAAAGTTAATTAATTCGGGCCAAAAGTTGTAAGGGATTTTATAAGCCCGAACCGATCCGAGCCAAGTCGGTCGGGCGGCGCACGCATGTGTGGGCTTTGGACCCAAGCCCAACACTTGCATAGTGTAGGCCATCTCCCCTTCAAAGAATTGGGATACCCCAAAGGCATCCAATCCTTAGTCTATATTTGTAGTTTAATTAACTCTTCAATTTTCCACTACTCTTCCAATGTGGGACAAGAGTTAAAACACTCCAAATTCATTTACTTTCATATTTATCATTCATAACTTAATGAAATTCGACATGTGAGTATACCACGTTAATCTCCTTGCGAAGGAGAACGCGTTCGTATATGACCCCACAAATATCGTGGTGTGAGTCCCATATAAATTTGAGCTCGAAGTTGCTCAAATTTTTTTGTCCAATAGCCATATTTTAACAGATACAAATATTAATGTTAAGTAAATTAGTTTTGATTATTTTATGTCATTTAGTTTACATGCAGTTTTTTTTATGTATATATAAGTTTGTGCAATTTTCTGTAATTTACACCCATATTTATATATGTCAAATCCCACTTTTGTCATAATTTTATATAAAAAAATATTGGATAGAAGATAACTAATCAAAATAAAAATATATATATAATCAAAATGGAAAAATAGTAATAAAATAACATATGCTACTCAAAAGTAACCATCAAAAAACAAATCAAAATGATGAAAAATATAATAAATAAAAATACTGTCATCCCCCCCCCCCCCCCCCCCCCCCAAAAAAAAAAAAAAATTAATATCCTTTATTCATAAACTTGGGAATTAATCAAAATACTAATCAAGTCTTTATTGAATATATATATATATATGTATGTATGTATGTATGCAGACTCTCATGCACAACAAGTTTGCACACCGATTTGTTTAAAATAGTAAAACAATAATAACTTTGAGTTGAATTTTTTTATATAACATTTAAACATTTCAAGGGGACTATATAAAAAAAGAACTCAAAATAACGTTTTTTGCTATTTTTAAAAAATCGGTCAAACTTTTGCACCTTTTAAAGTACTCTAAAAGCTATGTAAGCTTGACCAATTTTTTAAAAATAGCAACAAAACTATTTTGAGGTGATATTTTTTATATGGGTTCATTCAAATGTTTAAAAACCATATAAAAAATTCAAGTACAAATTATGTTTTTAATATTTAATAAAAAATTCTAAGTTCTAATATTTGGGGTTTATTAATGCTCTTAGTGTGGCCATGCAATATACATCTCCAACCTCCCCTTGATCTCCCCCACTTCTTCTTCTTTGCACTCTAATCTATGTCCTTTCTCATCTAACAAACATTATATAGGTTATGTTCCTAATGAACACGGAAGCCTAATCATTCCATTAAAATATGAATTGACGTGTTCATAATATGTATCTATCAAGCCAATCACATCCAAATACAACCATCAAAATATTTATACATAGAGTGAAGTAGATCACTAAGCTACTTGCCTTGGACATGGATATTTGATAATGGCCATTACATCGGCTTGATGACAGTGATTTGGTGATCAATAATCCTGAAAATAAATACCAACAAACCCTATCAAAATATATATCAAGTAATTAGAAGTACCTTTTACCCAAAGGAATACAACTATGAGTCACTATACAAAAAGGTTATGACCTTATGGGGTGTCACAATTGGATGGCGTATGGTTATCATAAGTCATGGATAATATAATTTTAACTTCAATGTGAATGATGAGATGCTCAAACTGCAGATAAGAGGATTGTTATCGTCTAAAACTGGAACAAGTTTTTATCTTTGCTTAATTTTACCAATTATAAATAGATAGCAAATACGATATAACAACAACTGAGATGTTAATCTAAAGAAAATGGTAAAAAGAGGAGAGAAAGATAGCGACACTATGATGTAAGTGGTTCAGACCAAAATAGTCTACGTACACTGTGTAGTGTAGCTAAGATTATATTATTTGGTAATCGCCATTAATGAATCCTTATAAGACATCAAATTCTCTCTAGAATTTGACAATATAACAATAGGAAAAATATCTCGAATCCTCACCTATGAGGGCCTGGTGTGATATTTATAGAATGTCATAGGATAGTGAATAGAGAGGGACACATGTCACGCCTTTATAAGCTAAGTAGGTACACACTTTACATAAAGGTGAGAGGATAATCATGATATTGTTACCCGCATATGGGGAAGGATATTTGTATATCTCCCACATGTTCACGCATTGTAACTGCTGCTGACGTCATCCAATCACATAGTACATGCTTGCTTTAATGGGGTGAATTGACGGTGTTAGTCAACTATGAACTACCACTGTCAAACGGATTGTTGGAACTGTCTAGCTGACCTCATAATTGGGGTCCATCTTATTCATAACTAAGTCGACCTCTTTTGTTGTAGCGAGTGGGACCACTATCATCTTCTGATTGGTCCATGAGGTTTCCCTTATTTATGGTATAACATAAGACCCCAAGACTTCGCTTGCGATTAGAATTTGTAGCAGGTTCTCAGAAGTGTTGTGTCTTTAGAACAGATGCTAAGTGAATTGAGTGAGTGAAGTGTTAATTGAGGAATGTCGTCGGCCTCCTTAATTCTGATTGGCTTTGGATCTTCTTGAAGCGCACCGAGTAGATTAACTGGTGAAATTTTTCCTTGGATTTGAACTTGACACGTGTTGAGTGTAGGGAGTGGTATCAGGTGCAATTATGATGCGCGTGCCTGGGGTAACATTGCGTCAGTTTTGAAGCGCTAGTTAGCTTTCCCAAACATGACATCATGCCTTGATTTAATAAGGGTAATAATTACCGCCTAAAAAAGTATAAAAGATTTATTTTCTTCATTTCATACTTTCCAAAACATTTCTTCTCACAAGAGATTTCTTAGAGAGAGAAAAATACCTTGCCCGCCCAAAACTCGTCTTCTATGACTAAACCTACCCAGATTCTACCATTTTTGGTTACCTTCACCTAGGAAAACTTCCTTTTAGTGAGACTTGTCCCTTTATGGTGTTGGCTTCTTTAGAGTCTGAGTCTCTCTTCAAAGTTTTAGGATTTTAGCTACGCATTTCTCATTTATGCAGCTCTCTTAGGTTTTTCTGTTGAAATTTTTACATTTCACTATGATTCCATCTTGTTGTTACTTTTCTATATTGGTTTTGGGTGTTGTTGGTTTTTGATTGAAGAATCTTACATATTAGGTGTCTATTGAGTTGGTTGACCTGGGGTTTTAGTATTAAAGCTTTCTCTAGGTTTTCACCTAAAATTTTCTTTGTCAACGTAGACATTATCCCCCAAGACTTGATATACCTCCTTTATAAGGGACGAACCTTGGATTAACAGATGATTGCAACACTTTAAGTAATCAGACCAACAATTTCCTGGTGTTTATGCCAAAAGATTCCCAACACGAATTCAGACCATTCATCCTGAGGAAGATCCTGGACATTTAAGGTATACTCCCCAAGTTCCTTCGTTTGCTGGTTCTTCCCCCTAGCACCAAAATCGAGACTATAGTTCACCAGAGTTTGTAGGTTTTTAGGTATTAAGGAGGTAGGCCACCCTTCTACTAGTTTAAGGTTAGTAAACACATTTTCAGACATTTATATTATAAATATAGAGTCTTCTATCAAAGAGGAGATGGATGAGAGGCCTGACTCGTTAACTTCCCCAATAGTTGTGCCTTCTAGCAAGGAGAGATCTTCTAGCGACTCCTATGATGCTAAAAATACTGAGGCCTGGTAACATGGGTGTGATATCATGAAAGAGGATCTTGGAGATATGAGGTAACACTACTTCATTTCCATTAGTATAAATGTAAGGCTTCTAGACTGTAATAAAAGGGTCTATAATCAGGAAAATGCCAACAAGATCTTTTTCCCTATTTGGGCTTTGTATGTGGGGGTTTGTCTTCCACTTCATCCCATCATACGATCATTTCTCAAGGGTTCTATAGTAGCTCTGACCCAACTCCCCTAACGTATATCGAACGATTTTGGGGTCGATGGTGTACTGGAAGATCCATATCGGTTATGATATCACTGGGGATATCTTTATGTCTATTTATGGGATTAAGGACAATGCCAAGGCTATAGGATATTATTATTTTCTCCTAGGAAACCCCCATCTGAAGTTGGTTAAGGTCATCCAGATGAGAAACCATGCCTGGAAGGAAAAATTTATGTATTTGTCTGGTGTGTGGGAGTTCGACCCAAAGGAAGGGAACCCAGCTGTTATAGTGCCTCGAGATTGGGTTGGGCCCAAGAAAATCAGTATAGATTATGAACTCCTCGTAGCATTATTTTTGTTATTTTGTATCTTTGGAACTGTGATAACCTTTCATATAACTTTCTTCTACTAAGAAAGTCCCAGGACTATCTGTAGTCTTAAATGGGTTGGTGGAGGATACCTGTGCTAACAAGCCTTTGGATTTCGAGAAGATTTTTACCTTTGCTAAGTTTGCTAATCTAGGATATTATGAACTAATAGACATTGCTCTACAAAAAGGTTAGTGAGAGGAGAGGAACTAGCAGTTGAATCTGAAGCCGAGGCCGAACAAGAGGTCATGGAATCTACACAATATTTTTATAAGTCTTGGGTCGTCATCATATGTTTTCTCATCACAACTTGTCTAGCTATTGGATATTTTTGTGTTCTTCTACTCCCAATTCCACCGTCTTCATAATTCAACCCTTCTTTGGAATGTAACCCAAACAAGTTGATTATGTTTCCATGGATGCAATTCATCAGAAAAATCTTAAGCTAGAGGCTAAGAAAAAGGCAGACGCCGAGGCCAGATCTAAGAAGAAGACAAATGCTTAAAAAATGACTGTGCCAAGGCTAGGAAGAAAACTGAGGTTGACCCTATTGTTGCTACCAAAGCTAAAGTAAGGGAAATTTTGGTGCTTCACAAGATAAGGGGACTTTAGAGGGACCTACGAACCAAAATGATCCTAAACATCAAAGGACCAAAGTTCAAAGCAAAAGGGTGAAGATTAATGGACAACTAGGTCGTTGTCTAGTCAGAGGTTGGGGTCATCTTCTCACTATAGCAAAGTGGAGGAATTCTCTTTTGAGCCTGAGAACATGATCACATAAGAGCAGCTGAAGAACGATTCTGACTCCATTTTTCATTATATGAACAATTCCATTGATGTGCTCGGTTACCATGCGTATAATTCAAATTTTAACTTCCTTAAGGGTTTTAACCATGATGCTATGTGGAACTTGGTTTAATACCGGATATTTATGGTAAGCTCTCAGTATACTTGTTCTTATCTTAATTTTGTTAAATATTTCATTTAGCCAATCTCCTAGACTTCTTTTGTAGGGAGTGATGACTTCCACCATCTTAACGAAGAAGGATATGTCCTGCCATCACGCCTTTGAGTAGTAGAAAAAATGACAATGCTAATATCCTTACACAATATGAAGATTTGATGGGGGAAATAAAAATATCAAAAGATACCTATGACAAGGTTCGTAGTGAGCTCAAAGAGAAGGATAATCATCTTGTAGCAAATGTTGAAATTCTTAGCACGATTGAGGAAGAGAATAGGAAAATAAAGGAGAAGATCAATTCTGATGCCATGGAGTTCCAAAGCTTAGAGGAGGACCTTAAAAAAGGCTAATGAGGCCCTTACCATAGTTAAAGAAAGTGACATTAATAAGCTCAAGGACTCTGTCGAGTACAATATAAAGAATGTGACCTTCTTCATGTAGGGTTACGATGTGCTAAAGAAGAGGGTCATAAAAATTACCTCGATATAGATGATGTTGTGAAAAAATGGGAGGTTGATGATCATGAATAGATGAATTTATAATTTCAAGAGGAAAAAATGGAGTTGGATGATCAGGATGATCGAGCTATTGAGGACCAGCCTGTAGCTAAGATTTAGAAGGTTGTTACAACTGAAGTCCCCCTCATTGCTCCTGAAGTTGCCCAAGTGACTCTTTAAGACACTCCGAAGGTTGAGGTTATTGTTGGTAATGCTCCCCAAGCTGATGAAAATGCCTCAGTTGCTTGAGTTATCTACCTTATTAATTTTGTGAAGCTTTATGTCTATAACTTCCCAAATTAAGTTCTTGAACAATATTTATTAACTTTTGATTAGTTGTAATGTTTGAACAATAATTTTTATGATTTGCATTGAATAGATATCATTATATGATGAACCTAGGTTATATTGATAAGGTTGTCGTAAGTGAAAACCTCGAGCTTCCCTATCAATTGTTGACCTAGGATCTACCATTACTTTGGTCAGCTTACAGGAAGGTGTGGACTTATCGGCCTGACCATGTGATAACATTGGTTTTACGGGTCTGTGAACTTCTTGATTATGCACTATCAGAGACGAGGTCTTTAAAGAAGTGTAGTATAATCGTAATCTAGCTTGTCAACTTATGGATGAGATGTCTTCAGCCTGATCTTCTTGCACATATGTTATACCGTCGAACTTGTAAAATAATCATTTATTGCTAAAAACTTGGTAGATAGATGAGAATTGCAAATTTTTCATTAATCACTGAAACTTTAAATACATGTAAATTAAAACTGTTCACGTATGATCTCATAAATTGAAATCTACTAGTCTCTATTGATAATACTTTCTCGGATGCTTAGAGTTACAAGGGTTTGATTATGTCTCTCCTTTTAAGGTTTTTATTTTGTATGTTCCTGGTTGGATCGACTCTAAAACTCTACACAATTATCGACAATTTAGTTCTATCTTATTCCCTTTTTAAATCACCTTTTTAGGATGTAATCACCTTCTTTTAGGGTGCTAAGCTTCACCATATTGTTATAAAATTGCATAGTTCTCTATTAGTAGGCTGCTACTCTTATGGAAACTTATTCTCTAACTTCTTCAACTAGGTCCAGATCAAGTCCGCTCATAAAGGCACTTTTGGTGGAGTCAAATTTTAGCAACCTATGATGGGGCAAGCTGATCTAAATGTACAACACCTCTTCAATGCTAAATACCAACAAAAATTAGATTTCACCTATGGCCATCCTTGGCATGGTTCTTGTAAGCCCATAATATGCTTTGTAGTTCATTGATCTAGTTACCCTTTGCATTATTCATCCTTCTCTCTAAATCTCAAAGTAGAGTCTTATTGGTAACCATAGTTTGATCATTTTACTATGGATGGGAAGGAGTAGAATGTAGCTTCTTGCTCTTCAAATAAACGCAGTAGTCCAGGAACTACTCATTATCAAATTGGGTAACATGATATGTTATGAAGGCGTATGGCATTCCGTATTTCATATCTACAAATGACATTTTTCGTATGAAATGGGACATTTTTGCGTAGGTAATTTCCGCCAATAATTCAACTTCTACTCACATCACAAAGTAGTTTACTGCTATGACTAGAAAATGGAATCCCGCCTCTATCTTAAGTAGTGGGCCGACCAAATCGATAACCTATTTTGCAAAGGGTTAAGGAGAAGTGATCGGTGCCAGCTATTCCCCAGGATCTTGTGCATGTTAGAATAATGCTGTCATTTATCACACATTCTTACACAATTGGCACAATCCTCTTTCATGGTTGACCAATAATAACCTTAAGTTGCCACCCTCTTAACAAATGATAGACCTGTTGAGTGAGTTGCACGTGAATCCTCATATAACTCCATTATTAAATTCGCCACTTCTTCTGGATGAACGCACCATCGCAATGGGAGTATAAAGCCCCTTCTGAATAAAACTCCTCCTTGTATCAAATATCGAGCTGCCTTGTAACACAACCTGTGTGCTTCTTTGGAATTATCCAATACCTCACTAGTCTCTATATACAACTCGATGGGATCCATCCAAGATGGATGTAGCATCACATTTACACATTCTTCATCATTACTTTGTTGTAGTAGTATTTCCATATGCATAGTTCTTCTCAGCTTGACCCTAGTCGCAGATGCTATACAAGAAAGTGCATCTACACGAGCATTCTCTATCCATAGAATTCTTGCCATTTTTATAGATGTGAATCTTATGAGAAACCTTTTTACCTTTACTAGGTATTTTGACCTTATCTCCTCTCTTTCCTCGTAAATCTCGAGCAACTGGTTGACCACAAGTTGGGAATCACTATGGGATGCCAACTGCTCATGTTCCAGTGAAGATGCCAAGCCTAAACCTACTACTAAGGCTTTGTACTCTGCTTCATTGTTTGAGGCTTCAAAGTTGAGCTCGAGGTCATATTCTACATCAGCCCCATCAGGTGTTGAAATAATTAATCTTTCCCCACTTTCTTTGGCGCGTGATGAACCATCCATGTATAGTTGTCAAACTCGAGGATCCTTTTCAAAACTTCCTTCGACCAAATCGTCATTTTTAAATAATTTATTCATTTACTCGAGATCTCAAGATCTTTCTTCTTATATGCCCGATAACTCCAGATTATCACTATTTGGAGTTAGAGTAGCCTCTGTCAAATGTGGTTTCTCATTCTCGTAAGTGAATTATGTAATAAAATCGGCCACTACCTCACCCTTAATTATTATTCTCGACTCATAATAGATATCTTATTTTCCCAGCTCCACGACCCAAGCCATTGACCGTTTAGATTTTTTCAGCTTATGAACAGGTTGTTGAAGGGGTGATCTGTGTGCACAATAATGGTATGATCTTGGAAATAAGGTTTCATCCATTTAGACGCTTCAAATAATGCGAGTGCTAGCTTTTCCAACCTTGGGTACCAAATTTCAGCTCCACGGTATGCCTTGCTAGTGTAATATATTAATTTTTAGACATTATGTTCTAGTCGTGCTAGAGCCGAGCTCATGGCAGACTCAGACTTCGCCAAATAAAGGTAAATCCATTCACTAAGGATTGGATTAGATAATAAAGGTGTAGATCCTAGATATTTCTTCAGCTTTAGGAAGGTTTTGTCACATTCAACATATCATTTGAAGATTTTTCTAAGCACCTTAAGGAATGGTAAATAATAATCAGTTGCTCGAGAAGCAAACCCATTGAGCATAGCCACTCGACCTCTTATAATTTGGATATCTTTTTTTCTTTTTATGAGGCAGTATATTGATCAACACTTTGATTTTTTATGGGTTATCCTCTATGCCTTTCTGGTTCACGATGAAATGGAGAAACTTACCCGCCTTTACACTAAATATGCACTTTATTAGATTCAGTTTCATCTTGTACTTATCTATCTGGTAAAAAGTCTGGATGTGGTTACGAACGTGATCGACAATCTGATTTCTCATCATCATCATCATATCATTTATGTAGACTTCTATAATTTTTCCGATTTGATCTTCAAACACCCTGTTTACCAGCCTTTGATGCGTTACCCCTATATTTTTCAGCCCCAAAGGCATTACATTGTAAAAAAGAGCCTTAGCTGCTAATAAAAGAAGTTTTATCGTGGTCCTTTGGCTTCATTCTAATTTGGTTATACCCTGAATAAACATCCATGAAGCTGAGCAACTCATGCCCAACGGTGGCATTGACTAGTTGGTCGATTAGGAGTAATGGATAATGGTTCTTTGGGCAAGCTTTATTTAGATCCGTGAAGTCAACACACATTCATTATTTATCCTTCTTTGGAACCATCACCACATTAGAGAGCCATTCCGGATACTTGATATCTTGAGGAAATTATCCCTTTTTTGTTTCTCAATTTTTTCCTGAATTTCCACATTCTTCTTATCCGAGAACACACGTCATTTTTATTTGATCGACATAACGTCTTTAATAATACTAAGCTCGTGGAAGACGATATCCGAGTCTATCCCAGGCACGTCCTCATGGATCTAGGCAAAAACATCCTTTATGCTCCTTAAGAAATCTACCAGTTCTTTCTTGAGAGTTGGATTAAGAGATGAACTGATTTGGGATGTCTTTTATGGATGCTCATTGTAAAGAATAATTGGCTCCACTTTCTCTAAAATTTCACTAGTGACTAACTTATCTTCATCTCGATGATCTAATGTCTCAAACTGATAAGTTTGTGTTAGCTTCTTTATTTTATCTTACTCAGCTGACGTATAATAGAACTTTTATTTTATCTTACTCGGCTGACGTATAATAGAACTTTTAGTGTTCAACTTGATTTCCTTTCAGAACTCCCACACCATAGCTTATGGGGAATTTCAAACATTGATGAAAAGTGAAGGAAACTACTTTAAAAAATTTTAGACCAACTCTACTAAATACGATGTTGTAAGCTGAGAGCATGTTCTTCTCTAAGACGAAGAAGCGCATTTTCTCAATTCGACAGGTCTGCCAAGTGACGATGATAACCTGGAGCTAAATTATGCCAAGGGGGTACATTTTCTCTCTAAAAAAAACAATTAGCGGACGGTGATATGTCTTCAACTTTCGATTCGCTAGTTTTATCTTCTTGAAGCAATCATAAAATAAAACATTTGCTAAGATTTCATTATCTACCAAAATCTGAACAACCGACCTCTCGTGAACCATCATGGTGCAAAAAGAATGGTCATCGTGGGGGTACAGTAGCCCAGACAGATAGTCTTTAGAAAAACTAATAACCAACCAATTTATATTTGCCTTGTGAAGTCGTGCCTCAAATGATTCCGCTAAAGTCATATTCCTGATATGTGCACAAGTCTTGGATTCATTCATGTACACTTTTTCTTTCTTCTGGTTCATCACCACCACCAGTTTCAGCTCCTGTAATGAAGTGGAATCCCCAAGAGATCATCCCAATACTATCCACTATCTTTAGAGGCTTCTTTGGGAAATAGAGATTGTCTTCATCATTTGATTCCCTGCTAAGCTTCTTCTCATCTTTACCTTTATAAGGAGACTTTCTGGTAACTTTGGCCTTATCTGCTCGACCTGACTTATCAACAAAGTTTGACAAATTACCCTTTTGAATCAGAGTCTCAATCTCATTTTTCAGAACAAAATAACTATTGGTGTCATTACCACGATCTTTATGGAATTACCAATGTTTGCTTATATCTCATCTGTTAGTCGGTACTTTCAATTTCCCAAGCCACTTGAGGTCACTACTTCCTCGGATCTCATTGAAGATGTGGTGGACGCCCACAGTGAGCGGGGTATATTCATCAAATCTCTCCAGTTTATCAGTGTTGTTAGAGTTATTTGACTTATCTTTCTTTTCTGAACTCTTTCTAGTGTCAGCATTGGCATGACTAGATTCTTTACCCTTCACGGATTTTTCAATATTCATGATCTTCTATGCCTTGGCCAAGAACTCAACCATTGTGCTCAGGGGTTCCTTTGAGAGAGCACAATAATGTTTTCCTGACAAAAATCCACACATTAATGCCGTGATGGAAATCTTCTCTTCATAGTCATTAACCTTTAGCTTTTTCATATTAAATCGAGTAATGTATTCCCTTGTCGTTTCATGATCCTTTTAGTGGACACTTAATAAGTGAGCTATACGTTTGCCCAATTTAGTAGCAAAGGGGAAGTTTCTAATAAATAAATTCGTCAGCTACTTGAAGTTTGTGATCTGCCCCCTTAGAAGCCCGTTGTACTAAATCTAAGTTGATCCAGTCAATGTACTAGAAAAGTCTCAACAACACATTTCATCAGGAATGGAATAAATATGAGAGGAAGCTTGATATTTTTTCACATGCAGCAGTGAATCATATTTCCCATCATACTTGGGAGTAATGATTAGTGGCTTAAATTTTGCAGTTGGGTAGAAAACAACTTCTCTTGCAAATAACTACCCCTATACATACCCTCTATATAAAGGATTTTTGGCTGTGATGAAATCACCTAGTCGATCCTCAATACGTTGGATGGACCCTTTCCATGGATAGTCGTCCTTCTTGGCTTTGGTCTTGTCAACTCGACTATGACTCTCGATCGAGCTCTCTACCCTATTTGTCACGTTCTTGGATCTATACGACCCCCTAACGCTGTGTCTAGAATGAGCCGAGCAAATTGTATCTCTATTTCTAGTCCTCTTTGATTCTTCTATGCATTCCTTTTGATCCCCGTGCGACTGTTCCCTCACACCCGCTAGTCATAAGAGATCAAAGGCTAAATCTTTGTTGAATCTTTTGAAGTCACTAATACATTCAACTATGAAGCTTCGATCATCCTCGTATCCTGATGATCAGATAGTGGACGTAGCTACAGACTTGTAAGTTTCGACCTCTATCTTAGACTGTGTATACCACGACATACTTATTTCACCATTAAATATGGATTTGGATCCTTCAGTACAGACTCCATATCTTTTCCCTTTGCCTTAGGAGCCCAAATCGAACCTTCTGGGATTTTTCATAGCCTGATCATGATGAAACAACCTCATGTCTCTCTATAAAGTTGGGGGAGCCATCTTGTGTGTCTTATTAACATTTCCCCCAACAATGGGGGTGATTGGATTTACCTTGGGCCTTTGTTTCTTGGCCAGAATATTCTGCATCAATTGCCTGATATCTTTATGTATAGCCTCTTGGCTTCTAGACAGGCTTTGCATTATCCCATGGAAATATCCCATTTCGACCGGTGTTTAGGGTGGAACACCTTATGCTATTTTACTGCTTTTTGGGTTTTCTGCCATAGTTGCAAAAAATGAACAAAAATGGATTATTGTAATATGAAAATAGAGTATGGCAATAACAAGGATGGAAGTTCAGGAACTTGAGAGGTTATGTAGTTTATGCAAAACTCCCATCCTTCTATTCTATTTGCAACAGTGTGGGACATTCGATTCCTGAATCTAGATAAAAAAAAAACTAAAGAGGCCAGCCAATATATGGGAATGTCATTTTTTAGCAAACAAATTGGAGAGCATCTGAAATAAAAAGATAATGAAACATCCTTATCTAAAGAAACCATAATTGAATACAATTGAAATCAATATGTGGATTTATCTTCAATTTCTTATCCTCGTTGTAACATTTAGCTTTCTTTTTGATGGGATGATAAACACCCAAAAGGGTTTAAATAAAACCCTAAATAGACTATTTTTAATTGCAAATTCTCAGTAAAATCGGTCTTATATGCGCTCATGTCTATTTTGTAGGTCAAACGTTACTTGCAGATTCAAAAGCTGTATTTTGAGGGAATTGCGCGTTAAAAGAGGTTAATTCACATATCCTTAACCTATACCTTGTCCCGTACCAAAAATCAAAACTTGTTTACACCAAGCCCTAGACCATCCATATTCCGTCCCGACCCTAATGTGTTTAGTTTGCACTTTCTTTCCATTTTTTTAGACATTTATTTAAGTCGTTTTTAAATTTTAGAATTTAATGTATATTTTGTTTTGAGTCTTGTATAATTTTATGATTTATTTGTCCGTCGGCTATTTTTATATATTTTTTATAGGTTCAAATTTTATTTTTATTTTATTTTTTTCGTTTTAATTATTTTAATGCTATTAGTATTTTATTAGTTTAGTTTTATTTTTAAATTAGGAATTTAAATTTCTATGTATTATTGATTCTATATTTTTTTAGTTTTAGTTTTATTTTTAATAGATTTGTAAATATTTCATTTTTATTAGGTTAGGATTTAGTTTTTTTTAATAAATTTTATTTTAATTAGTGTTAGGTAATTTATTTTTAATTGCAAACTAAACATACACACTCTCTCACCCCCACATCCTCACCACACCTAAGGCGATCTTCAATTACCTTTTCTATCTTGCAAATTTTATGCTTTAGAAAGAGAAAATGGAAAAAATCTTCTCCAACAATCCTCCTTATCTGATGGAGAACATGAGATGGTTACTGAGTCATATAGGGAATTTCAAGTTGTATTTCTACATGTAGAAAGCCTTGAGTGATTTAACTACATGACATGTAACACAAACAAGCAACCAAATACTTACATTTTTAGGGTTGATACCACTGGATTAGTTCAAATGAAAGATTTTTCTTAAAAAACGACTCCACTAGTTCAAATCAAAGATTTTTCTTAAAAAACGACTCCACATCATATTGAAAGAATTAACCTTAGGAGAAATACAATAGGGAAAGTGTTGCGCCAAATTATGAGATGTGCCAAGTAGATAAGAAAAGCCGTTTAACTATTGATTAGAAATAGATTTGGAAACAAAGACATTGGAGATGGCCTAATCCTACCCCCATCATCTTCAACCTCTCACCAAACAATTCTGTCTCTCCTCCGTAACTAAAACCCACTTTTCACTCAACCCATACAAACCCATCAAATAACCCGTGATCCCAATAGATAACCACCGAATCCGGTTTTAAATCCTAAACCCGGTAACTCCGAACCACTGACCCGCTGCTGCCTTCCAACCCATCACTGGGATGCCAAACCCAAATCCCCGTAATAACTTACTCCATACCCATAAAAAATAAATCAATCAACAAACTCGGAACCCTCGTAACCTTGACCTCATCATCGACGACCCAACTTCTGTCGCGAGCTTCAGCCAGCAGCCATAACCGGTTCCAGCGAACCCAGTAATTAGAGCTGCTCCGTTAACTCTCCAAATCCCCTCACCTCCGTCGACAGCCATAACGATACTTTTCGACCTGGGCCAAACCCGGTCTCAACCCGAAAACCCATTGTCCAAACTATTTCAGACCCAACAGCCACTTTACCAACCCGGCGCCATGTCGAAACCCGTCAACCTCCATACCTTTTGCCCCAAACCTGTGAAACCCAACAAACCTTAAACCCGTAACCAAAACTTCGTAACCCGAACCTACAACCCACGAACTCGCCGACTCAGGGTTCCTAAAACTGTCTCAAGCTCTCAACCAAACTGGACCCCCATACCCGACCTCCAACCTGCCCTGACCTCACTACACCAACCTGAAAATCCCAACCATATCAGCCCAGCTACTATCACATCCCCAAGCTTCGACCCTTGACCCACTTTGATCCATACCAACCCCAAAACCCTATCTCATTTTAACCCATTTCCAACTTCAAAAATCGTTTCGGCATATAATCCAAACAACCAAATAACCCTCACATGTTCTAGAGGCCACTTGTTCCCTTAATTCCTAAATTACCCTCCTCACGTCACAATCCACATGCACATGTGTGCATTACCCACCTTACCCCCATTCACATTCACTGCACCTTATACACATTGATTCTTCCAACTTTTCTCCTTAGCTACTTGTATCTCCTATAAGATCAAGAGAAGGCTCATTTGACATTACAGAGAGTTAGTTTTAGAGAGAACAAAATAAGAGAAACACCTTTGTAAATAATTTTATTTTATTTTATATAGAGATTTTAAGAGAAGTAATTGTGAGTGATTGGATTGTATTAAAGAAGAGAGAGTTCAATTTATCAAATTTAAGGAGATTTGTTTGAAGATTTGTTCTCTTTCTCTAATCTTTTATTTTAAATACCTTTGAATATTTGTCCATCATGTTTAATACTATGTTAGGCTAAATCCCCTTTCAAGTGATAGGGTGATCCCATCATTTGATGTTAATTCCATTTTAATTAGTTTATTTAAACAAAATGTCCCTTTGATGATTAACTTTGCACTTTTATATTTTAATTTACGCCTCGAGAGAGGTTAACTGATTTTTGAGAGAAAATCGAATTTCTAGTCTTATTTTCCATTTTACAGTCGAACTAGAGTTAAGTTTTTCTAATATGTGAATTTATTTCTTTGAATTTCATCTTTATGCTATCTTTCATGATTTAAACTAATTTAATAAATCGATCCTAGTGGGTGATTGATTAAATGAAGTTTAGATATACTTTTAAAAAGTTATAGGAGTGTTGAATTTAATTTTCTAAAATGTTATTATTAAAATTATATTTGCAACGAGAGTTGATTTGTTATTTTGATACTGACTTGAGATAATTAATTAATTTTGATTAACTAGAATATATGGTATCATCATATCCCTTGTTTGTCCTCACTTTTATTCCTCACTCATCTCATATTTTACATTTCATTTAGTTATATTTCACTCATTTTTCATCACACTTTTTCGTTATTTCATTAGACCTTACTCATATTTTAGTATATTTCTTCCATTAGTTTAGTCATCTCATCATTCATGAAAATTATTTTAATATAAAAGCTAAAAAAATTTAGAAAAACTAAATTAAATAAAAAAATGAATTACATTTCACTCCTTAGAGATGGATTGACATCCTTACTTATCGCTGTGCAAGTTTTGTCATGTTTGTAGGTATTCAAGAATTTTGATTGGAGAGGCTTTCCAATGACAAACATACAAAAGACTTTTCTATCATGGTTAAAATTGTTTGTATCTTTTGCTTATACTACCACAAGTTATATTTGCATAATAGACCTCTAGGACAAGATGATCACTTTTTCTGTCCCCCCCCCCCCCCCCCCATCTGATCAGCATGTCAGCATTTTATATATTTCATTGACGACTTTATTAACCCACTTCATACTCAAGGTTCTCTTTATACCTGGAGAAGATATATTAAGATTTTTGGGAGAATAAATGGTCAATTAGATGGTGGAGAACTTATTTTTGGGTTGGGATCCTCTATAATAAAGGAATAACTTATGCAAAGCTCAGTTTTTAATTTGAATATGAATGGTCATAGTTGCACCACACTATAACACTGTTTTCAAAATGAATTACATTTGAAATTTATTTTTTTACAAATTGAGCTAATCTTAGATAGTCATTCTATAATGTAGAATTGTCCCATAGCTCTAAAAGAGCCATATCCTTTATTTTTTAGGTATGTTAAAGTTGATTTCTAGCATGGATGAATATAAACATGGGATGGATCTTAGATTTAAACATTTTTAGGTTTCAAATTTGTTTTTCTTAATGAAGGATATTTATACATTTTGACTTCTTGTTAATGAATGAGATCTAAGAAGGAGCATGTCAGAATGTTTTGATGTTAATTTGGTTATGTTGATCATCTATCTCTTCTGGTATATAATCCAATAACACATTTGGCTTTGTGTGTCGACATACCTTGATAAATTGAAAAAGAGTATAGAGTTTGTTTTTCTCTCTCCATCTCTTATCTTAATTGACTTCTCACTCAACCTCTCTAGCCGAATTATCTATATTATTAGATGTGTAGCTTATTAGTTCTTGGTTCCTCCCTTTTCAATTTTATAGAGAAGGCAAATCCTAGGTTAATCGAGGAGGTCTCATTCATAATTAAAGACTATACTCGAACCTGTGAAAAATAATTAAATTGGCTTCCAATAGATATAGAAAATTCCTTATTAATGTCGATAATAAAATTTCCACCATTCAATTCATTCCAGACAACTCCAGTTTAGTTATTTTAGAATTACATTATATTAGTTATAATTTCTAAGCTTTACATAGTACATAATATGGTTCCACACGTTAAATTACAAATACCCGCTTAGTGAAATTTAATTACTAATAATGTAATTTAAGTAATATCTAAGTGTTTAGTTAACAAAACCGCTTTTTGATACTTTATTAGGATTAAATGTTCCTGAATGTGGATTTCTCTAGAATATAATACCAGTAATGCCCAATTAATTAATTGATTACCGAACTTATGAGATTTGTTGGTCCAATAAATTGAATCACACATTATCTAATCAAAGTAATAATTACACGCACATTCAATACTCAATATTCCTCCGGATTAAAAATCTTTGTGCCCTTATAACTTGTGAAATTATGAAATTCAATGACATTTAGTATGCATACTTAGTTTTACCTCTAGTCAATAGATTATTGAAGTATATTTGTACGATCCTCTTTGAACTATTGGACAAGTTTTTGAACCATCTGACATGTACATGTGTCCAAAGACAACTACTGAGATTATACACGCAATTATACCGAGAAGATGTTAATTCCTATCTACATGGTGAATGGTTCAATTATACTAGAATTGGAATATTGATCTTTAAGGCAAAAATTTACTCATAAAAATTATTACTTGGGATAAATAATAGATAAAATAATATATTTAGCAAATAATTATAAGGTATTCCCAAATTCTAGTTAACATTAAAATGAGCTTATTATATGCTAGTACTAAACTTAATATCTTTATAATCACATGATTTTAAAGATTAAATGCGAAAAATCTCACACTTATAGTTAAAACCCATGTGGCCATGCATTTGACTCTTATTCCATCCATGCCACTATCAAAAGTGCTTACAAGTTATCTCTTTATACAAGGATCTTACAAGTTAATCTACGATGAAATCTTAGTCACTATCATATCATCTCTCTACAAGATGTCACGCATCGAGTGATACTTATACTAATTATGTTTAGCCATTTTGTTGATCTTGGGTTCTTTTAAATTAGAAACCATTTAACTATCATCATAATAAATTGTAATAGTCGATGCTACGAAAGGAACCACTACTAAATCACTTAGGAAGTTCATGAGCCATACGACCTCCCCGGCTACCTATGAACCTGCAACATATTTTGCCTCCATTGTGAAGTTAATAATGTATGATTGTTTCAACACCTCCAATTAATTTTTTCACCTCCTATAGTACACATATATATTGAGGTAGACTTTTTGGACTTCATATATGATTAAAAATTTGAGTCAGTATACTCGATGGATATAAAACTCATATCCTGGTAACCTTGCGTATAATCCTAACTATCTTTAAGATATTTTACAATGTGATTTACCAGTGTCCAATGTTGTTCTGGTGGTTTAAAATGAAATCAGCTGGCTATGCAAACCATAATGTAATTATCGGGTTTGGTAGAAACCGTAACACATTTAATGATTTTTTTAGGGGGATCGATAAAAGCGGAAGAATAAATTCCTCCCAAGAATCTCCGAATGATAATGAAATAGCAAGAACAAAAATTGAAAACTGTAACACCCCGTATTCTTGAGTATTTAAAATTGAATTAATTGGGTTAATTTTAAATTACACATGTGATGTAATTTAATGGAATAAAATATTATGTGTTGATTAAATTATTAATTGCAGAAAAAATGATTAATCTTTATCAATTAAAATTACTAAGTGAATAGTGATTTAGTATTTCATGTCATAGCGAGTGATAGTGACCTAACATTGGTACATCTCAACTAGGGGTCATGTGTAGACTATATGAGGTTGGGATAGGAAACTATTCTAGACTGACTCGAATTACGATTTTGGGGTCACGGTTGATTCCTAAAGCATCTAAATAGTCATAATAGTAAATCTAGGCATATAGATTGGGTCCCGGGGCAATTTTAGACCAAACCGACACCACGAGATGGCATTTCGATCATTCGCGAGTTTGTGGTAGAGAGAACTCCGAAAATTGAACGGGTATATCAGCCCAAATAGTGTAGGGCTAAGTTTAGATCAATCTTGAGATTAAGGATGCCATAAGGGAGTAAGAGAAAAGAGTTGTTAGAGGTGCAACACCTTTTCTCTCCACTAAGTTGCCAAAAATTATGATCAGACAAAAATGGAGGCATTCTCATCATTCACAACACGAAATTAGACCTACCACTGATAAGGCAAGTGTTGTCTTGGATTTAATGAATAGAACTCATAATTTTTAGTAGGATTCCATGTAGAATGAATCCATTTGTGTAGATAAAATGACATCAAAAGTTATGGAAACAAGTACATGAAAGAAATTTGGGTTTTTTATGGACTCTTGTGAAAAATGAAAAAATCCATGCTTTTAATGATAAATGGAGTTTTAATATGATCTTGGATGGAATTTATATAGGTTTAATACATGATTTACAATAGAATTTGTCCCTATGCATATATTAGATGGCTGGTTATATTGGTTGGGAGTTTGGGACTGTTTCATGGAGGATTGGTGAATTAGATTTGAAGAAACCCGTAATCGTTAAACGAAGAAGATGAAAAGTGGTATTTCGAATCGATTCGGCTCAAGGAACGAATCGATTCGGTCAACAAATTAATTCGGACTCTTCACCAAATCGATTCGGTTACCCAGATTTCACCAATTTCTTTTCTTTATGCCAAAATTTGTGACTAATTGAACAAAGAGACTTTTGGGTTATGTTTAAAATATAGTGAGGGATATAGTGAATTTTAGTAGTCCTATGGTATAACTTCGTCTTAGTCAAAAGCGGGGAATTAAGGCTAGAATCTATCGGGTATAATATAAAAACGTATAAATTCGCGAGAATTGGACGGATAATGGAGATATAAGTGAACCTACGATTTAGAACAATAGTGTATGAGTGCATTAGCTACTGGTATTTATTAAGGGCTAACTAGTACCCTTCGGGAAGTCAGGGATACTAACAAAATATACAATAAGAGGTTATAATTGTAATGGATTTTACGTTGAGTATGTGAGAGATATATACTACATACGGACTTATATGGTGGGTTGTGTATATACCTACTAAATAATATGCATATATTGGTTGTGTGAATACCTATTGTTGTTGTTTGATTATGCGTGTGAACATACCAATGCTTTCTACTATCAGGAGGTTTCCGTATAGAGGGCGATCCCACCTTGACGATTCTAGTGAGGTCTAGATGGTTGCCCTAGAACATGGAACTTAGGGAAGATCAATATGTGAAGTGTATTAGTGGAACTGGAAAGTCATTTGCATACATTAGGTATGTCCATATCTGAAAGGTTTAGAACCATATTCACCTCCAGTGTGTGTGTGTTGATTGATATTGGGTTAAAGGAGACATGATGAACCAATAGTCCTTGATTTTGTACGAGAGGTACATGGGCTTGATAGTAGAGTATGCCAGCATCACGAGGGACCGGACCATTCTGGGGATGCTATAGTTATATATATTATATGTGTGATGAATATATACAAGTGTAATGTATCTACTTTTGTGTGATAATAGAACCGATAGACTGTGTATATCTAAAAGTATTTAAGTAGAGAAACTTAATTATTTGACTCAATAATAATACGTAGGTGACATGAATTATTTGATCTTGAGGTATCATGTCGTATGTGTGATATGAAGGATCAAGACATATTGACGGTATTTAGATATGTTATCTAGTTAGGACGGGTAGCATAGGTAGGTAGGGTATGTTAGGCGTGCACATTAGTTAAGAGTCGTGCATATCAAGAGAGTATACGTGGAACTAACATGTGTATATAATAACTGATTTAATCTGTGATTTTAACACTTGAAAAATATTTTTCAAACTGTTTTCTTGGGCTTTGACCTGGGTCAAAGTATTTTGAAAACCTTTTAGGTGTCCAGCCACAGGGATGCCAAGATCGATGATTTTATCTAGGGATGCGTACCTTCACCACTTGTGGAGGCTTAAAAGAGTTTCTTTAGATGCTTTAATTTATTCATTTCTAGATAGGAGATCTCTCAGTATTTCATTCAGGCATGTCACCCCTCAGACTATTTAGTTTATCAGATTGTATTCATATTCAGTTTCATTTACTTCAGATTGTAGTTGGATTTTTATTTTGGGAGCTAATGGTTTATTCGATCTTATTTTTTTATATATCTGTCACGTGATTGTTTAGATTATTATTGTGTGGATGGTTTGGTTAATTTAATTTATTTCCGCATGTTGTTATAATAATGAAAGATAAAATTCAACATCGGCTTAATTTTACATAGGTGATTAGTAAATAAAAAAAGTTTTCGACTGTGATGCTAGGAATTAACCAAATGAGATTCCTATTTATTTTAATAAATGATTGCTCACCCGTGGTTAAAATAGGTGGGGTGTCACAGATGGTATAAGAGCATCAGGTTCTAGTGTCTATAGGATCTGTACGACTTACTACGATTTCAACATAGTGTTCTTTGATATAGAGCCCTATTATTAGGATTGTTTGCATTCATGATTACGCACTTGAGATTTAGTTCTTCTACCATTATAGTTGTATTGATAATGAACTCATACAATTCGATCGTTTTTCAGATGCCACCCAACAGAGGACAAGCAGTGAGAGAAGTAGCTAAAGATAATGTGATGGAGGCTCAGCAGGAGCCACCGACATAGCAGCCACAACGACCATAGCCAGTGGCACTAGTTGTCCAGGCCCACCCAGGGCCATCAGATTGGCAGAGAGTTAGAGAGGTTGTTCAGAAGGGACACTCTCCCGAGTTCCAGGGTAGTTCAAATATGATTGCGGCGTGCTAATGGAAGAAAGATATTCAGTGCCACCTGTGCATGGTTGAGTGTAGCGATGTGAAGAAGTAGATGTTGGCAACTTTTAGGCTAGTTGGAGTAGTGGTACAATGGTGGGAGTTGGTTATCACCATTCAGGGGAGGGACACAATGTCTATTGTAGAGTTCTGGATGCGATTTGACTGCAAACACTTTTCGACAGCCGTTGAGACAGAGATGCGAAAGAGGTTCAGTGAGGTTACTTAGGGTGATCGCTCAGTAGCTGATTATGAGGAGGAGACCACTCGTTTAGCTAATTTTGTGCTAGAAGAGGTGAAAAAATAGGAAAGGAAGAAGGTGAATTTTATGGATGGGTTAGCCTGGAGGATCACAGAACACTTGATTATCAACCCCGCCTTGGTGACTTACACATATGTCATCAATGCCGCACTTTTACGCTATCAGGATCATCATTTCCATATGAAGTGAAGTAAAAGGGATGTGATCCTAGCCAACTGATAAAGGTAGGGGAAACGGTGCTACTAGAGCACCACAATAGCAACAACAGCCAGGCAGACACTAGCGGAAAGATTCCTAAGAGGGGGATCAGGCCAAAAGGTTTAGATCTGGAGGCTATAGACCTGATGAGGGTTACAAGCAGGGCCAGCAAGGTCCTTCATAGTAGAAGGTTCCCCAGGGCTTCCAGGGCCAAAGGAACAATGGGGGAGCCAACAGGGCTAAGGTCGTCAGGTCCAATAACAGGGTCAGCACCGTCAGGGCCATCAGGGCCAGAGACAAGAACATTTTCTAGGACAGTGCTTTATTTGTGGTCAAATGGGACACAAAAGGAGGGACTGCCCACAGCAGGGTAGAGCGCCGCAGCAGCAGGGTGCCCCACAAGAGCAGCAGGCACAAAGACCACTTGCAGCACCAGCCCCACCTACCCCATTGTAGTAGGGATAATTATAGTACGAACGTGTTTATAACATCCAAGATGTTGTCACACAGCAGTCCCCATATGCACCAACGATAGTAAAGGGTATATTTTTTATTTACGGGCTTGAGGGTAGGATTCTATTTGATATGGGGGCATCACATTCTTTTATAGGGACCAGATTTGCATAAGATGTTGATGTACTAGAGACATATAGTAGTCTCCTTATGTGTGTGGAATCACCGTTGGGTAGTGGGTCACTTATACACTCAATCTATAAGGATGTGGATATCAATGTAGGTAGATTATGTTTAGCCGCCAACCTTCTTGTGTTATACATGGAAGGGTATGACAGTATTTTGGGTATGGATTGGTTAGCTAGATACCGAGTGATGGTGGATTGTTTCAGCAGTACTAGCGTGTTCTCAAATCCAGGACATGAGATATTCTTAGTAGCGATGCCTCTTCCTAAGGGAGGGTCGAGCACACATATACTAGATTAAGGAGGAGACCTCACAGGAGATGATTGTTTTGTTAGACTAGTTTGAGGATGTATTCCAGGAGATACCCGAGCTATCGCCTAGTCAAAAAATTGAGTTTTTATTGATCTAGAATTGGGTAGGAGTCCTAAAGCCCGAGTGGCTTATCGCGTGGCTCCATCTGAGATGAGGGAGTTGAGGGAGCAAATTCAGCAGCG
Source organism: Sambucus nigra (assembly GCA_949130495.1). Taxonomy (NCBI): domain Eukaryota; kingdom Viridiplantae; phylum Streptophyta; class Magnoliopsida; order Dipsacales; family Adoxaceae; genus Sambucus; species Sambucus nigra. Next base: position 219,126 of record CASBWL010000221.1, read on the forward strand.
CATGCGGCTGGGTATCATTAGAAGGAGTACTTCATCTTGGGGTGTGCCGATGTTGTTCGTCAAGAAAAGGGATGGATCATTTTGATTATGTGTTGATTATAGGGAGTTGAATAAGGTCACGATTCGAAATAAGTATCCACTGCCTTGGATCGATGATTTGTTCGACCCGCTATGGGGAGAAACTTACTTCTACAAGATATATATTTGAGATTTGATTATCATCATTTTCACGTCAGAGAGGAAAATGTTTTTAAAACTGCTTTTCTAACCCGGTATGGGTCATACGAGTTTAGGGTGATACCATTTGGGCTGACCAATGCGCCAACAATATTCATGGATTTGATGAATCGGGTTTTTTGAGAGTTACTTGACCAGTTTTTGATTGTGTTCATCGACGATATTCTTGTTCACTCTAGCTCTGAGGATGAGCATGTCGAGCATTTGCGGATGGTTTTACAGACACCATGGGATCATCAATTATGTGCCAAATTTGAGAAGTGTGGATTTTGGCTTTGGGAGATGTAATTTTTGGGCCATATTTTATCTAATAGGCATATAGTACCCAATCTAAGTAAGGCATTAGCAGTGAGGGAGTGGGGATAACACTTGACACTGATCGAGGTTCGCAATTTCTTGTGTTTGGCTGGATAATATAGACGTTTCATTCGAGGTTTCTCAAAGATTATGGGGCTGATAACCAATCTGACTCCCAACGGGATGCCGTTTGTTTAGGATGACCATTTTCAGTTAGACTTCAATGAGCAAAAGTAAAAATTGACCTCAGTACCTCTACTTTCACCACTTAGGGAGGAGTGGAGTACCGTGTCTATACTGATACATCCTTACAGGAACTTGGGGGGTGTATTACAGCAGGAGGATAGGGTTGTAGCTTATGTATCTCGCAATTTTAATCCCCATGGGAGGAATTACACCATGCATGAGTTGGAGTTAGCCGAAGTTGTATTTTCCTTGGGGATTTGGGGCATTATTTATTGGGAGAGCAGTTTACCCTATTCACAGACCATAAATCTCTTTTATTTCCTTTCACTCAGAAATATCTGAATATGACGCAGAGGAGGTGGATGGATTTAATAAATCATTACCATTTTAATATTCAGTATCATCCTGGGAGGGCTAATGTAGTGGTAGACGTGTTGAGCCAATGGCCTGCAGGGGAGATAACGGATGTTTGGAAGGCGAAGCGGAGAGAGCTTTGACACAATGACGAGGTTTGCAGAGCTTAAATATCTATATTAGTTGTCACGCTTGAGATTGTTATAACGGTGGTGAGAGCATAGGTAGGGGATTAGTATTGCTAGGATAGAGTTTGTTAGTTGTTAGGTGATGGGGAAGAGTTGTAATCGATCAATTTAGATGGTGATTTGTGTTTTAATGGGAAACTCATGGTTCCAAAGGATGAAAATTTGAGACATGCAGTGATGTCAAAGTCTCACGGGTCCAGATTTATGGTACATCTCAGTACGTATAAAATGTGCCAGGATATGTGTATGCAGTATTGGTGGTTGGGGATGAAGCAGGACATAGCGGAGTTTGTCTTGAAGTGTTCTACCTACCATCTAGTGAAATTAGACCACCAGAGATCAGCGGGGATGTTGCATCCACTCAAGATTCCCGCGTGGAACTGGGACAGTATCTCCATGGATTTCATTAATAGGATACTAACATCCCAATGGGGTCACGACTCTATATGGGTGATAGTGTATCGGTTAACTAAGGTGGCCCATTTTCTCCCAGTTCTCATGTACTTTGAGATGAGACGGTATGCATAGTCATTCATTACATAGAGAGTACGTCTACACGGGGTTTCGATTAATATTTTGTTCGATCAGGACAATATATTTGTGTCCCATTTTTGGTAGATCTTTTAGGAGGCAATGTGCATGGATTTAGGATTGAGTACAGCGTATCACCAATAATTGGACATATAGAGTCAGATGCCGTAGGATATCTTGTGAATGTGCATACTTGACTTTGGGGGAGGATGGGAGCAGTTTCTTCCATTGGTGGAGTTTGCCTATAAAAACTCCTACCAGTTCACCATTGTCATGGCACCATTTGAGGCACTGTACGATCGGCGTTGTCATTCATTCACTTTTTAGTTAAAGGTGGGGGACAACAAGGTATTGGGGCCAAAGATGATTCAGGACACCAAGGCCAAGACTGAGTTGATTCAAGGGCTCATCCGTATAGCTCAAGATAGGCAAAAGAGTTTTGTTGATGCAGACAGGAGGAACATAGTGCTTTAGGTTGGTGATCGGGTGTTGGTGCGGATATCTCCTATGAAGGGGTGATGAGGTTTGATAAGAAAAGGAAGACAACGCAGATATATGTGGGACCGTTATCGGTTATCGAGAGGGTATGACCAGTAGAATATAGGTTGGGACTACCAGCGTACTTACTGTGAATCCACTATGTGTTTTGAAGTGTCATTGTTGAAGAGGTACCAGAGGAGTGAGAGGGCCTTCTAGAATGTTCCATTAGAGGAGATAGACTTGTATGCATATATCTCGTATGAGGAAAGACCGGTGGCGATACTTGATAGTAGTGAGCGTAAGCTGTGCTCTAAAGTGGTACCCTTGGTTAGAGTTCAGTGGGGGCAACACAATATTGATGAGTCGAGATGGGAGCGGAAGGATGACATGCGTGAGCTGTATCTAGATTTATTAACTGTAGGTACATCCCAATTTCGAGGGAGGAATTCCTTTGTAAGGGGGGAAGTATGTAACACCCCGTATTTTTTAGTCTTTAATTAAATTAATTGGGTTAATTTTAAATTACACGTGTGACGTAATTTAATGAAATAAAATAATATGTGTTGATTAAATTATTTATCGGAGAGAAGATGATTAATGTTTATCGAATAAAATTACTAAGTTAATAGGGATTTAGTATTTTACATCATAATGAGTGATAGTGGTACATCTCAACAGGGAGTCATATGTAGACTATATGAGATCGAGATAAGAAATTATTTTAGAGTGACTCTAATGATGATTTTGAGGCCACGGTTGATTCCGAAAGGGTCAAAATAGTCGGAATAGTATACCCGGGTGTATATATTGGGTCCCGAGGCAATTTTAGACCAAACCGTCACCACGAGAGGGCATTTCGGTCATTTAGGAGTTTTTGGTAGAGAGAACTCCGAAAATTTAAGGGATATATCAGCCCAAGGGAGTGTAAGTCTAGGGTTACATCAATCTTGAGAGAAAGGTTGCCACAAGGGAGGAAGATAAGAGAGTTATTGGAGGAGAAACACCTTTTCTCTCCACCAAGTCGCCGTAAATTATGATCGGAATGAAAGGGAGGCATTCTCATCATTTAGAATATGAAATCAGACCTACCACTGATAAGGCAAGTGTGTATCTTGCATATTTTAATGATATATAATACCCATGTAGTGTAGGGTTTATGATTTGATGAAAATTGATGATATTCTTGGAATTTAATGAATAAAACTCATAATTTTGTGTAGAATTGCATGTAGAATGAATCCATTTGTGTAAATAAAATGAAATCAAAAGTTATGGAAACAAGAACATGAAAATAATATGGGTTTTTGATGAACTTATGTGAAGACCAAAAAAGCTAGGGTTTTAATGATAAATGGAGTTTGAATATCATCTTGGATTGAATTTGTATGGATTTAGTATATGATTTATGTTAGAATCTGTCCTTACACATATATTTTATGGTTGGTTATATTGGTTGGGAGTTTGGGACTGTTTAATGGAGGCTGGGTGAATTGGATTTAAAGTAACCCATAACTATTAAACGGAGAAGAGGAACAATATCATTTTGAATTGATTCGGCTTAAGGAGCGAATCGATTCAGCCTCTTCACTAAATTGATTCAGTTACCCAAATTTCACCAATTTCTTTTCTTTCTGACTAAATTTGCGATTAAATGAACCAAGAGGTTATAATTGTAATGGATTGTACGTTGAGTATGCGATAGACATATACTATGTACAAACTTATATGATAGGTTGTGTGTATACCTACTAAATAATATGCATATATAGGTTGTGTGAATACCTATAATTGTGATTTGATTATGTGTGTGAACATACGTATGCTACCTGCTATCAAGGGGTTTCCCTGCAGAAGGCAATCCTACCTTGACGATTCCGGTGAGGTCTGGATGTGTACCTCAGAACATGGAACTTAGGGTGGCTCACTGTGTGCAGTGTATTAGTGCAACTGGAAGGTCATTTAGGTACATTAGGTATGTGCGTATCCTAAAGGACTGAACCATGTTCACCTCCAGTGTGTGTGATGATTGATTTTGGGTTCAAGGAGACATGTCGAGTAAATAACCATTGATATGGTACGAGAAGTACATGGACTTGATAGCAGAGTATGCCATCATCACGAGGGGCCATTCCGAGGATGCTATAGTTGTATATATTATATGTGTGATGAATTTATACAAGTGTAATGCATCTACTTATGTGTGATAGTATAAGCGGTGGATTGTGTATATGTAAAAGTATTTAAGTAGAGAAACTTAATTATTTGACTCAATAATAATACGTGTGTAAAATTAATTATATGATCATGTGGTAGCATCTCTTACGTGTGATACGAGGGAGCTAGACCTATTGAGGTAATTTAGATACATTATATAGTTTGGATGGGTATCATATCTGGGTAGGGTATGTTTGGCGTGCACATTAGTTGAGAGGTGAGGATCTCGAGAAAGTGTATGTGGAACTAACATGTGTATCTAATAACTGATTTAATCTGTGATTTAAATACTTGCAAAATATTTTTCAAACTTTTTTCTTGGACTCTGTCCCGTGTTAAAATATTTCCAAAACCTTTGAGGTGTCCATCCACAGGGACATCAATCTTGATGATTATATCCAAGAATGCGTAGTTGCAGCACTTGTAGAGGCTTGTATTAGTTTCTTTTTTCGCTTTAGTTTTTTCATTTATAGATAGGAGATGTATCAGTATTTCATTTGGGTGTGTCGCCCCTCAGACTATTTAATTTTTTAATTTATCAGACATTATTCAGATTCAATTTCATTTACTTAAGATTATAGTTGGATTATTTATTTAGGGAATTGATGGTTTATTCGGTCTTATTTTTTATATATATCTGTCGCGTGATTGTTCAGATTATTATTATGTGGATGATTTTTTTAGTTTAATTTATTTCCGCATGTTGTTATAATAATGAAAGATAAAATTTGACACCAGCAGAATTTGACATAGGTGATAAGTAAATAATTTTTTTTAGTGGTGATGATAAGAATGAACCAAATGAGATTGCTACTTATTTTAATAAAGGACTGATCAACCGTGGTTAAAATAGGCGGGGTATCATAAAAACTAGGTTTGAAAAACAAACCTAGGGTTAAAAATGAAATATATTTGTGGATTCAACTGCAATTCCATATGGATAAAGGTATTTGATGAAGATGAGATGATGCCTTTTTTTGGATCTCTAAAATCTCAATTGAATGTTCCGAAACACTGCGATCTTATTGTATATGATCCTTTCAAAGCTAGAAATGTGTCTCGACATCTTTAAAGAAGAAATCTCTTTCTTTCAAGAGAATTATGGCGCTCTATGTAGACACACCATCCTAGCCCCCCAAGCACCTCCTTAGGTCTTTAGATCTCATTAATTCACCATAAACCCGAGGTCATACTCCGAGTACCGATCTAGAGGCCACTGGATGCTCTCAAGCCCCATTTGCTTTGGCCAACTCTGCAGCCAGAGAAAAGCTCAATGAATTGTTGAAAGTCTTTGAATTCCTCTTCAAAAGGTCCGTACCATGTGCAAATAAGGCCCATGGTATGCACGAATGATCCTTCACACTCTGAGGAATTTTTTGGAGGCCACCAAGAGCTTCCAGGCTTTGTTTTATTTTAATTAAATCTCCATCTTGACTAAAGCTCAATGAATCCTCGAAGGTCTTTTAATCCCATTTCCAAAAGTTCATCCCTTGGTCCGCACGAATGATCCATCACACTTCGACTACTAATGTGGAGGCCATCGGGCGCTCCCGGTCTCCATTTAACTCTTGCCACCTCTCCAGCCTGAGCAGAGCATAATGAATCCTCTAAGGGATCCGAATCCCCTTTTCAATGGCCCGTTCTGTGCGCGAATCAACCTTATGGTCTGTACAAACGATCCATCACACTCTAAGTACTAATCGGGAGTCCACTGAGACCTCTCGAGCCCGGTTTGATCCCGATAAACTCTCCAACCTAAGTGAATCTCATGAATCTTTGAAGGTCTCTAAATACCATTTCCAATGATCCAGACCGTGCATGAATCAGCCTCACAGTTCAAACAAACGATCCATTTTACTTCAAATGGCCACCAAACACTTCTAGTCCCCTTTTAACCTTGGTAAACTCTTTGAACTGAGCAAAGCTCAATGAAATCTAAAAGGGCACTGAATTCCCTTTCAAATGGTCCACCAAGTATGTGAATCAGCCTCACACTTCGTATGAACGATCCATTTTCCTCTAAAAACCTTCTATCTAGAGACCATTAGAATCTTTTGATCCTCGTTTGACCTCGATCAACTCCTAAACCCAGGAGTGTCTCAATGGATTCTTAAAGGGATTTTAATTACTTTTCCAATGGTCCACCCTGTGCATGATTCAAACTTACGATTTTTATTTTATGTCCATTTAAAAAAAACTGTTATGAACAGCCTATAGACACCTCATGAACATTGCCTATAGGGAGGGTGTCCTTTTCCTTGCCAGGTAAGGCAAGCACCATGTCGATAGGCAGGCCAGGAGCCATGCCGATTGGTAGCCCTCTTAGCCCCTATAAAAGCACCATGACCTCACCCTACCACAGGATCTTGAAGATCCCTATCAGTAATCAGAGAACATTCTCCTCATAATCAGAGCCTTTCCCATTCCTAAAAATTCCATTTCCCACGTTATCTTACCTCTTCTCTTTACCCCACTTGGTAATCCACCTCACCACACTACATCACTTCCATACCATTTCAAAATAAACACATTTGCATTTTAAATCCAATAATAAGCATCCATAAGGAGGTCCATTTCTCCACCATTTTCTCTAATTTATCCATTTTAGTATTATTCATCTTATTTCTACTTTGTGTGTTTGTTTCACTATATCACATCCACTAATATTTACCCTTTTATTAGTAGTATTCCACATACCATATTTTTCTAAAAAGAAACCAAAAAAGGTCGAAAAGAGGGTTTATTGTAAACTCCAAAAGTAGGATTTGCATTTTTACATTTTTACTCTCAAAACACATTTTCTTCACATACACATAAGAGGAGTCCCACATTTGTATTTATGGGTTGAACCCCTTATGTTATTTTTGAACTACGTGGACTTTGATTCCAGCTGGGCTACAAAGGCATATTGGGCCAATCCCAAGATTCGAGTCCTCCCTTTTTCATGCTTATGTATCTTTTACATCTTATTATGTCTATTTTGTGTGTTTTAGACTCTAAAAAACTTGTGTCTTGTCCAACATGAAAATTTGTTCTTTCATAGAAATTTGTAATTCAGTGAACACTTACGTCATATTTTTTTATTATTATTTTCGAGCACACTCCTATGGATGAGTGCACTCCATCCATTCCATAATGCAAGTTGGATAATTCCATTCTCCCAGGATTTATATTATACACATGTACACACACATCACAGAGTAAAAATGAGAAGATTAACATTAGCCCATGAGAGATAGAAAGGGAGGAATGGGTGCCTAACACATTTCCATTCCATAACTTAGTCTCTGGACCTTCTAACTATTTGGTTTTGCAGGCATTAGTTTGACCTTGATGTCATTCTCTCAAGGCGACAACATTCTTTTGCCTATTTTGAGCAAAATATGTTGGTGACTCTATGTGTTTGTGTTACCCAGATTTGAAGATGACCAATTTTATATTAGATGCTAAACTGCGAAAAGGGAAGAGGGGGAGAGAGAGAAAGGTAGGTAACCTTATTTCCTTCCTTATTTCCCCCACTGTCTTAATAGTTGAGGGGCCTGCGCCGCGTGCGCCGGAGGAATTCGACCCCGGATGGCCATAGTGGCGACTCTGCTGGGGAACTTTATTAAAGTACTAAACTCTATTTCTACATGGGTGTTATTCTATACTCTCTCTTTTCTATATGTCTGCATATGCCACCACTTGTATGTTCCCTTTACTCCTTTTGTATATCTATCTCATGCTTATCTCTACCATGTTCTCTTATCATGTATATATCTCTTTTCACTCACTTGTACATGCTCACTTCACACACTTGTATATATTCTCCAAGCTCACTTCATACACTCACACTCATATATAGTTTCACCTATACTCACATGATCCACACACCACTCGTAGATTATTTATGCTTAGCTTCACTAACACACACTCCCACTTCTCTCTCTTGTATATATCTCCATGCTCACCCATATATCTAACACACTACTTTTACTTGATCCATGCTTAGGCTCACTAACACACACCTTCACTTGTATATATTCACATGATCACTCACATTATTCCATGTCAATCTCACACTCACTTGTATATATTAACATGCTTTTCTATCACCATGCTTAGTATAGTCTCCATGCTCCATGCTAGCTTTACTTTTCATGATATTGTATATTCTCCCTCATAGTTGTAGTTCTCCCCTTGCTTAGCATGAAAATAAAAATAAAATCTTCATAAGATACTAATTAAGACTCATGCAATTTTCATACTACATCTCCACAACATGGAAATATTGACCAAAAATTTGTCCCATACTGGGAGGTCACTTTGTGATGGGTGTCGGCTTCACTGGGGTGCAATTAACCTAAGCGATATGATTCTCACCTTCCACTGGCCTTGTACATTCAACATATATCGAACAGTCCCCCTGCATTGTAACACTTGACTAAACTAATGACGGGAGGTATATAGTAGGGAACTCATTTATGTACGTTGAGTATATCAATTTGTCTCTCACATGTACCGTCCCCATGAGGTATATCATGAGTCACTTCATATAAACTCAGGTATATCAAATGGTTTGTCCACACGTACCGATTAATGATTGCCCTTATAGGCGAGAGGTATATCGTGGAATTTATTCCAAAGGGGGAACCCTTCAACTAACCCACCAAGTGCCTAAACATCATATAGGCGTCAACCTTAGGCCAATCGTAATTAGTTTACCGATTATCACGCAAAATTTTGCCGAAATTTTGGGTCGTGGTACCGCCTGAATTTTTGCGCTATTTTGTCCATTTTTAAAATAGGACCCTGTCTGTAAGCCTGGAAACAATTCAAACATTGTCTTAAATTTTTTAGAAACCTCTCTTTCCCCATGCTCGGGTTCTGTCCGACATTTTTCTTGCATTTAGGAAAACATAATACAGGTGGGAACATAATAATAATAATAATAATAATAATAATAATAATAATAATAATAATAATAATAATAATAATAATAATAATGATAATCATGATGATATTTCTCTCCGTTTCCCATCAATTTCAAAAACCAAAAATACTAAAAATATTTTTCCCTTTTTCAAAAATACCAAAAACATTCCATTCTTCCTTAAAAAATAAACCCAAATCATTTTCCCTATAAGGTCGATCGCATACCGACTTTGACCCGACTCCCTACTGGCTTCGGTCTTCCGTCAAATCGCCCCAAATCCTTCTTTTTGACAAAATATTATTCAAAACCCTAGACATTATTTTTTTTTGACAAAATATAATTAAATGAATTTTTAATAAGTAAAAAAATTACGCCTATCGTGTTTTGGGTTTTATGCGTGTAATGATATTGTATTGGGGGCTATATGTGTGTCGTGATTTTTTTGACAAAATATAATTAAATCGATTTTTTTCGACATTGTATTGCGGGTTGTATGCATGTCATGATATTGTATTGGGGGCTATATGTGTGTCGTGATTTTTTTTGACAAATATAATTAAATAGATTTTTTTCGACATTGTATTGCGGGTTGTATGCGTGTCATGATATTGTATTGGGGTTTATATGAGTGTCGTGATTTTTTTTTGACAAAATACAATTAAATGGATTTTTTAACATTATATTGGGGGTTATATGCATGTCGTGAATTTTTAACGGTAACTCCTACCATGTTGTGTTCGTGTGGAAATTAAGACTTGGGCCAGTCATCGTACGTATCGTGTCTTGTAATCGTGTTATTCACATTTTACTTGTATTTTTGTGTTATTCATATTTTAGCAATTCTTTAATTCTTTACTTTAAATACGAATCGCAAATAGGTGTGCATATTAATAACTCTGTTTTTTATGAATTTATCATGTATAAAATGAGAAATGACCTTACCATAGTGAGATATTGTGATTATGGGTATGTGTTTTATCACTATATGATAAAAGGAGTATGGGATAATTATTGGTTGTTGGTTTGGTTTTTGGATACTATCTTGGATTTCTTGGATTGATAATACACTTATACTTTTAAATTCCCCCATAATAAACCCTAAGAAAACATGTTACAAACACTTATGGTGGGTTGGTGTTAGGATTTCACATCGGTGAGGTCCAAAATGCAAGGGGTTAAGAGTAAGGTAGTGATGAATCAAAACCTTAATCAAACTAATATACCCTGATACCCTCGTCTACTTTTCTCAGGAAAAATGAGGCACAATGATAATCACTGGCAAAACAAGAGTGTGAGATGTTGCAATTGGACCGCACATATAACTCCTTTATTAGTGCATGCCATATAGAGGGTACTCATATTTATAGGTGTGGAAATAAAAAGATCAAACAATTTAACTACCTTGTAAATCGCGGAGTTGATCTCTAGTAAGAGTACCTGTTCGATCATATTTTATTTTTCTTGTCAGAAAGATGGGATGGTGCTGTACAAGATAATTTCACACACAATCTCGATGTGGCCCTGACCTTGCTTACATTGTTGGAGAAGGAAGGAAAAAATCCACTCATTATGGATACAATTTTATATAGAGAGCAATGGCATAGACTAAGATGTCTCACGCCATATGCACATAAAATTGAATCTTAATAAGAAGTTGAGAAAGATGGGATTTTGGGTTCATGTCACGAATATCTACACATCAATCATAGTTACCCTTCCTCCTAGTTGGCCACGTGCAAGAATTCATAGGTTTTTAAAAACATACGGAATGGATGGAGATGAAGACACTGAACATATTCTAAAGTCTTACTCTGAAAAGGCGTGTGTGTGTGTGTGTCTCTCTACCTTCATATATATATAATCTTGATCAATTGGTTATAATTTCATATTATTATAATTACTTAGTCACTTATGGTTTTTCATTTTTGTAGATAATACGGGAGGAAACAATTAAAATGTACTAAGTGGCGAGGTGACACTCCATGAATGTGCGCAAATGGGGTGAATATGCCCTTTTTGAATTTAAAAGTCCAAATATGGGATGATGGTTCAACTAAATTCCAAAACAAAAAAAATTATTTTCAAATTTTAAAAGTAAAATTCCAAATTTTAATTTTAGTAAAATTAAAATTAAACTTAAATAAGAAATTCAATTAAAATCCAAAATTTGCCTAACAACAATTAATTCAATTTTCAATATAGGCCAAACTAGATTTTATCAAATTAAATTATGGACTTGAATTAATTTAAACCCACCCAAATATTAATTAGCACCAAATTAAAAAAACCATGTGTTTAAACCAATTTTTATCTTGATTAACCTAAGCATGCATCTAGATGATTTTGCAAGATAAAATAAACACAACACACTACGCTGCGATGTACGAGGAAAACCCACAACGGGAAAAACCTCATATGACCCTGTCTACAAGTCCACTAAGTACGGTATTTTTACAAAACTCACGACAAGAGGAACTTACAATAACGACTTAACTCTATCCAAGCCTTGACGCTCCTTCGCTCTTCAACCTTGGCCTAATCGGCAATTATGGACTCCATCACAGTCTCAGAATTAACCGATGGGGCTCGATCACCGTCAATCCTCACACGGTGTCTTTCACCATATGATCATGCCACAACAAAACAAACCAATCTCCTTTTTTGGTTAGAGAAGGAACCCAAACAATCTCCTTTGATGGGTAGAGAAGAACCTGGTGCCAAACAATCTCCAAGCAAAAATATATATGAATAGGAACTTGGATTTTAAACTAAAAAAATATTTTGGGTGTAAAATACTTAGTTTTGTTCTAAAGATTAAATATTTTTAACAAACACGAATGAGACTTTTTCATGGAAGAATTAAGCTCTAAAAAACTCTCTAAGAGAAGGAAAAAGTTCTGTGGAAAAAGAGCTCCCCGCTCATATTTTATCAGCAAAAAGAAGTGGGAAAAGGTAGTGGGAAAATGGGAAGTTATTAAAAAATACGTATTTTCGTTCGAACGAGTTCGTTCGAACGAAACTTCTAACGAGAAAACATTTTTTTTCCTGAAATCTCGTTTGAAATCTCATTCGAACGTGGTCGTTTGAACAAATTTTCTAATGAGATTTTAGGCCATATTCTATAGAATGTCGATATGAATGGGTGGCAGACACTTTCGTATTTTTCTAATTTTTTTGAATTATGTATGATTTTTCTGCGAAAAGGTGCCCGAAAACAAAATCTTTAGATACTATGAATTAAAAAAAAATTAACAAAAAATAGTAACATCGAAAATAAATTTCCAAGCTCTAATATATATTAATGCATTCATGCCTTTAGGAGACATTGGCACGAAAATCGGAAAGGATATATTCTTAAATTTCTGGCCGCTACGTCTTCAACATACACTTGTCATAGTCTTGAAAGTATACAACATCAACTTTCTATCCTATGACACAAATTGTTTTGTCCGGAATTAAGCCAATACTATAAATTGAGTCGATTAAAAATTTTCCCTTACAAATCTCCCCCTTTGGCTATTCTGGAACAAAACAAAACAAAAAAATCCTAAGGGCTGTCAAGCACATATAAACACATTCCCACACAAAAAAAATACACACGCTTGACTCGACTCATAGGAAATACTTTGCCGCTTTAAATAATTCCGATAAAGATGAAATCCTGTACAGTTCAACACAACATTAAATGCATAGGGAATATCAAAAGATTAAATGTGAAAAATAAATTCTCCCCTTTATCTAATAATGATCTTCCTAGAAAGACATCTCTCCCTATGCTAGATCTCCACAAATTTCAAAGTATTAGATACCCTCTCTCCCCCTTTTTGTTCAGGAATAGACAAAGTTCAAAAATCATTAAATAACTTATTTCTACCCCAATTAAAGCAAATATTTCCCCTAAACTGGACAAGGAAAATGAATAAGGAAAAAAAAAGTTAAACATGAAATGGTGCATAAAGTGATAAGAACATTAAAGCATATGGGAAACAAAGAAGTACAACTAATCCATACAAATATTAATGGATACCAACTATGATGCGATAACAAAAAGATACCACTTAAAATGTAATGCGCTAAGCATGGGATATCAAACCAAATATTTGGAACAAGATAGATACCAATTTCGAATTCAAAGCATACATGGACTAGCTAGCAAGGGAAAGACTCAAAATAAACAAAAACCATACACACACACACACACACACTCACTCACACACACAAGATATTAAGGAAGCACAAGCGCGCACACACACACACACACACACACACACACACACACACACACACACACACACACACACACACACATATATATATATATATATATATATAAATGTGTCATATGGAACCGAAAGTGAAGGGGTGTGAACTAGAAATAATTAACTTATGACCCAATCACTTAAGTATGTTCAAAAATTTCCATTTTATTGCATAATATTATCAAACATATATAAAGCCTCATGTGATATAAAATGAGCTCAAAGAACAAAATAAACACAATGCACACAAGCCTATAATTTTGATGATTCTATAAACTAATAGAGTTATGACAATAGTAAGTATAACTAGGCGTCATTGTGCAAACCCGTTGATATATCCATCCAAACTTCTTCACTAATGATATTTCTTTGCATTTGTTTTGATGATCATATCAACTAAAATATTTTTGGCCTTGGCTAATATTCTTTTTAATGCCACATTTTTCTTTTAGGCCATATTCAAACGATGGCTTAATCGCAAAGGACACGTGTTTCTTTCGTAGCCCTTCCCCGTTGATAAACAAACTACACCGAATATATATTTTTCTATAATTTTTCAACTTCGCGAATTGGTTATTACATGCACAAATACCACATAGTCATAAAACATGTAGCTGAGTAAATTGGTAGGAGAACATCTCAATTAGCTCAAATATTCATATGAAGTTAAAATTCAAAAAGCTCGTGCATGTGTGCAAAAGAGGCATAAAAACAAAAATTCTTTTAGCAATTCAAATTCAAACTACTTCATGTAACCATGATAAAGAACAATTGAAGAATTGAAATACACAACCAAAAGTTCTAGTCACATGGAAGCGGAAAATGAGGATTCAACACAAGTATATGCCACAAAAAGTGCGTAAAACTCAAATATACACACACAAAAAAATTGAGTTATTTTTTTTAATTTTTAACTAAGCACAAAAATTCAAATCAAAAGAAAAACAAAAATCTTTTTGTATTTTTCATTAAGACAAAAAAGATGAAGATAAATACAAAAGATAAACAAGTCATAATTCTAGCATGAGATGTATGATAACTAAATACTATAAAATGACAAACAAAACATACAACTAGCAAGAATATAACATTAAGCGTGGCTAGTGTATGTAAACATGCAAGCTATTAATCATAAGATATAGCAAGTGAGGAGTCATGTGCTAGCATGTGGGAACCATGAAAAACAAAAAAAATTAGTATAAGGCATATTTTTCATTTTAAAAAGCCCAAAAGAACCTAAATGAAATAACTAAGCGTTCCTAGCTCTGTTACCAATTGAAAGTCTGTAGACGGGCTAAATATGCCCTTTTTGAATTTAGAAGTCCAAATATGGGGTGATGGTTCAGCTAAATTTCAAAACTAAAAAAATTTCTTTTCAAATTTAACAATAACATTCCAAATTTTAATTTCACTAAAACTAAAATTAAACTTAAACAAGAAATTCAATTCAAATCCAAAATAAGCCTAACAACAATTAATTCAATTTTCAATATAGGCCAAACCAGATTTTATCAAATTAACTTATGGACTTGAATTAATTTAAACTCATTCAAATATTAATTAGAACCAAATTAGATAAATCGTGTGTTTAAACCAATTTTTATCTTGATTAACCTAAGCATGCATCTAGATTATTTTTAAAAGATAAAATAAACACAACACACTACGTCGCGATGTACGAGGAAAACCCACAACGGGAAAAATCTCGGATGACCCTACTTACAAGTCCCCTAAGTACGGTATTTTTACAAAAGACATGACAAGAGAAACTTACAACAACAACTTGACTCCGTCCGAGCCTTGACGCTCCTTCTCTCTTCAACCTCCACCTAGTCGACAACTACTAACTGGACCATAGTCTTAGAATCCATTGATGGGGCTCGGTCACCATCAATCCACACATGGTGCCTTTCACCATATGAGAACGTCGCACCGAAACAAACCATTCTCCTTTTAGGGGTAGATAAGGAACCCAAATAATCTCCTTTGATGGGTAGAGCATAACTTAGTTGCAAACAATATCCAAGCAAAGATATATATGAATAGAAACTTGGATTTTAAACTAAACAAACGTTTTGGGTGTAAAATCCTTGGTTTTGTTCTAAAGATTGAACATTTATAACAAACACCAAGGAGAATTTTTCATGGAAGAATTAAGCTCTCAAAAACTCTGTAAGAGGAGGAAAAAGTTATATGGAAAAATTTATTGCCGCTCATATTTTATCTGATAAAAGAAGTGGAAAAATGGAAAGTTATTAAATAAATATCAAAAACTTTGTAATTTCGTTCGAAATTCGTTTGAACGAAACTTCTAAAGAGAAAACATAATTTTTTTATGAATTCTCGTTCGAATAAGGTTGTTCGAATGACCTTTCAAACGACATTTCAGGCCATGATTCTAGAGAATTTTGATACGAATGCATGGCTGCCAGTTTCGTATTATATATATATATATATATATATATATATATATATATATATATATATATATATATATATATATATATATATGCATTCATACCTTTAGGAGGCATTGCAATCCACATGTTGATGACATGAAACTTGGCACGAAAATTGACATGGATATATTCTTCAATTTCTGGCCGCTACGTCTTCAACATACACTTGTCATAGGCTTAACAGGTTACAACATGAACATGTTATCCTATAACACAAATTGTTTTGTCCAGAATTAGTCCAATACTACAAATTGACTCAATTGGAAATTTTCCCTTATACCCCAACATGTGCAGAACCCGAATTCTCAACATCAATAGCTAAGCAATTCACAACTCCACCAATGGTTCATTCCATATAAAGTCCAACCCCAAGTGATCAAACTCCCCCATCCATCACTCTTGTTGCACCAACGCCCTCATCTTGTGCTTCTAACACCTCCCGCTTAAATGAAAAAAGGCCCATTGGGTTCTCCCTTCTCTGGGATAACCCGACGGGTGATTGTAATGACCTACTGCACTATAAATCCAAGCGTTATTGCTAGGAAAAATGAATATGGGGGTCGATGGACTAGACAACTGGAACATTGTTGATCAATCCATCAAAGATGACATATATGATCGACTCCACAAGTATTTCTCATTTCCCGACCGTTCTAAGAATAGGGTTCTTTCTCAGATTGATGAATCATTGAGGACATACAGGAGAAACCTTTGAAAGAAACATTTATCGAATGAGGCAGCGAGCTCCAATATTTTGTCCTGAAAAGATAGAGTGCCTCCAAATTTTGAAATGCCGGTGTATCAGTGAAATAAATTTTTAGAGAATGAGGCAAAAGAGAAAAAGTTGGTCCAAAGGGAATAAAACAAACAAAATAGGACAAAAACTGATATCCACAGGCTGGGCTCAAATCATTTGAGGATTTAAAGAATGAGTGGGGAGTAGGACAAATGATGGTTCAGATTTCGATAAACAACCAAATCGATCTAAATTATACGTTTATGCTTGATGAGAAAAAGATAATAAATTCTCACTGCACTTGGCTAAGATGCGGGAATCAATAGAGGCCATTAGCAATCCGTATGGTTCAATCCATTTTGGTGACCTTGACAGTGATGCCCTGGCCCAGACCTTTGGAAAGGACAAAAGGGGGAGGATGAGAGGTGTTAGCTGACATATGCCAATAAATTTTTTTAAACACACCGCACCTCTCGTGGATGATCTTTCTTCAGTCAGGGATTGTGTCTCGACCCAAGAGGAACAACAGTTCAGGATCGTTGAGGATGTCCAAGAGATTAAAAATAACACGGTATTCTTGCCGAATCATATTGGGAAACTTGTGACTCTTTTTGAAGGTTATAGGCCCCCACCGCCTCCTCAAGGTTTCCCTTACCCTCCTCCTCAAGGTTTCCCCTATCATTCCCCTTCTAGTTCGCTTCCTAAATGCCACCTCCTTCAACATTTTCCTTCCTCGTGCCTTTGCCTATCATGGGACTTGGATCATCGTCAACAACTCACGGTGGCTATGGCCAATAGTAGTATTTTAAGGATGTGGGCAACACAAGGGTTATTGGCGTGTGCACATTCATCTTCATTGTTGTCACAACTTTAGTACACCTCCGAGCTTTAGAGAGGGGTGAGGCTCAAATAATAGTCGATCAAATATACAACAGCTATGGAGATGTACCTCTATACGTTGACAATGGGGAAGGGAGGGAATTGAGGAATTGTGCAGAATCTTTTATTACTTGTCCAGTTTATTTATTGGTCAAGTCTAATAATATTTTCTTTCGTTTCAGTTGAAGTAAAATTTTCTTTCATTTTAGTTGATTTAGAGGAAGATTGAGTATCAAAATATTATTTTATCCCTGTCAATATTATTTGTATCCTATTATGATATTGACACCATATAAGCTCTTTACTTTGATGTACGAATGTTTAGTCAGTTATATGAATGTTTATATGATTTATGTATGTTTAGTTGTGATAATTTAGAACTTTACTTATTTAATGCTTATGTGGTGTGTAATAAGACTACATTGACATATGCCAATTTAAGTGAACAATTTCCATTTTCCTACCTCCAAATATTAGTTTGAATCATATACGTTAACTTTCGATAATATTTTATGTTCAGTCAAATGATGGGGGCACGTACACCTTTCAAAATACGCTCGGTTTAAGAATAGATTCATTTGAGTATGTGATTGGATCAAATTGATCCAACTCAATTTCCATTTTATGAAGCTTTTGTTGATCAAATTATACATATACATTTGTTGACTAGTTTCATAGATGTAGACTTCATAAAATGAAGTTAAATTAGCTTCATTTTATGAAGCTTGTATCAAAGAAATTAATCAACAAATGTACATGTACAAGAATACGTCGGGGGCTCCAGGAACAATTTGGTCTAATCACACTTTCAGGAGACTCTATTTAATGGCCTTCTTGGATCACATGAACCAGGTAATCTTTACTTTAATTGAAGTAGTTATATAATTGATATGAATTATCTTTTAAATATTTTAGATGATAGAAGGAGTGTGGGATAATTATTGATTTTGTTTGGTTTGTCTGTTGAATAATTATTGGTTGTTAGATTATTGTTTGATAGAATGTTAGGAGTATGGGATGATTATTGATTTTGTTTGGTTTAGCCGTTGGATAATCGTTGGCTGTTAGTTTTTTGTTGGATAGTATGCTATAAGGAGTAGAGGATAATTAGAAGTAGTACATGATACTTATTGGTTTGATTGTTGGATACTATGTCGGATAATTATTGGATGCCATAACACGTAGACTTCTCAATTTCTCCCGCTATATCTCTCCAATGAATGTCCTGTTTGTAAAACTCTTGAGATCTAAAAAGTTGCAAAACTCTTGAGCTCTAAACAATAGTGCACGAGGTGTTTGTGCCACTGGTTGTGCCGTTTGGGTGCCGCTGGGGGTGCCCATTCCCCCGCAACCCATTTTCAAGCCTAAGTGTGACCACACACCAGCGGCACCCAAATGGCACCGTGAGTGGCATGAACACCTCGTGCGCATCCAACCTAACATGTAGCAATCGAGCGCACAGCCGCGGGACTTCCGATTTGATGATACGACCCAAATTCGCAAACTTGCACACTTAGGCTTGAAAATGTGTCACAAGGGGATAGGCACCACCCGCGATACCCAAATGGCATTGTGAGTGGCACGAACACCTCAAGCGCATCCACCGTAACATGTAGAAATTAATCGCACAGCCGCGGCACTCCCGATTTGAGGATAGGACACGAATTCTAAAACAATCACACTTAGGCTTGAAAATGTGCCACGGTATGCGAGCACCCCAGGGGTAACCAAATAGTACCACGCGTGGCACGAACACCTCGTGCGCATCCAATGTAACATGTAGCAATCGACCACACAATTGCAGAACTCCTGATTTGAGGATAGGAGGGGGAACCCCTAGCAGATTCCAAACAGCACTGTGAGAGGCACAAACACCTCGTGCGCGTCCAACATAACACGTAGCAATCAGTCGCACATCAGCGGACTCTTCGTTTGAAGATAGGGGTCGAATTCAAAAACAGGCACACTTAGTCTTGAAAACGTGCTGCAGGAGGGTACCCCCAGTGGAACCCAAAAGGCACCGCGAGTGGCACGAACACCTCGTACGCATCCAACATAACACGTAGCAACCAATCGCGCAGACATGGGATTCTCAATTTTTGGATAGGACCCGAATTGAAAAACAGGCACACTTTGCAAATGTGCCAATGGGGGGGGGGGGGGGGGGGGAGGGAACCCCCATCAGCACCCAAATGTCACCATGAGTGGCACGAACACCTCAAGCACATTGAACATAACATGTAGCAACCATCCACGTAGCCGCGGGACTCCCAGTTTGACGATAGGAACCAAACACGAATTCAAAAACTGGCACACTTAGGGTTGAAAGCATGCTACGGGGGGTGGGGACCACCAGTGGCACCGCGAGTGGCACAAACACCTTGTGCTTGTCAACCGTAACACATAATAATAGGTCATGCATCCGCGAGACTCTTGGTTTGAGGATAGGACCCTAATTCAGAAACATGCACACTTAGGCTTAAAAACGTGCGGCGAGGGGGGCACCCCAAGTGGAAACCAATTGGCACGGCTAGTGGGACAAACACCTCGTGTGCGTCCAACGTAACATGTAGAAACCAGCTATGCAATTGAGGGACTCCTGGTTTGAGGATAAGACCTGAATTTGAAAATAGGAACAATTATTCTTGAAAACGTGTTGTGGGTGGCCGAACACCCCCAGGAGCACCTAAACGGCACCGCCAGTGGCATGAAAACCCCATGCACATGCAACGTAACACTTAGCAACTGGAAAGAAGCCACAGGACTCTTGGTTTGAGGATAGGACCTAAATTTAAAAATATAAATACTTAAGCTTGAAAAAATGTCATGCGGGGGAGGGGGGGACCCCAAGTGGCACCCAAACGGCACCGCAGGTGGCACAAAACCTCGTGCGCATTCAACGTAAAACGTAGAAACCGACAGCGCAACCATGACACTATCGATTTTAGGATAGGACACGAATTCGAAAATAAGCATATTTAGGCTTGAAACGTACCACGAGTAGACGAGCACCCCCGACGTCACCCAAACGGCACCGCGAGTCGCACAAACACCTAGTGTGCATCCAACTTAACACGTAGCAACCTACTGCACAGCTGCGTGACCCCCGGTATGAGGATAGGACTTAAATTCAAAAACAGACTAACTTAGGATTGAAAATGTGTTGCATGGGGTGGGGTGGCACCAAAACGGCACTGCGAGTGGAACAAAAACCTCATGTGCATCCAACATAACACGTAGTAATTGGCCACATTATCGCGAGACTCCCGATTTGACGATAGGACCGGAATTTAAAAATTGGCACACTTAAGCTTGAATATGTTCTGCCAGGGGCCGACAGTGCTAGTGGCACCCAAACGACACCGCGAGTAGCACAAGCACCTTATGTGCATCCAATCCAACACGTAGCAATCAGTTGCGTAACCGTGGGACTCAGGGTTTGAGGGTAGGATCCGGATTCGAAAGGAGGCACACATAGGCTTGAAAATGTGCGCGGGGGGGGGGGGGGGGGGGGGGGGGGGGGGAGGAGGGGAACCCCTAGCATCACCCAAACGGCACCGAGAGTGGAACAAACACCTTACATGCATCCAACATAACATGTAGCAACCAGTTACGTAGTTGCTGGACTCTCGATTTGAAGATAGGACCCAAATTCGAAAATAGGTACACTTAGGATTGAAATCATACCGCCGGGGGCGGGGGGGGGGGGGGGGGGCATCCCTGGGGCACCCAAATGGCACCGTTAGTGGCACAAACACCTCTTGTGCATCCAACGTAACACATAAAAAATGGTTGTGCAACCACGGGACTCCCGGTTTGATGACAAGGCCCAAACACGAATTCAAAACTAGGTATACTTACACTTGAAAATGAGCCGAAAGGGGGCACTCCCAGCAGCACTCGAATGGCATTGTGAGTGGCATAAACACTCCGTGCGCGTCCATCGTAACATGTAGCAATCATCCCCACAACCATGGGACTCCCAATTTGAGGGTAGCACCCTAATTCAAAAATAGGTACACTTAGGCTTGAAAACGTGATGCTGGGGTGGGATCCCCTAACAACACCCAAAAGGCACTACGAGTGGCATGAACACCTTGTGCGCATCCAATGTAACAGGTAGTAATTGGCTGCACATTCGTAGGACTCACGGTTTGAGGATAGGACCCCCAAATTCAAAAACAGACAAACTTAGGATTGAAAACAAGCCGCGGGGGGGCGGCAAGCACCCCCAATAGCACCCAAACGGCACTGCAAGTTACACGAACAACTCGTGTGCATCCAACGTCACACGTAGCAAGAAATCTCATAGCCGCAACACTCCCTATTTGAGGATATGACCCGAATTCAAAAACAAGTTCACATAGGCTTGAAAACATGCTACGGGGGGCGGGGGGACCTAAAACATCACAACAAGTCGAACAAACACCTTGTGTACTTCCAACGTAACACATATCAATCCACCACATAATCGTGGGAGTCCCGGTTTAACGATAGGATTGAAATTTGAAAATATACACACTTAGGCTTCAAAACGTGCTGGGGGTGTGGAAAGCACCGCGAGTGGTACCCAAAGGATATCAAGATGGCACGAACACCTCGTGCACGTCCAACATAACATGCAAAAAATGGTCCCATAGCCACGAGAACCCCGATTTGAGGATAGGAAACTGATACGACGCAAATATTGCGTATTTCACCCGTTAACCTACACCTTATTAGCCCCCTTGGGTATCTTAATCCCTATATTTATGCTCGTTAACCAGACAACCTCGGATTTCTATGTTAAAATGTTTTGCAGGGGTTAATTGAGCTTTTGTAGGTATTTGGATGCTTAGTATGAAGTTCGGACGCTTTCCGGAAATGTTTCGTCGACTTTTGCAGCTTCGGGGGCATTTTAGTCATTCCAGAATTCGGGTTTGAATCCCAAGATCTTCACGGAAGTTGAAGCCCTTTGATTTGTCTTCGCGTGGCCGCCGACGGTGCATGATTCCGAGTTGTATCGATGGAGTTATGGCATTTTTAGGATGGTTTTTACTGTAAAAGTACACTCAAGGTCACATTCAAGGGAATTTTAGTCATTTCATATTTTGGTTTTTTAGCCTAATGTCTTCTTGGATGTTGTAGTCCTCTGAGTTATCTTCGCGTAGCCTCCGACCATACCTCATTCCGAGCTATAACGAAGAAATGGCGGCATTTTCCGTAAAACAGGACAAAGCTGCAGAATTCAGACCTGTAGCTTGCGAATCGATTCGGCCCAAAACCGAATCGATTCAGAATTCTGCAGAATTGCAGATTCGAACTTCCCCTGTTTCCGAATCGATTCGGACCATTTTCGAATCGATTCGGGCCTCCAGATTTTTGGTTTTCTTCCTTTTTATTACAAGTTTGCCACGGGATATTTTGTTTATAACACTTTCTCTTCATTTTGAAGAGAAATATCTTCATTTTTAGGAGAGTTTTAGCTTAGGGTTTGGGTTCTTTGAGAGCTCTTCTTCTTCTCCATTTGGTGTGACAACTTTTGGGTGTTGTAAGTTGGATTTTTCATTACCCTTACCATTAATATAATTGTTGTTCTAGTTTATTTCCATTGTTGTAGTTTAATTTCATGCCTAGATAAGTTTTTTTATTGTTATTTATTGCTTTTATAGTGTAATATTAGTGTAAATTAGTTTATATCCATGATTTGTCCGTAGATAAATAGGGTCGGGATTGTGTTCCGCCATTTACGGGTTTAGAACCTTGAAAGTTAGGTTTTCGTGTGAAATTGCATTTAATTGAAACCGCGTGTATTAAAGTTGGATTATTATGCGTTTAACTTTATTTGTCACGCAACTTTAGTGTTTATAGCGATAATCCGAATTTAATCCGCGTGCGACCATTTTCAGTTAAATGTTTAATCTCGCAACTTTGGATTAAATTCCTTATTGCGTGATGTTTATGCTTAATTGAAAATGATCAATTAAATGTTTTCGAACCGAAATTCTAATTAGTAGTTGTTTAGCCCGTGAATGTGTGTATGCGATCTCGATCCTCGCTTTCCTTTAATTTATCGTTAACTTATTCTTTTCTTTTGTTACCACAACCAACCTATCATCTTTTCATTTATTTATTTTACACTTTTATTCCTGAAGTAATTAAACAATTAACATCTAAAATTTAATCACTCCCTGTGGATTTCTTACGATACCCGACTTACCGCTGTGCTTGCTTGTCAAGTGTAGTAGTAGCTTAGGTTTTATCTTTTGTATCGCGGTGGCGAAACACACGACGATTGTGTCCTCACACGAACACACTTTTTCCGTCCGATCAGAAACGAATTCAAAAAGCAACACAATTAGTCTTGGAAATGACTCATGGAGGGGCGGTCACCTCCAGCGGCACCCAAACAGCACCGCGAGTGGCACGAACACCTTGTGTGCATCCAACATAACACGTGGAAATTGTTCACGAATCCGAAGGACTCCCTATTTGAGGATAATAATAGAATTCAAAAATGTAGACACTTACACGTGAAAATGTGCCGCCATACAAATGGCACCTCGAGTGGCACGAACATCTCGTGTGCATCCAAAGTAACACGCAGTAACCGATCGTACAACCATGGGACTCCTGATTTTAGGATAGGCCATGGATTAAAAAACATGCATACTTAGGCTTGAAAATTTGTCCCGAGGGCTCGGGAACCCCCAACAGCACCTTAACGGTACCGTGAGTAGCACAAACACCTCGTGCATATCCAACATAACACATAATGACCAGACCATTAGTCCTGGGACTCTCAGTTTGAGGATAGGATCCGAATTCAAAAATGGTCTCACTTAGGCTAGAAAACGTGCTGCCGGGGGGGGGGGGGGTGGGAGCACCCCCAATGGTACCCAAACGGCACCGCGAGTGGAAAAAATACCTCGTGCACATATAACGTAACACATATCAACCATCCGCGTAGCTACAACACTCCCGATTTCAAACACAAATTTAAAAATGGTTAACACTTAGATTTGAAAACTTTCCACGAGGGGCGGGCAACCTCAATGCCACCTAAATGGCACCGCGAGTGGCACTAACACCTCTTACACATCCAACATAACATGTAGCAATTATACACGCTATCACGGGACTTCCACTGTGAGGATAGGACATGAATTCGAAAAAAATCGACTTAGGCTTGAAAATGTGTCGTCAGGTGCGCGCATCCCTAACAGCATCCAAACGACACCGCGAGTGGCATGGAAATCTCGTGCACATCCAACGTAACACATGGCTATTGGTCTTGAATCCGTGGGGCTCCTGGTTTGAGGATAGTACCTGAATTTGAAAACATGCACACTTATGCATGAAATTATATCGCAGGGTGGCGAGCACCCCCAGCTACACCCAAACAGAACTGCGAGTGGGGCGAACGCCTCATCCGCATCCAACATCACACGTAGCAACTGACTGTGCAGCCGCAGGTATCACGATTTGAGGATAGGACCCAAATTGAAAATAGGCACACTTAGGCTTGAAAACGTGCCATGGGGGGAGGACACCCCTAGTGGCACCCAAACAGCACCGCGGGTGGCACCAGCGCCTCACGCGCCTCCAACGTAACACGTAGGAACCGTATTTATAGTCACTGGTCTCCTAGTTTCTGGATAGGACCCAAACACAAATTCAAAGAAAAAAACATTTAGGCTTAAACACATACCGCATGGGGGGCGGGCACCCTCAGCGGCTCCGAAATGGCACCTCGAGTGGCACTAAATCCTCATGTATGTCAAATATAACACGTTGCAATGGGCTGCGTAGCTGCGGGACTCTCGGTTTGAAGATAGGATACAAATTTGAAAACAGGCACACTTAGGCTTGGAAATGTGTCACGGGGGGTAAACACCTCCAGTGGAACCCAAACGGCAATGCGAGTTGCACGAGCACCTCGTGCGTATACAACATAACACATATCAACGGATTGCTCGGCTACAGGACTCCCGATTTGATGATAGGAACCTAATTTGAAAATTGGCACACATTGACTTAAAAATGTGCCACGGGGGGTCACCTCAGCGCCACTTAAACGACATTGCAAGTGGAAGGAACACCTCGCTCAACATCCACGTAACACACAGCAACCGATCGACCTGTCAAGAGAATCTCGGTTTGAGGATAGGATACAAATTTAAAAACAAGCACACTTAGGCATAAAAACATGCCAGGTGGTGGGCACCCCCACCGGCACCCAAATGGTACTACGAGTGTCATGAAGACCTCGTGTGCATTCAACTTAATATGTACCAAGCGACCGTGCAATCGTGGAACTCCTTGATTAAGGATAGGACCCGAATTGGAAAACAAGCACACTTAGACTTGAAAACGTGTTGTCGGGGAGGGGGAGGCACCCCCAACGACACCGAAATGGCACCGCAAGTGGCAGAAACACCTCGTGCAAGTTCAACGTAACACATAGAAATCGTTCGCGCAGCCAGGAGACTCTTAATTTGAGGATAGGAACTGAATTCAAAAACATGCACACTTAGGCTTAAAAACATGCTACGAGGTGGCGAGCACCACGAATCGCACTTAAACTACACCGTGAGTGGGACAAACACCTCGTGCGCATCCAACATAACATGTAGAAACTAGCCAAACAACCGCGGGACTCCCATTTTGAGGATAGGACCCTATAAGAGGGTAGTTTAGATTGGATGGAGGCATAACCCCTTTTGATTACAGTAATGACAAGTTAATCGAGAGCACTCCTGATTAAGTACAAGACACACAATCACAACCCATTGAAGATAAACTCAGTTTGAACTCACAAATCACTCGTGTATAACTCAAAAGATAATAATGAACTCAGTGGTAACTCATTTAGAGGGATAAAGGGGTAAGCCGCCTAGATACACCTTGGCAGGAAGCCAAACACATCAACCTTCAAAGATCTCTAGTCAGATATTAAAGTTTCATAATAAATGACAATGGTTGGTGAGTAAGATCTCTTGTTTTGCAATAAATTATTTTCTCTCTAATGATAATCTCTTCGGAGAAGGACTCTCAAAGAACCTCCTTCACTCAGAAGTGGGTGAGGCCCATAAATAGACCCCCCCAACACCACTCTCGAGGTGCCTCAGTCTTTCACAGTTGTGAAAGACATCCCTCACACTTTGTCACAAATATTAAATGCCTGATGGACTGGTCAGCTCCACGTAATAAACATTAAATGTCAAGACATGCATTTTGCCTAACCACTGTATGTAATGAGACTGTCACCACAGAGGTGGCTCACCAAGTATTTGACAACCCCAAATACCACAGTGGTTTGCTCAAGTAAAATTTTGACATTACTTAGCTGGCTAGTGACATCACTTAAAGTAGATTTGACATTAAGTAGAGGGTTATTTGGTTCATAACTCAACGCACGATGGAACTCAAGGCTGCTCCATCCAAGGTTCCATGAACAAAGGTCCTTCGGTGTTTTATCAGCTGTATTTAATATGGTTAGGACAATCCCCAGTGCTTCCTCACTTCTCAATCCTCCAAACTAAGTCCCTCTAAAGTTGCAGCGGTGAGGTCATTCTAGCATGAAAGCTCTCTCAAGCCCTGCCAGGCATAGTCTGTCGCGAGTACCATTTGACCTTAAACTAAATAACATTATAATCATTACTTCTCCTTGTCAATATAAATAAAATATACAACAAGGCTAAGTAAGACAACGAAGCTAAAGGATGACCTCTCTCGGCCAGTTTCTTCGTTGGAAGATCTCCCTGGGCTGCCACGTTGAGCTGCCTCGTTTGAGCTGCCACACTGAGATGCATCATTTGAGATACCTCGCTGAGCTGCCATAATCCCTTGAGTCAATTGTAGTAGCTGGGGTATTATCTCTAATCTCGAGATTATCTTCAAGTCCCCCTACATTTGCCCCTTCGTGTAGATTTTTGTTGTGGGAGCAAGAAATGTCTAAAAGAAAACTTCTTAATCCGATGAATCTTCTATTTGTGAAAAAATTCTAGTATTTCTGTCTTCGTTACAACTTCTGTCGTTATCACTTCCAAGAAAAAGTAAAATTCTCCTAGATGTCCCTGAACCAAAGCGCTGCGACCTATTCGGCGATTGGCGAATGGACCTCTTAACTTTTTCCTATCGTTGAGCTTAAAGCGTTCTGTTTCTCCTTCCTTAGCTATTGGAATTTTCCCAAAATGCATGAGTAACATGTCAAGTATCCGTTCTGACTCTTGTGAAGTGAAGTTCTCTCCTGTTTGTGCTATTTTGTGCCATTCGTGCAGCATGGCTATAAGCAGTTTGTATTTGCATTAGGAGTTCCCCTAGCGATATGAATTCTCCCCAATTTTGTGATTTGGCTGTTCATCTTCGTTTTGTGTTGTTCAAAAAACAAAATTATCCCCGATGTAACTGAGTCAATATTAAACACCGTTTCGGCCTATGGCGAAGGGGCATCGAATCTTTTTGGACCGTTGGGATTATTTTTGTGTTGTGGGATATCGAATATGTCAGACAAAAAAATTTGGCACCAAACTCAAACTTTTTTAGAAGAAAACCCTTTCTATTCCCCATGCGTCACTTCATTAATGACGTGGTGTCATCTTTTCAACTATCAGGACACTTCCCGAAGCGCCACGTGTCCACTTGAAATGATTACCAACGACTTTGCACGTGCAGTGGCAGGAAACTCAAAAGGCGAATAAAGGAATTTCAAACCGATATTATTCAAACACTTAGCCATTTTTCACTTACTTTGCCTTCGTCTTCTTCAGCTCCCAACAAAGTTAAAGAGAGAAAATCCTCAAAACACCATTATTACTAAGCTTTTCCCTGGTTTCTTTCCTCTCATCGTCTCTTTTACAGCTACCTGTGGCCATACTCCTCCATTTTACTCCATATCTCTTATCTATTAAGATTTTTCTTTCATCACCACCTGCTATGGCTTCTTTAAGCGTTCTCGTCACTCCCAGCACGAGTGCCCAACTAACTTCCACGTCTACCACTGCTACTACTGCCACTCTGAGCACCACCGCATTGGATGTTACTCGCCAAGAGCAACTACCTTTCTACCATCGGTCTCCAATTTTTGGCAAAATACGATGACTTCTCTGGTGCATGAAAGACTTGTAGTTTTTCAGCCAAGTATGACCCTTTGGTGTTGGGTTATGAAGACGAAGAATCATCCAAATGGGGTTTTCTTCCTCCACAGGGGACTTTGCGCTTCTGATTGGATTATGGTGAATTTCCTTACTCCCAAATAATTTCGAAGCACCTTGGGGATCTCCCAATCACTTTGTTGCCTGGCACGCACATATACAGAGCTCCCACGCTGTAACTCTTTCCAAAGTTGGTCTTCACCGAGCCAACTACTTTGGGGAGGTCACTCTCTCCAAACACAATGTTGCACTCCAAGTGTTGGTCTCTAGATTGAACATCACAACTCACACCTTCTTCACTGCCTGGGGGAGTTCACCATTTCTTTGGAAGATGTCCGTGAGCTTCTTGGGTTTGAACCCATGGGTGAGTTTACTTATCTTGATGAGGCCTTGGATACCGAAGAAATTACTGATCGAGCTGAGTTGGATCGAATTTGCCACCGCTGTACTGAGTCTTCCAATAAAGCTATATTTAGTCCCTTAATCAGTTATTTCTTTGAAGTTCCTACTATGAAGGATGTCACTTCTCTCACAGGAAAGGGTAAATATACATCCCTAGAATTACCAGCCTACATCCTTGTTTTTCTCTCCCATTTCTTCTTGACTGGGAAACCCAACAATCAGCCTATGAGGGATCTTATAAACATCTCGATTCGTTTAGCCAGAGGTTTCAATCTTCCTCTGGTCATAATTGATCTAGGGTCCCTATACACTTGGTTGGATCGAACCTAACTTGACATGGAACGGTCCCTTGGTCTTTACAACCTGGCCAATTTTGCCAATGCCATTATTTTAACGGGTTTCCTTTACACCTGTTTTCCTGCTATTTCCACCAAATCTGTTCCTTATCCCCTTAGCTAAGGCATCAAGCCCCCTCGCCTCCTGTGCTTTCATAAAAAACAAATCCGAAAGGAGATAATGGGCATTTTTGACCGTTTGGACTCCTTCGTCATGAGGCCATACGGAGAATCAACCTTCACCCACACATGGAATTTTTTTACTTATGTAGCTAGAACGATCACTTTCATTCCGATTGTAGAAGATCCTTTACAAGCCATGGTGCTTTTGTTCACCCCGTGGGTTCCTTCATTCATTTATCGAGTGGGGATATATTTTTGAACCTTACAACCCCGATCGGTGTAGCACGCAGTTCCATTTTAATCAAGGGGCTCCTCGGCCTGTATTTTAGCAAATGAATAAGATGGCTACTTTTGCTGAGGCTTGCACTTTCTACCTTATTGCAGTCGTACTTGGCGTAACTTCAATAATGGATGGTCGGGTTACCATCCCCAGAGTCCCTAAAAAAGGGTATGTGTCCACTTCTTTTGCCACCAAATTCTGGCTGATGCAACTGAACAGGATTCATGAGTTTATACAAAGTCCCCCCCAGTAACCCCCAGTTCTCTTTTTCCCTACCTTGGAATTAGGCCTCAAGGGAAACTCTATTCTTGGGTTTCAGTTCCCTCTGAGCAAGACTCCTAAAGATACTCCCAGTGAGTTACCTCTTTATTTCCCCATGATCCCTAGGGCCATGACCAAACCCAAGAATGTTACAAACACAAAATTTCCTACCCCCTACTGGAAGTGTTTTTTATGAGGGTATTTCGACCGATGCAGCTTATGGCGAGGGACCTTCTAAGCCACCAGCCAAAAAACTAAGAGATCCAAGGATGGGAATTCTTCAAAGTTTAAGTCTCAACCTCAACCTCAACCTCAAGCTCCCTTGGATGAATTCCCTATTGCCTCCATTCCTCCTCCTATGTCTGCCGAAATGATCGAGGAGTTAAGAAAGAAAAATCAAGCTGAGGTGGAGCGGATAAATTCTAAGTTTCAACAACATAGTCCCGTCGTTCCTCCTTCTGTGGCTTTCCCCACTATCTTAGTAGATCCATCTGAAGAGGAGTCAAAGAGAAGGAAAAGATCAAGGGTTCCTCCAAGTCTTGGTGGTGCTGATGCAACAAAAAAACTATGGGTACTAAGCCCCAGAAGGAATGAGGTCCTAGAAGAAATGAGATCCTGATGTTGAGTACCACCCTACTGAGAGGTCTTTACCATATGCTTCCCCTCCTTCCTTGCCAATGGTGATATCATCCCACTACCCCCTGGATCAGAGGTATGCACGCATTTTTTTATTTTTCCATACTTACTTATTTTTCTCTCGCAAGCTGCATTTTTCTAACTCTTAGTAACTTGTTGCAGGTAGCTGAAGAAGAAGGACCCATCCCCCTTGTGAGTCCTTTCGTGGGAGGAAGCTTAAAGAGTGGTTTCGTCGATGTAACTACCCCCATTCTCCCATGACCGGGCTCACTTATTCCCATTATTTGGTCTCCCAAAGTACAGTGGAGGCTGTTAAGGAGGTTATTGCCCATTTTGACTATGTGGCTATGAGCTTCCTTTTCCCGCACTAGCTCCTCACGAGTTTTGCCTAATGGTTCTTCGCCACTCGCCTCAAATACTTGTCTACCATCGTTTGGTGATTTAAGAAATTGCTACTCACCATCCTGACACTTTTACCACTGATTGCTTTTGTTCAAACATTTAAGTGATGAGTCATAAGCTTTAGGGTATGGAAACTGTTATTGCTGAGCTTATCAATACCCCCAATAAAAATGTCACTAGGACTCTCCTTAATCAATTTTTGGGCTATTTAAAGGAGTTGGGAAGAGATGGCTTCCAATTCAACTAGGTGATCGGACACTTGAAAACTTTGAAGAGTCAGCAGTTGGAAAGTCAGAGGGAGCTGCTGCATAAGCACTTGGAAACTCAATGGATTGAAGAGGCAAGAATGGCTCAGTTAATACCTCTAGTGTAAGCTGTAAATCAATAGGTGGAGGATATCGAAGAAGCTCTTCATCTGGCAAATTTGAAATGAGAGAAACTTCTTATCGAACGTGCCCAAGTTCAAACGACTCTGGAGGATTCTTCGGGCTTGCCTGGGGACTTTTTCTCTTCCCCGTACTTATGGTTCCTCCTAGGCCAATGACCCCCCTAACACTTGTACAAATTTTTATTTTCTTCTAATGTAATTTCTTGGGCAGTAGTTCCCAATTTTGTAATACACTTCGCAATTTATGAATGAAAGAGAAGTTTATCTTATTTTCTTGTCACCTCTATGTTATAACTATTTGTATAAAGTAAAGTTTTACAATTTGCCATCACACTTTCGTTGTAACAAACAACATAACTTCAAAAATGTCTTGTATATTCATGTAAACTAGATATATCATCTTTCTAAGGTCACTCTCTTATACATGATAGACCCTTAACCATTTGTTATTAATCTTGAATGGTTTATCTTCTTGCATCTTTAAAATTAAACAGTAACCTAAATCGTGAGCCTCCTTCACGATGAAAGGTCCCTCCCAATTCACTGCAAACTTAGGTAGAGGAAGCCCTCCGATGTTCTTCACCACTGCTTTCAAAATGAGGTCTCCTTCAACGAACTTCCTTGGTCTCACCAAGTTATCATATTCCCTTGAGAGTTGCCTCGTGTATACCTGGAAGTGTTACTTCGCATTATCTCTGTGCTTGTCCAACATCTCTAACTCTACGTGTCTACTCTGAGGGAGCATATTGCTTCACATGGCATAATGAGAAGAAGGAACTTCACACACTACTGGTCGGATTCCTTAGACTCCATACACGAGTGAGAACAATATGTATCCTGTGGGTTTTCTCTTGGTCGTTCGATAGGCCCAGAACAATGCTAGGATCTTTTCATCCCACGATCGTGGGAAATCTTCCATCGTTTTGGCCTAAATATTAACCTATGTCTTATTATTCGCTTCATCTTGACCGTTTCCCTTAGGATATGCCATAGTTGAACTATAATGGACAATGGAGTATCTTTCAATGAGCATTGCTACCTCTTTGTTAATGAAGGGGGTTCCATTATCGTAGAGGATGACTTTTGGGATCCTAAAATGACAAGTCATTTATTTTCTAATAATGTTAGCCACTACGCCCGCCGTTGCCCTTGTGAGAGGTATCGCTTCGGCCCATTTTATAAAGCACTCTGTTTCCACCAATATCTAGCTCTTTCCTCTTGATGAAGGATGTATCACTCCTAACAGATAAAAATCCTAAGTGTGGAATGGATACGGAGTGGCTAAAGAGTATAGATCCACCATAGGGGTATGGATCATATTCCCATGAAGTTGGTATGCCTTGCACTTTTGCACAAATTCAGCAAAGTCCTTCTCATTGGTTGGCCAAAAGGTTATTATTTGATCATATAGCTTCACCCCTCTGATGTGAGCTGGATTATGAGCTTGTTTCAACACTTCAGTTGCCTCCTCTTTCGTGATGCATCGCAATAGCCTATTAAAGTATCTCCTTCAATAGAGTTGCTCATCTTGGACATAGAACCGTGGGGCCCTACGTTTGAGTCCCATCGCATCTATTTTCTCCGTAGGAATAACTTCGTCTTTGATGAAGTAAATATAAGGTTGCCTTCAGTCTGTTTGAGTCTTAACGAAGTGACATTGAACTTCATGAAAAAAAGCTGGCACTTATCACAGCTCCGTTGTAACTCAGCTTCGTCTTATTTCATCATTGGCCAAAAGTATCCTTCCCTTTATATTCTCATATACAAAGGGATCTTTGTTGTTTCGCAATGCCTCTCATGCGTTTTCCTGAATCTTTGTTCTGCCTCTTCTGGGCCAACACATCTTGACAATCATCCTCTCGCATTCCTGAAGTATATGTTGCCATGATTGATGAAGTACTGCGCTAGCTCTCTCCATTCCATCTTTCCTTCCCCAGACTCTAACTATTTTCTGATCTCGCCTCTCTAATCTGAATCTCCCTCTATGGGTAGGATTGAGTATACCACCGATGGGACTGTTCTCCGTTGGATTACAACAGTAGTTGTATCGGTCTTCATAATCATCTTTTATACAAAGGTGGCATCAGCATGTCGGTTCATCATTCTAGGATGTCTTATTATCTTTTGACCTGATGGAACTGGTTAATCATTCGTTGGATGATCATTTTATAGGGTGTTAGACTTAGGTCCTTCGACGCATACTCCCCATTCACTTGTTAAACTACAAAGTTTGAATCTCCTTTGATACATAGTGAATGGATGCCCCTTCGAAGGGCTTCTACTAAACTAATTACCAAAGCCTCATACTTTTCTTCATTGTTGGAGTAAGGGAAATCTAATTTATAGGAAAGGCAAAATTCCTCCTTTCCTTTAGAGAGAATAACCCCTACCTCTCCTATCTTTTCTATCAAAGAATCATCGAATTACATCGTCCGTTATTCAAAGTCATCCCCCAGGATATTCTCTCGGGGTTGCTCAAATACTCCAGATGGGAAGATTACCAACAAGTTTGCATATGCCTGGCTTTTAATTGCGCAAGGAACCACACACTTTAAGTCGTATTCTGAGAGGATGAGGAACCACCTGGCTAGAATTCCAATCAAAATAATTCTTGCCAATAAAAACTTAATTGGATCACATCTTGTCACAATGTGAATCGTGAAAGATAGCATATAGTGCCTAAATTTTTGTGCTACAAAAACTAAGGCTAACCAATGCCTTTCTACATTATTGTACCTTTCTTGTAGTCCATGTATGATTCTACTCAAGTATTAGATTTGGCTTTCTTGCCCATTGACTTCCTTAACTAATATTTCTCCGACGAATTTGGTGGTAGACGTAAGGTAGAGTTACAACGGTATTCGAGATTTTGGAGGGATCATCATTTATGGAGAGGTCAGCAGCTTCAAAGATTCCTGATGAGCTTCCTACCACTTGAAGTTCATGCCTTTTTATAGTAGCTCCATCAATGGATGAGTTATCTCGACTAGTCTCGGCATACTCCCGAGGTATGAGGCATTACCGTGGAAACTTTTGAGCTCTTTCGTCATTTTTAGACACTGCATTTCCAGGATAGCTTGTTTCTTATCCTGGTTCATCTGTACTCCATGATGATCTACCACGAACCCTGGGAACTTCCCACTCATTACCCCGAAGGAACACTTTAATGGGTTCATCTACATCTTGTATTTTCTACAGCGAATGAACACCTGCCTAAGGTCGTCCAGATGGAACTCTTCCTTCTTCGATTTGATGATCAAATCGTCCACATAGAACTCTAGGAATTTGTGAAAGAAATTGTGAAAAATGGCCATCATCGTCCTTTGATATGTCGCCCCAGTATTCTTTAATCCAAACAACATCACCTTGTACATGAAGTTACCCAATGGGGTTTTGAATGTCACTTTCTCTGCATCAGTCCGATCCATCTCGATCTGGTTGTACCCCACATACCCATCCATGAAATTATACCTTTCATGACCAGCCGTTGCATCAATGAGGCTATCGATGGAGGGTAGAGGGAACTCCTCTTTTGAGCAAGCTCTATTCAGGTATCTGAAGTCCACACAGATCCTTATTTGATTCTTATCCTTCTTTCCTACTGAAACAATTCTTGAAAGCCATAGTGGATGTTGGATAGGCTCAATAAACCCTACTGCTAATAACCGTTGGACCTCCTCCTTGATCTTTAAATCCAGCACTGGCTTGTATGTCCTTATGGCTTGCTTCACCGATATGGATGAAGGCATAACATTCAGTTTATGGCAACTAACCTCTTCATCCAATCCATTCATCTCCGTGTACTTCCACGCAAAGACATCCCAGAATTCTCGAATCAACTCAATTAATGCTTCTCTCTTCGTTGCACTCAGATCCTTCGAAATGAAGATGGACCAGAAATCTTCTCCATCTTCGGCCAGGTTCAACTGATCCAATTCTTGCACCTAGGGTTTCGGACGGTCCATCGAGTAGTCCAGTTTTCGTCTACATCCTCCATAAATTCTTTATATTTGAGTTATCAATAACCATGCACTGCCCTTATTGATCTATCAAGAAACACTCATATATCGGGTCAGCCTCTAAATCACCTTATTCGAATGCCCGCTCACACCCTTATAAAAGGTATATCACTCTTCTATCCTCAATATTCTTTTTCTGGCACTGTCTACTCGTCTTTGTGACTGCCTTTCTTTTCTGTTCTCTTGAAGCCTCAGCCAATTCGTTCCCTAAAAATCCGCTCAACACACTCTTCCATTGGGGCCCATGATTTATCAGATCCATTTTGGGCCTCATCATGTCTCTAAGTTTCTTCGATAAATTTTTCTTCTTGGGATTAGCTAAGTGAACTTCTTTCGTTATTACCTTCCTCTTTGTTCCTTTGCTTCTTTGGCCATTCACAGGCCCCATCCTTTACCTGATAGAGCGAACTCTTGCTCCTTCCATTCTTCTCATCAGCACCCTAGAATCTTCCTCCAAATCTGTGTAAAAGGTTGCATCTACTAAATGAGCTTCTTCGGTGGCAAAAGGCTTCTTTGTGGCCTGTATGACGATCTCAGTCCCTTTAACATTTTCCTTTATGTGTTGGTGATATGTCGAGGGGACTAGACCTTGGTTATGCATCCATACTCTTCCTATCAGTAGGTGGTAGGATGTGGTACTTTCAATCATATGGAACTTGATGTGTGAGGTAAGATTTTCTATCATGATCTCCAGATTCACGTACCCGATGGATTTGGATGATTGATTGTCATAACCAAAAATCATCAAGGGCATTGGTATTAGTCTTTCCTCCATATTGTTTACAATCCGAAAAGAACTAATAGGCATGATGTTTATCGATGCACCTCCATCCATTAGTGCCCTCGCAAAGTTTACCCCGCTGATACTTACTGTTACGTACAAGGGCCTGTTGTGTGGGAATCTCACGACCCTATCAGCATGACTAAAAGTTACTTTGGATAAGAACTTTATCATCAGTCTGGCCATGGGCCCCTTCCATCTTAACGAAGGTACTGCGTTCTTCTTTGTGATATCCAAAATTGCCTGCGTTATCTCCAAATGGCTCTCCTTCGGTATCCCTACTTGGTCATAGAACCATGAGAACTTGGGCGATCGTGAAATAACTTTGTACTCTAAGCTTGGGTCCACCTCCTCCCTTTCTAGGTTTTATACCTCCTTTGCATCCCTTGCACTTGTCTCATCGTAGGACATGACCACACTGGCCATACCCTTTGTGAAATCTTCTAAGGCATCTTTAAAGTCTTCCCGTTGGAACTCAAGTTCCCTTATCACTTGTTCTACCTCTTCATCATAGGTAATCACTAGGTTCGCCCTCTGCGGTGGTAGGGGGTTAGTGTTCACGTTGTTCTCTTGAGGGATCTGCAAAGCACCTATCTTTATGTGCTTGCTGATAATATTTCTCAACGTGAAACAAGTCCTTGTTGGATGACCCAACTTTTGATGGATCTGACAATATTTAGGATCCGCTATCATTGACGTATTTGGCTTAACGGCGGGGATGCCCTTAGGTTCATACATTGTTCCTCCTTGAACAACGGTATTGTAACAGCTAACATCCTCTTCAACTATGCAAGGTAGCAGTGGTGGGTCTTCCCTATTTCTCCCAAACTTTCCCTTATTATCCTTCTTCGGCTGTTTACCTCCTTCACCTCCATCGACGTATCCCACCCGTGGGGGTTGTATGCGTGCTACAACGGGTGGCCCTGACTATCTGAACACTAGTGGTTCCAGTGTAACGCAAAAGGGTTCGATCGAACCACCAATGATATATTTCTTGTTGCTTTCAGAAATGCTGTGAAAGTCCCTTCGCGAGTTTCATTAATCTGGTGATAGATATATTTTGGGAGAAAACCCTCAGTACAAAGTTGTAACAGTTTAGACTCTTTGGCTTCTTCCCTCATGTCGAGGGACCTCTCTCTAAATCGTCGAACATAAGCCACCACATCTTTTCCTGGACGTTGTTTCTCTCTGACCAATTGTGTTAACGTAAACTCATCTTCTTCCAGAAAGAACTTCTGGACAAATAAAACGGGCATCTCTTCCCGTGTTGAAACAATCTTTGGCGCCAAGTGAGAGTACCATGTATAAGCCTTATCGGTTAATGATTTTGAGAACTCCCTCAACCTGAGTTTCTTATTATTGCAGTGAGCTCCTAGATGTTTGATGAAACACTTGATGTGCTCCTTTGGGTTCCCCCCTTTCCCAGTGTATTTCTCAAAGAAGGGAGGGATGTAGTCCTTTGGGTAAGGCTTGTTGTTGTATTCTTGGGGATAGGGTGTGCGAAAATCATCATGCACTGAAGCTACCTCGCTGGCTGATTGCAAGGAAGATGTTATCATCTTCAACATCCCTTTTTGCATTTCTTTCCTCATCTCTTCTAACGTAGACATCGACATCTTCTCAATCGTGGAGGGAGTGGGCAGAGGGACCACAGATGGGACATTGGTTGCGCTTGGAGTGGCCACAGCAGGTGGAACGCCCATTATACCTGTTACTCCCATCGTTGAGGTAGGAGTGGGTGCTGTGCCTATGCGTCCAGTCCCTATGGGAACAGCAAGAGTAGGGTTCATCGGAGCTACTGGGACCACCCCAGGTGTCACAAAAGCACCGGGATGTATTTCCCTCATAAGACCGTGGCAGCCTCAGGTGTCTGCAAAACTAAAAAAACTTACCCATGAGAAGGGCCATTTGCATTGGTCCTAGGAAAACACAAGTAGACTCTTGGGTGATTGTAGGGACTCCAGTCATCGTTGAATCTTGGGGAACCTCTACTTGAGGAGGAACCCCACTTCTGGGAGCTTCAAGCTCTCTCCTCGTTTGTTCCTCATTGCATTGGATATCATCGAAGTTGAGTCTAAGATTAACATTATCTTGCGCCATATTATTTTGCTAGAATAATACCTCCCCAACAGTGTCGCCAAATGTAAGAGGGTAGTTTTGATTGGACGGAGGCGTAACCCCTTTTGAGTAAAGTAATGAAAAGTTAATCAAAGAACTCATTATTAATTATAAGACACACAATCACAACCCAGTGAAGATAAACTCAGTTTGAACTCATAAATCTCTCGTGTATAACTCAGAAGATAATAATGAACTCAGAGGCAACTCATTTAGAGGTAAAGATGGGTAAGCAACCCAGATACATCTTGGCAGGCAGCCAAACATACCAACCTTCAAAGATCTCTGGTCAGATATTAAAGTTTCATTATAAAGGATAATGGTGGGTGAGTAAGAGCTCTGGTTTTTCAATAACTTCTTTCTTTCTGATTATAATCTCTCGAGAGAAGGACTCTCAAAGAACCTCCTTACTTCAGAAGTGGTTGAGGCCCATAAATAGCCCCCCCACACCACTCCCAAGGTGCCTCAATCTTTCACAATTGTGAAAGACATCCCTCATTCTTTATGTCACAAACATTAAATGCCTGATGGACTAGTCAACTCCACTTCATAAACATTAAATGCCAAGACATGTCTTTTGTCTAACCACTATATGTTAGGAGACTGTCACCACCGAGGTGGCTCACCAACTGTCTAACAGCCCCAAATACCACAGTGGTTTACTAAAGTAAAATTTTGACATTGCTTAGCTGGATAGTGACATCACTTAAAGTAGATGTGACATTAAGTAGAGGGTTATTTGGTTCATAACTCTATGCACGATGGAACTCAAGGCTGCTCCGTCCAAGGTTCCATGAAAAAGGTCCTTCGATGTTTTATCAGGTGTATCTAATATGGTCACGACAAGCCCCATCGCTTACTCACTTCTCAATCCTCCAAACCAAGTCCCTCTAAAGTTCCCGCGGTGAGGTCATTTGATAGATCATGAAAGCTCTCCCAGGCCCTGTCAGGCCTCATGTCTCACGAGTACCGTTTAACCTTAAACAAAATAACCTTATAATCATTACATCTCATAGCGAGTATAATCAAAAGATACAACAAGGCTAAGTAAGACAACGAAGCTAAAGGATGAGCTCTCTTAGCCAGTTTCTTCGCTGGAAGATATCCCTAGGCTACCACGCTGAGATGCCGCGTTTGAGCTGCCACGCTGAGCTGTAGCGTTTGATCTGCCTCACGAGCTACTTTAATCCCTTGAGTCTGTTGTATTAGCTAGGGGTATTATCTCTAATCTCGAGATTATCTTCAAGTCCCCCCTACATACCCGAATTCAAAAAAATGCATACTTATGCTTGAAAACGTGACGACTGGGGGGGTGGGGGGTGGGGGGTGGGGGGAGAACCCCTAACGGCACTCAAATGGTACCACTAGTGGCACGAACACCTCATGTGTGTCCAAATTAACATGTAGCAACCGGACGCAAAACTGTGGGACTCCTGGTTCTAGGATAGGATTTGAATTCGAAAATATGAACACTTATGCTTGAAAATGTATCGTGGGAGAGGGCACCATCAGCGGCACCGAAACGGAACCGCGAGTAGCAGGAACACTTTGTACGCTTCCAATGAAGTAACCATCCGCACAACTGCAAAACTGCAGGTTTGAGGATAGGTACTGAATTGAAAAACAAGCACACTGAGGCTTAAAAATGTGTTGAAAGGGTCCGATAACCCACCAATGACTCCCAAATAGCACCGGGAGTTACACGAACGCATCGTTTGCATCCAACGCAACACTTAGAAACTAGCCACACAACCGTGAGACTCCTGGTTTGAGGATAGGACCCAAATTTGAAAACATGCACACTAAGTCTTGAAAACGTGCCGCGGGAAGGGGGGGAAACCCCAGTAGCAACAAAACGGCACCGTGAGTGGCTTGAACACCTTGTGCGCGTCCAGTGTAACACGTAGCAACTGGTTGCTCAGTCACGGGAATCCCAATTTGAGGATAGAAAATGAATTCTAAAATAGGCGTACTTAGGCTTGAAAACGTGCCATGGGGGTGGCACCACAAGTGTCACCCAACGTGTACGTCCAGCGTAACACTAGTAATCGATCACACATCTGCTGGACTCCTGGTTTGAGGATAGGACCCGAATTCGAAAATCGGCACACTTAGGCATAAATACGTAAAATAAGGGTATGGGCACTCCCAGTGTCTCGAAAATGGCCCCGCGAGTGAACAAACAGCTCGTGTGCTTCCAACGTAACACCTATCAACCGGCCACTTTGTCGTGGGACTACCGATTGAAGGATAGAATTCGAAAACAAACACACTTATGCTTAAAAATGAGTCAGGGGCACCCCCAGCGGAACCTAAATCGCATCGCGAGGGGAACGAACACCTCGTGCACATCCAACGTAACTATTAGCAACCACCCACACTGCCGTAGGACTCCTAGTTTGAGGATAGGACCCAAATTCGAAAATAAGCACACATAGGCCGAAAAATGTGCCATGAAGAGGAAGGGCACCCCTAGTGGCACCGAAACGGCACTGCGAGTGGCATGACCACTTCGTGCATGTCCAACGTAACATATAACAACAGACCGTACAACCATGGCATTCCCAAATTTAGGGTATGACCCAAATAAAAATTTGAAAATAGGAACACTTAGGCATGAAAGCATATGACGAGTTGGTGGGCTCCCCCATCAGCACCCAAATGGCACCATAAGTTGTACAAACATCTTGTGAACATCAAACATAACATTTAGCAACTGGTCGCACAACCGCGGGACTCCCGATTTAAGGATAGGACCCAAATTCAAAAACATGCATACTTAGGGTTGAAAACGTGCCATGGGGGGAGGGCACACCCAGTGGCACACAAATGGCACCGCGAGTAATGTAACACATAGCAA
The DNA here is from genome assembly GCA_949130495.1 of Sambucus nigra. NCBI lineage: Eukaryota > Viridiplantae > Streptophyta > Magnoliopsida > Dipsacales > Adoxaceae > Sambucus > Sambucus nigra. The sequence goes on from CASBWL010000221.1 coordinate 260,601, forward strand.
ATGGTTGCGCAGCAAAATGGCACTTAGACTTAAAAGCGTGACCTGGGGGCATCCCCCACTGGAAGCAAAATGGCACTGTGAGTCGTACAAACATATCATGCGCATCCAACATAACACGTAGTAACCGATAACGCAGTAGCAGGACTCCCGATTTGAGGATAGGACACAAACTCAAAGACAAACAAACTTAGTCTTCAAATTATGCGGCGGAGCGTGGGCACCCCCAGTGGAACCTAAATGGCATCGTGAGTTTTATGAAAACCTCGTGCGCGTCCAACGTAACACGTAGAAACTGGTCGCACAGTCATGGGACTCGTGGTTTGAGGATAGGACTCGAATTTGAAAATAGGCATACACATCGAAACCCAAATGGCACTGCGAGGGGAACGAACACCTCGTGCCTGTCCAACGTAACACGTAGAAAATGGTCCTTCAGTCATGGAACTCCTAGTTTGAGGATGGGACACGAATTAGAAAACATTCACAGTTAGCCTTGAAACATGCCGCAGGGGACGGGCACCCCCTAATAGCACCCAAACGGCACCACGAGGGGAACGAACACCTCGTGTGCATCCAATGTCACACATAGCAACCGACCGTTCAACCGTGGGAGTACTAGTTTGAGGATAGGACTCAAATTGAAAACATGCAAAATTTGGCTAGAAAACATGTCGTCGAAGGGGGGGCGAGGGAATTCCCAATGGCATATAAACGGTACCGCGAGTGGAACTAACAACTTGTGCGTATCCAACGTAACGTGTAAAAATCGTCCAGGAAACCACAAGACTCTTGGTTTAAGGATAAGATCCAAACACAACACACTTAGGCCTAAAAATGTGCTGAGGGGGAAGGCACCCCCAACGGCATCAAAACGACACTGTGAGTGGCATGAACACCTTGTGTGCATCCAATGTAAAATGTAGCAACTGGCTGCACTATTGCGGGACACCTGGTTTGAGGATAGGACCTAAACACAAATTCAAAAACAGACGCACTTAGGCTTGAAAATGTCCCACGAGGTTGCGAGTGGGGGGAGGTCACCACCAACCGCTCCCAAATGGCACCGCAAGTTGCACTAACACCTCTTGCGCATCCAACGTAGAATGTAGGTACTGGTCACGCAGTCGCAGGACTCTCAATTTGCGGATAGGACTCGAATTAAAAAAAACACTTTCGCTTAAAAACGTCCGGTGGGGGGAGGGTTCCCAAATGGAACCGCGAGTAGCACGAACACTTCATGCACATCCAACGTAACATGTAGCAATTGTTCGCGCAGCCGCGGGACTCCTAATTTGAGGATTGGACCCGAATTCAAAAGCAAGCACACTTAGGCTTGAAAACGTGTCATGAGGGCACCCCCAGCGGCATCCACACAGCACTGCGAGTTACACGAATGCATCGTGCACATCCAACGTAACATGTAGTAACTATTTTCGCAATAGAGATACTCCCAATCGGAGGATAGGACCTGAATTTGAAAACATGAACATTTATGCATAAAAACGTGTCGTGGGTGGGGGGGGTGGGGGGGGGGCAAGCACCCCCAGCGGCTCCCAAATGGAACCACGAGTGGAATGAACACCTCGTGTGCGTCCAACATAACACGTAGCAAATGGTTGCGCAACTGCGGGACTCCCGATTTACGGGTACTACCCAAACACAAACTGGCGTGACATGTGTCGCATGGGGGAGGGCACCCCAAGTAGCACCCAAAAGGCACCGTGAGTGGTATGAACACCTCGTGCACATCTAATATAACATGTATCAGCTGATTGTGCAGTACCGTGACTCTCGATTTGAGGATGGGACACAAAATTGAAAAGATACAGACTTAGGCTTCAAAACATGCAGGGGAGGGCACTACCAGTGGCACCCAAATGGCACCACAAGTTTCATGAACACCTCGCACGCATCCAACGTAACACGTAATAGCAGGACGCGCAGCCGCGGGACTCTCAATTCGAGGATAGGACTGGAATTCAAAAACAAGAACACTAAGGCTTAAAAACATGTTGCGGGGTGGCGGGCACCCCGAGTGGCACCCAAATGGCACCATGAATGGTACAAAGACATCGTTCGCATCCAGCGTAACAAGTATCAATTGGTCCCTCAGTCACGGGACTCACAGTTTGAGGATAGCACAAGAATTCAAAAATAGGAACACTTAGGCTTGCAAATGTGCCACAAAAGGGTGAGAACCCCCCGTGGCACCCAAATGACACCACACGGGGAACTAACACTTCATGTGCATCAAATGTAACAGGTAAAAACTGTCTGCATATCAGTAGGACTCCCAGTTTGAGCATGGGACCTGAATTTAAAAACAAGCACACTTAGGCTTAAAAATGTGTTGCTGGGGGCGGCCACCCCCAATGGCACCAAAATGACAGTGTGAGTGGCATGAACACCTTGTGTGTGTCCAACATAACACATAGAAACTACTTGCATAGCCACAAGATTCTCGGTTTAAGGATAGGAAACAAACAAAAATTCAAAAATAAGCACACTTAGGTGCAGGGGCGGTGGGGGGCGGACCCCCAGTGGAACCCAAATTGAACCATGAGTTGCACAGACACCTCGTGCGTGTCCAACATAACGTATAACAACCGACCACGAATCCACGAGACTCCCGGCTTGAGGATAGGGCTCAAATTTGATAACAGGCACACTTAGGCTTAAAAATGTACCGCGGGGGATGGACATAACTAGAGGTACCCAAGAAGCACCGCGAGTGGAATGACCACCTTGTGCGCATCCAATGTAACACGTGGAAACCGTTCACTCATTCATGGGACTCCTAGTTTGAGGATAGGACCCCAATTCTAAAAATGACACACTTATGCTTGAAAATGTGCCGCATGGGGAAGGCACCCCCAGGGACATGCAAACAATATCGCAAGTTTCACAAACACCCCGTGAGCATCCAAAATAACACATGGCAATTGTAGAATAGCCACAGGACTCCCAGTTTGAGGATAGGACACGAATTCAAAAATATGCATAGTTAGGCTTGAAAATATGACACGGGGGCAGGCACCACCAGCAGCATACAAATGGTACCACGTGTGGCACTAACACCTCGTACGCATCCAATGTAACACGTAGTAATCGATGGCACAACCATGGGACTACAGATTTTAGGATAGGTCCAAAATTCAAAAACAGGCACACTTACGCTTGAAAACATACTAGGAGGTGGCAGGCTCCCCCAGTGGCTCTTAAATGTCATCGTAAGTGGAACGAACACTTCATATGCAACCAACATAACACGTAGAAACTGGCTGGACATTCACAATACTACTAGTTTGAGGATAGGACCAAAATCGAAAAACAGGTACACTTAGGCTTGAAAACATGTCGTGAGGGGGTAGGCAACCCCAGCGGCACCCAAACGGTAACCAAACATCACTGTGAGTGGAATGTACACATCGTGCGCATCAAACGTAACACGTAGAAACCGGTCTCATAACAGTGGGGCTCCCAGTTTGAGGATAGGACACAAATTTGAAACACATGCACACTTAGTCTTGAAAACGTGCCGTAGGGCGGCGGACACCCGCAGCGGAACCCAAACGGATCTGAAAGTTACATGAACACCTCATGTGCATCCAACATAACATACAACAACCGACTTCTCAATCGTGGGAATCCTGATTTGAGGATAGGACCCAAATTCGAAAACATGCACACTTAGGCTTAAAAACATACCACATGGGGGTGGGCACCCCCAGTGGCTCCCAAATGGCACCGTATGTGGCACTATCACCTTGTGTGCATCCAACATAACACATATCAATTGGGTGCACAGCCTTGGGGCTCTCGATTTGAGGATAGGACCCAAATTCGAAAATAGGCACATTAAGACTTAAAAATGTGCTGCGGGGGGTGGGCACCACCAGTGACACTCAAATGACACCCTAAGTGGAAATAATACCTCATACACATCAAACGTAACACGTAGCAACCAGTCACACAACTTCGGGACTCCTGGTATGAGGATAGGACACGAATTTGAAAATAGGCACACTTGGGCGTGAAAATGTGACGCAGGGTGGTGGGAACCACCAATGGAACCCAAACGGTATCGTGAGTGGAATGAACACCTCGTACACATCCAACATAATACTTAGCAACCGACTTTGTATCCGCGGGACTCCCAGTTTTAATATAGGACCCGAATTCAAAAATAGACACACTTAGGCTTGAAAACGTGCCGCAGAGGACGGACAACCCCAGTGGCACCCAAACAGAACCACAAGTGGGGGCAAACACCTTGTATGTATCCAACGTAACATGTAGAAATTGATGGCCCAGTCGTAGGAATCCTGGTTTTAGGATAGGACCCAAACACGAATTCAAAACCATACACACTTAGGCTTAAAAACATGTCGTTGGGGGTGGACACCATAACAAAATCCAAACAGCACTGTGAGTGGTAGTAACACCTCATCCATGTCCAACGTAATACATAGAAACAAGCCATGTAGTCATGAGGCTCTCGATTTGAGCATAGCCCTCAAATTCAAAAATAGGCACACTTAGGATTGATAACATGACGCGGGGGGTGAACACCCTCATCGAAACCCAAACGACACCATGAATGGTAAGAACACCTCTTGCGCATCCAACGTGAAGCCTAGAAACCTTCCGCGCAACGGGACGCCCGATTCGAGGATAGGAGCCAAATTTAAAAACAAGCACACTTAGGCTTGAAACGTATGGGGTCGAGCACCATCGACAACACCCAAATAGCACCGTAAGTGGCACGAAAACCTCGTGAGGATAAAAAATAATTCGAAGCAACCTACCATGCAACTGCAAGACTCCTGATTTGAGGATAGGATCCCAATTCAAAAACTAACACACTTATGCTTAAAAACGTGTCGCGAGGGGAGGGCACCCCCAGTGGCATCAAAATAGCACCGTGCATGGCAAGAATACCTCATGAGCATCCGACGTAATACATAGCAACAATGTCATTGCTGCGGGACTCCCGGTTTGAGGATATGAGACAAATTCAAAAATTGGCACACCTAGGTTTGAAAATGTTCCATAAGGGAAGGCACCCTCGCGGAACCCAAACGGTACAACGAACACGTCATGTGCATCCCAGTTTACATGTAGCAACTGACCGCGCAGCCGTGGAACTCCTGATTTTAGAATAGGACCAAAATTCAAAAACAGGCACACTTACGCTTGAAAACGTACCACGAGGGGGAAGACTCCCCTAGCGGCTCCCAAATGGCACTGAAAGGGGAACGAACACCTCATGTGCTCCCAACGTAACACGTAGAAACCGACCATACAAAAATGTACACTTCGGTTTGAAAATGTGCTCCGGTGAGGCATCGAGCACCCCCGTCGGTACCCAAACGACATTGCGAGGAGAACAAACACCTCGTGTGCAACCAACGTAACACGTAGCAATCGATCAGATAGTCGTGGGACTCCCGGTTTGAGGATAGGACGCTATTTCAAAAACATGCGCACTTAGGCCTGAAAACGTGTTGCAGGACTACGGGCACCCCCAGCATAACCCAAACGGCACCAAAAGTGGCACGAATACCTCGTGCACATCCAATGTAAAATGTAAAAACCCATTGCACAGCCGCGGGACTCCCAATTTGATGATAGGACTCAAATTAAAAAACATGCACACTTAGGATTGAATACGTACCACAAGGGGGTGTACACCCCCAGTGGCCCCTAAATGGCACCGCACATGGCAATAACACCTCGTGCGCATCCAACGTAACACGTAGTAATCATTTGTGCAGCCGTGAGACTCCCAATTTGAGGATAGGACCCGAATTCAAAAATAGGCATACTTAAGCCTAAAAACATGTTGCGAGGGGCGGGGGGGAACCACAAGGGACACTCAAAGGGCACTACGAATGGCATGAACACCTTGTGCGCATCAAACATAATAAGTAGCAATTGATCACTCAGTCGCGGGACTCTCGGTATGAGGATAAGACACGAATTTGAAGACAAACACACTTAGGATTGAAAACGTGCCCTTGGGAAGAGGGCACCCCAATGGAACCCAAACGGCATCGCGAGTGGAACGAACCCCTCATGTGCATCCAACATAACACATAGCAACGAACCTTATAGCCGCAGGACTCCGACTTTGAGGATATGACTTGAATTCAAAAACAGGCACACTTAGGCTTAAAAATGTGTCGTGAAGGGTGGGCATCCTTAGTGGCACCCAAACGGAACTAAAAGTGGCACAAACACCTTGTGCTCCTCCAAATTAATACGTAGCAACCTACGGCCCTGCCCAAGACTCCCAATTTGAGGATAGCACCCAAACACGAATTCCAAAACATACACACTTAGGTTTAAAAACATGTTGTGGGGGCCGGCATGCCGAGAAGCATATAAATGGCACCGCAAGTGGTACGAACACCTCGTGTGTGTCCAATGTAATGCGTAGCAAGATGCCGTGCAGTCGTGGGACTATTGATTTGAGAATAGCACTCAAATTCAAAATTAAGAACACTTAGTCTTGAAAATGTACAGCGGCGGGTGAGCACCCCCATCGAAACCCAAACGGCATCATGGATGGCAGGAACACCTCATACCCATTCAACATAAAATGTAGCAACCTTTCGCGCAGCCATGGGACTCCAGCTTGAGGATAAGCCCCAAATTCAAAAATAGGCACACTTATCTTGAAAATGTGCCGCGGGTGGGTGGGCACAACCAACGGCTCCCAAACGGCATCGCCAGTGGAACCAACACCTCATAAACCTCCAACCTAACACTTATCAACTGGATTCACAACCGTGGGAATATCGATTTGATGACAGGATCAAAAATTGAAAAATGCACACTTAGGTTTGAAAACGTGCTGCAGGGATGGGCACCCCTAGTGGCACCCAAATGGAACCATGAGTGGTACAAACACCTCGTAGGGATCCAACATAATATGTAGCAATTGTCCACGCTACCGTGGGACTCCTGGTTTGAGTATAAGACCTATATTTGAAAACTGGCACACTTATGCTCGAAAACGTGCTGCGGGGGGAAGGCACCCACAGCGGCACCCAAATGGCACCTAGAGGGTCACAAACACCTCATGCGCATCCCATGTAAACGTAGCAATGGTTGTACAATCACATGACTCTTAGTTTGAAGATAGGACATGAATTCAAACATAAGCGCATGTAGTCTTGACAACGTGCCATAGGGGGCACTCCCAACATTATCAAAATGGTACGACGAGTGGCACAAACACCTCATATGCATCCAACATAGCATGTAGCAACCGGACTCGCATTTGAGGGACTCCCGATTTGAGGATAGGTCCCGAATTGGAAAACAGGCACACATAGGCTTATAAAAGTGCTTGGGGACACCCCTAGAGGAACTAAAATGGCACCGGGAGTGAAACAAACACCTCGTGTGCATTCAACATAACACGTAGCAACCGATTGCACAACCGTGGGACTCCTAATTTGAGGATAGGACTCGAATTTGAAAATAGTCACTTAGTCTTGAAAATGTGCCACAGGGCGAGGGCACTAACAACGAAACCCAAACGGCACCGTGAGTGAAACGAACATCTCATATGCATCCAACGTAATATGTAGCAAATGGTCGTGTAGTCGGGGGACTCACGATTTGAGGACAGGACCTGAAATCGGAAACAATCACACTTAGGATGGAAAACGTGCCGCAGGGGGGCACCTCCCGTGGCACCCATATGGCACCGCGAGTTCACCAACACCTCATCCACACACAACATAAGATGTAGCATCCGATCACCAACGTAGGACTCCCGGTTTGACACGAATTGAAAAACAGACACACTTAGGCTTAAAATTGTGCCGTGGGGGTGGGCACCCCAAGTGGAACCCAAATGGAACCATTAGCGGCACAAACTCCTCGTCCGCATCCAATGTAACATGTAGCATCCGTTCGTACAGCCGCAAGACTCACGGTTTGAGGGTAGGACCCAAAGACGAATTCAAAAATACACACACATAGGCTTAAAAAATGTGGTTGGGGGGGGCACCCCGAGTGGCATCGTAATAGAACTGCAAGTTAGACGAACACTTCAGGTTTATCGAACGTAACATGTAGCAACTCAAGGCACAAGCACGGGGCTCCCGATTTGAGGATAAGACCCGAATTCAAAAAAGGCACACTTAGGCTTGAAAATGTGCTACAAGGGGGAACCCCCAGCAGCACCCAAACGACACTACGAGGGAAACAAAAAACTCATGCGCATTTAACGTAACATATAGAAATTGGTCACACAACTAGGGGACTCCCAGTTTGAAGATAGGACACAAATTTGAAATAATCACACTAAGGATTGAAAACGAGCCGCAGGGGCTGGTAAACCCAGCGGCGTAGAAACGACACCGCGAGTGTCGTGAACACCTTATGCGCATCGAATTTAATAATGTATCAATCGGCCACGCAACCGCAAGACTCCCAGTTTGAGGATAGGATCCGAATTCGAAAAGAATCACACTTAGGGTTGAAAACGTTCTGCAGGTGGGCAAGCACCCCCATTGGAACCCAAACAGCACAAGGAGTGACATAAACACTTTTTGCGCATCCAACATAACACATAGCATCCGACTGCATAGACGCAGGACTCTTGGTTTGAGGATAGGACCCAAACAAGAATTCAAAAAGCAGACATGCTTAGGCTAAAAAAATTTCCACAGGGGCCGGCACCCCCAGCGGCATCCAAATGGCATCGTGAGTGGAATGAACACCTAGTGTGAATTTAATGTAACATGTGGAAACTGGACGCACAGCCGCAGGACTCCCGATTTGAGGATAGGACCCGAATTAAAAAATAGGGACATTTAGGCTTGAAAACATATCGCGAGCACCCCCATCGGCACCCAAACGACACTGCGAGTGGAACGAACACCTCGTGCGCATCCAACGTAACACATAGAAATGGACGCGCAATCACAGGACTCTCGGTTTGAGCATAGGACCCGAATTTAAAAACAGACACACTTTGGCTTGGAAACGTGTCGTGAAGGGGCACCCCTCGTGCCACCTAAACAAAAATGCGAGTGGCATGACCATATCATGCACGAACAACGTAACACGTAGTAACCGACGGTGAAGCCACGAGACTCTTGATTTGAGGATAGGACCCAAATTTGAAAACATTCGAACTAAGCCTTGAAAATGTGCCGCGAGGAGGGGGTGTTGGCACAAAAACATCCTGCGTGTTCAACGTAGCACATAAAAACTGACCGCACAATCGCGGGACTGCTGTTTTGATGATAGGATCCGAGTTTGAAAATAGGCACACTTAAGCTTAAAACTATAATTTTCACCCCTAGTAGCACCCAAATGGCATCATGATTTGCACAAACACTCTATGCGCATCCAACGTAACACGTAGGAACTTGTTGCGTAGCCACGTGAGTCCCGATTTGAGGATAGTAAACATATTAAAAAATAGGCACACTTAGGCTGAAAACGTGCTGTGGTGGGCGGGCACCCCAGCGGCACCCAAACAGAACCGCGAGTGGTACAAACACCTTATATGCGTCTAATGTAACACATAGAAATTGGGAACTTAGATGTGGGACTCCCAGTTTGAGAATATGACTCGAACAGAACCAAGAGTCCCGAGGTGAACACCACTAGAGACACCCAAATAGAACCATGAGTGGAACAAACACCTCGTGCGCATCCAGTGTAATACATAGCAACCGATCACACAGCCGTAACACTCCTGTATTTAGGATAGGACATGAATTCAAAAAATAAGCTCACTTAGCTTTTAAAACATGCTACGGGAGGCAGGCACCCCCAATGGTACCCAAACAACATTGTAAGTGGAATGAACAGCTCGGGATCATCCAATATAAGACGTAATAACCGACCGTGCATCCGTGGGACTCCCTATTTGAGGGAAAGACCCAAATTCAAAATTAGGCATACTTAGGCTTGAATTTTTATCGCAAGAGGGCGGGCACCTCTCGCGGCACCCAAATAGAACTACGAGTGGCATGAACACCTCGTGAACATCCAACGTAACAAGTAGCAACTGACCGCGTGGCCTCAGAACTCCCGATTTGTGGATAGGACCTAAATTTGAAAACGGTCACACTTAGGCATGAAAATGTGTTACAGGGGGAGGCACACCGAACGACACCCAAATGGCACCACGAGTAGCACGAACACCTCATGTGCATCCAATGTAACACGTAGCAACCATATACACTACCATAAGACTCCTCGTTTGAGGATAGGACACAAATTCAAAAACAGGCACACTTAGACTTGAAAACATGCAGCGGGGGAGAGCACCCCTACTGTCATCCAAACGGAACCGCAAGTGAGATGAACACCTCATGCGCGTCGAGCATAACATGTATAAACTAGCCCTATAGCCGTGGGACTCCCGGTTTTAGGATAGGTACCAAAAATAATTTTAAAAATAGGCACACTTAGCATAGAAACGTGTCACGGGGGGAGGGGACACTCAGTTACACCCAAACGACACCGCGAGTGGCACGAACACATCGTGAGCATCAAACTTAACACATATCAACCGTTCACATAGTTGTGAGACTTATATTTTAAGGATAGGAAGCAAAAACAAATTTTAAAATAGGCACACTTAGGCTTGAAAATGTGTCGCGGGGGCGGGCATCCCCAACGGCAGCCAAATGACACCCCGAATGGCACAAACAACTCGTGTGCATCCAAGATAACATGTAGCAACTGGTCGTGCAGCCGCGAGACTCCCGATTTAAGGATAGGACCCTAATTCAAAAAATAGGCACACTTAGGCTTAAAAACGTCTCGCGGAGGGGTGGGTAACCCCAACATCACTCAAATGGCACCACGAGTGGCATGAAATTCTCGTGCAAGTCAAACGTAACACGTAGCAACTAGCCACACAATAGTTGGACCACCTATTTGAGAATGGGGCCCAAATTAAAAAACAAGCGTGCTTATACTTGAATACGTGCCGCAGGGGCTGGGGCTGGGGATGGGGGTGCGGGAACCCCCAATGACACCCAAACGACATCGCGAGTGGTAAAAACACCTCTTGCGCATCCAACGTGACACATAAAAATCGATCACACAGCCGCGGGACACCCGATTTGTGGATACCGCAGGGGCGGATACCCCCACCGGCACTCAAATAGAATTACGAGTGGCACGAACACCTAGTGAACATCCAACGCAACACATAATAATTGGTCGCATAGCCATGGGACTCTCAGTTAGAGGATAGGACATGAATTCGAAGAAAGGCACACTTTGGTTTGAAAACGTACCGCGGGGGAGAGCACCCCAACGGCACTGCGAGTGGCATGAACACCTTGTATGCATCCAACGTAATATGTAGCAACCGGACGCATATCCACAGGACTCTTGGCTTGTGTATAGGACCCGAATTCAAAAATGGACATACTTAGACTTGAAAACTTACCGAGGGGGAACCCCCATCGGCACCCAAACGACACTGCGAGTGGCATGAACACCTCATGTGCATCTAACACAACATATTTCAACTGGCCACGTAGCTACAAGACTCCCGACTTAAGCATAGGACCTAAATTTAAAAACTTGCACGTGTCGCTGGTGGGAGCACCCTTGTGGCTCCCAAATGGCATCGCGAGTGTCACGACCACCTCGTGCACATCCAACGTAACATGTAAAATCTGGACATTCAGACAAAGGGACTCCCAGTTTGAGGATATGACCCAAACAAGAATTCAAAAACAAACACACTTAGGCTTAAAAATATGCGGCATGGGATGCCACCCCCAGCGGCATCCTAACGGCACCGTAAGTGTTACAAACACCTTGTGCACATCCAATGTAACACGTAGCAAATGATCGCACAAACATAGGACTCCTAGTTTAAGGATAGGACCCAAATTAAAAAAATAGGCAACATGGGCTTGAAAACGTACCACGAGGGGGTGGGCATCCCATCGGCACCTCGAGTGGCATGAAAACTTCATGCTATCCAATATAACACGTAGCAACCGACTGCGCAGCAGCAGGACTCCCAGTTTGAGAATAGGACCTGAATTTAAAAATAGGCACACTTTGGCTTGGAAATGTGCCTGGGGGGGACCCCCTGTGGCTCCCAAATGGCACTGCGAGTGTCACGAACACCTCATACGCATCCAACGTAACATGTAACAATCGATTGTGCATTCATGGTACTCCCAATTTTAGAATAGGACATAAATTTGAAAAATCCAAACCTAGGCTTGAAAAATTGCCTCCGTGGTTGGGGGTGGAGGTGGCATCCCCAGTGGCACAAAGGACATCGCGAGTGGTACAAAAACATTGTGCATGTTCAATATAACACGTAGTAACTAGTCGCACGGTCGTGGGACTCCCAGTTCGATGATGGGATCCGAATTTAAAAATAGGCACACTTAGGCTTGAAAATGTGCGATGGGAACCCCTATTGGAACCCAAATGGCACCGTGAGTGGCTCGAAAACCTCGTGTGCATCCAACGTAGCATGTATGAACTAGTCATGCAGCCACGGGATGCCTGGTTTGAGGATAGTAGGCGGATTTGAAAATTGAGGGTACCCCAGTGGCACCGAAATGGAACCGCGGGTGGCACAAAATCCACATACATGTCCAATGTTACACGTATCAACCAGTCACTCAGTCGCGAGACTCCCGGTTTGAGGATAGGACCCGAATTCAAAAATAGGCACACTTAGGCTTGAAAACGTGCCGCGGGGGGTGAGCACCCCCAGCGACACCCAAACGGTACCATGAGTGGCACAAAACCCTGTGCGCATGCAACATAACACGTAACAACCGATCACATAGCCGCGGGACTCCCAGATTGAGGATGGGGAATGAATTCAAAAAAATAGGCGCACTTAGGCTTGAAAACGTGTCACTGGGGATGGGCACAACCAACGGCACCCAAACGGCATGGCGAGTGGCTTGAACACCTTGGGAACATCCAACGTAACACATAGCAAGTGATCATGAAGTCATGGGACTCCCGATTTGAGGATAAGACCCAAATTCAAAAATAGGCACACTAAGGTTTGAAAACTTACCACGAGGGAGTGGGCACCCTCTGTGAAACCAAAAAAGCACCGCGAAGCGCATCCAACGTAACAAGTAGCAACTGACCGAATAGCCTTGGGACTCATGGTTTGTGGATATGACCCAAATTTGAAAATAAACACAATAAATCTTGAAAGCGTGTTGTAGGGGCGGGCACAATCAATGACACCCAAATGGCTCTGTGAGTGGTACGAACACCTCGTACGCATCAAACGTAACACATAGCAACCAATCGCACAATTGTGGGACTCCCGGTTTGACGATAGGACATGAATTCGAAAATAGGCACACTTAGTCTTGAAAACGTGTCGTGGAGGAGAGCATAGCCAGTGGCACACAAACGGCAACGCTAGTCGCACGAAAACCTTGTGCATGTCCATCATAGCACGTAGAAACTAACCATGTAGTCGCGGGACTCCAGGTTTGAGGATAAGACCAATACATAATTTTGAAAACAGGCACACTTTGGCTTAAAACATGCCGCTGGTGGGCGTGCACACTCGACGGTAGCCAAACGTCACCACGAGTGGCACAAACACCTCGTGCACCTCAAACATAACTCATAGAAACCGTCCTCACAGTCGCGGGACTTCCATGTTAAGGATATGAACCAAAAATGAATTAAATAATAGGTACACTTAGGCATGAAAATGTGTCGCGGGGGCGGACCCCCCAGCAGAACCCAAATGACATCGCGAGTGGCACAAACACCTCGTACGCATCCAACGTAACACGTAGAAACTGGACGTGCAATCGCGGGACTCCAGGTTTAAGGATATAACTCAAATTAAAAAAAGGCACACAGGCTTGAGAATGTGTCGCAGAGGTACGGGCACCCCCAATGGCACCCAAATAACACCGCGAGAGGCACGAACCCCTCCAGCACGTCCAACGTAACACATAACAAATGACTTCATTATAGCTGGACTCCTTGTTTGAGAATGGGACCCAAATTTAAAAATAAGCACACTTAGGCTTGAATACATGCCAGGAAGTGGTGCGGGAACCCACAGAGGCACCGAAACGGCACCGTGAATGGCACGAACACCTCTTGCGCATCTAACGCCACATGTAGAAATGGGTCGTGCAGTCATGGGACTCCTGGTTTAGCGATACCGCAGGGGATGGGTACTCCCAGTGGCATACAAATGGCACCGTGGGTGGCATGAACACCTCGTGCACATCCAATATAACACGTAGCAACCACCCTCACATACGCGGGAGGATATGACACAAATTTAAAAACAAACACACTTAGACTGGAAAATGTTTCTGGGGGAGGGGAGGAAGTTACCCCAGCAGCACCCCAAATGTCTCTGTGAGTGGTGCAAACACCTCATGCGCGTCCAAGTAACACGTAACAACTGGTTGTATATCCGCGAGACTCTCTATTTGAGGATAATACCCAAACACGATTTTAAAACAGGCACACTTAGGATTAAAAACATGGGGGCCACCCCAGCCGCACCCAAACAACACTGCGAGTGGTACGAACACCTCGTGCATGTTCGCAAGACTCCCGATTTGAGGATAGGACACAAATTCAAAAATAAGCACACTTAGGCTTGAAAACGTATCGTGGGGGGGGGGGGGGGGGCTAGCGGTAGCTAAATGGCATCACGAGTGGGATGAACATATCATGTGTGTCCAACATAAGAGGTAGCAACCGGCTACACAGTCGTGGGACTCCCAATTTGAGGATAGGACCGAAACATGAATTCGTAAAAAATAACACTTAGGCTTGACAACATTCCGCGGAGAGGCAGGGACCCCAACCGGAACCCAAACATCACTGTGAGTGGAATGAACACCTCGTACGCGTCCAACATAACATGTATCAACCAGCCGCGCAGTTGCGGGACCCCTGATTTAGGATAGGACCAAAGAGACCCCTATTTTTTATTATAGTCAAATATGGCCATGGACAAAGTCCATCACCATCTTTATTTTTTTCAGCGCACATAAATAGGGTCATGGCCAAATTCCATGACCATATTTTGCATTGTCCACCCTCGGTCATGGACTAAAGCCACGAGCATTTTTTTGTCGTGGTAGGGGTCACGGCCTAAAGCCTTGACCATTTTTTTCGTCATGGTATGGGTCACGGCCTAATGTCGGGATAATTTTTTTCATCATGGTAGGGGTCACGACCTAAATCCGTGATTATTGTATTTTTACCAAAGTGTGGCCTATAGGCGTGACCTTAGAGAATCCACGTCTAATTTGGTCACGAACTGAAGTCGTGACCAGTAGTACGTATGGGTCATGGACCGAGTCCTCCACCATCCACTGTGTCCCCCAGGTCCGTGACCCCCTATTTGGTCACCGACTTAGGATGTGACCCAAGAAAATGGCCGCCCCTAAAATGGTCACGGCTCTAGGTCGCGACCCATAGGCCTGGTCATGGCCAACTTCCATAACCATTTCCTACTTTGGTGTAATGTAACCCAGGAATTCATGTCTCAGTAGAAATACAACGAAGAGTTAGAGGTCACACGCAGGGACCTAGATATGCTCAAGAAAAATCTCCAGAAATAGTTGGTATCTTCATTGGGAGGTGGAGAGAGAAATCCACCACTATGACTAGAAGGCCCTCATAGGAGGAACAAGTGAGCATTGTGAAGAAAAATTTTTGGCCGCATATTCGAGCATCTATGGGAGGAAATGCTACCCTCACTTACGAGCCCTCTGAGATGCTGATGTGGAAATCGAAGAAGGTGTCACTAAAGTGGAGTCTGAACCAAAAATGCTGACTGAACAATTCACACCGAGGAAGTATGGAAATCCCACTAAAGCCTTAGTCTCCACCTTCAATAATATATCACAACCTGTTAGGCACTAGAATTTTGCCCCAACCCTGTCAGAAAAGAGTATACCGAGCTCCATGCTCCCCTATAAAAGGTTTACCAGGTCTTGCTAGCTCAAAATCTCATTAAACCATTGGAACATCGACCATTGTCAAATCCTCTCCCTAAAAACTTCAAACATGATGCTCACTATGACTTTTTCCAAGTCGCAGGCTACAAAATTGACCAATGTTGTCACCTCAGAAATGTGATCCAAGGCCTAATAGACCAGGGTTTTATCGCCCCTCCAGCCAGTCCCAAGCCCAACACCACTCACAATTCTCTTCCAGCACATGGAACCATAATAAATGTCATCTTCCTGGAAGTAAATCCTATGTTTGACCCTTCTACCCAGGTTGTGCCTGTCAAAGTGACCATCACCCCAACAATCTCTCCTAAACCTCTCAAGTTTTTCCCGTCCTTTTTCCTACACCCTACTTGCCTTACTGATCAAGTCGCTCCTTAAGCAAGCTTGTATTGTTGTCCGAACTCGATCAGAGGGGGCATGAAACTTCTTACTTTGTTATACCAACTCCAAAACTTCGGGTGAAAACTGCCCACAAAAATGTCCATCGACTACCAAAAGCTCAGTGGCCTATTCACGGGAGCCCTAAAGTGGGCTCGAGAGTTAGATGAGTGGGTGGTACCTATTGAGTAAATTAGTCTGGATGACGTTGTACAGATCATGATCGATATTTTTCATCAGAAAGGGGAAATATGCGACATCTTTGAATTGCTCACAGCCTTGGAACTTTAGTCTAACCGGTCCTTACACTCCTTCACTTTCTAGCTGAGTGTGAAGATTTATATGATGAGTCCATAGAGATTATCGAGACTATTGATTACTATTGGAAGGAGGACGTCATTACTACCTATTGGGGCGAGGACTTTGAAAGCTTGAATGGTGAATGTGACAACGAAGATTTCACCACTTTGGATTAAGGCTGGAGACATGAAGTTTAATTTTTGACTGAGCAAACCATGACAATCATTGAGAACTCTGATGGTAGTGATTCAAAGGAATCCTTTAACCTACAGACTCTAGGGATGAGCCTCTTCATGATCCATCAAGATGTTGCAACATTAGACCCATCTACCCAGATCATATCTGCTGATGTAACTCTCATAAATTGGCATACCATCCTAGTCCAGTCCTCTCAAGCCCAGCCAAACCCTATTGTTTATCCTATCCAAGAAACCCCTGTACTTTTTTTGGTTTCTCTTTTTCCCTATGCCAATGTAATTGAGACCTCTTTTGATAAGTTCTTATTGCTGCTGTAGACACCCCATCCTAGGACCCTCTAAGTACCTCCTTAGGTGACTAGCCCTCAATAATTCATCGCAAACCATCGGTTATACTCCAAGTACCGATCTAGAGGGCACCAGGAACTTTGAGGGCCCGTTTGACCCCGATTACCTTTTTTGTCTATGCAAAAGCTCAATAAATCTTCGAAGGGCTCTAAATGTCGTTTCTAATGATCTACCCCATGGATGAATCAACCTTACGGTTCAAATGAATGATCTGTTTTACCTCTAAAACTAATCTAAAGGTCACCGGGAGCTCCCTGACCCCCATTTAATGCTAGTCAACTCTTCATCTTAATGAATAATCAAAGGTCTCTAAATACCCTTTCCAATGGTCCATCCCATTTATGAATCAACCGTACCCTATGGAAAAATGATCCATTTTACTTCGAATGGTCATCGATATCTTTCATGCCCCATTTGACCCTGATTAACTCTTCAAATCGAACAAAACTGAATGAAATATCCACGGGATCGGAATACCCTTTCCAACAGTCCATCCCATGCATGTATCAGTCTTACAATTCGAACAAATGATCTGTTTTCCTCCAAAACTTTCCTATCTAATAACCAACGGGCACTTCTAGGCCCATTTGACCTCAGTCAACTCTTGAATCCAGGAGTTGATCAAAAGATTCTTGAATGACTCTGAATCCCCTTTCCAATGGTCTACCCCGTGTGCGACTCTGACTTATGGTTCACAATTTACAATCGTTTTTTCACAAAATTTATCTCAAACTGCCAAATGGCACCTCTTGGACCTCGCCTATCGATAATGTGTCTGGGGTTATATGCCGATAGGTAGGACACGGATCCTAATGATCGGCACCTCCCTTGGCCCTATAAAAAAGGCCATTACCTCACTTTGAAAATCACCCCTGAACATCCCTCTAGACAATTCATAGAACATTCTGTCGAATTTAGAGTTGTTCCCCTCTTAAAAAGCCCATTTCCCACATTCCTTCAATCCATTTCATACTCCTTTTAGTAAATTCTCACCCATATCCTCATACCACCACCACCGCATCATGAGATTAATGAATCTACAATCAATATCCACTTTAAGTCTTTATAAGGAGTCCCCGGACGCTTGGACTACTTGGTTTTGCAAGCATCAGTATTGTCCTTGTTGTCCTTCTCTCGAGGAAGAAACATTTATTTTTCCAATTTTTTTGTAAAATAGGTTGGTGACTCTATCTCTACATATTAACCCACATCGATGATAGTCGACCACCCCGATAAAGGGTGCAATACCGTGTGCACATCTAAAGGAAGAAAGGGGGAAGCCTTCCTCTAACCCCCCTCGAGAAGGCTACTATGGCGACTCTGTTGTGTACTTTTTAAGAGGACTAGACTTATTTTTGCATGTGTGTTATATTTTTTTTACATGTGTGCATATGCACCTGCCTATATGATCCTTTTTTCTCCTTTATTTACCTTTTGTGTATATCTACCTCATGTATATATCACTTTTCACTCACTTATACACTTGTTACACTTGTATATACTGTCCACGTACACTTCACACATTTGTATATATCTCCATGCTCATTTACACATATCACACACCACTTGTAGTCAATCCACGTATACGCTCACTACCACACACACTCACTTGTATATATTCCCATGTCACTTACTCACTCATATATATCCATGTGTAGTATAGTCTCCATACTAGATTTACTTTTTATAATACTTGTACGTGATCCCTCATTAGTGTAGTACTCCCTTTGCTCATCGTGCAAATAAAAATAAAAATACTACATCCCCATATTATGTTAATTAAGACTCATGAAAGTTTGCACACTACATCACCAAGAGCATGGCAATATTAACTAAAATTTTATCCCGTACTGGGGGGTCACTTTGTGATGGACGCTGGTTCTATAGGTCGCAGTTAGCCTAAGCGATATGACTCTCACCTTCCATTAGCCTCATACCTTCAAAATATATAGAATGGTCCCCCCGCATCATATCAATTGATCGAACTCACAATGTGAGGTATATAGCAGTGAACTCGTTCATATACATCGAGTATATCAAACTCTCTATCATACTTACTGTCCGCACGAGGTATATAGTGAGGCAATTCATGTACACTCAGGTATATTAATTGGATTGTCCACATATATAGATGAATTATTACCCTTATATGTGTAGACATCACATTCCAGGACCCCCTAAGTCTCTCCTTAGGTCCCTATCACCTCTTCATTTCACTACAAACCCTAAGTTGCCCTTTGAGTATCGATCTAAAGACCATCATGCACTACCAATCCCTGACTTGACCCCAATAGACTTCATTGTCAGAAAAAAATCTCTCTGAATCTTCTAAGGTCAGTGAAACCTCTTTCCAACGATCTGCCCCATGCACGAAAAGGCATAATTATTCAGATAAATGTTTCATTTTCCCCCAAAAATCGATCCGAAGGCCACCGGGCGCTTATGGTTCCGTTTGACCTAAGTTAAATCTTTATCTCGAACGAGACTGAATGAATCTACGAAGGTCACATAATACCCTTTCTAACGATCTGTCCCATATGTGATTTTGACTTAAGGTACGGACAAACGATTCGTTTTACTTCGAGAGGTCACTAGGAACTTTTGGGCTCCGGTTGTCCAAGGTTAACTTTCCAAACCAAGATAAACTCTTGGTAATGTCGGATCACATCACTTAAACTTTCTAACGGTTTGCCCCATGCGTGATTATGACTTTAGACAAACGATCCATTTCCATTCGATGACCTCCCGTTCAAAGGACCGACGTGCACTTCCAATGCACATTTGACCCAAAGTCAACTCCCAGACCCGAGAGAGGCCCACGGGAATCTAAAAGGTCTCTGAATTACCTTTCTAACGGTATATCCCATGCACAATTTGGATCAACGAATTGTGTTCGATGACCATTTTTCCAAGAAAATCTGCACGAGACTGCCAATTGGCAGGTCCAAATCCCTACCCATCGGCAATGTGTCGAGGGTCACCTGCCGATTGGTAGGACAAGGTTTTTACCCTATAAAAGGATGGAATGGCCTCAGTACTAAGCATACCAACAGCTCAGATCCATCAAAATCACTGATCTCAGCAACATTCTTTCAAAATCCGCGAAGTTCCTCCATGTGAAGTTCCATTCAAGTTTACATTCCCATCCTTTTCATACCCAATTTAGTAAATCACATTCTCTCTCGTCCAACACCATATCACATTCAATATTGTTCACACAAGATCAGAGATCAAGCTTAAAAGAAGGTCCAATTCCTTCCCCCTCTCTTTAAATTCCTTATTTTTGTATAAATTTCATTAGATTCATAATCTAGTTCTTACTTTTGTTAATACCCATTTACATCTAAATTTGTATTAGTATATTGCACATACTTTATTTTGTATTAAAAAAACCAAAATAAATAAAAATATGGTTACGCCCATAAATTTCGAACGGGATTATCCATCACACTTTTTCAAAAACTAAAACACATCTTTATACACACACACATAATAAAATCCTGTTGGATCTATTGGATAAATCCCACCCCATGCAACATTCGAACTACGTGGACTTTGATGCCTTTATAGGCTACATAGGCATCTGGGTTAAAATCCGAGACTTGGGTCCAATTTTCTAATTTTCTAATTTTCTAACTTTCCTAAATCCTTATCATATTCTTGTATTAATATACATATATGTCTGTTAGCGTTTCATCTAACACATATTTTCGTTTTATAATAACCATCAATATCGCGATAAATGCACAAATCATATTTTATATATATATACTATTTTAGGTACATTCCTATGGATGACCTCACTCTCCCTTTCCCATGGTGTGAGTTGAACGATTTTAATCTCCATTATATATACACGCATACACACTTCACGGAGAAATAAAGGAAAACAACAACACTAGACCATGAGAGATCGAAAGGGTGAGATGAGTTCCTAACACCTTCCCATTTCGTAACTTAGCCCGCAAACCTTTGAACTATCGGTTTCGTATGCATCAGTTTGTCTTTGATGCCGTCCTCTTGAGGTGGCGACATGTTTTTTTATCTGTTTTGGGAAAAATAGACTGGAGACTCTATCTCCTTACATTTACCCCACACTGACGACATTTGAAGCGCTCCCGAGTGGGACGCATAACCTCTTCGAGCTGCATCCCAGGCTCCGGATCTAGATGACCACAGTGGAGACTCTATTTGTGATTTTTCATAAGAGGGCTAGACTCTATCTGCAGGGGTGTTTTGTTTTCTTATGTGCGTATTCACTTACCTATATGTACCCTTTCACCCCTCCATTATTTCTTGCTCATATACCGCATACTTGTATCACTAACTCACACACTTGTTTAAACTTTCCATGTACACTTCACACCACATGCACCTAGGATCACTTATAAACCTATGTTGCACACACCACTTAGTAATCCATGCTTATGTGTCACTAACACACACCTCCCCCTACCACAGTTGTATATATCCATGCTCACCCACACTTATTCCACACCACTTGTAGTTGATCTATGCTTAGGTTCACTACCACACACTCACTTGTAGATAATTACACATCACTCACTCTCACATACCCATGCTTTGTGTAAATTTACTTACTTGTACATCATCCCCCTGCTTGGCGTGATGCTTATCAATAAAGATACTCTCTCCATAAGACACTAATCAAGAATCATGAATGTTACACACTACATCACCAAAAGGCAATGTTATTGACCAAATTTTGTCCCGTAACTGGGGAGTCACTTCATGATAGGCACTGATCTAGCAGGGCATAGTTAGCCTAAGCAATATGACTCTCACCATCCATTGGACAAGTAGCTTCGACATATATTGAAGTGTTCCCCCGCATCCTATCGCTTGACCGAAGTTATGACGGGAGGTATATCGTCGGGAACTCATTCACGTGTGTCGAGTATATCGAATTCTCTCTCACACGTATTGTCCCCATGAGGTATATAGTGAGGAAATTCATGTACACTCAGGTATATCAAATGGCTTATCGACATGTATGAATTTCCCTCGAAAGCAAGATGTATATCGTGGTAGTCACGCCAAAGGGGGGAACACATTCCAATTATCACAACAAATGGACACCTGCATATAAGTGTCAAACCAAGGGCACGCATATTTAGTTTTATGGTTTTAACCCGAAACTCTGACGAAATATTGGGTCGGCATGCCTCCCAAATTTTTGAACAATTTTTAAAAGGGGACCCTGCCCACGAGCCTGGTAACAAGTCCAACAATACTTTTTACATATTTTTCAAACCTAATTTTCTCCAGGCTCGGGTCCCGTCCGACATTTCTCTTTTTACATTTAGGTAAACCTAACAAATGAGGACCTAATAAACATAATAATAATCATGTTGAGACCCATCTCTCATTTTTTCCTTCTTTCATTTCCAAAAATGTCTGAAAACATTTTTCATCTTTTATCAAAAATACCAAAAAATATTTTTTTCTCTCTCATAGCAAAAACATTTTTTCTCCCCCGTGTCCAAAATACTTTGCCTTAATCTTTTCCAAAATCTCAAAAACATTTTCCCTCCTTTTCAAAATAATAGTTTTTTCCTTTTCTCTTTCAAAAATAAATTCAGTTTTCCTCTTTCTCAGGTCGATCGCACACCCTGGGCCTGGCTCCCTATTGGCTTCGGTGTTTAGTCAAACCAACCAGGAGATCCGTTTTCCCCCTCACTTTCTTCAAGTTTGGAATTCATCCATATTCTATGGAGAACACAAATTATATGCCGAATGTGCATGCAGATTTGTTGATGGTTCTACCCCAACTTACTGCCAAGATTGATAACCTTCAAATCGAAGATCATGAGATGCAACAAAAACAGGTCCATATTTTAAAAGCGCTCGAGGTCCTCTTCCATCATGCTATGGGCGTGCCTGCACCCAAGCCTATTTGGGTTCTCGAGGAGTACCAATATGCTCCACATGCTCCTCCTGCTAATGGGTCATCACTAACCCAACTTCCTTTACCGAATCTTTCCCAGCAAGGGGCTAACTTACCCGTGATGGTTTTATCCAAAGAAGGAAGAATTAAACAAGGTTAAGGAAGACCTCAAGATGTTGACCAAGAAATTCGACCAAGTCAAACTCTCTGGGAATTACTTGGACTACACCCACATGTCTCCATATCCTAAAGCCAAGTTACCAAAAAAGTACAATGATGCTGAACATCGAGAAATTCGAGGGTAGTGGAGCTCCAATTGTTCATTTCCGTAGTTATCACCGAGCCATGACTGTCCTAGGGGCATCCGAGGAAATAATGTTTCAAATTTTCCAACAGACCTTGAAGGATAGAGCTCTTCATTGGTTCTTATCTCTCGAAGAGTCCGTAATTCGCAGTTGGGAAGCTGTTGCCCGTGAGTTCATATCACAGTACATGTATAACAAGGAGTTAGAGGTTAGCCGCCGTGATTTAGAGTTGCTCAGGAAGAATCCTGGGGAGTCAATCAGTAACTTCATAATAAGGTGGAGATAGAAAGCATCCACCATGACCAACCGACCTTCTGCAGAAGAGTGAGTCAGCATTGTGAAGAAGAAATTTTCACCCCATGTCTGAGAAATAATGGGAGGACAATACTACCCTCATTTCTGCGCCCTTCGAGAAGCAGGAATGGAGATCTAACAAGTCCTTGCCAAGACAAAAGTTGAACCAATGAAAGTTTCTGGACAATTTGGTCCCAAAAAGTTTAAAAAGCTAGTCAATACCACCATTTCAACCATCAATAACATCTCTCAGCCTGCCCCTTCATGGGCACGAAAAAGCCGCCCTGCCCAGTTTGAAAGGAATAAACTAGGCTTTATGCTCCTCTATCCAAAGTTTACCAATCCCTCTTGAGTCGAAACCTTATCAAACCATTAGACTCTCGTCCCTTACCAAACCCACTTCATAGAAATTTTAAACCAGATGCCCATTGTGACTTTGACCAAAGTACTGGCCACACTATTAACCAGTGCTTCCACATCCAAAATGTGATCCAAGGCCTGATTGACCGGGGTGTCATCACCCCACCAGTCAATCCTAAAGAAAACACTACTTATAATCCCCTCCTGAATCATACAAATGACATCTTCCTAGAAGAAAACCCAGAATTTGACCCATCTACCAGCATCATACTAAGTAAGTCAACGATCATACCCATATACTCCCCTAAACCTCTCCAAACATGCCCATATTTCCTCCTACACCCTACCAGCTTTGTCGATCAGGCTCTATCACTCCTTACCAGATCATGCATCGTTTAAGATATTGAATTATAGAGTCGTTTAACCAAATCCTTGAGTTTGGGCTGAAATTCCCCCCACAGATGATTGTTGATTGTTAGAGATTCAGCGTGTTGTTCTTAGAAGATCGAAAATCGGCCTGATAGTCAGAAAATTGGGTGTTACTGATCGATGAAGTCAGTTTCAATGATATGGTACAGATTATGGTGGATTTATTCCAACAGACCAATGATATTTATAGTATATCCGAGCTACATAATGCTTTGAAACTATAAGGGTGCCAAGTACCTTCACTTTTACATATCCCCGACGGATGGGAGGACTTATACGAAGAGGTCATTGAAGTTGTGGAGTGCATTGACATTTCATGGAAAGATGATATCATAGCCACCGAATGAGGGATTACTTCGATAATTCAGAGAAGGTTAGTTCGATATTCAGCATGTGCGGGATGATATGATTTGAGGAGCTACTAAAAAAAATCAGCAAGGTGGATGAATAACCTGAGATCGACAAGGAAACAAGGTTTATATTTTTCCTTTCTTCTGTGAACCATATGACCAGGTCATGTTGGCACTACCAAACCCCAAGCCTGCAGCCATCATCAAATGGCAAAGGAAAGGGTGTTGAGAATCTTCTTATACATGAAATGACCCTCGAGGAAAGTAAGATCCTCAATAAGTTAAAGAAAATCTAAGCTAACATCACTCTACGGAAACTTTTTATGTCTTTCCAGCTACACCAAAATTCCCCGATCAATCTACTTACAAGACCCATAGTTCCTCCCTGAACCACGCCATAAGAAGTAGTGAATCAATTCAGATCCCTAACCTCTACTATAATTCTCTCCTTCTCTGCAAAAGAAATCCCCAAGATTGGTCCATGCCATAATTATGCCCCCAAATGGGAAAAACTATCCCACTCTCTCTTGTCGGTAATGGATCAACTCTTAATGTTTACCCATTGAGGACACTCAATTATTTGGGATTGAAAGTGAACGACCTTGATCCAACCTCTGTCATCGTACATGCCTATGATAATACCTGTCGAGAGGTAATGGGATCTATAAATCTTAAAATAGGAATTGTCCCTATAAATTTTATTATTAAATTCCAAGTCATCGATATCCGGGCCTGTTTCAATCTGCTGCTCGGATGACCGTGGCTCCATAGCATCAAAGGGGTGTTTTCTTCCCTTCATCAGAAACTGAAGTTCTTCACCAATGGGAACGTCATCACCATCTTGGGAAAAAATGATAATGTTGAGAATGCAAGCAGCAGTAACCCATTACTAGAGATACAACATTGATAAATGATATGGTTTTGTCAGGTTTTCAAGTTGAAACACTTCTATTCCAGTAGGGGACTAGGGTTTGCCCAGAATATAACCCCCATAATAATGTTAATGTAATCCATATGCTCAAGAACATGCACTTCATGCCCGGACTGGGGATGGGACGACAACAATAGGGGATACTGGAATTCATTGTGTTGAAGAAGGCCTTTTCTCCCTATGGATTGGGCTATCAACTATCAAAAGAAGAACTTAGAATGATTTGTTAGCCTCAACTGAAGAGAAGGCTAGAAAGTGCTAAAACTGTCTTGAGAGATTCCTTATATGGAAGATTCATCAGAGAAGGTGAGGATTTCCCCTTCTGCGGCTTTCCTGAACTGTGGTATGATCATTTGAACAAGAAGATGAAACCTGGAATAAAAATATTTTTCCAAGACAACTACTCATGGGCTGAGCATTCCCAACATCAAGTACAGTAACTTATTGAGAGGACAATAACTAATATCAAAAATTCCAAGGAAAGTGACTCTAAGTATTCTTTCAACTTACAGACACTGGGTTTAAAATTTTGCATGATCCACTTAGGGGTTACATCTCGAGATTCATCCCGCTTGATCAAAGATGCTAAAGCACCCCTCCTCAGCTGCCATGCTGCACTTGTGCCACCTGCTGATATTCAACCTAACCTTGATGTTTATCCCATTTCCCCTTGTTTGGTTGTTCCTCCTAACTCTGATGTAATAAAAACCTCATTTGATGAGGTTTTTTCCTATCAATGAAATAAATAAATATTTTGAGTATCTTGTTGTGCCTTACATTAATTGTCTTGATTCTAATCAAACCCTTGGTGAT
This sequence comes from Sambucus nigra, assembly GCA_949130495.1. Taxonomy (NCBI): domain Eukaryota; kingdom Viridiplantae; phylum Streptophyta; class Magnoliopsida; order Dipsacales; family Adoxaceae; genus Sambucus; species Sambucus nigra. The sequence goes on from CASBWL010000221.1 coordinate 287,212, forward strand.
GATGATTTTGAAAAGAATAACTCTTAATAGATCTAAATAAGGTTAATAACAAATAACATAACCGCGTTCAAGTTAATCAAGATAAAAATGTTGTTATTAATCTCAGTTCTAGTACCCAATTGCACGAGATTATGATAGGGACTACCCTTGACACACATGAGCATGCTCGACTCGAGGAATTACTAAAGGAATTTGTGGATGTTTTCACTTGGTCATACGTAGACATGCCAGGTATAGACCCTGAGAAAGATCAGCATGAGATCCCCACTCTCCCCGAATTCAAACCGATCAAAAAAAACTACGAAAGCTCTGCACCGAATGTCGATCAAAGTTAAAGAAGAAGTGGTCAAACAATTAAACGTGGGTTTCATTCGTGTGAATAAATATCCCACATGGCTAGCCAATATTGTAACCGTGTAGAAATTAGGAGGGAAGGTTCGCATGTGCGTCGACTATCGAGACTTGAACAAGGCCTCTCAAAAGTATGATTACCCAATTCCCAATATCAACATGACTGTGGATAACATGACCAACCATGCTCTCAAGTCATTCATAGATGGGTTTGCTGGATGTAATCAGATCAAGATGCACCTAGATCATCAAGAGAAAATAACATTCATCGCCCCTTAGGGAACCTTTTGCTAAAACGTCATGCGATTTGGTCTAAAAAATGTAGGGGCTATGTAACAAGAGGGCTGCCTCAACCATTATGCATGATCTGATACACAAGAAAGTCGAGGTCTATGTGGATGGTATGATTATCAAGTCTAAGACTAGGGAAGGTCGTATTCCCTCTCTTCGAAAGTTCTATGAGCGACTGCGATGATACTAGATGAGACTTAACCCACAAAAATGTGTATTTGACGTTATCGAAGTAAAACTCTTGGGATTCAAGGTTATTGAGAAAGGGATAGAATCAGATCATGCAAAGATGATATCCATATTGAAGATGCCACAACCCCAGAGGGAGAAGAAAATTCAGGGATTCCTTGTAAAATTACAGTATATCATCCACTTTATCAGCCAGTTGACTTCCATATGTGAGCCCATCTTCAAACTTCTCCAACATGATTCGACCAAAGATTTGGAATGAAGCTTGCCAAGAAGCCTTAGACCGAATACAACAATACCTAACCCGACCTCTGGTACTCATGCCACCGCAGCATGGTCTTCCCCTACTCCTTTACCTAACCGTAACAGATACCGCAGATGGGGATTTTTTAGCTCTAGACCTTGAAGAAACTTGCAAAGAGAGAGCCATCTACTATACAAGTCACAAGTTGGCCGAGTGCAAAGTTAACTACACAACCTTGGAGAAATCATGTGTCTCCCTTGTCTGGTTCACCCAAAATATATGACACTACATGCTCTCCTTTCCCATAAAATGTGTATCGCAAATAGATCCTATCAAGTACTTTCTCGAGAAACTTGCTTTGTCCAACCGAATGGCTCGTTGGTTAATGCTTTTAGTCGAGTTTGATATTGTATATGTTACACAAAAATCCATAAAAGGAAGAGACATCTTTGATTACCTTCCTGACTACCCTATAGAAGAAGGCGATGTCTGGATTTTTGAATTCCCATATGAGAATATCCTCTATACCTCCCAAGAATACCTTCGATGGTAAGTGTTCTTTGACAGTGCCACCAATAAAAAGGGGTATGGCATTGGGATTTTCCTAATTACTCATGATGACTCTCACACTCCCATTTCCATCAAGATAGATTTCCCCTGCACTAACAACATGACTGAATACGAGTCATGTACGGTAGGCCTCAAAATCGCTCTCAAAAAAGGAATTAGATACCTGGATATTTATGGGGACTCAGCCCTCATCATCGGTCAAGTGATCAGAAAATGGAAAGTTAAGGATGAGAAACTCTTACTATTCCATGCCCACCTAAAAGTTCTATCATCTCAATTCCAATATATTACCTTACACTACCTACCTCGAGTAAAGAAAAAACCTAGACGATTCCCTTGCTACCTTAGCCTCTATCATCGGCATGCCAAAAGGAATAACCATGGCCCATTTCCTTATCCAAAAGCAAGATAAACCAACCCACTGCTATGACATTAAGCTTATCATAAAAGAAGATCCCGAGATAGCCAACTACTGGTACTGTGATATTTGGTTCCTTCTCAAGCATGGCAACTATACCCAAGGTTCTGACAAAAAATATCGAGCAACCCTCTGCAAATTGGTTGCTCAGTATATTATTTATGATAAAGCATTTTTAAGAAAAACTTTTATGGAACCCATTTTCACTCTATCATAGGGGCTGACATTGGAGAGATAATGAAAAAAATCCACAACGGGGAATGTAGATCCCACATGAATGACCATATGATCGCCAAGAAAATCATCCAACAAGGTTACTATTGGACTAACATGGTTCACGATTGCATAGTCTACGTTCAAAGATGCCTCTAATGCTAGGTTTTTTACAACCTATGACACTTGCCTCTGTTAGAATTATACAATATGACTGATCCCTATCTTTTCTCCACATGGTGCATCGACATCATAGGGAAGGTTATGACCAAAGACTCCAATGGACATGAATTCATCTTGGTTGTCGTTGATTACTTCACCAAATGGGTTGAAGCCGAGTCATACGCAATTCTGAATGCCAAGAAAGTGGACAAGTTCATCAAGAAAAACATCATCTACTAATATGGGGTCCCGTACGAGATGGCATCAGACAACGGGTTACACTTCGAGGAAGAAATTAAAGAGGTAGTCAATGAGTATGGGATCCAGAAACATAAATCCTCTCCATATCGACCTCAAACCAATTGAGCAATCAAAGCATCCAATAAGAACCTCAAAGATATCATCAATAAGATAATTGGGGGTTGCCGATATTGGTCCAACATGATCCCTTAGGCCCTCTGGGGCTATCGCACTTCAGTTCCAACGTCTTCTGGGGCTACCCCTTACTCTCTATTCTACGACATGGAAGTAGTCCTACCCATGGAGCTAGAAATCCCTTCACTGCACATCATGCTAGAAATCAAGGTCAACGAGGAAGATTTCCATCAACATTGTCTCAACGAGTTGTCACTCTTGGATGAAAGGATGATAAATGCCTTATATCACATACAAGGATACCATCATCGGATAACACGATAATTTAATAAGAGAGTCAAGTACCGCAATGTCCGAGAAAGGGGCTTGGCCCATAAAGGAATTATAGATCCCATCTAGGACCCTGAAGGGAAATTCAAGCCCAATTAGAGCGACCCCTATATTATGACAAAGATCCTAGTCAGCAGCGTTGCTATGCTCACCAACCTTGATGGAGAAGAAATTACGCATCCAGCCAACTTGGCCCATCTCAAGAAATTCTATCCCTAGTCCAAAATCTCAGCGTGCTATAACTCTTCTCAACTCCCTTCTATTCTAAAAAAAATCATCATTTACCTCTATTTAGAAATACACGGGGCCTAATACTCTAAAAAATCTTTTTTCTTATTAAAAATGAATTTCAGAAAATTTTCAAAAACCCTGAGAGGTACGTAGGTGGCTCATCTTTTTTACATGAGCAGGACCCCTTCTTTTTCACAAAATGCTATTATTTTCTTATCCCCGAGAACGACAGTTCATTTTAACATATACATGAACAAAAGGATTATATATGCCTTAGCGATTGGTATAGATAATTCAATTACCAAACTCATCAAGAGGCGCAACTAGATGATAAAAACTCCTTTATTTAATTATTCGAAATGTCAGTATGATTACATCGACATATGGACTCAAACGACTTCCCTTGTTAGCCTACTCCTACCTTCCCAAAACAAAATGAAAACATGTCCCATTACTCCTAAAATAACCCTCAAATTATTCTCAAATACACAACCACGCCCATTACAAAAGCTTCACATATCCGACCCTCAACTATTGGAGGAACCAACGACATCATCACCCATATCCCGGGGTCCCCAAACTTCCCCTGCCTAAATGGAGTGCCACAGACCCTCCATAGAGTGATAAGACCGAATTAACTTGGGGAAAACCACAACACCTCCCTCCATGGTGTTAGATATGGAAAACCACCTTTGCCCTGTCTCCACAACCAATATCTTGCCAACTACCTTTGTCCATAACCACTTCATGCAGTCCCTTGAGACATGCTAGACTCTTGCAATAGACTGGGATGGACAAGTTAACGGTCGAAGATTCTCCCACAAAGAGCCAAGATGTATGCGCATACGCTCTATCAGATCCTCCATAGGAAAGAAGTCTAGTGTCCACGGTATCACAATTTGTTCCCAACCAAATTAGCGCAGTGGCTGCTAGGGAAAGTAAAAAGAGGTTTGCCGGAGGAATTCTAACCAAACATACTAATATTCTTCGAGTTCCAAAGTGGGCAAAAAATCCCCCATCAAGGCACTGACCAACGTAAACCTCGAGCCTCGTGCTCCATAAACCAGTTCTCCCAGATTTTAATATCCAGGCATACGCTAATGAAGTGGTGTGAAAAGATGTTTGGCATGGCCGAAAAAGGATAATCGGGTGGGACTGCCATATGGAACCTCTCTGATAGCCACATGAACAACATTACAGGGCTACCCCTCAGAAAGTCGAAACGACCTTCCCGCCAGGCATCCAGACCATTCAAAGTCTCCGCCAGTATCACCGTCGCAGGATTGCGATGGTACTTCCCCAGTTACCAACATCAGTTTCGAAACCAGGCCCAGAATGATGGCCCCAGTGTGACTAGCATCGCCAACATCCTGCAAATGCACAGAATGCAACACTGGAGAAAGAGAAATCATTCTTTCTGTGACCAACGACCTGGATGCCGAAGGTGAAATATGGAGCAGCCCCACTAACAACTCCCTAAGAGATAGGGAAAACTCTGGCGTAGCTACTGCAACATTAGGATTTATCCCCAATATGATAGAAAACTCTTTATAGGTCTGACAGATTTCTTCGAACCCTAAGCAAAAGACATGGTCTTCGGGGTACCAGAACTCAACAGCTAGCATCAACATATTCCACTCTATTGGCCGGTTATGCCACAAAGAGACTCGCTGCATGTTGGAAGCATCATAGTCAACATTGTAGGAACACATTGCTTCCAAAGTTTCGAAGTAGTTCACAAACTCAACACTACTAGGGAGATCCATATCACAAAAAAGGAAGAAGGTGAGCAAAAAAGGATGTAAAGGAGAAGGAATGTGGAAGTGTGAAGAAAAGCTCCATCCACGCCCCTATTTATACTTGAAAAATCTCAAGCAAGGACAAGAAACCCTACAAAAATCGAAGGAAAACTTACCCCACCAAGTACCAAACAATTAAAGAAAGTGAAATCAAAGCGTTAAGTTGATTGGAGTGTACTGACATGCTGATAGGCAGGACACGAGTTATGCCGATCGACAACCTCCTATTTTTGGGAAATCCCCTTTTTCCTTTTTTATCAAAATCAAAAATTTAATAAAAACAATTTCTATTCTAATGGAATTCCGAATTTCCTTTGTTACTTATCCCATTCTAAATAAAGACTTTATCCAAACATTTTTAATTCTTTTTACATTATCAGCAATAAAGTAAAAAGATCATGTGCATTAATCACTCAAAAAGAAACAAAAGTTTTTTTGCATAGATATTTGTTGTGTTACATTAATTTTGCAGGAAACGCCAGGAAATACAACGAAACTGAGACCAAACCCAAGTTCCTATCTCTTTATCTCACCCACTCACATCTTTCGTCTCTCTTCTTTTTCTCTCTCTCTCTCTAGGATCCTCCTTCCCTGTGTCATGCTCTCTTTTCTCTGCGGTGGGACAACGTGCCATCACACATCGAGCCGAACCCTTCCTCAGATTAGGCAGACGACACCAAACAAGAAGTAACTAGAATTGCATCCTGAATGTGGGCAATTTCCAAAGCTATCCTATCCCCAATGTCCCTCGGCTAAGTGTTGGAGACTCGGATGTGCTGCAAAAGAAAACAGAAAAGAGCAAATCAGTCAGTCTAAGGCAAAGGAAGAAATCAAGAAATCAAATAGACAAGAAGTATACCTGAGGTCGAAGGACCTCATTTGTAAAGATCAACTCCTCTTGGTCCATCTCACTAGAATGGTACAACATACGCACTAACCCTCCATCATCACACCGGATGTTGTTACTATGCTAGAACAACCATACAAAGGGAGCCTCCGAAGTCGTTGCTGCAGCTAATGTGGTCGCACCACCTGCACTATGGGAGGACCCCACCTGTTGACTCGAGATAGAACGGGGAAGAGGCATCATGTCATATATTCTAGGTGACATCAACCAACTTGACACAAAGTTCATATAGTCATACATCACCGTCGTGTCAATATATGACGAGTAAGGCTCACCAATCATCGCCGCTACCCATGCATCTTCTGACATCTCCCGCACTCGCCTCATATACACTGGGGGTTTCATTACTGGGACTGCAACCTCATCCTCCATAATCTTCTGAACTAGTCTCTCACCGAGGTACCAAGAGTAGACAAACTCATGCGTCAGCAGATGCCTCATCTGCGCATGTACCCTAGTTAACCCTGTATGCTAGGATAACCATCCCTTAAGGATAGAAGGTCACCTGAAAATTCCCAATAAGATCATACATATCAATATTAGGAAAGGATCATCAAGGGAAAGACAATCTCAAGAAAAAATGGGGGACTTACCCGCTCACTCGTAAGGCTATTCAAGACCTGACGCACTGTCTCCAGATAAAAGGAGTTCTTCGATTGCCGATTGGACTTCCTCCACCGGTACATCCGGGAGAAGTCCCCAATAGACTCATCCTTCAAAGATATCAATTGGATGTTAAATCCAATCACCTGATAGAACCACGTCTGCAAAAGGTCAGTAATTAAAAAATCAAGAATAACGTGCATAAAGGAAGGTGCGAATGCATAAAGGAAAATGCAAAAAATGAAGAATACGTAAAGAAGATACGTGGCTCTAGTAAAAGTTTACCAATAGCACCAGCTAAATTCATCAAGAGAATAATAAAGGGTCGCTAAGGTTAGGCTCCCCCAATCATAAAGACGAATGTCCGAAAGCACCCTCAATAACGGTAGAAATCACAAATGGATGACGTCGCCACCAAAAAAAAACACCGGCAAAATAAATAGACAGGCCATATTTCGCACCTACCGACCATCACTCTCATCAATCCTCCTCCATAGTAATAAAGTGGCGTGAAGAGAGTCCCCAGAGACCACCCTCTCCACATCACCCAATACCGCCATCACCATCTCCGACCTCACCCTCAGAGTCTTATTTACCTCAATTCTCACCCCCCGTAACCCAGCCCCAGCTGCAACACGTCTCTAGTAGTCACCGTCATCTCCCCAAAGACAAAATGAAAGGTGTGGGTGGTGTCCCACCACCACTTCCCCAAAGCATAAAGAACAGCCATAGAAAGGGTCATCTCATCTAGAGAAGATGCCACTCTCCCAAAATCGGTTGATGACACCATCTAACGCACCACAGATGGAAGGTGATCCCAAAAATCCTTAAGCCCCGTCATCCCTCGGGCATGCATAGTCGACATAGAAACATCAGAGTGTAAAAAGAGAAAAGAAAAAGAAAAACCTTCATTAAGTACAAGAAATAAGGAAATCATGCCAAGAAAAAAGGATGAAAATACCAAAATCAACAATACTTACATAACCGACAGGGTTCACCACCCTAGAAGAGCGATGATGTGAAGGCTCACACAAGAGAGTTCGATCATCCTCCACTGGCTCGACTGAGTCAGAAGAGTTTTCGCTGTCCAAAGCAAGGGGTACCCTAGCCTTCCATTCCAAGCTTGCCCAATTGTCAGCATTGATCCATGCCACTTGTGTTATGCTACTTGAGAACTCAACTATTTTTAACTTTCGAACGTTAGGACGATTTGCATAAGGTAACTACATAAGAAAGCAAGTTAAAAAGCTGTAAAAATGAGGAGAACCCGCCCCCTTTTATAATAGGCTAAGGGGTATGCCGATCGGCATCTCCCTACCACCCACCAATCGACATTGTCCTCCACCTACTCGAGGTACCCTGAAATTCTGTACCAATGTCGTTTAGAACTCTTCCAACTATGCTGATCGTCACCCACTTTAAAATTTCATACAAAAATTCCCCCAAAATGCCAGAAAATCCTGAAAAATTCCAAAAAATTCCCAAATTTCCCAATTGGGTTTTAGAATCCTTTTTACCAAGAAAAACATTTTTACCACTCTCATTCTCTTGGCATAACTCTTGCCTCCCTAGCAAAGTTCCCGAAATCAATTTCATATCTCCCTAACAATGTCTCCAAAGGACACCACAAATTCCCCAACTGAGAAACGTCCAACCCTCAGGTCATTCTCTCTTCCTAAGAAGAACCTAAAATACAATGCTTCCCCGAATTCCCAGTGAAACTACAAAATGCATATCCCAAGTGGAGTCTCCAAATTTCCCCAAGAAAACTTAAGCCCGCAGAATTGGGCTCGACCCTCAGAATTGGTCTCTTTTACATAATCCCTCAGAATTGGCTTCGACTCTCAAATTTAGTCGCTTCTAATTAAGCCCTCAGAATTGGCTTTGACGCTCAGAACTGGTCACTTCTTCTACTTAAGCCCTTACAATTTTCTTCGACTCGTAGAATTGGTCGCTTCTACTTAAACCCTTAGAATATCTACCCTCATAATTGGACACTTATACTTAAGCCCTCATAATTGGCTTGGACCCGTAGAATTAGTCACCTTTACTTAATCCCTCAGAATTAGCTTCAACCCACGGAATTGGTCACTTAAATTTAAGCCTGCAGAATTGGTAGATTTAACTTAAGCCCTCAGAATTGGCTTCAACCCACAGAATTTCTCACTTCTACTTAAGCCCTCAGAATTGGCTTTGACCCTCCGAATTGGTTGCTTCTACTTTAGCCCTAAGAATTGTCTTTGACCTTCAAAATTGGTCTCTTCCACTTAAGCCCTCAGAATTGGCTTCAACCCTCAAAATTGGTCGCTTCTACTTAATCCCTAGGAATTGGATTCAACCCACAGAATTGGTCACTTCTACTTAATCCCTCAGAATTGGCTTCGAACCTGAGGATTTGTTTCTACTTAATCCCTCATAAATGGATTCGACCCGCATAATTGGTCACGTCTACTTAAGCTCTCAGAATTTTCTTCGACCCACAGTATTGGTCACTTCTATTTAATCCCACATAATTGTTCATCTATTAAGCCCAAAGAATTGGTTTTGACACAAAAAATTGGTCATCTCTTAAGCCTACAGAATTGTCCTCGACCCACAGAATTGGTCGCTACAACTGAGGTCCTCATAATTGACCTCAACCGATAGAATTAGTCACTCTCTACCTTTGACCACAGTCATCACCCCTATTAGGTCCCCAAAACAAGCCATCCCCAGCATCCCCTTAGGTCCTCTGAATCAACCTCAACCCTCTGAACTGGTCATCCTTGTACCTTAGGTCTGTAGAATCAACCTCCTTTTAAAAAATCATGTGGTGTCTATTCGAAGGCGTGCATTTGTTCCAAGATCACACGTCGAGGGGTTATATAGACACCACATTCTAGGATCCACAAGTCTCTCCTTAGGTCCCTAACACCTCTTCATTTCACTACAAACCCTAGGTCGTACTCTGAGTAATGATATAAAGGCCATTCGATGCCCCCGAGCCCCAACTTGACCCCAATTGACTTCATCATCAGAGTGAAAGATCTTTAAATCTTCGAAGAGTACTGAAACCCCTTTCCAATGATCTGCCCCATGCATGAAAAAATATAATTTTTCTGACAAACGGTCAGTTCTCGCCAAAAATTAATCCTGAGGCCACTGGGTGCTCCCGAGATCTATTTGACCTAAGTCAACTCTTCCGATCGTATGAAACCGAATGAATCTCCAAAATCCACGAAATGACCTTTCCAACGGTTCACCGTATGTACGATTCTAACTTATGGTACGGATGAACGACTTATTTTACTCCGAGAGGTCATTGGGCACTATCTGGCCCCGGTTGACCAAGGTCAACTTTCTGAACCAAGTAAAACTCTTTGGAATGTATAATTACATCTCCTAACCTTTCCAAAGGTCTACTCCATGCGGAATTCTAACTTACCGTTCAGACGAACGATTCGTTTTCATCCGATGATCTCCCGTTCAAAGGAGCGACGTGCACTTTCGAGCCACATTTGACCCGAATGCAACTCTTGAACTCGAGAGAGGCCAATCTTAAAGGTCTATGAATTTCCATTATAACATTATGTCCCATGCACGATTTGGATCAACGAATTACGTTCTACTTCCATTTTTTTAAGAAAATCTACACGAGACTACTAATTGGCAGGTCTAGATCCCTGCCTATTAGTAGTGTGTCTAGGGTCACCAGCTGATTGACAGGACAAGGGTTGCGTCGATCGATAATTCCCCAATCTTATAAAATGAGGATATGACCTCACTACCAAGCATACCAACAACTTAGATCCATCAGCATCACCGATCTCAGCAACATTCTCTCAAGATCCGCGAAGCTCTTCCATTCGAAGTTCCATTCAAGTTTACATTCCCATCCTTTACATACCCAATTTAGTAAATCACATTCTTTCTTATCCAACATCCATATCACATTCATGGGAGTTCACACAAGATTAAAGATCAAGCTTAAAAGAAGGTTCAATTCCTTCCATCATTCTTTAAATTCTTTGTTTTTGCATAAATTTCATTAGATTCATAATCTAGTTCCTACTTTTGTTCGTACCCATTTATATCTACATTTTTATTAGTATATTTCACATACCTTATTTTCTATAAAAAATCCCAAAACAAACAAAAAGAGAGTTACGCCCATAAATTCCGAACGGGATTATACATCACACTTTTTGAAAAATTAAAACACATTTTTTACACACACACACATATAATAAAATCCCATTCGTATCTATGGGATAAATCCCACCCCCATGCCACATCCGAACTACGTGGGCTTTGGTGCCTTTATAGGCTATGTAGGCGTTTCTAATTAAAATCCGACACTCAAGTCCAATTTTCCATTTTTCTAACTTTCCTAAATCCTTATCATATTCTTGTATTAATATACATAAATGTATGTTGGAGTTTCATCCAATACATATTGTCATTTTATAATAACGATCAATATCTCGATAAACGCAAAATCATATTTTCTATATATAGTATTTTGGGTACATTCATATGGACGACCTCACTCTACCTTTCCCATGGTGTGAGTTGAACGATTTCGATCTCCGTTATATATACACTCACACACACTTCACGAAGAAACAAAGGAAAATAACACTATCCCATGAGAGACCTAAAGGGAGGAATGGGTTCTTAACACCTTCCCATTTCATAACTTAGCCCCCGAACCTTCGAACTATTAGTTTCGTATGCATCAGTTTGTCTTTGATGCCATCCTCTGGAGGCGAAGACATGTTCTTCTGTCTATTTTGAGCAAAATAGACTGGTGACTCTATCTCTTTACATTTACCCCAGATCGATAAGGATCGAAGAACCCCTGAGTGGGACAGAAATCCTCTCCAAGCTGTACCCCAGGCTCCGAATCGGGATGGTCATAATAGCTAAGAGGTATATCATGGAATTCATACCAAAGTGGGGAACCCTTCCCCTAACCCAAAAAGTGCATAAACCTCATATATGTCTCAAACCTAGGGCACCCATAATTAGGTTTTCAATTACCCTGTGAAGCTCTGTCGAATTTTTGGGTCGACATGCTGCCCTAATTTTTGGGCTATTTCACCTTTTTTTAAAATAGGACCCCGCCCGTGAGCCTGGAAACAACTCAAATCGTGTCTTACATATTTTCAAACCCTATTTTCCCAGGCTCGGGTCCTATCCAATAGTTTTTCGACATTTAGGAAAACCTAATACAAGTGAGAACCTAATAATAACATTAGTAATAATCATGATGAGATTCCTGTCCCTTTCCCCCTTTTTTTTGTAAATCAAAAATACCAAAATCGTTTTTTCTCCACCTTCCAAAATACTAAAAAAATAAATTCGAATTGTTTTCTCTCTCAAGTCGACCACATACCACATTTTTTGCCTAGATCTTTATTGTCTTCGGTATTACATCAAGTTGCCCCTAAGATCCGTCGATTCTTCTGCTACTTCATCCGAGTTTGGGATTTACTTTCACGATCTCTTAATGAATAACACTAACCAAGTACTGAATGTGTATCCCGACCTGATGAGCGTCTTAGCCTAACTCAGTGCCAAGATTGACAACCTTCAAACCGAGTTCAATGGAATGTAGGATCAGCGGGCTTAGATTCTCAAAGAAATTGAGGTTCTCTTTCCTCGTGCCATGGGTCCACTTGCTCCTAAACTTGTCTAGGTCCTAGAATAGTATCAACATGATCCATATGCCCCGCTGACAAAGGGCCGCCTCCAACTTAACTCCATATTATGAACTTTTCCCAACTAGGGGCTAACCTATCAGTTCCCATGGACCATAAGGAAGAAGAACTGAATAATATCAAGGAATAACTCAAACTACTATCAAAGAAGTTCGACCAAGTCAAGATATGATATAACTACATGGACTACAACCATATGTCTCCCTACCCCAAAGCTATATTTTTAGAGAAGTTCAAGATGCCACACATTAAGAAGTTTGGGGGAAGCGAACCCCTAATTCTTGACCTTAAAATCTATCACCGAGACTTGACCCTACTTTGGGATTTCGAAGAGATAATGGACTAGATGTTTTAGCAAGCATTTAAAGAAAGTTCCCTCCGGTGGTTTCTATCCCTTGAGGAATCCATAATCTATAGTTAGGAGGAGGTCACCCGATAATTCATATCTCAATACAAGTATAATAAGGAACTAGAGGTTACACACCGATATCTAGTGCTTCATAAGAAAAACACTGGGGAAACAGTTAATAGCATCATAAGAAGTTGGAGAGAGAAAACTGCTACCATGACTAGCAGACCCTCCCAGGAGGAACAAGTCATTATTGTGAAGAAGAAGTCCTTACCTCATATCCAAGCATCCATGGGAGGACAATATTACCCACACTTTTGATCCCTTCGAGTGTCTAGTGTAAATATTAAGGAAGGCATTACCAAAGTGGAACTTGAACCAATGAAGTGATTGGACAATTCACTCCCCAAAAGTATGAGAATCCTGCCAGCGCTATAGTCTCAACTATTAATAACATTTCCCAACTTGTTACCTTTTGGGAACTCAAAAGTCTCCCTAGTCCTACAAAGGAAGAGTAAATCGAGATCCATTCTCCCCTTCCATATTTTACCAAGCCATGTTAAGATGAAACCTTATCAAATACTTGAACCCCCATTCATTACCAAATCTACTACCTAAAAACTTTAAACCTGATTTCGGTTGTGATTTCCACTAATCCGTTGGTTATACCACCGATCGATGTTTCTACCTTAATAATGTGATCCAAGGCCAAATTGATCGAGTTATTATCTCCCCACCAGCTAATTTTAAACCCAATACCACTCATAACTCGCTTTCAGCACATACAAGTGCTAGTTTTCTAGAAACGGACCTAGAATTTGACCCATCTATAGAAATCGTGCCCAACAAAACACCCATTATCCCTATAATCTCACCCAAACCGCTCAAGTTTTGCCCATATTTTGTCCTACATCTATCCTGCTTCACTGATCAAGCTTTGTCACTCTTTATAAGGGCTTGCATTTTCGTCTGCACCTGATCTAAGGGAAGAGACATGGAGTTACCAACTATGTTGAACCAACTCTTAGATTTTGATCTGAAATTTCCCATCGAGATGACCATTGATTGTCAAATATTCAGTGGCTTATTCATGGAATCCCGGAAGTGGGCTCGGTAATCATATGAATGGGTGGTACCTATTGAAGAAGTTAGTCTAAATGATATGGTACAGACCATGGACAATATGTTTTGATAGATAAGCAAAATCTTCGGCATTTTTAAGAACATGCACTTCATGCTTATAATGGGGCTATGTCGATGCCAATAAGGGATCATTGAGCCGGTAGTCCTGAAGGAGGCCTTCCCCCATGTGACATGGGCTACCAGCCTTCGCCAGATGAACTCAAAGCACCCTAACAACCAAGACTAAAAAAAGGCTTATAAAATGAAAAAATTATTTCGAAAGATTCTTTGAATGGAAGATTTATCAAGGAGGGTGAAGACTTCCCTTTTCTTGGCATCCCTAAACCATGATGATAAGAAGATGAATCGTTATTGGAAATCTTCTTTCACGATAGTAACTCTTTGGCCTAAGAATGAAAAAATGAAGTGAAACCTCTAACCTAGAAATCCGTGAAAGTTACCTGGGATTATGAGGAATGTTATTTTGAAGTCTCATTCGACCTATAGACATTAGGGATGAGTCTCTGCATGATCTTCTCAGATGCCTCACCTTCAGACCCATCTGCTCAAATCAAAGCTCATGACATGCCTCTCATCAACTGGTATGCCATACCAGTCTAACCTTCTCAGATTCAACCTCACCCTACAGTTTATCCTATCCAAGTCTCTTCACCTGTTGTTTTTTTCCTTTTCTTGATATTAAATGTAACTGACACCTCTTTTGACGAGGTTATTAATGTTGTTTTTCCCAAAAATGAGATAAACGAAGATTTTGAGTATCTTGTTATGCCTTAAATTAATTGTCTTGGTTCTAATAAAACCTTTGATGATGATGATTTTGCAAACTAACAAATCTTAATTGATCTTAATAAGGGAAATGGCAAATAACATAATCGTGATCAAATTAATAATGATGAGACTATTCTTATTAATCTCGGTTCTTGTATCCATCATCACGAGATTAGGATAGGTTCCACCTTTAACAAGTATGAGCTTGAATAATTCGAAGAACTACAAAAGAATTTGTGGACATCTTCATGTGGTCCTGCGATGATATGCCTGACATTAACCCTGAAATATCTCAGCATGAGATACCAACATTCCCAGAATGCAAGCGGGTCAAATAGAAGTTAGGAAACTCCATACCGAATGGTCGTTGAAAGTCAAAGAGGAAGCGGGAAAGCAGTTGAAAGTGGATTTCATTCGTGTAGTCGAATATTCTACATGGCTTGGTAATATCATCCCCGTGCCGAAGTCAGGAGGAAAAGTCAACATGTTCGTTGATTATCGAGATTTGAATAAAATATCTCCAAAATATGATTACCCATTTCCCAATATCAAAATGATCGTGGACAACACGACCAACCATGACCTCAAGTCATTGGTCGATGGATTCGCAGAATATAACAAGATCAAGATGCACCTTGACCATCAGGTGAAAATTACCTTCATCACCCCATGTGGAACCTTCTACTATACTGTCATGTCATTCAGACTAAAAAATGTCGAGTCCACCTACCAAAGGGCTTCCATAGCCATCCTACACGACCTTATTTACAAGGAGGGGGAAGACTACGTAGACGATATGATAATTAATTCTATGACTTGGGAAGGATACATTCTCTTCCTCCTAAATTTTTTCAATGATTGGGGAAACACCACATGCGGCTAAATTCACATAAGTGTGTTTTTGACATCTCTAAAGGAAAACTCTTGGGATTCATGGTCAGTGAGAAGGGAATCAAAGAAGAACCTTCAAAACTAAAAGCCATACTTGAGGTGCCACCACCACAGATGGAGAAGGAAGTCTGAGGATTCCTGGGTCAACTACAAAGCATCAGTTTCTTCATCAGCCAATTAACTTTTATCTATGAACCCATTTTCAAACTTCTTCATAAGGATTCAACTAAAGTCTGGAATGAGTCCTGCCGATAAGCGTTTGACCAAATCAAGCGATACCTCACCCTCCCTCCGGTGCTTATGCCTACACAGCTAGGTCTCCCCGTCCTCTTATACTTAACCTTAACAGATACTGCAGTAGGCGCTTTGTTAGCCCAATACATTAAAGAATACCATTAGGAAAGAGCTATTTATTACGCTAGTTGAATATTAGTCGGGTATGAATTCAATTACACTACTTCGGATAAAGCATGTGTCACCCTAGTCTGGGTCATATAGAAGTTACAGCACTACATGATTGCCTTTCCCATCAGACTAGTATCCCGTGTCGATACCATCAAATATCATTTAGAACAGACCGCTTTGTCCAGCCAAATGCCCCGTTGGCTAATGTTGTTAGCGGAGTTTGATATTGTTTATGTCATGCAAAAGCTATAAAAGGGAGATCCATCTCCGACTACCTTTTTGGTTACCACATGGAAGGGGCCGATGTCTGGATCTATGAATTCCTGAATGAAATCATTATCTTCACCTCCTAGGTGGACCTTAGATGTAATTCTTCTCTGATGGAGATGCTAACAAGAAAGGATACGACATTGAAATACAACCGGTTTCTCCTAATGACTCTCACATCTCCATTTACATCAAATTAGACTTCCATTGCACCAACAACATGACTAAGTATGAGTCATGAACTGTAGGCCTCAAAAAGGAATTTGACACCTATACGCCTACAGAGCATATTCTCTCATCGTCGGCTAAATCCTCAAAAAATAGAAAGTCAAAGATGAAAAGCTCCCACCCTTCAATGCTCACCTAGAAGATCTACCCTCCCACTTCAAAGACGTCACATTCAACTACCCGACTCATACAAAGAACAACCTAGATAACTGATGATACTAAAAAAGGTACCACCAGTATGAGGCATTGATAAGCTTAATATATCAATAACAATGGCAACACAAGATTAGATATATGGTAGAGGGAGGTGATGAGAGGAGGAAAAACACTAGTATATAAGTGGTTCAGCCAATCTGGCCTATGTCCACTGTGAGTGTGTGTGATTTTTACAATAATGAGGGAAGTAATGGCCTGTGATATAATCTCTCAATTTCTCACTCTACTATGTATACCAACAGAGTTTCATCTAAGGCTATAATTATCGATCCCCCTCCAAGGTAGGAGAAGATATGCATATATAGTACTTGGGGGTGTAGTGTCCCCCCCCCCCCCCCCCCCCAAGCATGTAATGAGCATGTCTATGAGAATCAAACTAGTGTCCTGTTGATACCTAGATGATCTCATATATATAATGATGACTAAATATTCCTTCACGTGAGGGGAATGATTTAGTTATAACTACCTAAACCATGTGTTTCAAGTCTTTCATGTGTTTACATATGCTCACACCTATGACATTACTTGTTGGTCCCTCGGCCTAGCCGAGTACGAGGTTGGGGAAGTCCGATAGTGTTGCTTTGCCCTATTAGCAATCAGAATGATCTCTTCCTTGAAGACTGGACGAGGTTAGGCATGAGGTAGGATGCAACGTCGACTGAGGCTGAGTACGATGTTGACCATAGCTTGATCCCATAAGATGCTGTTGACCTCGGTTGCTGTCCAGTCAAGGTTTGTCAATGAGGAGAAGACCTTCCAGGAGACGACCTTCTTGATGGCTATTGTAAGCTTTCTATCAACCCGATTGGGAGAAAGGTCAAGGTTAGTGACCTTGGGCACGAGGGTACACTTTGGGCATATCAATCACCCCTAGCCCTTAGTCTTCGATATGAGTAGGTGACTTGAGGGGTATGAGAGTTGGGTCAATAAAGGGACGTTTTGATGTCTTTGGATTTGGAGTGGTTCCTTGGACACATGTCATTTACTGAAGTGGCTAGCATTTTTCCCAAGATATACAGATCTGACGGCATCTTTTAGACTTTCTAGGGCAATGCTGAGTGCCTCAATATTAACGCTTCATCATTGAAAGGATATTTAAACCCTTTTATCTTTTGATTTTCTTTCTTCTTCTTTAGCTCTCCCTCCTTTGTCCCTTCTGCAATTTTTATCCTCAAAACGTCCAAGCTTTATTGCAAATCAAGGTTATAGCTTCTAGTTTCTTCGTCATTCCTTCGAATTCTACCAGGTATTATTTTTTAACTTCAAACTTTTCATTTCTAGGAATTATTTTACATTTTGGTTTTTTGGTGGAATTTTTTTCTTTTTTAGTGAGGGTTGCCACCACTGCTACGTGGTTGTTGGGATAGGGTTGCAGTGTTCAGGTAGTATTGGAGCCATACCAGGCTACTCCGAGGTGGTTTTAGCCATAAACTTACCTCTTTTAGGCTTTCTGGTGACCTTTCGATCATTTTCTCCATTGACCTAGCTTAGGGTGTTCTTGGTGTTCTTATTTGAAACCCATCAACTTCCAACCTTTGATCTTTAGTTTAGGTAGCATAAGTTGTGTACCTATTTGTAGTTTTTCCCTCAAGTGTAGTGTCGTACACCATATGCTTAGACCTTTGTATAATCTTGCTAAAGAGTTTCCATCTCTACGTGAGAACCTAGGAGGAGGCTCATAGGGCTGAGGCATTTCCCCTCAGACCAATTTTTCCTCCACCGTTAAAGGTCGTATACCCTGAGTCTAATGAACCTGCTGAAGTTCCTGAGGTTCTTGAGCGAATGTATGATTCATCTTCTTCAGACCTTATTTCTACCTTGGAGGCTGTTGAGTCTATAGACTCTTTCCAAGAGGCTATGGACTGCTCTCCCAAGGGAAGTACAGTCTCTGAGGAAGTAGAGGTTTCTCACCATTACACTTCCTATAGAGAGGCTAGCACCTCTCGCAGGTCTTCTTCCGTTGAAATCTTAGGGCCTAGTGTGGCAATTGCCCCTTCTATTGATGCTATTCCTCTGTCGACTACTACTGACGCTGAGTTTGTAAAGATGTTTCCAGGTGGTACCCCCTCTGAGGCTCAGACTCAGAATGTTGATGATTAAGGGAGTAAACTTGACACTTCCAAGGTTGATGGTCCTGAGACTTCTATCACTGAATACGACCTTATCATCTTCAGACATCTGTATGACATTCCTTCATCCATTACCTTAAGGAAATCCCTGAAGGATGAGAGGGCATTCGATGTCCGAGAGGGAGAGATCTGGGTCTATCAGAAGATGTTTAAACTTAGCTCTCATCTCCCAATTCACCCCACTATTCGAGCTGTTCTTTCTTATATCAACCTAGGTCCTTCTCAACTTTCCCCCAATTCTTGGAGGGTCTTGGTTGGCATTATCATACTTTGGAAGGTGGTTCACCATACCAACCTTCTAGTTAGGGTATTCTTATCTTGTTACATACCCTCATCCGCTAAAAATCACCCTGGCTACTATCACTTTGTAGACAGGAAGTCTGAGAAGAAGATGTTATTGGTGACTCAGACCTCTAACCACAACTGGAAGCCTCGGTACTTCTTTGCCTCGGGAGCTTGGGATTTTGGTCCTAATGAGGCATGTGGAACATGTGTTCCAAGGACTCCCCTAAGGTGGGCTAAGGTCTCTTTCTCGGCCAAAACAGACCAGGGATTGGGCCAAGATAACCGTAAGAATGTTGAAGATCTTCATAGTCAGGGTGAAGATGGTAACCTCGCCAAATATGAACATCTGATGACCCCTTACTATTTGTCTCAGACGAGTCTTGGGAGTGTCCCTTTGGCCGAGTTTCGTAAGTAATCCAGAATAAAACATTTTTACACGAAGTTCAGTCTCGTACTTTTCATATGTCTGATTTTTTTAACTCCGATATTTTGTTTTATAGAGAGACCAGAAGGAGTTTCTGAAGATCTTTGGAATATGTCTGCTCCTAGTATCGCTAAACTGCTACAGAGGCATGGTGGCAAGGATGTACGATCCCATGCTCAAATAAAGAAGAGAAAGGCCCTTGTTGTTGCATCTAAGAAGAGGAAGGCACCTACAGACCCTTCCCGCACAAGACCTGGAAAGGCTCAACATACTTAGTGTGGTATCCCCATATCCTCATATGATGCTTTATCTAGTCATCTTTCTTAGCTGAAGATTGGTGATAACCTCATTAGTAATGGTGTTCGAGTTTCTGATGCCCTCGGCAATATAATTACCGAGGATGATAAACACTTTCTTCTTTCAATGGATGTCCCTCTGTTGTCAGAGTTCGAAGTCCATAGGGCGGTTCATATATTTATTTTTTATTTTTCTCAAGTGTTACCTATGATCTTAACTATTCATTATTACTAATGTGTCCGACTCTTCTTTCTACAGAGTGCTCTCTCTCTTCATCGTTTGGCTGATTATACTCTGAAAAGGCTGCCACTGATTAAGAAAGGAAAGGATGCTAAGAAGCATGAGGAGGATCTGAAGAAGCAGATTGATGACTTGAAAAAAGATCTAAATGAGAGACATGGTGAGATCTCCCACATGAAATCTGATCATGTCGAGACTCTGAAGGCAAAGGATGATAGCCTTCAGTCCAAGGTTGATGTGGTTGTTAAGGCTTCCCTCAAAGATGCTTTAGAGATAATCATCAGAGAATATCAAACCTCTGATGAGTTTATTAGCTTCATCCTTCAGTACCTACAGAGGGGAGTCAAGGAAACTAACTGATGGACTACCATGAAGCAAGAAAGTTCTGGCATTTTGTCGGTCAAGGACTTTATTAGCCTTGTCTTTGGAAATGCTCAGCTTACAAAGGCTCTGCAGGAGGTTGAAGAGGGTGGCTCATCCAAGACAAGCCATATTGAGGTGACTGAGATCGAGGATGATGGACATCAGGATGACGAGGTTGAAGTTAGCAATCAAGTCCCAGAGCCAATCAACTCTGCTGTGGTGGGCCGGCTTAAGCTTGAGTTTTTGGGTGTCTGGGTGTCTCACCATCATGTTATTTTTGTGAATCTTTTGTGTAACCCCTTTTATTTGATGAACTGTAGCCTCTTTCCTTAGACTTATGTAACAGTTTTAGTTTGAATGAATGCGATTCCATTCCCTTCACTTGTGTGGCTTTCCTTTATTTGTCACTTTGATAATTCACCAAACAAATGACGTTAAAAGGTCTGAGGTCACCAAGATCATTATGCTTCACCTCATAATTCACCAAAATAATGGTTTTAAAGGTCTGAAGTCACTAAATTAATGATGTTAAAGGTCTCAGGTCACCAAGTTAATGATGTTAAAATGTCTGAGGTCACCAAGTTAATGATGTTTCACCTCATAATTCACCAAATTAATGATGTTAAATGGTCTGAGGTCACCAAGTTCATGATGTTTCACCTCATGTTTCACCAAATTAAAGATGTTAAAGGTTCGAGGTCACCAAGTTAATGATGTTTTACCTCATAATTTACCAAATTAATGATGTTAAACGGTCTGAGGTCACCAAGTTCATAACGTCTCACCTCACGTTTCACCAAATTAATGATGTTAAAAGGTCCGAGGTCGCCAAGTTAATGATGTTTCACCTCATATCTCACCAAATTAATGATGTTAAAGGTCTGAGGTCACCAAGTTAATGATGTTTCACCTCATATTTCACCAAGTTAATGATGCTAAAGGGTCTGAGGTCACCGAGTTAATGACGTTTCACCTCACATTTCCCAAATTAATGATGTTAAAGGGTCTGAGGACACTAGGTTAATGATGTTTCACCTCATATTTCACCAAATTAATGATGTTAAAGGTCTGAGGTCACCAAGTTAATGACGTCTCACCTCATAAATCACCAAATTAATGATGTTAAATGGTCTGAGGTCACCAAATTAATGATGTTTCACCTCATGTTTCACCAAATTACTGATGTTAAAAGGTCTGAGGTCACCAAGTTAATGAAGTCTTACCTCATAACTCACCCAATTAATGATGTTAAAGGTCTGAGGTCACCAAGTTAATTATGTTTCACCTCATATTTCACCAAGTTAATGATGTTAAAGGGCCTGAGGTCGCCAGGTTAATTATGTTTCACCTTATATTTCACCAAATTAATGATGTTAAAGGGTCTGAGATCACCAGGTTAATGATGTTTCACCTCATGTTTCTCCAAATTAATGATGTTAAAGGTTTGAGGTCACCAAGTTAATGATGTTTCACCTCATATTTCACCAAGTTAATGATGTTAAAGGGTCTAAGGTCACCAGGTTAATGATGTTTCACCTCATATTTCACCAAATTAATGATGTTAAAGGGTCTGAGATCACCAGGTTAATGATGTTTCACCTCATGTTTCTCCAAATTAATGATCTTAAAGGTCTGAGGTCACCAAGTTAATGACGTTTCACCTCATAAATCACCAAATTAATGATGTTAAAAGGTGTGAGGTCACCAAATTAATGATGTTAAAGAAATATATACATTGTAACAAAAATATCAGCATAACATTGCTATTTTTTTCATTAACACCCTCTGTATAAACTAATACATGTATTATAAAAATATAAGAACAATTGCAACATCATAAGTAGTATTTCTTTAAGTGATTGACATTCCAAGGATTGGATAAAGGTTCTCCATCAAGATTTTCTAGTCGATAGGTACCTGGCACAACCGCATCAATGACCCTATAAGGATCATGCCAGTTGGGATGGAGATTATTGATTTTTTGCCATGTTTTCTTAAGGACTGGTTCTCCTATAGCTATTGGCCTTCACTTTACCCTCTAATTATAGAACATCGCAGTTCTCTACTGATAAGCTGCTTGTCTTATCTCTGTATCTTCTCTTGTTTTATAAATCAAATCAAGATCAAGTCTTATCTCTTCCCCATTCCTCTGAAGGTCATATGTCTTAATTATATGAGTGGGTAGCCCTATCTCTATTGGGATAATAGCTTGTGAGTCGTAGGCTAGCATGAATGGAGTTTCCCCTGTGGGTGTCCTCACTGTCTTCCTGTAAGCCCAAGGCACGACATATAATTCCTCTATCTATCTTTCGTTGGCCTCTTCCAGTATATTTTTTATACCATTAAGGCTTGTTCTATTTGTGACCTCAGTCTCTCCATTTGCCTGGGGTCGGCCAGGAGAAGAGAAGAGCTGCTTGATGACTACTCTTTCGTAGTATATTTCCAAGGAAACATTCTTGAATTGTGTTCCATTGTCCGAGATATGGGTGTTTGAAAGACCATACCTGCATATGATGTTCTTCCAAATGAACTGAAAGGTCTTATGCTCAGTGATTGTGATCATTGGCTCAACTTCTACCTATTTAGAGAAATAACCAATTATTGCTATTAAGAACCGATAGTTGTTTACATCTCTTGGCAAGGGTCCTACCAAATCAATGCCCCGTATTGAAAATGGCCAAGGGGAACTTATAAAAGTAAGAGGTTGGTGAGGCTGATGGGTAATGGTGGAGAACTTATGACACTTATCACATCTCTTCACATACGCAGCTGCATCTTTGACCAAGGTTGGACACTAGTATCCCAGAGAAATATTCTTTTAGTCAATAACCTCACTCCTATGTAGCTTGAATAAGAGCCCTCATGCACATCGTGCAAAAGGCGTGGAACCTCTGAAGGATGGACACATCTGAGGAGAGGGAGCATGAAACCCTTTTTATACAAGACATCACCTACAATAGAGAATTTTGCAGCTTTGAACCTTAGCTTCTTCCTTTCCATCGTTGACTCAATATGAAAACATTAGAAAATTTTATTACATTTTGGGATCAAATTTACGTTTATCGCTAGAAAATATGTACTTTTACTTATCTAAGTTATCATATTGATATTGTTCTTTTGAGGCTTTGTTATGCAATATTCCAAGAAAGACATTCGGCCTTTCAGATTTGGAAATTTATATTACTTGATAATAGAACATTTGTTTTGGTAGAATAAATATTCAAGTACATGAAAAGGATTAATGAATATATATTTGGTTGCCAAGTAAACCGATAAGTAACTTGTAGGTTACTAACACATATATTTAGTCAAATTTAAGATTCCAGAAAGTGTATAGTACACCTTGTACAAGAAATTAAACATAAGGGAGTTTCTAGTGGTTGTGATTGCATTGTTTGAAAATTGGAAAGCCTTTTACTTAAGGTATGAGGTTTGGTTGATAGATGCATGACTCCATGTCTTTGAGTATAAGTGGGAGATTGTTGGAGTTGTATACTAAAAGTCATGGTTCACTAGTGAATTTTAGTATGTCTATTTAATAAGAATCTTCACAAGTAATGTTTGCATCATATTATTTTATATATTTATGCTTATGTGTCTTTTATTCTACATAATAGATGATTTGGTGTGTAGACTTCGGCTTACACATGGAATATCAGATCATCGATCCATGTAGAATATAAGTCTGGTCCACAATCTTAGATGGGGATGAACACACCATCAGTAGTATTGTAGCACTCTATTTTAGTAGGCATATCTTGATTATGGGAAACGGTATAGTTTTGACTAATTGTTCTAGTAAACTTTGTGTGTATTGAACGGGACCAATTACAGATAATTGTCTTTATACTGACTATATAAGATAATGGACATCTCATTGTTTTTATGAGTGCTTAATGCTCTTAATCCAAACATAATTGATGGACATGTGCATCAATTGTTCGTTACTTTAACCTATTGGGTGAGATTCATTTATGGATCAATAAGCTTGATAGACTGGATAATGTCGATTAGTGTATGGTGAAAGTTAATTATGAATGGAATCCACGTCTCAGTAAAGAGATTGATGATACCCTCTTGATGCATCTTATAAGTTTTTATTATGTCAAACCCGGCCGATGGATTTAATTAACCGACATATCAAATAAGTTAAGCGAACGGTCTCAAGGAATTTATAAGAGGTCGATTATATATAATTGTCAGTAAATTAATTTAATCGACGGATATCTATAATCTTAACTTCGGGAGATTATTAAGCATTTAATAACGTGGAGCTCGAAATTATAATTTTCAGATAGTAGACTAGAGTGCCATTATTATTCTTTAGTGGAATGAATAATAATTTATAGAATTATGGAATTAGTGATTGAGTTTAATTAGAATTCCTAAATTCTGAAGGAAGCTAGTCTTCTATTTCTCCTGGGGGCCCCTGTACTAGCCTATATAAGCAACCCCTTATCTCCTAATAAGTGAGGGATCAATATAGATAATGAAAAACACCTAAAAAGGAGTAGTAGGGTCGTGATCATTGGTACTCACACACCAATGACATGTATTGGCCTAAAGAAATATCATGGAAGATCTCGAGGTCGCTTTCAAAGCACTCGTATTATAAAATGGATTATGGGAAATTGGAGAGTCCAAAAATTCTGAAATTAGAATCATCGATTCCTGACATATAGAGGAAGAGGCAAAAGAAATCTCAAGTCATTTGGAGATAGTTGTTCTACCTTCCTCACACATCTTTACGAAATTTCATCTATCTAAACAGATGCACGACACGTCATGGTATATACTTGTTAGAGCCATAACTTCACAACCGTTGATCGGATGGGGATGAAATTTTTCTACGGGTTACAGAGGTCAAAAGACATAAAAAATCTCGAAATATATTTTTTTGATGCTGTTATGATTTTTAATAAAAATCATTTCATTTTTTGTGGCTAACACACTGTTAAATTTGCAACACGGATCGGTGTAACAGGAAAGAGATCAAATCTCTACGGTTCAATCTAGAAGGAAACGCAAAAGTAGGATATATTGAATATCCTATGTAGATACACCATGTGTAATTTTTTATTGATTCGATCTATACGCATTTTTAATAGACTCTTGGGCTTCCGCTCTAACATAGCCTTCTTGACTTCCCAGGCTTATGGAGGACCTTCCTTAGTGGGGAATTAGTGAGGACGGCTATGGAGTGGGATTGGAAGTATGGCTTCATTTTTCTAGAAGCATGTATCAAAGCGTAGGCTATCTTTTTAATTCGAGGGTTGTTCTGCTCAGACCCTTGGAGAGTTTTTTTGTTGAAGTACACTGGTCTCTGCACTCCATCCTCTTCTCTTACTATTGCAGCACTGATGGTTGACTCTGAGATAGCTTAGTATACATATAGCTTCTCACCCTGAATTGGATAAGATAGTAGTAGGGGGAACCGAGATAGGACTTCAGCTCTTGAAAAGCTATGTCACATTCCTTATTCCATTCGAAGACCTTTCAAAGAACTTTGAAAAAAGGAAGACATTTATCTGTATCTCTAGATACGAACCGGTTAAGTGCAATTTCCAACCAAACTGCCAATAAGCACTTAGTTTTAACAATTCATTCTTTTAATGACATCAATAGTGGATCACACGTAGGAAACAAGCTCGCTATGCAGACATGTTATCATTTATAAGTTTCTTTTTATTCCTCCGGGTGTCCTTAAGTTTAAGTTTCATATATAACTTTTCTTGATGTAATTTATGATCCTTCTCGTAGGAGCATGATCTTTCAAATAGTTCATGAACATGGATGTGCAAGTATATCACCATCTGAAAGTGAGTAATACCTTCTCTTTTCTACCTCTTTTCTTGAAAAAAAAATTTCTTCTTTGCACATTGTCAAAATCCTTGTCCGCTTGCTTAGTCGTTGTGGCATATTGTGATCATCTTCAATGTCCATTGTAACTTATTTTATAATAATTTCAATGAACATGGGAAATACCCAAAACCATTACGGAGTATCTGGGAATCTGCACTTAGTACCACCATTATTGTGTATAATGACAAATATAACCTGTTTGATTTTCACGGATATAGATTCACACATTTTAAATAGGGGGAATATTATTATTATTATTATTATTATTATTATTATTATTATTATTATTATTATTATATTTATTATTATTATTATTATCATCATCATCATCATCATCATCATCATCATCATCATCATCATCATCATCATCATCATCATCATTATTATTATTATTATTATTATTATTATTATTATTATTATTATTATTATTATTATTATTATTATTATTATTATTATTATTATTATTATTATTATCATCATTATTATTATCATCATTATTATTATTATTATCATCATCATCATCATCATTATTATTATTATTATTATTATTATTATTATTATTATTATTATTATTATTATTATTATTATTATTATTATTATTATTATTATTATCATTATTATTATTATTATTATTATTATTATTATTGTTATTGTTATTATTAGACTATTGATGTTATCTAAGAGTTTTGATAAAAAGTAGTGTACATTCATGAACTTAGGTCACATACAAAACTTATGAGAAAGAAAATATAGGCAAAGACCTTACGAAACCGTAAACGGTACAAAACATATTTGTAGTATCCCTTCTCCAGATCAATATTACTTTATAGCGTCTCTAATTCTATATCATAATAGACAGCGTAGCCTTTGATAGAAGAACTAACAAGCATTGGATAATTTAGTAGTAATAACTAATAATGTCAGGGAACAAGATATATGCAAGCATGGATGGCATCATACCTCAAAGAGAACATGCCCTATAAAATACCAAGTCTCATCGTGGAGCTTGTAATCAATCTTGGTTACCGATCTACTACACACGGAGGGAAACTATTAGTGTTTTTTTTCCTTTTGGAAAAAATCAAGAATTGGTTGGATGTTTTTCTCTCCATCTGATCTCTTTGATGCCCAGTCTAGGTAGCAAGAAGATAATGTAGCCACATAATAATCAACAACAGACAGATCATGAATGGAACAAGTAGTATCACAAATTGTTCGCCAAAAGACTGCCCGTGTGCAATTTCTTGATTGGACTAGGTAACATCACTAAGTATCATTCCGCTGAGTTATTTTTAACACTTTATCGGTGTACGATTAGAAATAAATGATTTGTATTTCTCAAAAAATTATGCCATACTGGGTAAACGAATGTTTACCTACATCATGGGATCAGGATCACATTCGTGAGCTTCTGAAGAAATATGGGGTAACTAAAAAGATTAAGCTTGTTCGCAACATGATGTATGCAAGGAGAAAGGATTTCGAATTTATGACATTTGACACCTATGATGATACCGTGAGAAGTGATAAAAGCGTCAATAATCAAGGGTTAGGTGAAAGAGAAAATAAGGTTTATTTATATTTTCTTCTTTATATTGTTGATATTCATTAGTGCCTTTTCATTAATAACTCTTGTTTTGTTTTAGGTTAAAGTACGGGATAGATTGTCAAGACTGTTTTAGAGATGCAAAGGGAAATATGATTCTCGTGGTGATTTTGTGAATCCCGATTCCAAAATTCTAGCCTCAAAAGTATGGTTTCATTACTAAATAATGTTTATCTCATGTGTTTTACTGCATTGAAAATTCTAATCATGACAAGATAATCAATCATTCCCCCATTTGTTGTTTTTCCACCCCCATACTATCTTTGTTTTGTACGAATTTATTTATTGATTATGAATGACTTGGTAAGTTGCCATCATTTGGTAGTCAATAACTTAGTGCCTCATCTGGTTATGAATTGGATTCATGATCATGATATCTAGTAAATTCTCACCTACAAATCATTGAGGATAGTTTATATATATATATATATATATATATATATATATATATATATATATGAGAGGATGGTGTTTTACTGTTCCAAAATATCAGCGGTTGAGATCGAATTTTTTGATACGACCTAAGGGTATCAGATTGTGCTATGTCACCATTTATGCATTGTGACATAGAAAATGAGAGAAAACAACCTTGAACCCCAAACCATTCCCGACTTTCTCATTCTATCCCTATGACTCAGGGGATGCTTGACCCAAAACTCTACCTCTCCTCACTACTATCTTCGTCTCTTGAATCAGCCTCCCTCTCCTCCATACAAACCCTCGTCGCTCTCTCTCCCCCCAACTATTACTCTAGCCGCTATCTCTGCTCTTCCCACATCTTCTCTTCTCCATGAGGTAGATAAATTTTTTAGCCTTTGTTTTGAAGATCTAATAATTGTAAATATGTTATAGGGGGGATAATGACACTTCCTCCATTTTTTCAACTCTTTAATCAAAACATCCCTATAGTGTATCTACATTAAATGTTGTTTTCTATATTCTGCGAGCTGATGTTTTTATCTTTTTGTTAATTTGTTATGAAGGTCTCCTGATACATCAAGGTCTCTTCAACCTAACATGACTTGGATATATGTTGTTGTGGTTGTGTTATATCATATATAAAACTTTGTTCTAACATTTATAACTGTTTAAAATTTCAGGTTGCTATCAGTGGAATCTAGAATCAACCCATTATTAATGCAGTTATAGATGGGGATGACATCCTATACAGAGACTACATAGATATCAGCATAGCTATTGGCAATCCAAAGGCAAGCTCGAAATTCCTTTAGTTTAGTTACATTCTGGAAAATTGAACCATGTGAGATTAATGGAGTCATTCAAGTTTAGTCTTGTAACTTGTTGAAGTTTATGCATGAAAGGTGTTATAATTTTGAAGTATATATATAGATAATATACAAAAATTGAAGGCGTTATTGACATTATTGACCATGAAGTCTCTCTCTATATATTATCTATATGTATATGAAGTTTACGCACGAAGTCCAATTTCTATATATCATTGTCGAACTATCAGCATCTACTCTGCACTTCTCTATCTTGTGCAGCATCGCTGCTGTGGGTCGAGGGTTTTAGGGAAGCTTGTTGTCTCCACAGGGTCTTCATCTACTCTCTCGGGTTCTCTCTATAGTCCCTTTTAATCATTATTTCTGAATGTCTTTGATGGTTCTGGGTGTCTTCATTTCTAGTAAAGACTTCATCTTCTTAGGGTTAACCTCTATTCCCCTTTGATTGATGATGAAGACCAAAAACTTTCTTGCTCCTACCCCAAAGACATATTTGGCTGGGTTGAGCTTCATTTTATATTTTTCCATGGTGTCAAAAGTTCTTTCATGGTCGGCCATATGAGTATCGACCTTTAGACTCTTCGTTAGCATGTCATCCATGTAAACTTCCATGGACTTACTTATCTGATCTTCGAACATCTTATTTACAAGATGTTGGTATATAGCACCTGCATTCTTTAGGAAAAAGGGCATGACCTTATAGAAATAGGTCCCCTTGTCTGTAATGAAGGTTGTCTTCTGAGTCAGCCGAGTCTATAAAGATGTGATTATACCCGAAATATGCATCCATGATGATTATGAGCTCATGTCCCGCTATGACATCCACCATCTGATCTATACGAGGCATGGGAAAATAGTCCTTTGGGAAAGACTTGTTTAATTCAGTGAGATCTACACACATCCTCCATTTCCCATTACTTTTGGGTACTATGACAACGTTAGATAATAACTGAGGGTACATAACTTCTCTGATGAACTTAGCTTCTTCAAGATTTCAAACCCCCTCTATTATGATTTCATATTTCTCTCTTGATTATATTATTCTTCTTTTCCTAATGGGCTTGGCATCCTCAACCACATTGAGTTTATGACACATTATCTCAGGATCAATACATGCCATGTTTGCATGGCTCCAGGTAAAGATAAATTTTCTCTTCCTTAACAGCTTCACTAGTTCCTCTTTGATTTCAGACTTTAGGGATTTATCGACTTGGATGGTTTTTTCAGACTCGTCCTTATTGAGGAGGATGGATTTTACCTCCTCCGTGTCCTATCCCTTCTTAAGTTTAGTTTCATCTCTAGGATCAAGGGTAACAATGTTGTACGTAATTGTTACCCTTTTATGAGCCTCTCTCTCTGTTCTGAAGAGTTGAAGTAGCATTCTCACGCCGATGTTTGGTAACCTTACACTTCCTCTACTTCATAGGGAGTCGGGAATTTTCACATATGGTTGACTGTTGAAGGCACGTCCTTAAATTCCTTGAGGGGTACTCGTCCCATGATGAGGTTGTAGGCTGAGACATCACAAAGAAATTAATTTTTCTGGTCAACCTCTTAGGCCACTCATCTCCCATGCTCACATCCATTTCATACATTACCAATGGATGGACCTTCTCCTCGCTGAAGACAATCAAAGGGTGATGGTAAGGGACAAGCTTTGCTCGGCTGAGACCTAAGTTCTTGAAACATGGCAAAAACAAAATGTCTGTAGAGCTGCCTCCATTTACAAGGATCCTTTAAACTTCGCATCCATGCACCCTTGTGGTGATGACTAAAGTGTCATCACGGGGAGCTAAGATTCCTATGAAATCAAGTCGAGAGAATTTGACTACGAGGGTATCCATATCTACCTTCTCCCTCTTCTCATGTTTAACCCCTATAGAAGCTAAGTTCACCACCTCGGCCTTAGTCATCACTTTAACCTCTGCCACATGAGTCTTGCAATCAGCTACCTCTGAGCAACCCCCTTCTAGTCCCCCACAGATAGTATTCACATCAAAATAGATCATACCGACCCTTTTTACTGGGACATTATCTTCCTTTGGTGGGAGATCAGGGTCATCGTTATCATCATCTAAGGCATTAACTCTTCTGGCAGGGGTATCTTCCTGACATTTATCATTTCTTTTCTTCTTAGGGTCGTCTCTTCCTCCCTTATAAGCTCTACCATCCATATACTTTCTGATCTTTCCAGACTTTAACATTTTTTCAATCTCATCCTGCAGAGCGAAGCACTTCTCAGTCACATGGCCATGATCTTGATGGAACTCGCACCATAAGTTCTTGTTTCTCTTATGTGGAGGATATTTTAGCCTCTCGGGACATTTTAGAGATCTATCATTCTTTATTTCATTGAGGATGTGCTCACAACTTACAGTCAGAGGAGTGTATTCCGAGAATTTATCGTCTGCAGATATTTTCTTATTGTCTTTGTTTTTCTTCTAAAATATGCCTCCACTGCTGCTCCCTCTTTCATCCTCATATTTTGCAGCCATATCTTCCTCTACGTTCATGACCTTTCTAGCTATTTTCAACAACTCGTCCATTGAATTGGGCGGTCTGCGACTAGTTTCCATAAGAGTTTTCCCTTATGCAGACCCCCAATGAGAGTTGTCATGGCTATGATCTCTTCGTAATCTTCTACCTCCAACTTTTCCTTATTGAACCTCATTATGTAATCTCTGAGGCTTTCATTCTCCCCCTACTGGACATACAATAGATGGGTTGTATTCTTCTAAGGTCTTACCCCAAAATAAAAGTTGTGAATGAACCTTTTGACCAGACCTTTGAAACTCTCAATTGAATTTTTAGGAAGAGAAGTGAACCAGATATGCATAGCCTCGATCAAAGTGCTTGAGAAAGCTCGGCACCTCATCTCATTAGGGATGGAATAGATGTCAGCTGCAGACTGATACATCTTAATATGATGGACTAGGTTGGTACTTCCATTGTACTTGGGATACACCATTGGAGGTATAAATTTGGCAAGGGTTGGGAAGTTGACAATCCTTGCCAAAAATGGAGAACCCTCAGAGTATCCCCTCTGCAACGGGTCTCAGATTTTTAAAAGATATCCACTTTTGTTTTCTAGCCTTTGAATAGAGTCGCTCCATGGTTTAGCAATGTAGTCTTGGTTGAGGTTGTACCCATCCAAATCCAAGGGGTGGACTGAGGGTTCCCCAGCTACTGCACAACGTCAGCTGTTGACCTCCCCCTGACCACAGTCTCGGCCATGTGGGGGTCGGCCATTATGGGGATGACAGTGACCTCCTTCTCTTCTAGATCCAGCAAGACTTCTTAATCTGGATAGTCTCTCCCTCAGATTATTAACTGGGTCGAGCCTTTCAAAGGCCGACCCTCTACTTAAGCGTTAAAAAGTTGATCCTCTTTGGCATGCATCATAATCTCGTTTCTCACACTGACCTCAGTTCAGCTGGATAGGATGTACAGTGTTGTTCAAGACCTCATATATCTCCTAACAGTCTACCAAAGTATCCTCTGCCTCAATGTCATCGTACTTATCCTCAGGTCAAGGGTTTCCTTGCTTCCCTAGGCGTAAACTCCTAGGGTCAGTAACATCCCTCCTCCGCTGAGGAGTAGGTAGGTCATTTGGTGATGCCTGGGGTGGTCCCCTGGCCTCATGATGTGGCTGAGCAACTGCTGGAGTTATCATCTTCGGTGAGACCCCAGGTCGTCTCATTATTCTATTCTGGCTTAGCTGTGCAAATTGCTCCAGCATCGCTTGTTGATTTGTAGCTAAAAACTTCAAGGCTGCGGCCACCTCAGCCATTTCGCACTGGGATGGTGCTTGACTGGAACTAGGACCTCCAACACCAGATGGTGGAGGTGGTAACTCTGGTTCCATGGAAAAAGACTAGAGAGATTGTAAATGGAAACACTAGAGAGATTGATACCTTTTAGGATCTCTTTCAATGGTGAAATAGCTCCACGTAATGGGGGAGGACTGGTGCACCACCAGAGTCTCCGATAAGTCCAAGCTTCAAGAAGGAAGAGATATAGCTTCTCGTTCCCACAGACGTCACCAAAATGATGATACTGAAAATAGCACCGCCAGTATGCGGTGTTGAAAATCTCAATCTAGCAATAATAATGGCAGCACAAGAGTAGATATATGGTAGAGGGAGGTGAGGAGAAGAGGAGAAACACTCGTATATAAGTGGTTCAACCAATCTGTCCTACGTCCACTGTGAGTGTGTGTGATTTTCACTATAATGAGGGCACTAATGGGTTGTGATATAATATCTCAATTTCTCATTCTATTGTGTGTACCAACAGAGTTTCATATAGGGTTATAGTTATCGACCCCCTCCAAGGTAGGAGAAGATATGCATATATAGTACTTGGTGGGGGGTGTAGTGCCCCCCCCCCCCCCCCCCAAGTATGTAATGACCATGTATATGAGAATTGAACCAGTGTCCTGTTGACACCTGACTGGTCTCATGTAGATAATGATGACTAAATAATCCCTCACATGAGGAGAATGATTTAGTTATAACTGCCTAGACCACGTGTTCCAAATCTTTAATGTGTTTGCGTATGCTCAAACCTATGACATTACATGTTGTTCCCTCGGCCTGGCCGAGTACGAGGTTGGGGAAGTCCGATAGTGATGCTTTGTCCTATCAGCAATCAGAATGATCTTAGCCTGGAAGACTGGCCAAGGTTAGGCATGAGGTAGGATGCAATGTCGGGTGAGGCTGAGTACGATATTAACCATAACTTGATCCCATAAGATGATGTTGACCTCGGCTGCTAGCCAGCTGAGGTTGGTCAATGAGGAATAGACCTTCCAAGAGACAACCTTCTTGATGGCTATTGCAAGCTTCCTATCAACCCAGCTGTGAGACAGGTCGAGATTAGTGATCCTGAATACGAGGGTACACTTTGGGCATATCAATAATGCCCATACTTACCTGGACTCCATGGTTGACATGCCAGAGGGAATAATAATGGCCCCTTTCTAGGTTAAAAAATAAGAGATGCCCACCCATTGCTGCCACATTGAACTCGTCACTAAGGAAGATTATGATATGTTCAAGTTATGGTACTATGACATTTTGGCGCCTCCTCAAACATGGTAGGTATTCCCAAGACGCCGATAAGAAAGACCATGCGACCTTTTACAAATTGGTGGCCCAGAACATCATCTGCGACAAAGCGTTGTTAAAGAGAAACTTTGTTGGAATGCATTTGCACTGCATTACAGGGGATAATGTTGAAGACATAATATATAAGATCCATAGCGGGGAATACGGGCCCCTCGTGAACAGTCACATGCTTGCCAAAAAAACAACCGTCAAGGGTACTATTAGAGCACTATGGTTCAAGATTTCACTGCCTATATTCGAAGATGCCTCAAATGATAGTAGTTTGCTATCCTCCAACACTTACCTTCGTGAGAACTGTATGACATGACCTCCCTTTAGCCTTTCTCCAACTAGGGAATTAACGTAATAAGGAATGTTACTCTCAAAGCTTCAAACTGTCACAAATTTATCATGGTTCTCCATTTATTACTTCACTAAATGGGTCAAAGTTGAGTCATACATTGTGATGAATGCCAAGAAAATGACCAATTTTATTAGAAAGATCATCATCTGCCTATATAGAGTTCCTCATAAGTTAGTATCAAATAATAGACTCCATTTTAAAGCCGAGATTAAAGAACTAGTCGATGAGTACGGGAATCGAAGAGATAAATATTCTCCCTACCGACCCCAAACCAATGGTGTTGTCGAAGTTGCTAATAAAAGCCACAAAACCATAATTAGCAAGATGAATAAGAGCTACAGGGATTTGGCTGACCTGATCCCTTACGCTCTTTGGGGATATTGCACCTTATTATAATTCCTACTGGGGTTACCCCTTATTCTCTAGTGTATGACATGGAAGTAATCCTACCCGTAGAGATAGAAGTGTCTTCCTTGCGCATCATGCTTGAAAACAAAATTAGTCAAGAAGAATGGCCTCTGAGCCGTTTGGAGAAACTATCACTCTTGGATGAAAAGAGGTTGAAGGCTCTATATCATGTACATAGTTTACCATCGTCGAATAGTGTGGTCCTTCAACCAAAAATTTAAGGACCACGGTGTCTAGTAAGGAGACTAATAAGGCTCAAATTCTTTCGAGTTTAGCCCCTTAATTTAGAGACTTTTAGTATCTCGAGTAACGTAAAATGAGTGTAATTATCGCATTTCTTTGATACTATCACCTTCTGACAAGTACATTTAGTTTCGTGTATTTCTCATGAGTTTTTCAGGCATTTGAAGTATTTAGGAAGGAAGAAACTGGAAAAATAATGAATAAAGTCAAAGGAGGAAAATCAAAGGGCAATTTTGTAAATTTGTAGCCATCGTTTGGTGTCGAAGCCAACTAGAAAGTTGAAGAGAATTAAATTTCAAGAACATTGGAAGAAACGACAAAATAATTCGAGCTACGGTGAATAAGTTACAATACCCCACTCTCCGAAAAACAACATGTATATATTAAACCCTCAGCCCAGGGAAAAGGGCATGTAATAAAAAACACTCCCCTAGAGTAAAGATAAATAAAATACTAAGAGCACCACCATGGATGTAGGCCTTCTTACCGAACAACGTATATCTTGTGTTGTGTGTGATTGCTATTATTTCAAGTTCTTTATTTATTCTGGTGATTGCCTTTGCTTAATATTTTGTGTTAAGTTTAATTGTAACCACAATTGGCCCCGTCTGTGGGAAAGATCCTATATAGAAATACAAGGCGTTCCGGACCTTTTTCTAAGAAAAGGATCCGGACCGGTCTCCTAAACAAGTCTGTGCATGGAAAAGCCGGGCAATCCGGACCGCCATTGGGCGACCGATCCGGACCCTCCTGGTAAAATTATTCTTGTAAGGAAAAGGGGTGAAATCTAGAACCTTTTCCCAAAAAAGGAACCGGACCGCCTCAAGCTAAGGAACGCTGGTTCATAATAGGGGCCGATCCGAACTGCCTATCCCGACCGATCTGGACCGCATTGGATTTCTTCAAATTTTTATATTCATTCTCAGAGATGGAATG
Source organism: Sambucus nigra (assembly GCA_949130495.1). NCBI lineage: Eukaryota > Viridiplantae > Streptophyta > Magnoliopsida > Dipsacales > Adoxaceae > Sambucus > Sambucus nigra. Next base: position 323,376 of record CASBWL010000221.1, read on the forward strand.
AATTCAAAATCTTTTAAATTTCGTGGTTATTTATTCATATTAGTTCCCCAATATAGGGAGTTCAATTTTTAGGTTAGCTGAGACGGAGTAGAGGGTTTTTGTAGTCAAAAACCCTAGTTGTCAATAAAAGCATTGCTGTAAGGATTCAAGCTTTCAATTTTTGCAATTCAAGTCATATATATTCCTTTAATTCTACTTGCTCATTAGGTTTAATTACTGGTTCCGAATCTGAAAATTTCTTTCCAACTACTTGATTTAGATATAATGTTTTCTTCCTTAAAACCCATGTCTTTCTCTAAGTTCATTATGTCTAGATAATTTTCTAAGGGTTGGGGTGCATGAACCCCACCCGATGTAATTCACAATAGTGGGAATAGAATTTTGAATTAAAATCTTTGGTGAATCGTGTCGTATAACTGGTATAACCGTTGTAAAAATTTTGATCTCATTTGCCCTAGGTAATCGGGATACTTAAGACTGCGATGAGAGTATTGGTTAATGCGATATTGATTTAATCCATCCTTTGCTTGCATACTATGTAGGCTACAATCCCTCATATATGTAATACTTAGGAGTATTACAGGTCGAGTTTTAATTTGTCCTTTGCTTACATACTGTGTGAGATACGATCCCTCATATATGTAATACTTAGGAGTACTAAAGAGAGGGTTCATTTAAAATTTTAATTCCGAATCTAGTATCCTACGAAGTAAATTACTAGGGTGTGGGGGATTGTAACCCAACCTATCGTTCTCATTTCGTAGTCAAATTTTTAGTCAAAATTGTCATCAGCTTATCATTGAATTAGAATAATTGCATTTCATTTAATCGTAATTTAATTAGTAATCATTTTCAACTTTGCATTTAGTAGTAGTCGTTTCACATTCCAAATCACCTTTTCTTTCATTTTAAAGTCCAACCTAGATTTCTCCTTCTTTCCAATGCCGTTATGAATCTATTCGTCCTATTTCCCTAAGGATGGATACCCGAATTATCGTATTATTACTTGAGCGACAGGCTTGCACTTGAGACTAAATAGCACGCACACTAGACACATTTGTGGTCGCGTCAGAGACCTTACCCTCAAGGAGATCATGGAACCCGTCAAGGACCCAAGAGTGAAATTCAAACCAAATATGAGCGGCCCCTAGATTGTGAATACAATTATCACATGAGGCATTGCTATGGTCAAAGACCTCAACGGAAAAGATATGGCATGTCCAATCAACCTGGACCATCTCAAGAAATTTTACCCTTAGTCCGAAATCTCGACGCGCTACGGCTCGTCTCATCCCCCTTCTATTCAAAAAAAAATTCTTCATTTCACCCTACCCATAACTACATGGGACCTAATCCTCTAAAAAAATTTCTTTATAAAATGAAACTCATGAAAATTTTCAAAACCCCCAGAGGTACGTAGGCATACCATACGCCATACATGGGCTCGGTCCCATTATTTTTCACAAAATGTTATTCTTTTCTAATCTCCGAGAATGATAGTCCATTTTATCATTTACATGAATAAAAGGATAATGTACGCCTTAGTGATTGGTATAGATAATTCAAATACAAAACTCATCAAGGGGCATAACAAAATATGATCAAAATCAAATTTTATTTCTAAATAAGGAATACAAGAATGTTGCGTGAAGTGTCAGTGAAGGGAGTTAAACAAACCACCCCTTTCCACTGGCAACACCATCTTAAACAAACCTAATCCTTACCAAGATGCACAAAAAAAATCCAAAAACCAAATTTCCAAAACTCCTAAAATTACCCTAAATTATCAAGACATTGCCTTAAACAACTCGACTGCCCCACTTCGTCATCATTATCGGACCCTAAAGGTCCCCAAGTCCCCCACTCCTGGTTAACACTCAGTATCCGCTCCATGGAGTTGTACTCTAGGATAAGCCTAGACGAAACCACAACACCTTACTCTATGGTGTTGAAGGTGAAAAACCAACTTTAACCCGTCTCTTCCTCCTTAATTTTCTCTACTACCGAATTCCACGAACTCTTCAGGTAGTCCCAAGACACATGTGAGGCCCCTCCTACGGATTGTGATGGATAGGTAGACGATCAACGGCGCTGCCAGAAGGAGCCCAGCATCATCCAAAATGATTCAATCAGGTCCTCCACTGGGAAGAAGTTTGTTATACGAAGAAGAAATATTTGTTCCAACCCGGCTTGGCATAGAAGCTGCCGTGGGAAATATAAGGAAGCCTGGAGAAGGTCAACCAATCGCCATACTAATACTCTCCAAGTTTTAAAATAGGGTGTAAGTCTTCCCACCATGGCAGTGACCAACGAAGACACCAAGCTCCATGATCCACTAACTAGTTGACCCAGTTCTCTACCGATAGGTTGAAACTGAAGAAAGGACGAACAAAGAAATTAGGCACAAGGGATACTCTAAAGGGGAGACTAAACGAAACCTCTATACAATCCACATGAATAACATTACTGGGTTCCCCCTCAAAAATTCAGATTGAACATCTTTCCAAACATCTGGACTAGTTAGGGTGTTAATGATCACCATAATTATAGAATTATGGTGTCAACACATCAATGCGGTTATTATAACCACATGGGAATTTACCGTAAAAGCCTCAAAGTAAGACCCACGGCAACAACTCCGATAATGCCAACATCCTCAAAACCCTTTAGGAGCACGGAACATAACCTCTTGAAGAGAAATAATCCATCTAGTAACCAATGGACGGGCTATCGAAATAGAAATATGGAGCAATTCCTCCGAAAATATCCAGGGAAAATGGTAAAAATCGGGCATAGCTGCTACTACACTGAGGCTGAACCCCAACATAGCCAAGAATTCCTCGTAGATAGGAAAGACCTCGTCCAGGATAAAAAATAAAATATCATCCTCGGGGTACCAGAATTGTACCTCCGCTACTAGCAAGTTCCAATCTATGGATATATTATGCCACAGAGAAACTTAACCCAAGTTGAAAGCATTATAGTCCACGGTGTATAGGCATATGGCCTTCCGATCATTAAGGTAAGAGGAAAATTATTCATTCATGGGAAGAGCCATTTGGGAATAGGAAATGATAAGCAAGAAGAGAAATGTGGGTATTTGGTGGATAAAGCACATCCCATACCCCTCCTTTTATACTCAAAATCCTTGGAAAAAAAAACAAAAACTCGAAAACTCGATTAATTATTTGCCCTATAGGAGTACACTGAGGTGCAGGAGAGTGTAATCAAAGCCTAGGGATGATTTGACTTGAGCCCCATGCCAATAGGCAAGTCAAATTGTGCAAAACAAGATCAAGTAACTCAAATAAGATGTGAATAAAATGAGATAAGATCAAGTGAGATAAAATTAAGGAATGAAAATCCACGTGTACTTCATGAATTAAAAGCATGTAATTATTCTAGTTTACTACGTTCTCAAATATTTATTTATTTCATCAATCGATTCTCACCATTTGACGAAATAAACAATTATAGATTTAGTTAGGTAATTTTTTATCCCTACTACCCTAATGAAGAAATGATTCAGAGAAATTATACAAATCACTCGCTAGAGCTTTTGAAAAGTATATCCAAACTTTATTTAATGAATTATCCGCTAGGATCAATTCATCATAATTCATATAAATCATAGAAAATAAATTTTAAAGTAGAAATTCTAGATATAATGCCACACTTGGAAAACCCTATCTTTGGTTTGATTCTATAATGGGCTTAATGACTTTGGTTTTCTTTTATCTTGGTTTATGCAGGTAGAATCGGGTAGGAAGGTATTCAGATTGAATGGGTGGAAGGTCTTGGTTTGAACAGTTTTGATCGCTGGTAAGGTGGTTAAGATGGGTTCGGGTATGGTGTATTGGAGTTGGTTTTCTGGTCGGGTTAGTGGTGCATGGCAATCGAGTTTCGGGTAGAAGAGGTGTGGGATGCTGTTGGGTTTGGTTAACAGGTTTGGAGGGTTCGATCTAGGTAAAATGGGTTAGGGCCGCATTACGGTATAGTAGAGGTCGGGTTTGGGCTCCAGGTATGGACGAATTTGTGAGGGCCGCCTAGTATTGGGCTATGCAGGCCGCCAACGAGGGTTTGAACAGGGGTCGCTGGATGGGGATAGCGGGTTAAGGATGTGAGGTTAGGATCAGGTTATGCGGTTTGGCAGGGGTATGGCTATGGAGGTGAGAGAGGAGAGGGAATATAAGAGGTTGAAGATGGGTGAGAGGTGTTTTTGTGTGTGAGGGTGTAGGGTAGGTAAAGTCTGTCTAAGTGTTTGTAACTAAATAAAATAAAACAACTTATGTGTTAAAGACTCAACTAAAAAATAAAATTAATAAAGTCAAAACTAAACACTAAAATCTACTAAAACAAAATAAACTAAAAAAATTAAAATTCTATCTTACCAAAATTAAATATTTACAAATCTAAATAAAATAAAACTAAAGAAAATATAAAATCTATAAAAACTAGAAAATTCAAGTCCTAATCTAAAAGTAAAAGAGTAAAATAAAATAATACTAATAAATCTAATATAATAAAAATAAAATATTAATAAACTAAACTAATAATAAAAACTAAAAACTAAAATAAAAATCAAATAAAAATATAACCCACACCTATTATATTTACGTAAAAATAAAAGAACAAAGATTAAAATTATACGGACCCTAATATTCACAACTATACATACAGAAATAAAATATAAAAATCCTAAGAATTATACACGACTCAACTAAAAATCTAAAAAAAATAAAAAGGTACAAACTAAACACACATACGGCTAAGGTGATGGCATGGGTTCGGTTTAGGCTTGTATTTTAGGACAGGTTTAGGCTACGGTACTTGGGTTTAAATCATTTTAAGCGTATCAATGTTGCATTTGATATACTTGACCACTTATTTCGAGCAATTGCCTCGAATTAAGCTTGTTTGACATCGCAATTACTTATTAACCTAGAAAACAAACAAATACCAACGTAAGTCCGACTTTACCGAGAATAAGTAATTAAAAATTATCTATTTGGAGTTTTATTTAATCATTTTTGGGTGATTATAATATATATATATATATAGACACACACACACACACACTAGCAGATACCCGTGCCTAACGGCAAGACAAAAATTTCCAAAGTACATAATCGTAAAAGGACAACACTACCCACTTTTAACTATGGAGCCGTAGGTCTTTAACAAATGACCAATTTCATTAAAAAAAGAAATGAAACAAATGAAACAATTAAGAAACAACATAAATGAAAAAAAGGAATGAAATTAATTTAGAAAACAATTTCGTTAAAAATCACCGCAAATAATACAACCCATTCCAATTACAACGATAAAATAACGTTTACAACATGTAGAGATGTTAAATTTGAGAAACTAATCAATATGTACACACTTTTCATCACCCAAAGAGAGGTTAAAAGAGAAAAAAATTATTAAAATGTCCTAGCTGGCCAAGCTGTTGCAGTTGTAAGTGGCTGAGTTGATGGACCAGCTAAAATTGGTAGTGCATAAATTGGCTAAGCTACTATTGCTGTAATTATCCGAACTGGCAAATTTATTGTAAGGACATTGTATGTCATAATTAATTATGTGGTATACCGCTACAAGTACTCAAAGGATTAATGAAGCTAACATCTATAAAAGACGATCCGAATTTCAATAAGTATTCAACATTCATGCCCAACAAAGTCAATTTTGGTAAAATTATGTTCAAAGGTCCATTTAAATTTCACATTAAAAGTGTTGGGATATTTTATAATTTTTTTATAAATGGTTTTTATAAAAATATTTTCTTTTAAAAGTATTTTTATATAAAAGTTTTTTGATCCCGTAATAGTTTTGCTTTATTAGGCCTCCAACTTATTTCAAAGACTAAAGTTTTTTGGGGATCAGTGACACTATCGCTCAAACAACGACGCATCTCATTCGAATGAGATGTTGTCTCGCTCAAACAATGATGTCTGTTGTTCGAACGATAGGTCATTTAGGCTGACACATCACCGCCTCAATTATGTTATTTATTGGATGTCATACTACTTGGTTTTGGCGTGGAGAAACACTGCTTTTAGCATAATACATTTTTGAGTGTTTATTTTCTTCTCTAATCATTTAAGGGTTCAAAGCTTGTGTTTCACAATTCACAAATCTCAATTACTTTTGTGTGAGTTATTTTATGGAACCCAAGACATATTTGCTGGGACTTTATGCTACTACACTAGGTGTCTTGGAAAGTACTGGGATGACAATAGGTTACACCTGCAGGAGGTACTCGGCTGATCGACTGCATGACATGGGGAGTGCTACAGTGTTCCTGGGCTGATGACTATGAACCTATACATGGGGGTATTTCGTATGTCATTTGTATTTTCATTATAATCTGTGTAAATTTTCTTTTACAAATTATAATGGAAATAAAAAAGGTTTTACCCGAAAAGGGTACTTGAAATCTGTGTTTATCAACTTAATCATCAAATGGTTTAATCTATTGATTTGGTTTGACATGTAGATGCATGTTTAGGGGCTGAATAAAATTGAAGTTTGGTTTGAGAAAATTTAGACATCCAATTGAATAAGTTTGATTTGGAAATTTTTGAATCCATTTGAATGAGTATCGCACACGACATTTCTCAAATGGGTATCAGAGCAAGCTGTGCTAATTTATCGCGTATTCCTATTTTCCCCATAAATTGTGTGATATTGATTTTTTTTAAATTTGTTTTGTGAAAACTCACAACTTTTCGATGGATCACTTATATAATCGAATGCCTATTTTTTACGGGTCTAATTATGCCTATTGGAAAGCCCGTATTTGAAGAGGGCAAGGACTCCCAATTTTAAAAAATTTCACTTTAATTTCCTACAAGTGCAGAATAAAGATGGTTACTAAAAAAACTTAATTTTCCAACATTTATTTAATTTTCTTTTCTTTAAAAAGATGAAAATTATAGTGAACAAAAATTTTAATTTCTTAAAACAAATTAAAATTAAACACTATAAAGTGAATTAAAGTAAACACACACACACATACTTTAAATTCACTCAAACCAAATTAATTTAATTAACAAGATTAAACAATTTAGGCAAGAATATTATGCAATTAATTTAATGCCAACTTGAATTAAATTAACTTAAAATAATTCTACCCAAATAATTAAACATGCACCATTTCAACTAAGATTGTGAATTAAACACAATTTTTATCTTTTTACCCTAAGCATGCATTCTAAGTGATTTGTTCAAAAAGATAAAATAAATTCACAATCTCACAATGCATCAATGTACGAGGAAAAACCCAAATCGGGAAAAAACCTCAGACGACCCTGACCTAACAAATTCACTAAGTATGGTATGCATTTTACAATGACTCGACAAGAGAACTTACACAACAAACTCGACTACCCTTAAGCCTTGATGCGCTCCTTCGATCTTCAACCTCCGCCTAGCGAGTAACCGCGGACTCCTCCACAGTCTCAGAATCCACCGATGGGGCCTTGGACACCGTCACCCATACACAAAGCTTTTCTTCGAGTGGGAACACCGCAGCGTAAACAAACGTGTCTCCTTTTATTGCGGTAGAGAAACAGGACCCAAACTCTTTTCTTCTTGGGTATAAAAGTGAACCCGGTGCCAAAACACTCCAAGCAAATGAATAGACGTAGAAACTTGGATAAACAAAACTTTGGGTGTAAGTGTTTTTGTAGAAATTTGAACTAATAAATTTTTCTCTCAAATGTGTTTAGAAAATGTAAAAAGTTAGTTTTTCAAAAGAGGCGCCCGCACTAAATAAATATGGAAGTGAGTTAGTGGGTACAAAGGTGGGAAAGTGGGACAAAACTGCCAAACAAATTTCTCGCCAGAAATCTCATTCGAACAAGATCTTCGTTTAAACGACATTTTGTTCGAATGACTTTTCTAAAGAAAAGTCAGTGGCCAAAAATGGAAAACTCGTTGGCAAACTCGTTCGAACAACATTCTCGTTCGAACAACAATTTCGAACGAAATGTCAAAATGTTCATTTTTTTTAATTTTAAGCCCCAAAGCTTTATTTTAAATAAACAATTACATCCTTAAACAATATTCCAAGTCTCCTACAAATATATAAAATCATTCATACCTTTGGAAACTTAAAATATGATGTTGATGATGTGGAACGTGGCATTAAAACTCGACAATGATGTTCTCTTGAAAATTAGCCGCAACGTCTTCAACTTTAACATGTCATAGGCTTGATGGATGGTCAATAACTCTATCTATGACTCAAGTGTTTTTGTCCGGAATTGAGCCAACACTGTATAAGACTCAATTGGATACTTGTGTCCCTACAAATCTCCCCCTTTGTCTATTCCAGGATAAAAACCAAAACAAAATCCTAAAGGATCGTCAAGCTCTACTAGACTCAAAAACTTCCCACCCAAAAATAAAAATAAGAAGCTTGACTCAAAGACCACTTAGGATAAATAGCTTTGCCAATGAAAGTTGCCACTTAGAAAAATTATTGCACACTTAAGAAAACTATGAAACGCATAGGGAACATCAAGTATATTAAATGCATGTAAAATAAATACTCCCCCTAAATTAATTAATCTTTATCAACTATGATCAACCTAAGAAGATAGCGCTCTCCTCCCTAAGTTGAATCTCCTAAACTAAGATACGATTATAATAGGATTAAATACCATTTATCCCCTTATCATTCTCCCCCTATTTGTTCAGGAATATATTAAGGTGATAGAATTAATAAAATACTCATTTCTCCCCCAATAGAATTAAGTATGAATTATCTCCCTAAAAACTACACAAGATATATATATATATATATATATATATATATATATATATATATATATATATATATATATATATAAGACATCAAGTACAACGAAGTTGTGTAAAGTGTTAAGGACATGAAAGCATATGAGCAACAATAGACAATAACTAATCCAAGCAAGAATAATGAACGCTAACTATGATGCGAACAAAACGATAGAAATTTGAAACATAAGCGACTAAGCATGTGATATCAAATAAATATTTTGCAACCAGTTAAATACCAATTATGAATTAAAGCATAGGTGGACTACCTAAAATGGCAAAGACTAAAAAAATTTCCATATATATGTATACGTAATGAATATAACTAACGCACACGAACATATATATAGTAATAAACACCACACATGACACAAAATACATTAAGATTTTCACACTCATATGACAAACATGTGTCCAAATACATGTGGTAAACAGAAGTGTAGGGGTGTAAACTAGTAACAATTAAATTTCGACCCAATCACTTAAAACATGTTCACGAAGTTCTCATTTGATTGCAAAACTTTATCACATTTAGATATAGCGTCATGTGACAATATAGATTGAACTTAATGAACAAACATACATAATGCATACAAGCCTAGAATTTTAATGATTCTACAAACCAATAGAGTCATGATAATGAAAGCGCAACTAGGATAAACGAACATTGTCCAAAACCATTGATATACAACCCAAACACCCTCAAAATATGCATATAATTATGGAATGACTATATCAACTAAAAAAACTAGGCGTTGGCAAAAAAAAAATTCTTTTAAAGCCATATTTTACTTTTAGGCCTTTGGACCACGTATTTCGTTTAGGTCCATTATAAACGGTGACTTACTCGCAAAGGATAAATTTCCTTTCGAAGCCATTCTCCATGCACATTCATATAATAATTTTTTTTATATCGCACAAATCTCACGTGCAACGGATTTAACATGCACAAGTCCTCCTAGGTCATAAAATATATAGATGACTAGATTGGTAGGAAAACACCTCATAAAGCTCAAATATACATGTGAAGTTCGAATTTAAAGTGAGCTCGTGCATGTGTGAATTGAGGCATATGAAAATAGAATCCGTTAAGCAACGCAAAATCCAACTGCTCCATGTAGACATGACAAAGAACATTTTAAGGATTGACAATATTAACCAAAAGTTCTAGCCACATGAAAGCGAAAAAGAAGGGATTCAAACATAAGTATATGCCACATAAAGTGTGTCAAACTAAAAATACACACAATACAAAAATCTTTTTGAGTTTTTGAAATTTTTTAACCAAACATAAAAATTATTTACTCTAAAGACAAACAAAAATCATTTGTATTTTTCATTAAGCCTAAATTGCTCTTAAGATAAAAACACAAATGATAAATAAAATCTTTTTATATTTTTCAATTAATGCAACTTAAAATGAAACGAATATAGTACAAAAGATAAACATAAATCATAATTATAGCACATGATTAATCATGGAGCAGAGACTAGAAAGATGATAAACATGCATACAACTAGAAATGATATATGATATAAAGCATAAAAGGCTAGAGTATGCAAGCAACTAACACATTCAACCTTTAGATTTAGCAAGGGAGGTATAGTGTGAAAGCAAATGAGAATAAAAAATCCTATCTTGTAAAGCTACAAAGTCGGATCTCCTAACCCAAACTAATGATAAATGATGATCTCGGGATATAGGAATCTTGGCTACCTCGGTTGACTTACGTTGGGATTTTCAAGGACCTCGTTTAAGATTGAAGCAAAACTTCCTAAGATGACCTTTTCCATCACAATGAGAACAAGCCAAAACGCATCGAAATTTGGTACCTAAGGATTGATCTCTAAAGATTTTCCTAGGTGATTCTCATAAAACATTGGTTTTTGCTTTATGAGTTGACTCAATACAAGTATCGAAGCCTAAACCACACGTGTCATTTTTAATTTGGACCATTCCTAATATTTTATCTAATTTCTCCGAACAACACTCCAAATCAAATTTTACTTTACTAGAGTCTTTTAATTTATTTTTTAAATCTAAAATGTGAGACTCTAATAAAACATTACGCTCTTCAAACGCGAGAAGATCCTTTTTCAAGGATTTTATTAAGCCCTTAAGGCTATCTCTCTCGCCTTCTACATACACAAGCTTCTCCCGAGGAGCTCTCTCTCGTGTCCTAAGGTTATCAACAAACGCACTCTCGTCGATAACCTTGGCACTTTCCCTTAAACTCGCTTCTAACTTCAAATTTTCCCTTTTTAATTTTATAGATTCGGCATATAATTCTTGAAATGCAAATTGAAATTCACTCATATCAACCTCATTTTCACTTTCACTCTCTTTCTTTGTCTACTCCACTCTCACTACCATCATATTTTAGAGCTTCACAAATAAAGGCTTCGAAAGTGTCATGTTTTAAGTTATCATCATCAGATAATATCTCATTTTCACTAACATGACTAGCCATGAACACGGTAAAGTTGCACTCAATGGGGGAATCGGGTCCTTCTTCCTTATCACTATCACTAAGGGTGGCATTATATGAAATAGGTTTCTTACCCTTTGTCCTTAGTTTAGTGTGACATTCAAAAGCCCTATGGACATAACCCTCACAATCATAATACCTATTAGACTCGTCCCTATTAAGGTTTTAATTAAAATTAATAGGGATCTTTTTGGCTTTGTCATCCTTAGAATTTTCAAATTTCTTAAAATCATTTTTAAACTTATCTTTATTAAATTTAAGAAATTTAAGAAATTTCCTAGAAAATCTAGCCATGTCCTCCGATTCACTATCACTCTCATCAACCACAACTTGTTTTTCCTCCTTTAGGCCTTTCAAAGTAATGCCCTTATTAATTTTCTTTTCATTTTTGGAGGGGAACTTATCTAGATCATAAGTTTGCAAATCACCTAGTAGTTCCTCAAGTTTGGTAGAGTGTAAGGTGGGTAAAGATTTTAACACGGTCACCATAGGGATAAATCTATCGAGTAGGGACCTAAGGATTTTCTTTACAACTTGGTTGTCGGATATTTTCTCTAATAAATTAAATAAAGAATTTACTATGTCGGAGAGTCTAGCATAAAACTCGTCGAATGTTTCTTTTTCATCCATTTTGATGGTTTCGAATTGAGTGGTGAGGTTTTGAAGTTTAGAAGATTTTATGATACTTTCTCCCTCGTGAGTGAGTTGTAGGATATCCCAAGCTTCCTTAGCGGTTTCACACGTCATGATACGTTAGAATTCATCTGGTGTGACTGTGTTAAACAAGGAATTTAAACCCGGGGAATTAAAATTAGCGGATTTAAGTTCGTTCTCACTCCAATGCTCAATGGGGTTAGGGACATGCCCATTCTCTATTAAATAAGTAGGTGGAGACCACCCATTAACTATGGATAACCAAACCCTCTCATCTATAGCCATAAGTGCCGAACGCATACGAGCTTTCCAATATACGTAATTAGAACCATCGAAAATAGAAAATTTCAAAAATGGGAAAAAATCCATTTTTAACCGAAGATATTTAAAAGGACCTTAACGCAATAAATTAACGCTCCCTCTCTGATACCAATTTGAAGAGGACAAGGACCCCCAATTTTAAAAACTTTCACTTTAATTTCCTATAAGTGCGGAATAAAGATGGTTACTAACAAAATTTAATTTTCCAAAATTTATTTAATTTTCTTTTCTTTAAAAAGATGAAAATTATAGTGAACACAAATTTTAATTTCTTAAAACAAATTAAAGTTAAACACTACAAAGTGAATTAAAGTAAACACACACACATTTTAAATTCACTCAAACCAAATTAATTTAATTAACAAGATTAAACAATTTAGGCAAGAATATTATCCAATTAATTTAATGCCAACTTGAATTAAATTAACCTTAAAATAAACCTACCCAAATAATTAAACATGCACCATTTTAAGCAGGAATGCGAATTAAACCCAATTTTTATCTTTTTTCCCTAAGAATGCGTTGTAGGTGATTTTTTCAAAAGATAAAATAAATTCACAATCCCACAATGCACCGATGTACGAGGAAAAACCCAAACCGGAAAAAAACCTCGGACGACCCTGGCCTAACAAATTCACTAAGTATGGTATGAATTTTTCAATGACTCGACAAGAGTACTTACACAACAGACTCGACTCCATTCAAGCCTTGATGTGATCCTTTGATCTTCAACCTTCGCTTAACGAATAATCGTGGACTCCCCCACAGTCTCGGACTCAAGCGATGGGGCTCTTAGACACCGTCACCCATACACGAAGCCTTTCTTCGAGTGGGAACACCGCAGCATAAACAAACATGTATCCTTTTGTTGGGGTAGAGAAATAGGACCCAAACTCTTTTCTTCTTGGGTAGAAAAGTGAACCCAGTGCCAAAACACTCCAAGCAAATATATAGACATAGAAACTTGGATAAACTAAACTTTCGCTGTAAGTGTTTTTGTAGAAATTAGTCCATGGTTACACAAAAACACTAAACAATAAACTTTTGAACTAAGAAATTTCTCTCTAAAATGTTCTCTCAAATGTGTTTAGAAAATGTCAAAAATTAGTATTTCAAAAGCGGTTCCTACGCTAAATAATTCTGAAAGTGAGTTAGTGGGTACAAAGGTGGGAAAGTGGGACAAAACTGCCGAACAAATTTCCTGCCAGAAATCTCATTCGAATGATATTTTCGTTCGAATGACTTTTCTGACGAAAAGTGAGTGGCCAAAAGGAGAAAACTCATTGGCAAACTCAATCGAACGATATTCTCGTTTGAACGACAATTTCGAACAAAATGTCAGAATGTTCATTTTTCAATTTTAAGCCCAAAAACATTATTTTAAATAAAAATTACACCCTTCAATAATATTCCAAGTCTCCTACAAATATATAAAAGTATTCATACCTTAGGAGACTTGAAATATGACGTTGATGACATGAAACATGGGACTGAAATTCGGCAATGATATTCTCTTGAAAAATAGGTTGCACCGTCTTCAACTTTAACATGTCATAGGCTTGATGGATGGTCAAGAACTCTATCCTATGACTCAAGTGTTTTTGTTCGGAATTGAGCTAACACTACATAAGACTCAATTGGAGACTTGTGTCCATACAAATATGAAATCTGATTTATAAGTTATTGACGAATGTGTTTGGTTGCTTTGTGAAAGAGGGTGGACTCCTCCCACTGCGCTGCTAATAAAATCACCTCTTTGAAACCTAGGTCGGATTGGACTCAAGAAGATTAAAAAATGTCTCATTTTAATTCTCGTGGTCTGAGTGCTATTTCAGGAGCTGTCACCCCCGAGGAGTTTCGCCGAATTATGACGTGTACCACGTCTAAAGAGGCATCGAATGTCCTCCAATTGACAAATTATGGTACAAATGCTGTTAAACAATCAAAGTTACAAAATTTGGCCACCCTCTTTAAGATATTCACCATGTCTGAGTCTGAATGTTTTGATGAGTTTTATTGACATTTGTCGAAAAATTTTAACTTAAGTTTTAATTTAGGTGAGCCAATTGACCACACGCGAGTTGTTAAAAAGATTTTGTGATCTCCCCCAAAACGTTTTTTTCCTAAAGTCACTATTTTGAATTCATTGGGAAAGTTAAATTCACTTAAGTTAGAAGAACTCGTAGGAGACCTACAAACTTATGAGATTAACATGTTTCCCCAAACCATTAAGGCTAAGGATAAAGGCCTTGATTTAGAGACTCAAGTTAGTAAGAAAAAGAAAGAGAGAGTTTATGAGCTTGATTTTGAGGGAGAATTTAGCATTGACGATGTGGCCTTATTTGCGAATTTTTTCAAAAGTTTCTCAAAATGAACAAAAATAATTTTTCTAATAAAAATTCTTTTGAGAAAAATAAAAAGAAAGAAAAGGCCAAAGAGGGTAGTGAAAAAGAGAGAGAGGGTGATAAAGAATAATAGAGTGAGTAATATTTAGATGATATGACTTGTTTTGAGTGTAAAGGTAAAGGACATAGAGCATTTGAGTGTCCTGCTAGGCTAAGGAGAAAAGGGAAGAGTGTAGACATGCGTGCTACTCTTAGTGATAGTTTGGGAGATGAGTCCAGTAAAGGTTTAGCACCTGGGAAGTGTGTAATAGGGATTTAGGTCGTTAGGTTCTAGATTTGGAGAGAGAGAAATAAGGTTTAAGGAGGGAAAAGTGTGACTTAATCGACACGGTGTCTAATCTGATCACACATGTATCCCAACTCGAGAGTGATCTCGAACGTGCCCGGGAGGTCAAAGTCCCTTTAGAGAACGCATCTAAGAAAGGTGAAAAGGTATTTCTCAATCCTATTTTGGGTGGTGGTGAGAGTATAGGAATAAGTCATGACGGTGCATCCAATTCTTTTGTTGCACCCGAGTCGGTTCCTACTTTAGTCTTAGATCCATATGACTCTTGACCCGACCCACCTAGGCGTCCCGTACCTGTTAGGAGAGAGCGTATGAGACATTTAGAGAGAGGAGTACCTAGGACTGTTTATGTTTGCTCCCATGCAAAAAGAGAGGACACCTTAGAGAGTTTTGTTTTAAGTTGGGTAATGTGTCACACTTTGCTTCTACACATGTTCACACACATGCACCCACCCATGATATTTTGCTTGCACATAATGATAGAGAGTTTGCAAATATTCGTGAGAAAGTAAAATTTTTGGTCAAAGCCTCACATGATTTAATGGATCTTTTTCATAGGATGTCGCCATCTTTGGAAAACTCCTCCACGCCTAATGGATAAGGTTTAGACTTTTTGCTAGCATAGGATGATTTACATGATGACAATTTGTGCGTATTTCTAGTATGTATCATTTTGTAGTTTACATTATTTTCTTATTTTTGCTACTATTGTAGCACTGTTTTGGATACATTTGTCCATTCCAGGGACTGTTTTCACAAAAAAAATTCAATGGACAAAACTCTATGGCATTCTGGGAAATTGTGAATTTTTTTTCGTTCGAGCGACACCTGCTGTCGTGCGAAACATCTTCTTACGAGAACTCTTATCGTTCGAGCGACCCCTGGAGTTTTTTTATTTGCAGTCCTCTAGTTCATATTGCTATATTATTTGGTAGTGTTGGGTTGATTCTGAACATTGTTCAAAAATACAAAAAGATTTTTATTTGTTTTGATGAAATTTTGTTTGAAAAATCCAAAACGAGTTTTGTATTTGGTTTACACCATATATGAATGGACATTTAGGATGACCAAGTCTCAACATCATTCCATATTCATGTGACTTTTTAATAGTATTTTGAGACAACATGTCGTGTCATTCGTGTGCTTTACAAAGTTTGGAGTCTTTAAGATGATATATAGTGTCATTACCTACATTTTTTACTCACTTGTCCTTTATTACACACATGCACGGATTTATTTGACTTTTGTGCCTGTCTAACACATGTTGGTTGAGTTTTTCCATCTCAATTCTATCTATACAACGCTCCAAATGCGATAAAACTTAACAAAAAATAGTACATGATATAAACCCTTTGTGAGTTTATGTGTGAAAAATGGAAAAGGGCTGCGAAAGGTATTTCATTTTTCCTTTACGATAAAACCACCGTTTAAATGGACCTAAAAAAGTGAGGAATTGAAAATTATCTGGGGTCCAATGAGGTTTAAAAGAGCCCAAAAAATTGAAAGGCAATAAAAAGTAATATATGCCAAAAATGGGCCACTAGATTTTAGTTTCGTCACCTTATAAGAAAAAAATAGCATTATATTTTAATGAGGGGGTTTGCATGGAATTGTTAACAGTTTGCATGTCCTTGAAAGTCATGAAAAAGCATTACATAGTGCTAGATTATTTTGATATGATTAAGACGATGTCATATAAATTCAACAATTTTACACCTAAGGACTATTTTGATGTTCATTCGTGAGGAGCACACTTATGCATCGTTCACACAAGTCATGATTGAGTCAATTTTTTTATCGAATTTGTTAATACCCATTCATTCTGTTTCCATGAATTGGTTATCTTAGAAAAAATTCATGGTGTGTGATTTTTGTATCATCATTTTTGCATTTTTGTATGACAATTTTGAAAAATAAAAAATAGTTTGTTTGCCTTGGTTAACTATGACACCCCGATTTGATTAATATTGTTTTATTCTTTTCCTTATCCATTTCGGACAAATAGAAAGGGGGAGAACGAATTATGATTTTAAAGGGGATTTTATGTATGAGGGAGATTTGATTATGCTTTCATGTTTATGCTTTATATCATTTCAAGCTCGATACGTCACGAGGTTTTTTCTTTGTCTCATGTGTGTAGGTACAATTGAAGATTTTTGGATTGCACACCCTGATGAGAAAAGCTTAAAGTTTTGAAAAGTTGATTGTTGAAGCAAAGTTTGAAGACTTATCGTTTTATCTTTCCACTTTTGTTTTTGGGAGGGTAGATTTGTATAGGTCATTTTAAGTTGATAATTAGGATATTTTTAATTTGTACCGGCATAGACATAGGGGAGATTTGTAAGGACATTGTCCATCACAATTAATTATGCCATATACCGAGACAAGTCATCTAAGGATTCAGGAAGATAACATCTAAAAAAGACAATCCCAATTTCAAGAAATCTTCAACATTCATGCCCAAGAAAAATCAATTTTGGTAAAATTATGTTTAAAGTTTAATTTACATTTCACAATAAAAGTGATGGGATATTTTATAAATTTTTTATAAATGGTTTTCATAAAAACATTTTCTTATAAAAGATTTTTCATATAAAAATTTTCTAATCCAGCAACAGTTTTGCTTTCTGAGGTTTCCAACTTATTTCAAAGACTGATGTTTGTTTGGGATCATTGCCACTATCGCTCAAACGACAATGCATTTCATTTGAACAAGATGTTGTCTTGCTCAAATGATGACATTTGTCATTCTAACGACAGGTCATTTAGGCTGACACGTCACCGCCTCAATTTTGCTATATGTTGGGTGTCAAACAACTTTTTTTTGGAATGGAGAAACACTTCTTTTAACAGAATATATTTTTGAATGTTTATTTTCTTCTCCAACCATTTAAGGGTTCAAAGCTTGTGTTTTATAATTCACAAATCCCAATTACTTTTGTGTGAGTTGTTTTGTGGAACCCAAGACTTATTTGTTAGGAGTTTATGCTACTACACTAGGTGCCTTGGAAGGTACTGGGATGACAATAGATGCCACCTATGGGAGGTACTGGACTGATCGACTGCGTGTCATAGGGAGTGCTACGGTGTTCTTGGGCTGACGACTACAAATCAACACCTAAGAGTATTTCTTAAGTCAATTATATTTTCATTATAGTGGAAATAAAAAGGTTTTTATCCAAAAGGTGTTTTTCCCTGAAATATGTGTTTGTCAGCTTAATGATCGCATGGTTTAATCTATTGATTTGATTTGACACGTAGATGCATGTTTAGGGACTGAATAAAATTGAAGTTTGGTTTGATCAAATTTAGACAACCAATTAAATAAGTTTGATTTGGAAATTTTCGAATCCATTTGAATCAGTTGCGCACATGGAATTTTATTGCTGTTGTTGATGTAAATGTCTTGTTGTAGTTTTAAGTGTTCGAGATGACCAAGATGTTAATGACACTATTTATAATGTTGTAATTCGTCTAAAATGTAATCTACATGGAAATATGTTGAATAAATCAAGGTTCACAACAAATATCAAATATTATATGCTTTATTCATAATCTATAATAAAATGTAAAACCACACCGAACACCCTATTTTACCTAACATGATTAAAAATAAGGAGCCAAATTAGAGTTAATGTGAGTGCCAACACAATTCACAACCCATATATTTATGTTTCATATAAGTGGAAGTGAGTAGCAACATTTTATGAATACTTCTATACCACATACCTTTAAATGTAGCATGAGAAAAAATCAAATAAAAATCATGTCAAATATAGAAAAAAAGAGGACCGTGATCCTCAAATAGACAAAGTTCATCCCATACATAAAAAAATTCATGTTTGGAAACATTAGAGAACTTATATTATAGTTAAGGCCATGTTTCAACCCATAATTTAAGACCACCTAATGTTATTCAGTCATAACCATGATAACTTTTATGTGATACAGACCAAACACTTTTTTTAAAGAAACATCAGGAAATAAACTCATGTGTCCCATCTTTAAACTTCAGTTATTAGTTAGCACCACCAATTAGAAATATAACTAACCTACATCTTCATGAAAGTCACAGTCCTCCATTGCTTCATCACTCTTCGAATCACTAAGAACATACGTCTTCTTGGTATGATTCACCCTCTGCAGTCTAGCTTTAGGATCTACCATGACTTAATTCACACACTCAGCACTGTCCCCCCCCCCCTAATTTTCTCCTCACTATCGGGCTCCTCAATCAAGTCCCTTGCCAATAGAGAAACTATCTTCCTGTTAAATGCAAAATATCTCATCTTCCTCACTTTCTTCTTAGGTGGTATCCCTGAGTTATCTGGCAGTTTTAACATGTATGTGATTAGCTTCTGCCCCAATATCTGAGTCTGCTTACCTCTTTTCTTTGTTGTTGCTACTGTGGCAAGTGGTTTGGCAGTTACTGCTATTGGTTTTATCCATCCTCCCTTCTTTTTCTCTTCACTAAACTATATTATAGTCGTCATTGCTGAACTCATCCTCATCATCGACCTCCTCCTCTTCGCTATCAAAAAACTCGATAACAGTTGGCAATGCCTTCTTCTTTTGTGCATCTACTTTTCTGGCGGGTTCTTTCTTCTTAGCTTCTTGTACAAACACTTCAGTGTCCATGACTTTGAAGGAGTGATCAGGAGAGGAATTGAGGTTATAAGCAACAAGTTTATCTTTCAACTTAAGCACATCATTTTGGTAATACATGTCAAACACATTTAATTAACCATAAAATACTCCCAAATTGTACTACATTGCATATATCACATCATAGGTATCCATTTAAGGATAGAAAACCTGGAAATTACAACTTTTCAATACATTATATCTATGTTAAACATGTCGGGTACTACCTACATCTGAATTATATTAAGAGATACAATCATAACTCATCTATATATGTCAAAGATGTCGAGTACTACCTACATCTGAATCATATTTGACATTATAAAAAAAACTCAATACACTGATTCAAATTCACAATTGAAGAACAAACTATGTATTCTTTAAAAACTATTTAGGAAGGATATCGAAATGATATCCATATCTCACAGCTCCACGATTATTAAAAGAAAGGATCCCTAAGCATTTGAAGCATCAATATCATCAGAAAGATGTTACCAAAAAAGTAAAAAGATCTATTTTTACAACATAGTCAACGTAAATGGGAAATATAATGGTATTTAATTAATCTAAAATAAAAATCTAAAAAAGTGAAATGTTCATTTGGGTATTTCTTCGAACATATGGAGTTCAAGTTACACCCAACATCTTTTCTGTACTTTCAAAGCTCCATGTAGACCACAAAGATCCATGTAAGATGCATTTCACCACAAACAATCATAAAAGTTTAGCAAACATTGTACAATTTTAATAACAATAAAATTTGATAAAAGCTTAACAAAGATATATACAATTATGGTTATGTAAAAATGCTAATTTTATTTTTTTCTCAATGTATTTGCACCTATATACCCCACATTGCATGCCTACAAATGGTCATCATATTTGTTTTTCTAAAATCAAATCATAATCTAGTTAGTTTTTATTTTTCAAGAATAAAAAATATTAAGGTGAATTGTATACCCAATTAACATAATCCATGGACCAAACATAAAATAAAACAAGAAAATATTAGAATGGACCACGCTTAAAACAGAGTTTACATTTCTATAATACATAGTTTAAATGGTTCGATTGATACTTGCGATTGAGACATGAAATAATTGGCATGAAATAATTTTGAGTTTTTGACCAAACAAAGATAAAGTTTATACCTGATGTCTTCTTAGGTAAACATTTCTTAAGTGATAAACTTAATTAACTTTGAAGCACCTAAAATTAGCACAAACAAAATAATCATAATAAAATCAGTGGATACTAACATAATTTCGGCCAATAATCATTGAATAATTCCCAAATGAGAAAAAAAAAGAATTACTGTTTACAAATTAAAAAAAAATGTTATATACATAAGGTCAAAGATGTGTAACTTCTCCCTATATGAGGATGAACGCACCCATAGAGCTCAATTGACAAATTACAGGTGAATGGAGTTCAACTACAAATAATACGCTTGATATGGGCAGGTGTTTAGAGAAATGAATTTTGGGAAAGAGCGTCCCTATTTGCCTCTCTAATAATACTACCTCGGGACCTACCTGATTGGGGTAGGCTAGGTAAGGGCATTGTGTAATACCCCATAATTTTAATGACTTTTAATGTGAGATAAATTAAAAGTTAATGGGCCAAATAAATAGGGATTAATTGGAATTAATTATGAAAAATTAATTGGGATTAATCCAGATTTAATATTACTAGAGATTAAAGTATTATATATTTTTTAAAATTTCATTTTGAATATTACTTAGTGATATAAAATTAATATGTGAAAATAATAATTATTGTCGGGAGCTACGCATATGGAAATAATGGAAATCAAATCGGGACGCGCTTATGAGTCGTGTCGGGACTAAAGTTGCGACATAAAATGAGATTTATTTTTAAGTCATTCCAATGATTATTTCGAGTGGGTCGTTGAGTCCGAAAGGGTCGAAATAGGAACAAAAGTATACCTGTGGTTTTGATTTGCGTCTCGCGTCAATTAGAAGATAAAATGACATCCCGAAAGGACATTTTAGTCATTTTTCTTGGGAGATGAATAGTACCTACGTTTTTGGTCTTTTTGCTAACCTTGGAGACTTATTATACATGTGAGTTTAGATTGTACGTAAGATTTATTTCATCTAAACACAAGTGAGGTCTTTTGAGAGAGAGTGAAAATACTTAGAGAGAAAGTGAAAGGTTATCTTGAGTGGAGGAAGAGATGCTTGGAAAGGAAGAGTCACCTAGGGAAAACTAAGGGGACAACCACCATATCTACACCTTTAACCACCACTGGATTGCCGTCAAAAAAGGAAGAGAAAGTTCGAAACACTTGTCTTCACCAAAGGTTCAGACCTACAAATAAGGCAAGTGTAATTCTTGCTCTATTTTGGTGATTATATTATCCATGTTAGAATAGGATTTCTTTTTAGATTTATGAACTTATGAATTTGGTATTAAAATGATTGATAAATCAAGCTTAGTGGTTAGGCAAATTCATGTAGTTGGAGATTTATACATGTAAAGACTATGAACATGAAAATGGATAGGTTTTACATTTAGAGGATTTATTTGTTTATTGAAGATGTGAAAATGATGTTAGGTATTGTATGTAGATAAATTCTACTCATGTTGAATATGGAAATTTGATGATTTAGTTATGAAATGATAATTCTAAATTCTAGGTTTTTATAAGAGGTATAAAAATGCAGAATTTCGATGAATTAAATTTTAGGGATTTAATGGGGTTGATGATAATACCCTTATGAACATATGAAATTGATGTTATTCTTATGTGAAAATCACCCTTGAACATGTTAAAACACTATTAGAATATCAGGGTTTTGTGTAGAATATAATCCATGAGGGTTTGGGTGTAAGAACTTGAAGAAAACGCAGAAAACTGGGGTTGAAGACCAACTGGAATGACACTGATCTCGTTTGAACGAGAATTCTAGATTTTTGACGAGATTCCATAATTTTTGTTTCAGCCCAGAATAGTTTAGAGAATTGTATTTTAGCCCACAGTAGGTTCTGAATAATTTTGGTACATTAACAAGGAGTGAGGAACTTGGGTTAATGTTGGAAAATTATATGAAATTGAGGAATAAAATAATGTGAGAAATATCTACATAATAATAATACGATTAAAAAATGAATAATCCACATGGTCAAGTACGAGTTAATATTGGTGATATATATATACGAGTACTTGGGATTATGTGAGTGATAACTACATAATAAATATATGATGATAATCGTGATTAATAAGTACGGGTGGTATTCAAGAAATACGACGGGTACTTGGGGTAGGGTGAAATCTCAATATGATATTGGTCAAGTGTGTACCGAATTTTATATAGGTTGATGTGTATACCTATTACATGATTAATTTATGTGTATGACATACCTAGCCTACTTGCTATCAACGGGAGGTTTACACATAGAGGGTAGTCATATCCTGATGAGCCTTAAGGGGGATCTTTGACTTGTTGCCTCAGAACATAGGACTTAGGTTGGATTACCATTCGTGAGAACGATGGTATTGAACAGTCTTTTGGGTGCATAGGTATGTGTGTAACCCAAAGGCTTAGGACTATGTTCGCCTCCACTATTTGTGATTTGTAAATTATTTTTTGTGGGACATACTGAAGCTATGGTCCTTTATACAGTGACGAGATGTACTCATACATGACAACAGAGTACGCATGCACCGAAACTGAGCCTCAGGGTGTAGTTTAGTATATATATAATAGAGTGAATGTGTATATATACTTGTGATATTATCTACTGTGTGAATTAAGTAGACATGAAAGATAATGAAATCTGAAAAGAATTAAGTAGGTGAATACTTAATTATATTTAATTGAAAACGGGCTTATCATCCATGTTATAGAGAAATTGGATATATATGTATTACTTGTATTGCGAGATAAATACATGGGATAGATATGAACTATGGTTAGTTCGCACTGTTATGAACTAATTATCATGGGAATAATAATAAGTATAGTTTTAAGGTACGCTAGGTGTGCACTCTAGATGAGAAGTGGGGATCTAAAGAGATAGTCCGATAATCTAACATGTATATAATAATTGCTGAATATAATATTTATTCACTTGCTATTTTCTAAACTATTTTTACAATCGGGATCTGACCCATTTTCTCGAATATTCTCTTCTCTTGTATCTCCTATATCATAGAGGATTAAGACTTTTGACGAGCTATGGATGATATGGAGGTTTGTACTTTGTTTAGATACTTTCATGTTCTTTAATTCTTACTCTGTAATTGATCTTTCATTTAGGGATGTCGCCGGAGAGGATTCTAGTTTAGTTATTTCTTCTTTATCTTATACAGATTAAATTCTTATGTCGGATTTGTTACATTTTATTTTTGATGGGATTATTGTATTGGGATATTTAAACTAGAGAGTGTTATTCCAATTGCATTTAATGCAGGTTTGATATTACTCTATTGTTATTCATTGTGTGAATAGATAGTGTTAAACGGTCTATGTTTTAAAAATGGAAATTTTATTTTTTGTTTAGTTTAGCACCTGCTTAATTGGATATTAGGTGATTAAATAAAAAAAAAAAATTTCGACAGTGATGCTAAGAATGAACCAACTGTATATTCTATTTTAATTGGGTCTAGGACTAATCACCCGGTATTTAATTGATCGGGGTATTACACACTAGTAGACAATTACCTAATGGTTCACGTTCAATTTGTTCATGTTCACGATGTCGACGATGGGAAAATGTTGCCTTCGAAATGCAAGTTTCATTTACATCCAAAATATCAGGAAAAGATCTCAACAAATTTAGGTTTCATCAAAACTATGCAACATTTGAACATTGAATTTTACGGAGATACGAAAATAAAATACACGACATCTTAAACAACTTTCTCTTTGTCTTTTCTCTTCCCATTCTCTTTGCTGGAACTGTTTGCAATGTACTGATTGCATTGAGCCTTCACATAATTAGAATTAAATAATTGAATAAAAAAGGAATTAAAATTGAATCTAATTAAATAAATTGATAATGTAGAATCAAACTATATACCTCAATATGAATGGCGTTTAATTTAGATTCATCTTGAATAACCACCCCGAGGTTTTGGCGGTGCAACAATTGAACCGACGATAGTGAACACAAATGATATAAAACTTTGATGTACATGAATAATATATTAATTATAATTTATAAAGGGAGATGTATCCTTATAGATCTATGAACATTCGAATCCACCTAGGTTCATAAATGAAAAACATCATTATCACTAAAAAGGTAATATTATTACATAGAAAAATATACAAAAAAAAGTTTAGATTAAACTTACAGAGCCAAATATAGTGTTATTATTATCCATGAATGTTGGAGCGGAATACAAATATCAAGCTACTCCCAAATACAAAATGAAAGTTATTATATTAAATGCCTTTAAATGAAAGTTGTTATGAGGTCGTTAGCAGCAACTACACTTAGTAATTCACTTTGCTTGTATGTCACAGCTGTGATATCACCATACGAATGCTTCTGTTGAAATAATAATTTTGATATCTCTAATGTGATATTTCCTTATTTCCAAAGATATAGTGTTAAACATAAACCAAGAATGTTAAACATGTGAGATCCCCTCGTTATCAATAGTAAAATTAACCATATGAGTGTCTAATGTGAAAATAGTAGAATTAAAATCAACAATCACCACATTGGCATTTCATCATATAAAATAAAAAAAAGATATAGTGTTCATAATATAAAATCATAAAAAAATAACTTACACTACTAATCAATATAAAATCAAGTAACACTCTAGTTTGAGGACTTAAACTCAAATCCAATGAAACAAAAAAATATTATTTTTATCATAAATTCCAATTTAAAAGAAATCCCATGTTGAAACCGAATGTCTTAAACCCCTAATTTGAAACCAAAACAATAAAAAATATATATCTATATAATAAAGGAGCATGGTTTTTGAATTGTCAACTTCGACCATGTTGAAACCAAACATCTCTTAAACACCTAACTTAAAACCCCTAATTCGAAACCCTAAATTTTTTATTGTTTTTATTTTTTATTATTTTGGTTTCAAATTAGTATACCCTAATTTGAAACCAAAACAATTAAAAATCAAAACTCAGTTTACAAACCCAAATAAAAAAAAAAATTATAATATATTAATATCAACAACTAAAATTCGACACACATAAATTTTAGACCACTAATACAAATGTTAGATTAATTGTTCCATGTGAGTGGATCTTTTGCAAATTCAATAAGTATTCCAACACTATACAGTTAAGATTAATCATGAAAAACTATTGATAAAAAAGAAACAGGTTAACGCAAATGGAAATCATGAAATAAAAAAAAATAGCTAAATAAATTATGTATTGTGATTAAAATAGCTATAAATACTCAATATAAGAAATGTTATTTGGGTAAAATACCTATAAATAAACAAATTTAGAAAAAACATGTGCAATGAAAAAGTGCTTCACAAACCAAATAACCCTAAAATTACTATCTACAAAGAAACTAATTATTCAATAAGTATTCCAATACTATACAGATTATCTAGAAAAAATATTGATTAAAAAGAAATAGGTTAACACAAATGGAAATCATGAAATAAAAAAAATGCCAAAATAAATTATGTATTTTGGTTAAAATAGCTACAAATACTCAATATAAGAAATATTTTGTGGGTAAACTACTTACAAATAAAAAAATATAAAAATAAAAATGTGCAATGAAAAAGTGTATCACAAACCAAATAACCCTAAAATTGCTATTAGCAAAGCAACTAATTAATATCAGCAACCCTAAAATTAATATCATCAACTAATTAGATAGAGAAAGAGTGGGGAATCCACAAACAAAAAAAAATACCAACAGACATTGAAAAAAAATACACTAGACCTAAAAAAACAAATTTCGGTAAAATCACCAGCACTATAAAAATCGATGGAGAGGGAGAGAAAATACCTTGAGTGAAAAACGAAAAACATCCTTTTATGAAGCTGCAAGAAAACAAAAATGGATTGCTAAGAATATCAAACAAAAAACAAAAATAAACCACTAGACCTTAAAGAAATCGATGGAGATGAAGAAAAAATACCTTGAGTGAGAAAAATATCAAACAATCTCAGGAAATGAAACATCCTCAGGAAATCATTAGAGGGTGTATTCATGAGAGTGAGAGGAAGGATTCGTGAGAGAGAGTAGGAGACGCTTACCTCGGGAATGCGGAGATAGAGAAAGGGGGGAATTGAAGTGGGGGAGAATGAGAAGGGTGAAAATGAAATGTGCGGGGAAATTAGAATTTCTAAATTTTGAATGAAAATTGAAGAGTTAACCTAAAACCTTAATTTTTAGTGGGAGGTGGCAAGATTTGAGTCGTTATTGTTCTTAGACAATTCAAAAATCACGATCCTTTATATATAGGTACATGCTACTTGTTTATAAAATTATGGTATAATTTCATGGGATACAAAGTGTTAAATATGAGTTTTAAACATAACTTGTAAATAATGAAATTCCAACATATAAAATGGGAAAAATTATGAAATTATGTCATGATTTCATGTAAAATAAGGTGCTCAAAAGTGGGACTTGAACATAATTTACAAGTTGTAAAATTTTAGAATGTTATCCTATTAAAGTGCACGATTTCACTTAAAATATTGCTAAGTATGTTTAGAGAACGTTTATGTTAACATGTTTAAATGACATATTTATGTGCATATAGAACATGAAAATGGGTTTGGGTAGAAACATCTTGAATATGCAAAAAAATGTATAAAGAGATAGGCTAAGGTGTTAAATTTGAAGCATTGAGTAATGTTAGAAAGATTACAAAACAACCCTAAAGGTTATTTATTCACAAAATAGCCATTAAAATAAAAAAAATACATTTTTTTTCCCTTGAAAGTATGAAGTTTATAAATTGATACCAAATGTCACATTTTTTGTATAAGATACCCTAAAGTGGTGTAATTTTAATTAAGGTCCTTTAGACTTAATATATTTCGCATATAATAATAAAGATAACGTGTTAAATGGTTGAATGCTATTGAGTTGGTAATACTTGAAAAATAAGGACCTAAAAGTTAAAAGGGGTAAACAAAGCGTCTCATGTTGACAAATAAAAGGATTTAAATGAATGAGGGTGGACATGGTACATTATGTTATGATAATGGAGGTAAAAAGGTCATAATTACCTTGGAATAGCTGGCTTTAGGGACGGTTGTAAGTCATAATGTGAAAAACGAGCTAAAAAATATAATTATGGAAATAAAGGAATGACGATAAGTCGAGTATTTTTGGTAAAAACGGCATTTGGATTGAAAGTTAATGAAGTGAAAGATTTTTCACAATGTTTAAGAAGGGCCCGAATGCCTAGGATGTTAGACTCAAAAACCACAGGCAAGGGAAGAAACGACGGTGGCAGTTATGAAATAAAAAAGAATTAATAAAAAGGGCATGGAGTTGATAAATTATGGGAAAGGAAAAAGTAAAAAATGGTAAATGGATTTAATAAAACGAGAGGTTAAACGGTACATAATCAAATCATGGGTAATCATGAAATTGAGATGATTAATGAACCCATGGCATAATAGATTAAATAATGAGTTGAATTAACACGGTAAGTTTTGGTAAATGGTTAAAGGAAATAAAGTAACAAAGATCGTAATTAGGCACTCGAATAACATAGAATGGCCAAAAGCCTGAGTTGATATATATATATATATATATATATATATATATATATATATATAGGGGGATGAATCTTTTAGACACCAGATGCTTGTGCTGAAATGCTATTTTTAGAATATGTCATCAAAGTGGAGGTGTAAAGATGAAACTGTCGATTTTAATAGAAGTAGGATAAATGGCAAAGGAATAAAAAATTAATACATTTTCCCACATATTAATCATGTAGATTAAAGGATTAAAGGAACATTTTCGTAATGAAACCATGAAGTATATAACATAAAGGGAAATATTTTTAATCTAAGTTAAAGGAAATGTTTTTTTAATTAAAACATGGTTAATACATACACTATTTGGTTATTGAATGTATATTCAAGTTAATGTATGATTTTCCATATGTTCCTTCTATCGTTCATTTTTATGATGTGTTGGTGCAAAAATTTGATTCACACACACAACACAATACATTTATAATGCTCAATAAAAACAGAAGTATGTGAGAAACAAGGACGAATAGTGTATATGCGTGGTTAGGCCATATTCGACCTACGTCCATGGGTGAAGAGGAGGATGAGCCTTTCTTTTTAATAATGGGAGATTTGAGTACAAAATTGCAGTCATTTATATGTTGCCTTTTTTCACTATCATTACATGAGTATTTATATACACAGCATATTATAATGTTCTCCCTTATTTTTAGCACGCATTCTTAATATACTTAAATTTGGGCATGAAATGTGTTCAGATTCTTTAAGATACTTTCCCGCAATAACATGGTTCGTGATAGACATTAGGAACATATACATTGATCAAGCCTTCAAAGATTTAAATGCACATGAACTATCATGGATAAGTCTTTGACTAATTGGGAAGGATCATGAGTCGAAGAATATCAATCATTTGGCCATTCGTTCATCCATACTAGGGTCAGGGGCCTTTGGCTATATGGGAAATCGAAAATCATTACTTGTATGCCAGTCATATTTTCTTATCTGATCAGTGGCCGGTATTCGCCACATGTCCCTTATCGTTTGGATATCATTTTGAAATCCCCTCATTAGTTACCACCAGAATTATTTTGTTCATTGGGCTGATAAAATGAGTCTTGTCATGCCACGTGATCACCAACTAGTACCATTCTAAGATTATTATGACAGATGGACACCTTCCTTGATCTAATCATGATTCCTTCGATGGTTGAGTCGATGTGAACTGTTTTTCCAAGAAAAACATCATCTAATGGAGAACCAAAAATCATCATCGCCTGGCAACACATGTTTTCAAGGCAGTAGTGGGCATTCTTATCGACTTTACGCACCCTCGTGATGCGTATCTTGCACCTGATGCTTATGGGTCATATGATCTATTGAGATCTAACCGTTGAATTCAAATGTTTTTTTTCTCTCCATATAAAAATATTTTTTCTTGGATTATTTCATTTCTTGTAACTTCCAACCAAAGTTTTCCACTTCGCCATTTTTATCCGTTCTTCTTAAGACTTTCTTCCCCTATAATTCTCATGTTAAACAGGTACGCTTCTTCTGTCCTCTTATTTTGTTCCTTTTCATTTCTCATTATGTCTTATCTTAGTCTTGGTTTTACTTTTTTTTTTCACTAGGATTAGTAATTTTGCCTACCAATTACAAGAGGGTAATGTAAATATTTCAAACTTTGTATCTTCCCATTCACCATTATTCCAATATCTAGAGTGGCTCCAATCGTTCAGTCAATCCATACACTTTTCCTCATAAGCAAGGCTTCAGTGTCAAAGAACCCTAACAAACGTGATGGAAATTACGGAGGCCTTTAGTCCTGAGCACAACGAGTGAAGGGACTTTACTCTAGGGGCTTCCTAATCACATTCTCCTAAGCCCAACTTTCCCTCTAGGGCTCGCAACCCTCCCCCTCGTAGAGCTTAAAATGCTAGCACAACTATTCCTTCTTATATTGCTAGTGTCGGGGGTAACCCTTTATCCCTCTATGAAGCCATTAGATATCTGACTAAAGAAATGATTAATGAATGGGTAGAGATACTAGCCCTTCTAAGGGCCGTATCCATCTGTGTTGGTGAGGAGATCGATTGTCCCCTAAGGCTAATTTGTGAAGTCCTTGCTTTTATAAACCTTTCCCCGTCCGAACTGGTCCTAAAAGCATGAATGATCCTAATCATCTCCATGGTTTATTTTGATAATCTGTTTGGAGTTGACCACCCTCTATCAGTCATCGAATTATTAATCGTGTATAAACTTGCAACCTACCAAGGAGGTTAGTACACTTTTGTTTGTAGGCGTAAAGGCGAGGGTTTTGTTACTTTCATTCCATCATCTAATCACGATTGGAGGCAACATTATTTCTACATCTGGGAGGAGGGGTGGGAACATGTTGAACAGAATGACCTTACGGGTCATCAGTTCATAGTCCCCTTGACCTAGAATAAATCGACTTAAGTGAGATTTTTCTTCCTTTAGTAAATTGATTTTGACGTTCCCTTATTATTGGTATTGATTTGTTTCTATTTGTTAGCTTGAAAGGATCTTTAACGAGATTCTGGATATTCCTTCGGATTAGAGGTAGAGAGTGGAGAAAGTTATAAGTAAAGCTCGCCCCTTTAAAGAGTTTTGTGATAAGAAATGTTTGAAGGATTCAGGCTTCATTTCTATAGAGGAGGAAGTATGCTATCACGATGTACTTTGGCTTCAGGAAAACATCAAGGAAGCTCGCCTCCTTGTCCTCCAGTCTCAACATCTGTATTTCCCTCTCTTATCAGGTATACTTTTTTCAAGCCGATCATTTTGATTTTCAAGTGTCGTCGTGTTATGATTCTTATTTATTTTTATCTTGCAGCTTTTGATGCCATGGCTCATCGGGGAGACTTTGCTTCACTTCAAAGGATGGCCAAGAACTCATCCATTAATCATTTTTCTCCTCCCCAACTGAACCTTGGGCGGTCGTCTTTAACCCCCAATCGGCGGGGTAAGATTTAGTGAGACTACCCTTCCCCTCAACATAATTGAGGAATAAACTTCATCAACTCATCTAATTAAAAAAGGATCCTTATAGAGAAGGTGAGAAAAAGGCATATAAAGCATGGGGGTACCCCTATTTCCACTTGTCGGAGGATGATCATCAACGAAGGGGGCGATGAGGCTGATGGAGAGAGGATTCCTTGAGAAGAGGTGAGCACTAAGGCACCCTATCTAAGGAATGATGACCCAAATGAGAGTTATCTAGCATTTCAGAATGGCTATCTTCTTAAAGACCTCGATCGACTGAGCGAGAAGCCGATCAGTAGTGCTAAGGAGCCGATTCAGCTGATGGCTATTGTAAGTGTATGTCTTAGTTTTCTGGAATGTATTTCTCACTCCCCTATTGTCCTAAATTGAACTGTGTTGACTCATTCATAGGTGAGATATTTAGGGATTTTTATGTCCCGAAAATGGAAGAGCAAAGGGGATGAGGCAAAAGAAATCCTGGGACAAAAGGCAAAGTTAGAGACTCGAAAAAAGGCCAAGACCAAAGTTTACGATGCCTTAGTTAACGCTCGGAGGGAGAAAGATTCGAATAAGGTTGCCAAGGTGGATGATCAATAAGAGGTGACTATTCTAAAAACTCATATGGCTATTGAGGTTACTGAGCTGAAGCGTCTTTTAGACCTTCGGAGTAAGGAGGAATAGGGGGAGCAAATAGCTATGATCAAGTTCAGGTATGTGATGTCCTTTATAGCTTCTAAGTACTCTGGGGTGATTAATTATTAAGTATCACTGTGACTGGGATCTCTCAGCCTTCAATCTGGATAATATAGAGACCGAGGAGGAGTCGATGCCATCTTCTTACAGCTTGGACGAGGTCGGTTATGTTTAGTATCACGAGCTATTGAGAGCTCCATGACCCTAGTAGGTTCTGAGGGAAAAGTCTTTTTTATTTCCATGCATGAGGAGATGGGTCGGATTCTTTCTAGCGTGGTTCCTCCTGAACCTCATGCTCCATGATTGTTCCGGCTCTCTCCATTCATTTATTATTTCTCTTATGTAATATTAACATTGGCTCTTGAACAAATTGTTCAATTGAATTTTTCTCGTGAACATGTTTTATTAGATTCATCCAATGAACATGTATTTTTGTTTGCTTTGGCCTCTTTTTTATATGCACTCCTTTTGTCAGGTTTTAAATTTAGCCACTTTACATTATGTATGCTGTGAAGCACTTAATAGCGAATGATGACTCGCTCATCCACAAGTTTATTGGAAGAAAGGATGAGTATTGATAACATTTATTTATACGCATGTTGAATTATTTTTTTATACACGGTGAATGACCCATGTTGTTCCTTGCTTGAAATAAAACAAAACTGCTGTAAATGTCCTATAAGGGATATCAGTGCACTAACCTATTGCATTCAACTATCAAACCGAATGATGTTGATTGAGTTGCTTATACTCAAATGATGAACCGGGTTATTTATATCCAATCAAAAGACTTAGTTGTGGCGAACCATTTATTTATGCACCACTAACAAACCGTGTTACCCGGAATAATTGTATTGAACCCTTGTTTATGTTTATAAGGGTTTATTTATAATCAATCTATGGTTCAAGTTGTTTCTTGCTCTTTTGTTTATATATTACCGATGAACCATATTATTTATATTTTGAAAGTCAATTAGCGAAGGGCGGTACGATCAACCATTGATGTTTCGATCAGTAATTTTTTTTAAATAAAATTTTGAATGAGACTTCGCACCACATAGCATCACTCCAGCCTCATTTCCCTTAATATTCACCCCTAGTATACCCCCTTTTAATTTTAAATGGGTTGTGTGATTAGATACAAACCTTCCTGACTCAGAGTTAACCCTATTATACATAACGACCTTGCTTTTCAGATTGGATCAGATCTAGGGGTTGCGAGTTAATTTAGGGATCAATCAGTTTCTTTTCAGAAGGCTAGGAGCTTGGGAAAGGAGTAACATAATTCCTTCTAGTGTTATCCTTCTTCCTCCTAGTGGTTGGTTCGTAATCTAGTATGAACCAATCACTTAGGTGGGTAGGAGAATTGTAATTTGTCAGAGACTTGAACATATACGAAAATAATCGTTCCAGAAAGGTTTTATTTATTGAAAATATTGTTATTCAAAAATAGATTCAGGATAACACAAGAAAAAGAAGGATATGCATAATAAACTCTACTAAAAACTATAATTAGAAATTTGAAGAGATAATGAAAAAAATATAGATTTCAGTTGTCGGATGGTCTCTGCCTCCACCTTCCGACCGCCTTCTAATAGTAGTGCCTCTTCAAGTTCTAAACATTCCATGAGAATAAAAGGTCTCAGCCATCATGATCTTTTAGTCCATAGGTTCTTGGTCGAAGGATGTGAGCACTACATATGGCTTTTCCCACTTGTTTGCAAACTTTAAATGACTAGGATTCCTGGTCGATTGTTTCAATTTTCTGAGCACTAAGTCACCAACTAGGAAGTTTTGATTCTTGGCTCTTTGATTGTAGAAGTGGGTGGCATTCTGCTGCATCACTACAATCCTCAATAATGCTTCCTCTCTTTGTTCATCCAAGAGGTCTAATTTTGCCCAGAGCTATTCATCATTTTTCTCTTTTTAGAAACACTAAACCCTCAAAGTTGGGACTTCTAACTTAGTTGGGATGGTAACTTTGGTCCTATAAATAAGGGAAAATGGGTAGACCTTTTCGATTCCCTCGTTCTTGTTTGGTATGTTCATAATACTGAGGCTAGTATGTCCGCCCAGAGGCCTTTGGAGTGCTTAGCTCCATCTTGATCCCATGAAGGAGCATTCAGTTCGTGATTTTGACCTGTCCATTAAATCTGGAGTGTTTTGGGTCCGAGTAGTATTGTTTAATTATGAACTGATCATAGAGCTTGTTGATGCGGATTCTATTAAATTACCTTTCGTTGTCTGAGATGATAATGTTGGGTATGTCGAACCGACTGATTCTGAATTTGCTAGGAACGAATGAACTTTCTGCTCGGTTATCCTTGATCGTGGCTCTACTTCTATCCACTTGGTGAAATAATCGATTGCTACTAGTAAGAACTTTCATTGACCTTTCTCGAATTGGAATTAGCCGAGCATATCTATAGGGGTTAAAGATAAAACTAGAGTTAGAGATAATTCTTGACATTACAATAAACTAAAGATGGCTCACAAGTTAGCTCTCACAAAGAGAAGAGGACGTTGGAGGAAGCACAGAGGAATCAGGAGGAAGAGCGAACGAAGATTAAGTAAGCCAGTTCAAGTGTTTGAAGTAGGCACTAAGGAAGCTTTCCAAAAGGAGATGTTAATGGAAGATTCCTACTTTATTTTTTTACTTAAGTTATGTGTATTTATGAAAAATATTGTAAATACTGAGATGCATTATAATATTGGTGAGGTTAATCTGTATTCGCAATGTACTAGGTCTAGTAGGACTTGGGAGAGAAACCATACTCTATCGAACAACCTCTCTTTGGGAACCTATGAGTGAACTGGTTTGGAGGATTGAGAAGAAAGGCAACGTTAAGGCATGCCTTAACCTCTTTAGATACACCAGGTAAAACACCATCTCGTTTGAGAGAGCATAACCCGAGAGAACATCATCCGAGTATACGCCCATTTTTATTTCAAATGTGCTTTAAGGATGTCAAAACAATTTTTCTTTCAAAAACATTTTTCCAATAATAGCATGCACCAAGTTTGTGAATCGATTTTAATTAAGTCCAATTTTATCATGTTTAATCCTAAACATGTATCTACATGACTAAAACAAGTAAAATAAAAAAAAGTTCACAACACCTGATGTACAAGAAAACCACAAAGGGACAAAACCTCGGACGGCGCAAACCAGATAATCACTATGATATAATTTTATAAAAGGAAGACAGACAGACTTACACAATGACTCAATCCCCACATGCCTTTATGCCCTTCTTCTTTCTAACTTCTCCTCCATAATGCCCATGCAGAAGTCCTTCTATGATACTTTTCCATAGCACATGCATCCACGAATGCCTCGGTATCCACCAATGTAGCTTTCGCAATCGTTTAAGATTTCAAACTCGGACTCCTCCGATTCTTCACCGTAAAACCTAACAAAACCATTTGATCAATATTGATGAATAAACCCAGATGGTGCAAAAAAGATTTCTATAGTAATAAAATATGAATGCTCTGGTCTTTTAAAATCTAAGGATGGTTTTTCACTTTGAAAAGCTTAGAAAATTTATGCAGAAAACATATGAATTCTTTTCTGGAATATGGTTCTGCACACCCATCGAAATGCTGAGCAAACACTGACTTAAATAATAAAACTAAGTTGATAGGTCGTTCGAATGATATGTGCATATTGTTCTAACAATTGAGAGATATCATTCGAACGACATCACGTGTCATTTGATGTCTCGAAACCCAAGGTGAGAAATCACGCAACTCTAAATAGTAATTATCTCAGAATAAATGAAGAAAAAACCTTTTAAAATCATTTTAAAAAATTTAAATCATTTATAAACACATTTTTGTCCTTTCAAACATTATCGAGTCCCATAATGAGAATGCGTTCATACCTGAGAGTATATCGGAATGCAATTTAACTGAAGATGTGAAACGTGCACCAATAAAACTCGACATGATCTATCTTTGAAGCTTGGTCGCTACATCTTTTAATCAAACAAGTCATAGACTATGCGGAGATCATGACAATATAAAAATCTATATATTACTCAAACATGTTTTGTTCCAGGAAAGTGTCAAAAAACATAAAAATGGACTCAATTGGAAATTGTCCTTAGAAATCTCCCCCTTTGGTTATGTTGGCCGGGCCGTATGACATCTAAATGCCATCCCATAAAACAAAAAATTAAAAAAAAATACAGGACAATGACTAGTATATGCAGTTCCGACAAACATGAGTTGTCTGAATGTGATGTAGTATTGAAATCTCGCATCGCTAAAGAACACCTACAAACATGAAACAAACATATACCCAGTGAAGTATGGGGGAAAATGATAAAAAAAATATACCAATATTTAAAACAAATCATTTGTTAAACATGTGAGGAAATCAAGATATCAATTTGTGAAAACTAATGTGTCCAAAACAACATGATATCAATAAAATATGAACATACATAACATGATACCAATATGTAAAGCCAACAAGATATGTGCTCAATACTCCCCCTACATCACATACATCCATCCCCCCTTTTTATCTCGAATAGACAAAAGTGAAAAAGAAAAACAAACCATCAAATATCTAGAATGAAATAATCAATGAGGCATATCTAGATAAATATGAAATGCCAGCTAAAAAAAATTAGAATATACTAAATAGTTGCTAGCAAAACAGTCATATAAAATGAATCATTAATCTAAGCAATGAAGTGACTAAACAAAAAAGTGCAGTATATGAATAAATCATGATTAATCAATATAAACTGCATATAAACAACCCAGAAGTACCAAAATAGTAGGATATCGTCATAAAAATGAAGCAGGTACAAAACAGAAGAAGTCTCGAACGACAATGCCCTATTGTTTGAACGAATGTGCATGTCATTAGAAACATGAATCAAACGACATCAAACAGTGCAAAATAGTAGCCGCTCGTATGATGAAACCTATCTAATGACCTTCGCGCGGCCTATCTTACGACCATATCTGACACAATCGACGTCTCAAAAAATGTGTCACGAGAAGAAAACTTCAAATGAATTGGACATGTTGTTTGAACGAAGTCCAGATGTCGTTTGAACGACATCAACAAATTTTGTATTTTAGTGCTAAACTGATAAAGTTTTTCCACTGAAGATTTTCGCTCAAAATGGACTGCAAATACAAAGCAATAACAAAAATAGACTCAAAATAGGAAAATAAAACAAGTACAACAATATACGAGTTTCATGCTAACATAGTATCAATGTGCTCAAACATGGATATGGAATGAATGGGCGTGAACTACACTAAATGAATCATAATATAAACACATCAAAATGGTCAAGAATCTCTATTTGATAGCTACATGTCATCAAACTTAGTTTTATCCATATGTGAGAATTAATATATATTGAGTTTATTGAACTAAATGAACCACATGCACACAAATCCGAAATTTTGATGATTCTACAAACAATAGCGTCATGACAAGATTTTTTAACATTAGGATTTGTGGTGCAAAGTCGTTTAATTTTTTCATCCAAACACCCTTATATATTCATATTTTATTTTTCTAGCACTTTTGAGGTTTCTATTTTTTTCAACTTAGATAAATCCTAGTGGTCCTATTTTGGCATATGATTCTTTTTATTGCCTTAATTTTTTCTTGGGCTCTTTTGAACGGTGGCTTTCACGGCGATATTATTATTCTATCGTAGCCCTTTCTAATGAGCACTCATCATTTTTTCATATAAGAAATCTAAATCCTCACGGCAAACGGTTCTCACTGCACACCTACTCCTAAGTCTTATTACGCATGGTTGACAAAATTGAGATAAGAACATCTCACCAAACTCAAATACACATGAGAAGTCAAACATTCATATAAACTCGTGTATGTGTGGAATGATGGCATATAGACAAAGTCGAATCCAAATGCAAATCAACTTCGAAACTACCCCATTAGACAATGGTTAAGATAATTCTAAGTGTCTATAACTATGACCAAGTGTCCTATTCACATGGATAATGAAATGATGGGGGTCCAAGCACACTAATATGATATATCAAACATAAAAACTCATGACACAAAAATAAAACAAGATTTTTTTTGTGTTTTTCAAAAACATATTTTTCAAAACAAAATCTTTTTGTGTTTTTCAAATAAGACTCAAATAAATGAAAAATATAATACAACTAGATAAACTTATAATATCACTAGCAAGATGTATATCATGATGCAAAGACTAGCCTATGACAAACATGATTAACACAATCATTCATAAGAGATTGCATGTGAATCATCATATGCTAGCATGTGAGGATCAACCAACGAAGTATTTAACATCTCCAAAATAGATTTCCTAACCCAAACAGGTGTATACCTAACAAAATCGGTTTTGGGAACCGACAAAACACTATGTCTAAGCTTCCTAGGGTCTTATATAAGATCATATCAAAAATTCCTAAGGTGACCTTTCCTACCATAATGAAAACATGTTAAAACTTGATGAGGAACGGGACCTTTAGGTTGACCTTTTCTTACACCCTCAGATGTGGTTGATTCTCCAAAATAAACTATGGTTTTGCTTTAACATTCGAAGCACTAGAACAAGATAAGACACTACCATCACTACTTCAATCACTTAAATCATTTTTCAAATTTTGGACTCTACAAAGAATTAGACTCCTTAAATTTTAGGGACTCTTTCTTCAAATTTTCAATTACCCCTAGAGGGTTATCTCACTCCCCCTCAATGTGAGCCAACCTATCAGTAAGAGTCTTTTCATGTGCCTTAAATTCATTAATTAAAACACTTTCTTCAATGGCACAAACCCTAGCATTTTTAAAGTTCGCTAACTCTTTCTCTAAAACAAGGACTTTATTCGCACTCTCTTCCTTGGCCAAAATTAAAGATTTAAAGTTATAATACAAAGCCACAAACTTCTCACAAATGATATCTCTTTGAGTTTAAAATGTTTGCAAACATTCAATCATATATCTAAAACGGGTTCATTTCTCAAACTTCAAATTCAAAAGATTCAATTTGTCAAAACTTCGAGAATACATTGAGAAATTAACACACCAAGAGTGATAAACAAATAATCACCAAACAAGCATAAAACAAGGATCTACACAATAAAGTGGTGTTTATAGCTCTAATACCAATTTGTAGACCCCTTTTTTTATTTCAGATGTGATTTAAGATTGTCAGAATATTTTTTCTTTCAAAAAACGTTTTCCAATAATAGCACGCACTAAGTTTATGAACCGATTTCAATTAATTCCAATTTTATCTTGTTTAATCCTAAACATGCATCTAGATCATTAAAGCAAGTAAAATAAATTTCACAACACCGAATGTAAGAGAAAAACACAAAGGGAAAAAACCTCGGACGACCCAAGCTAGACAATCACCATGGTACGGTTTTTTTATAAAACGAAGGTAGACTGACCTACACAATGACTCGATCCCCACAAGCCTTGATGTTTTTTATTCTTTTCAACCTATCCTCCATAATTCCCATTCATAAGTCCTTCCATGGTACTTGTCCACAGCACACGCGTCCACAAATGCCTCTGTGTCCACCGATGTAACGTTGGCAACCATCTACGATTCTAAACATGAACTCCTCTACTTCTTCACCATAAAACCCAATGAAACCTTTTGTTCAATAAGGATGCATAAACCCAGATGGTGAAAATAAGATCTCTATATCAATAGAATATGAAAGCTAGGATCTTTTAAACTCTAAGGATGGTTTTTAACTTTGAAAACCTTATAAAACTAATACAAAAAACGTATGAATTCTTTTCTGGAATATGGTTCTATGCACCCATCAAAATTATGAGCAAGCACTGCCTTAAATAATAAAACAAAGTTGACAGGTCCTTCAAACGAGATGTGTATGTCGTTCTAACGATTGAGAGATGTCGTTCAAATGACATCACATGTAGTTTGATGTCTCGAAACCCAAGATGAGAATTAACACCACTCTAAATAGTAATTATCTCAGAATAAATGAAGATAAAACCTTTTAAAATCATTTTAAACATTTTAAATCATTTCTTGTAGCCATCCTCGATCCTCGCGGCGGGCGGGCAGAGTGAGGATCCTAGGCCCGTGTGTCCCTCTCGGGAGCGCTTCGTTCGGTGTCATTGGGCGAGGTAAAAAATGTAGAGAGATGGAGTCTCCGTCTATTTTACTCAAAACAGAAAAAAGAAAGGGAGCAATCCCGAAGGACAACATCCTAAAGACATACTGATGCATACAAAACTAAAATGATTCTAAAAGGGTTCGGAGTCTAGGTTACAAAATGGGAAGGTGTTAGGCACCCATTCCGCCCTTTCGGTCTCTCATGGATTTTTGCTATTTTCCTTTATTTTTCCCATGATGTGTGTGCATGTGTATATATAGTTTAGATAGGAGTCATCGACTTGTACCATGGAAGAGGTAAAGCGAGTCATCCGTAGGAATGTGAAAATAATATTAGAAACTAAGATTTATGCGATTATCCTTACGTTGATCGTTACGATGGAACGATAATGCATATGGGATAATACGCTACTAAGAACAAATATATATAATATGAGATAATTGAGTTTAGAGAAAAATAGAAAAAGAGAGAAAATTAAGAGTAGGAATCGAGTCTCGAGTTTTCCCCAAGACGCCTACGTAGCCTATAGAGGCATCAAAGTCCACGTAGTTCGCATGAAAAATGAGGGGTGGAGTTTATACCATAAATCCAATCGGGGAATTCTCTTATTTGTGTGTGTGTGTGTGTGTGTGTGTGTAAAAAAGTGTTTTAGTTGTGAGAAAAAAGAAAGAAAAGTGTGAGAGTTCCCGTTTGGAATTTATGAGCAAACCCCCTTTTTCTTATTTTTTGGGTTTTTATTTGTATGAAAATAAGAGATGTGCAATAATACTAAATAAAAAGTATATTAAGATATGTGAGATAAGAGGATAAAAGTGCTAAGTAATGAAACAAGTTAATGCAAATTTATGAGAATTTAAGGAGAGAATTGAGAAAATTGGACCTTCTTTAAGATCTTGATCTTGATCTTGAATGTTAGAGAGAAACCCTTGAACTTGGATGATGATGGAGGGTAGTGAATTCACCAAGTTTGATAAAAAGGATGATAAAAGTGAAGGTTGGAAAGGGATTTGGATTTGGAAATCACACTGACTTCGAGAGATGTTTTCTAGATTTTTTGAGAATTATGTCTATCAGATCTAGGCTCCCTTTGAAATGAGGAAAAGGCTTCCTTTTTATAGGCCTAGGGAATTGACGATCGGCATAGACCTTGTCCTGCCAATCGACGGGTGTGTTTAGGCACACTGCCGATAGGCAGGGTTTGGGACTTGCCGTTTGGCAGTGTCTTTCTGGCCTTTTCGGAAAATCAGCCGCAGAGTGCAAACTGTTAATCTGAATTACGCACGGGGTAGACCGTTGGAATGTTATTTTAGAGAACTTTGAAAGTCCTTTGGATCACTCTCGGGTTCGAGAGTTGACTTTGGATCAAATATGGATCGAAAGCGCCCGTCCGTCCTTTGGACGGGGAATCATCGAACGCAAACGGATCATTCGTCCCATGGTAAGTCAGAATCATGCACGGGGTGGACCATTGGAAAGGTTAGAAGATGTACTTTGACATTCCAAAGAGTTTGATCAGGTTTGGGGAGCTGACTTTGATCAATTGGGCTCTGGAAGCATTTGGTGACCTCTTAGAGTAAAACAGATCGTTCGTCTGTACCGTAAGTCAGAATTACGCATGGGATGGATTATTAGAAAGGAGTTTCAGTGCCTTTTGAAGATTCATTCAGTCTCAGTCAAGCTGGAGAGTTAACTTAGGTCAAATGGAGCTCGGGAGTGTCCGGTGGCCTCTAGATCAGGTTTCGGGGGAAAACGGGTCGTTCGTCTGCATGGTAAGTCAGAATCGTGCATGGGATGAACCCTTGGAAAGGTATTTTAATGAATTTTGAAGATTAATTTAGTCTCGGTCAAGATGAAGACTTTGACTTTTGGTCAAATGGAGCCTAGGAGTGCCCGATGGCTTCTAGTTCAGTACTCAAGGTATGATCTAGATTTGTAGTGATGAAGGGAGATGTTAGGGACCTAAGTAGAGTTAAAGGGGTAACAGAATGGGGGTTTCTATAGAGACCCTAAATGGGTGAGTGTGGAATAAACTATAGCTATCCAATAGACACCGCATGATGCTTCCGAAAATAGGATGACCAATTTAGGGGGTCGAGGACGATTCTGAGGACCTAAGGAAATAAGGATGACCAATTCTGGGGGTCGAGGTCGATTCTGAGGACGTACGGGATGGTTTGGAGGAAAGTTTTAGGTCAATTTCTAGGGATGACCGATTCTGTGGGTCGAAGCCAATTCTGCAGGCTTAAGGTGAGATGAACAATTCGGCGGGTCGAAGCCAATTCTGAGGGCTTGAAGATGAGATGACCAATTCTGCGGGTCGAAACCAATTCTGGGGGCTTAAGGTGAGATGACAGATTCTGCAAGTCAAAGCCAATTCTGCGAGCTCGAAGATGAGGTGATCGATTCTGGGGTCGAAGCCAATTCTGCGGGCTTGAAGATGAGATGACCAATTCTACGGGTTGAAGACAATTATGAGGGCTTAAGGTGAGATGACCAATTCTGCAGGTCGAAGCCAATTCTGAGGGATTAAGGTGAGATGATCAATTCTGTGGGTCGAAGCTAATTCTGAGGTCTTAAGGTGAGATGACCAATTCTGCGAGTCAAAGCCAATTCTGAGGGCTTAAGGTGAGATGACCAATTCTGCGGGTCAAAGCTAATTCTGAGGGCTTAAGATGAGGTGACCGATTCTGTGGGTCGAAGCCAATTC
Source organism: Sambucus nigra (assembly GCA_949130495.1). Lineage (NCBI taxonomy): Eukaryota > Viridiplantae > Streptophyta > Magnoliopsida > Dipsacales > Adoxaceae > Sambucus > Sambucus nigra. The sequence continues at coordinate 366,221 of CASBWL010000221.1, forward strand.
TTAGGGCTTAAGGTGAGATGACCAATTCTGCGGATCGAAGCCAATTCTGAGGGCTCAAGGCGAGATGACCAATTCTATGGGTCGAAGCCAATTCTGGGGGCTTTTGGTGAAGATCCAAGACCGAGGTTAATTTTGACCTAACAAAGGTGACAACCGAGGATCGAGGTCAATTTTGACCTAATAGAGGTGACGATCGAGGACTATGGTCAATTCTGACCTAATAGAGGTGACGACCGAGGACCGAGGTCAATTATGACCTAACTAAGGTGACGGTCTAAGATCGAGGTCAATTCTGACCTAAGAGAGGTGACGACTGAGGACCAAGGTCACTTTTGACCTAACTAAGGTGACAATCCAAGATCGAGGTCAATTCTGACCTAACAGAGGTGTCGATCGAGGACCGAGGTGAATTCTGACCTAACTAAGGTGATGATCTAAGATCGAGGTCAATTCTGACCTAAGAGAGGATAAAGATTGGATTTTGGGTTCCGCTGGGGAATAACGAATGAGCTGGGGAAAATGTAGAGTGTCCTTTGGAGACATTAATGGGGAAAATGACTTTCTGGAGTTCTGCTGGGGAAATTACCTCATGATGTTATTTTGAGCTTGAGAGCTAATTGTTGTGGAAATCCTTGTGATTTTGGAGATTTTGCGGAGGAAAGGCAAGTTTGATGCCATAAACTCTACTGGGAAGTGATTAGGTGGTCTAGGTATTGGACGTATTGCTCGAGGAGGTTTGAGACCTTTGGGGTATAGGAGGTGATCCTTAGATATTCTCCGGGTACATTGTCGGGAGGGGATTTACTTGGCTCTTGAGAGTTATGCTGGGGAGATACGGGTTCTGCTTGAGGGAATGCAAAATTTTCTTGGCGAAAATGTTCAAAATCTTTTCAAGGATTTTCAGGTGACTTTTTACCCTTGGGGGACAGCCATTCCGGATATGGGTGTAACCGAGGTGAATGCGCAGATGAGTCGTTTACTGGCGCATGAGTTTGGTCATTCTTGGTATCTCGGGGAGAGGGTGGTTCGGCATAATGCTGAGGAGGAGGTGGTGGTGCCACCTGCGTAGCCTCCTATATCTATGAGGTGGGAGCGGTTGATGCTGGAGGATGCGAGGATCGCTGTGATGATCAGCGAGTCCTACCTGTTGTACACTGATATGGCTGTGCCATATGACTATATGCACTTTATGACGAGTTGGTTAATGGCGCCCATCATATATGATGCCTTGCCTTTCCCTCCTCCGGGTTCGAGTCAGGCGGTGGGATCTTCCCATATCAGTGGTGGTCCGTTGGCATCAGCGGAAGCGGAGACTTTAGAGGTTCCCTTTGTTCGATTGCATACCCCCTATATAACATTTGGTGGGCCGATAGAGGGATGGTCCCCATGTTGCACTGTCCTCATGAGATGGATCCGGAGGAGCTGGGTTTGACAAAGGAGGTTCTTCATCATACGGTATACCTTCTTCCTCTTATTGGTTCCTTTTCTGTTTTGATCCGGAGCAACTGCCTATATTCAGAATGCGGTCCCCGTTCCTTCTTATTTGGTGTCGTCTGCTTCATCCGGGGAGGACCCTGGCTCGGGTAGTGGTGGTGTGCCGTCTCGCCGTAAGGGAAAGAGAGCGCATCGCAGGGGTGGAAGCTTATAGAGGGGGTGAAGGGTAGGTTTGAGAGAGAGAGAGAGAGAGAGAGAGAGAGAGAGAGAGAGAGAGAGAGAGAGAAAAGGTAGGTTCAGGCTGAGTCCCGTTGTTTTTTGCTTTTCTTTATTTTCTGCAAAATTTGATCTAACACAGAAGAACATATATATGCAATTCAAATGGAGTTTTTTATTATCTTTTGTTAATGATGAATGAATGCACATGCACTTTTTACTTTGCTATTGAGACCGTAAAAAGAAATATTTTTGGTATTTTGAAGTAAAGTTTTAAAAATGAGAAATTATATAGGGGTGGAAGAGGATTTTTGGACATTCTGTTGAGAATATCAATTTATTTTTTTATTGAGCTTCTGATTTTGATAAAAGAGGAAAAATGAGAATTTCCAAAAATAGGGGGTTGCTGATAGGCAAGTCCCTTGTCCTGCCTATCGGCAGTCAAGTTCAGTCCCATCAATTCAAATCTTTTATTAGTTCCCTCTTCAGCCTTTTGTACTTTGTGGGGAAGGATTCCCTTCGATTTCTGTAGGGGTCATGTCTTTTATGAGGGTTTTCAAGTACAAATGGGGTAAGGTTGGAGTGTTTTCATCACATATTCATTCTTACTTACTTGCCTACTATCTCTTAGTCTTGCAAGATGTCTCTCCCTGGTAGCATTGAGTTTGTAAACTACCTCGAAGCCTTGGAAGCAATGTGCTCTTATAAGGTCGACTACGATGCTTACAATATGCGTCGAGTTTCTTTGTGGCGCAATTGGCCCATTAAGTGGAACATGTTGATGCCAGCGGTACAATTCTGGTACCCCGAAGACTATGTATTCCCCTTTGGGTTGTGTGACACCCCGCCTAATAAAATACCGGGTGATCACTCCTGTACCAAATTAAAACAGGAGTCGTATATGGATCTTTCTCAGCATCACTGTCGAAAACCAAATTAATTACTAATAACCTATTAGGCTGGCGTCAAAATTCTATTTAACTAATCTTTTCAACAAATTAAATCAATTAAAACATTCACACAGTTTATCTAATTTAACTAAAAGGAAATAAAATAACCGAATACTCGGTTCAACAATAATATAACCAAATCGAATGCCGCACAAAAATGCGGTAAAAGAATAAATAAATACAATTGGGCTTCTGGCCCGAAAGTTACTACAATGCTTCCTATCTAGATAAAAAGAATAGAAGATCTAAAATAAACCTGCATGCATCCACAGCTGCTGTAACAGATGTCTGACTCGAAAGGATCATCATCCAGGCGTCCCTGTGTCTGGACACCTATATATCTATAATAATATATAGCAAGAGAGGACAAATATAGAAATGGGTCAAAGCACGAGTTGTGAAAATATTTTGCAAGTGCATAAATTCCTTATTTAAAAAATATGTTTTATCTCATATTTAAATTGGTATCGCACTCCCATGAGATACCCCTCACCTCTCTTCTAATAGTGCACACCTAGCGCATCCCTCTAAATATCCTAGTCAAGCTACGTTGCCTAACTAATCCGTCACCCCCAAACTCTAGAAATCCTAAGAAAACCAAGTACTAAGGTCTAAACTTCTCCCCAGTCTCAACACTTTGCCAAGTTCGTGCGTGGGGTGTCTCGCGAAGCGAAATCCAAACAAGGAACCCCCCCCCCCCCCGATACACTACTACTTGGAAAGGTCGATCGTCGAGATCCATTAGACCCTCAGTACACAATATATATATATATATATATATATACCCATATATGAAGAACCCAAAACTAGATCGCTAAGGGTTAAGCTTCTCCCCAGTCTTAACACAAGGCCATTTCGTGCGTGGGGTGTCTCGCGAAGCGAAATCCGAACAAGGAACTCCCCCGATACACTACTACTTGGCAAGGTCGATCGTCGAGATCCATTAGACCCTCAGTACTCGACTTATATATATATATATACACACACACACACACATAGCCTCATCATTCATAATACATATCACAATATAAGTCTGGATACGATCTCTTGGAATGGGAATTAAATCTTTTTTTCTTATCTCTTTACTCTAATAGAGATATGTAATATCTTGTTCTCATGAACAAGTAATATACTATACACACCAGTTTAATAACCATCCCAGCGAGCTATAACTTGAGGATGCGGTCTCTCAATGCTATAATCTTCCAGGGCATCACTCACATACCATCCTAGGGACCAGCGGTCGGACTCAACATCACCGACATCGCGGTAAAAAATCACAACGTCTGGGAAGCGATCATAGTTCCTCCCCGAAAGTGAGTCGAAACATACACACCACGTCCCACCCCTAATAAAAATCACACAATATACAAATGGTCGCTATGACCTGGGGACTATACGCTCCATGCTCCTCAAGCCAGGGGCCTCACCCACATCACACAACTTCCCATGATAGCATTAGAGGGGGTATGCTTCACATATATATATACCATCCACACATAGATATAAATACATATCCGTATCGTATAATATATATACTTTAATCACATAGTATATATATATATATATATATATATCCCACATTGTTCCTCAAAGATACATATAAATGGCCAGAATTGCCAATCACACATAACAATGACCAATAATCCCAAAGATTCTCACAATTAATAATATTCAAGCATTCGCACACCATGATACTAAACCCAAAAGTATTCCCTCACTTGATACATAACATGTACCTTATTCACGTTTAAGGATTTATATGATTTCTTCAATTATACCAATTCATCCTAGTAGTCTCACAGGATATACTCAACCACAATCGATATAATTATGTTTTCTATTAACACAATTATATAAGCCTAAATGCCCATTGAAATTATCCGAAGAAATATTCCTCACCAAACACCCCTAATTTAAATAGGCCGTGAATTCCACTTTAACGAACCCAAGGACCACATTTTGTCCAATTTATAATTTAGACGTCCACACTCTATTTTTGGAAAACCCCAACTCTCTAATTCAATAATTTATTTATTTCCTCAAAAATACAATTTCTAGTGTCAACACTTAAAACACTTTCATAGCCCCCATAAATTTCTCCAATTGGATAAATATATCTCCCTTAGTTAAGTCTATTTACTTCCTCAATTAAATAGGATAGAAATCCTTAATTTGGGAATTTATCCCATAAAAATTGAACCAACACAAATTGCCAAAATTCCTGTAGGATCGATTGATCGATCCCAAGGCCTCGATCAATCGATCAAACAGGGCGGTCGAAACTGCTTATTCTCCACGGATCCATTTCAGCCATTAACAACCCCCCAAGCTTTATACCTCTTCTTCCACCAACATCTAATTTCACCCAAATAAATATACACAAAGGAAATAGGTTTTAAACATCCTAAAACCAAGAATCAACCATTAATTTCTATAAGTTTCAAAGTTTCTCCAATTTCATAATTTTCGGGATTTACCCATTAAACTTCCGAAAAAGCCATTTAACCCACGAAAATCCAACCCAAAATCTTTAGGGTTTGTTATTACCAATTATTATATGATATTTATGCTCAAAATTAAATAAAGGAAGTAAACACTTGCCTGGAGGATGAAATTCGACGACCCCGAGTCGAATCTCGCGGAGTTTGTCTCGAAAATCATTTCTCTCTCCTCTTTTCTCATCTTCCTTTCTTCTCTTCTTATGTTCTCTCTTTTTCTTTCTTTCTCCCACTCTCTCGTGTCTTATAGGGCAAGAAAAGAGGGTTTATCCCTATTAAATCCAAAAATGACTCGTTTTCTCAATTACTAGTCCCTACTGGTCCAAAAATTCTCGGAACTCAATTACGACCCCCGGATACTCTATCTTGACTATCTCGCCCATTCCAAGACTCACCGTACAATCAGAATCTCCATCTGAGGTACTTGGCTGCAACTCACTAATTTAACCCAATACATCTCAATGCGGGTTTTCCTATTAAAATATTATCCCCTGTCGCTTTACCCAACTGCGACATATAATTAAAATACTCCAACTTATTTACTTAATCCCAAACGTAAATATAACACCCATCGAAAATCATCTAATCCTTGAAAAACTCCAAAATCTACTATTTACGATAATTCTTAAATTTCCAAATTACACTGAATTATTGAATTTAATTAACCATAAAAGTGCGGGGTATTACATACTTCCCCCCTTACAACAAAATTTTGTCCTCGAAATTTAGATATAACCGATACTACCAACACTAACCTATGATCGTGAATCACTCCACATCCTAATGCCTTAAACTGGAATGGTACTACCCAATAGCTCTAAATCGTATATTCATTCAGCACTCACCTCTATCAAGGTTTATACTATACTATACTGCCATCTCGGCATAATCTTCAACTTTATATACTACTCCCCTTCTATTTCAGGCGGTATATAAAACTAAGTTACTAAGGTGTCCATACACCTTTTTAACCCGTGCCTTTTCGTACAACTATCATAAACTTCCGACACGTATACACTTTCTAAACAATAGGCCTTATTTCCTTGGCATAATACTCATACATCGGTTTTACCAACCCGTAAAATCCCATTCTTCTCAAGGTTAACCAACTAATATTTCTATATCGGCGCCACTAACTCCACTAGCTACACTGCTCAAAAATTCTAAGATCGAAGTGTTCCTATCTACGTGAAATAGTACTATCCTAAATTGTGTCCCTGGTGCCCAAGACCTTTCTCAACTCCCAATATTTTCTCGGTTTCGTGCATGGGACGTCTCGCAAAGTGAAATCCAGACAAGGAACCCTCCTATTACACTACTCCCTCGCATCGTCGGTCATCGAGATATAACGACCTAAGGCACACTAGTGGGACATCCTAAATCTTACCTCGCTAACCTATTAACACATTTCTACTATTCTATCCTTCCACCTAGAAGAAAAGGAAAATCTAACTAATCGAGGCGCCAACTCTCTATAAAAGCGTTATGAACATCATACCCAAAACATACTTCCTCCAAAATTTGCCTTTTCATTAAGGCCTGGCTATAAGCCTCAAATCAATTTCTCTAACTCATGCTTCACCCACGTACTTGCGGTGAGAGAACCATTTTAGTGCTTCTCCATAGCACAATATTTCCATAAGCATACCAGCAACATAGGGCTCACAGTCTATAGTGTTTCCTACACACTATATAACTTATCGACAAAACCAATATCCTTGCATCATATAACATCTCTCCACTCCCGACATCATTAAGGTTCATGCGTGGAGCGTCTTGCAAAGCGAAGTCCAAACAAGGAACCCCTCCAATACACTACTACTTAACTTTGTCGGTCGTGGAGGTCTGTTAACTTCAAATATGCAACCGGGATAAACCTATCCCCTCTTTCAAAAAAATGTGGTCTGAACTCCCATCTCTATCCAGGAGCCACATCACTAAGCGCTCGCACTAACACTCAGTCCTTGCGCAACCAATAATGAGCTTAAACTCACAGCTCAACAATTAACCCTGCATACCTTAAATCACACCTATAAGGCCGCCACGCACTCAAATCATGATAATGAAACATCTTCTCACCGAAGTTCCCTCTATACATATAATAAAGGTGAACTCAGCATATATCCAGGTGAGATATCATAGCAACAACCCGTTCCACCCTGGAACCGCGAACACGATAGTCTTGCCATTATTATCCTGCTATCGCTCTGAACAACAAATATCATATAATACTAAAAATAACATCATACTCGTATAACACACACAAAATGAGTAATACCAATTTAATATAAACTCAAAATACTAACACCCGCTCTTCTCAACGAATGAAAGAAAATAAATTCCTGCTATCGCGAAAAAACACATAAACATATACTACATAACGTTATCGATAATCTTTGTAAACTCGTATCACACACGAATCTAGAGCCAATAAAACACTGTGACTCAATCTTGTCACACAGAACATACCTCCTTCAATTGAGGTGAAACTCATATCAACAACTTCGCCCATCTCCCTAGCTACTCCAAAAGCTTCCCGGACTTGGTACACTTGAAGTAACCGAACCAAAAATTACTTTAATCAATGCCCCATCTCTGCACCTTACTCTTGCCCCTTAACTCCCACTAGGCAATGACTAACCGTATGGTTCTACACTCCACATTACAACATTCCCCATCTCGGGTCACCCTGACCCTTTCAAGGTTATCAGTATCTTGGACTCCATAGCCGCGATCCTGACAATCACATTACTAGTTCCCCTTAACTTCTTTATGAAAAGGAAACTCCACCACCTGCCTCAAAAACCCTGTTCAAAGAATTCCCCGAATGGATGTCCACTGATGGGGTCCTCGAACACACACATTCTCCATAAGTGTTAGCAACACTTATTTAGTGAGCCTATCATTCCTCGGAAGAACTCTCTCTTCACTGTACTTACCTTGATTCAGTACAAAGTTCACTTATCTATAACTTTTTTTATTCATTATCGGCCTCTAACCGATCCTTATGTGAATAATTTTAAAGCTGCATTCTTCTCATTCCTGCTAAATCATGGGGACTCACAGTTAAAAACTATCCGTAAGATCCCTTTAGGGGAAAAACATCATGCTCCCCCGAATATGGTGATCACCGCTCCCACCATTTCAATATTGCTCCTACGAGTGAAAAATTTTCCTCAAATTTTCACATCTGGGTAATGCATTAATTCAAATCTTCTGAGCCTCCTACTTCCACTGAGTAATTCTACACTGCATTCACATGAATTAACTTCAAAATATGGCCCTTTTCAAAGACCCTTTTTGAACCCTTAGCTTCACCGGGTAATTCAACTTCAGTACCACTCTCTACTATAGCAGTACTTGGATACTCACAACTACTATACTTTTAGAAGTCGTGGCACAACTGTTTGCAAATGCCATAAAAAGAGTGACCTCTGCTGCGGTCCTCATCCCCCCAACTTCAACTCATAGATCCAATAAAGCCCCGCCTCTTCCTGCCCTCATCACGGCCTTCCTTGGTCACCCTTCCTCGATCAGCACACGAACCTCAAACGAGCGCGCAAATGATTTACTATAATCTCACAATATGGCACGTGAACGAAATCTCACAAGAGGAATTGACAATCCTAATCATAAGGCTCTATACCAAATCGAGAGCAACGCTGAAAGCGTAGTACCTCCGCACAGACTCCTAAGGACACCAGAACCTGATGCTCTGATACCATCTGTGACACCCCGCCTAATAAAATATCGGGCGATCACTCCTGTACCAAATTAAAACAGGAGTCACATATGGATCATTCTCAGCATCACTGTCGAAAACCAAATTAATTAATAATAACCTATTAGGCTGGCATCAAAATTTTATTTAACTAATCTTTTAAACAAATTAAATTAATTAAAACATTCACACAGTTTATATAAATGAAACTGAAAGGAAATAAAATAACTGAATACTCGGTTCAATAACAATACAACCAAATCGAATGTCGCATAACAAGGAGGTAAAAGAATAAATAAATACAATTGGGCTTTTGTTTTGAAAGTTACTACAATGCTTCCTATCTAGATCACAAGAATAAAAGTGTCTAAAATAAACATGCACGCATCCACAGCTGTTGTAGTAGACATCTGACTCGAAAGGATCATCATTCAGGCATCCCTGTGTCTAGACACCTATATATATATATATATAATATAGCTAGAGAGGACAAATTTAGAAACGAGTCAGAGCCCGAGTTGTGAAAATATTTTGCAAGTGCATAAATTCCTTATTTTAAAAATATGTTTTATCTCATATTTTAATTCGTATCGTACTCCCATGAGATACCCCTCACCTCTCTTCTAATAGTGCACACCTAGCGCATCCCCCTAAACATCTTAGTCAAGCAATGCTGCCTAACTAATCTGTCACCCCCAAACTCTATAAATCCTAAGCAAACCAAGTACTAAGGGATAAACATCTCCCCAGTCTCAACACAATGCCAAGTTCGTGCGTGGGTTGTCTCGCAAAGCGAAATCCAAATAAGGAACCCCCCCCCCCCCCGATACACTACTACTTGGCAAGGTCGATCATCGAGATCCATTAGACCCTCAGTACACAATATATACATATATATATATATATATATATACCCATATAATAAGAAACCAAAACTAGAGCACTAAGGGTTAAAGTTCTCCCCAGTCTCAACACTAATCCATGTTCGTGCGTGGGGTGTCTCGTGAAGCGAAATCCAAACAAGAAACCCCCCCGATACACTACTACTTGGCAAGGTCGATCGTCGAGATCCATTAGACCCTTAGTACTCAACTTATATATATATATATATATACTCATATAAATAAATATACATAACCTCCTCATTCATAATAAATATCACAATATAAGTCCGGATACGATCTCCCGGAATGAGAATTAAATCTTTTTCCTTTTCACTTTACTCTAATAGAGATATATAATATCTTGTTCTCATACGCATGTAATATACTATACACACCAGTATAATAACAATCCCAACGAGCTATAACTTAAGGATGCGGTCTCTCAATGTTATCATCTTCTAGGGCATCAGTCACATACCATCCCGGGGACCAGCGGTCGGACTCAATATCACCAACATCACGATCAAAAATCACCACGTCTGGGAAGCGGTCATAGTTCCTCCCCGAAAGTGAAATAAAACATACCCACCACGTCCCACCCCTAATAAAAATCACACAATATAAAAATGGACGCTATGACCTGGGGACTATACGCTCCCTGCTCCTCAAGCCAGGGGCCTCACCCACATCACGCAACTTCCCATGATAGCATTAGAGGGGGTATGCTTCACATATATATATACCATCCACACACACATATATATACATATCTGTATCATATAATATATATATTTTAATCACATAGTATATATATATATATATATATATATATATATATATATATATATATATATATATATATATATATATATATATATATATATATATATATCCCACATTGTTCCTCAAAGATACATATAAATGGCCATAATTGCCAATCACACATAACAATGACCAATAATCCCAAAGATTCTCACAATTAATAATATTCAAGCATTCGCTCACTCACGATACTAAACCCAAAAGTATTCCCTCACTTGATAAATAACATGTACCTTATTCACATTTAAGGATTTATATGATTTCTTCAACTATACGAATTCATCCTAGTAGTCTCGCAGGATATACTCAACCACAATCAATATAATTATGTTTTCTACGCGCAAAATTATATTAACCTAAATGCCCACTGAAATTATCCCAAGAAATATTCGTCACCAAACACCCTTAATTTAAATAGGCCGTGAATTCTACTTTCAAGAACCCAAGGACCACATTTTGTCTAATTAATAATTTAGAGGTCCCCACTCTATTTTTGGGAAACCCTAACTCTTTAATTCCTCAATTTATTTATTTCCTCGAAAATATAATTTCTAGTGTCACACACTTAAAACACTTTCATAGCCCCCATAAATTTCCCCAATCGAATAAATATATCTCCCGTAGTTAAGTCTATTTATTTCCTCAATTAAATAGGCTAGAAATCCTTAATTTTGGAATTTGTCCCATATAAATTGAACCAACAAAAATTGCCAAAATTCCTGTAGGATCGATCGATCGATCCCAGGGCCTCAATCGATCTATCAAACAGGGCAGCCGAACCTGCTTCTTCTCCACGGATCCATTTCAGCCATTAACAACCCCCAAGCTTTATACCTCTTCTTCCACTAGCATCTAACTACACCCAACTAAATATACACAAAGGAAATAGGTTCTAAACATCCTAAAACAAAGAATCGACCATTAATTTCTATAAATTTCTATGTTTCTTCAATTTCATAATTTTCGGGATTTACCCGTTAAACTTTCCAAAAACCCGTTTAACCCACGAAAATGCAACCCAAAATCTTTAGGATTTGTTATTACCAATTATGATACGAGATTTATGCTGAAAATAAAATAAAGCAAGTAAACACTTGCTTGAAGGATAAAATCCGATGACCCCGAGCCTAATCCCGCGAAGTTTAGCCCAGAAATCCTTTCTCTCTCCTCTTTTATCCTCTTCCTTTCTTCTCTTATTCTTTTCTATCTTTTTCTTTCTTTTTCCCACTCTCCGTGTCTTATATGGCAAGAAAAGAGGGTTTATCCCTATTAAATTAAAAAATGACTCGTTTACTCAATTACTAGTCCCTACTGGTCCAAAAATTTCCGAAACTCAATTACGACCCTCGGATACTCTATCTTGACTATCTCGGCCATTCCGAGACTCACCGTGCAATCAGAATCTCCATCTGAGGTACTTAACCCCAACTCACTAATTTAACCCAATACATCTCAATGCGGGTTTTCCTATTAAAATATTATCCTCTGTCGCTTTACCCAACTGCGACATATAATTAAAATACTCCAACTTATTTACTTAATCCCAAAAGTAAATATAAAACACCCATTGAAAATCATCTAATCCTTGAAAAAGTCCAAAATTTACTATTCACGATAATTCTTAAATTTCCAAATTACACTAAATTATTGAATTTAATTTCCCATAAAACTGTGGGGTATTACAGGTTGGATGAAGTTTGTCCTACCTACGAGGAATTTTCTGCCATGTTGGGGATAAATCCCAGTGTTATCGCGGCTCTGCCTGAGTTTTCCCATTCTCCCAGGGATTTGTTGGTCGGGCTTCTTCATATTTCACCGTCGGCGGCTAAACCACTACTTGTTGGGGAATGATCTCCCTTTCGGCGGTGTTACAGTCTGTGAATTTGCAGGAGGCTGGCAATGCTGGATATACCGGAGCCATTGTTCTAGGCTTAGTATCAAAATTGTTGCTGGTGACTGGGGAACTGCTGGTGGACCCGCAACTTGTAGCTATTATTTCCTGGATGTCATACCGTCGCAATCCTGCGGCGGTGATATAGAGGAGACTTTGAATGGCCTGGATGCCTAGTGAGAAGTTCGTTCTAACTTCCTAAGGGATAGCCCCGTGATGCTGTTCATGTGGTTGTCTGAGAGATTTCGCCTGGTGACTCCTCTGAAATACCCTTTGTCGGTTGTACCCAACTTCTTTTCGCGCTATTTCACAGAGAGTTGGGAGAACTGGTTTGTGGAGCACGGGGATCTAAATCTGTGTTGGTCAGTGCCTTGGGGGGACAGTTGATGCCTATTATAGAGCTGGAAGAATACCCGTATATTCGGTTAGTTGGTCTCAGACAGACCTCTTTCTATTTCCCTTGGCGGCTTCTACATCAATTTGGCTGGGAGAAAATTGTGCCACCTCGGACACTAGACTTCTTTCCAATAGAATATTTAACTGAGCGTCTGCGCATACAGCTTGGCTCTATGTGGGAGAATCGGCGTCCATCGACCCGTCCTTCTCAGTCTATTGGGTGAGTTTGGCATATCCCCGGGGATTATTTGAAGTGGTTGTGGAGGAGAGTGGTCAGCAAGATGTTCGCAGTGGAGACTGGATAAAAGGGGGCTTGTCTTATTTAATACCATGGAGGGAGGTGTTGTTATTTTTTCGAAGCTGGTTCGGGCTTATTCGTCCATGGATTGCCTACGGCACTCTGTTCAGGCAGGGGAAGCTTGAGGATCCTAGCATGAAGATGGTGGTGATGGAGCGAGATCCTCTGGTAGCTGTGGATAGGACTCTTGGAGAGTTTATCTTGTAATGGGGGATAAATGTGGGGATTTAATTTGGCTTTTTAGGAAAGTATGTGGAAGGGAGTTATCCATTCCTTTTCTTATGTAATATGCACCGAATTTTCTTATTAGTGAAATAAAAAAGTTTTTGATGATCCAGCTGTGCCTTTTGATGAGTTTTGTGTTTTTGAATTATCTATACCGATCGCTAAGGCATACATAATCCTTTTGTTCAAGTATATGTTAGAATGGCCTATCATTCTCAGAGATAAGAAAAGAATAGTATTTTATGATAAAGAAAGGGTCGTGCTCATGTAAGGTGTATGAGCTGCCTACGTACCTCTGGGGTTTTGAAGATTTTTAAATTGTTTGAAAATGGTTTTGCAGAGGATCAGGCCCACGTAGTTCTGGGTGGAGGGAAATAAAGAGATTTTTTTTAATAATAGAAAGGATATGAGAAGAGTCGTAGTGCGTTGAGATTTCGGACTAGGGGTAGAACTTCTTGAGATGGTCAAGGTTAACTGGACGAGCCATCTCTTCCCCATCTAAGTCAGTGAGCATGGCGGCACCGCCGGATAAGATTTTCTTGACAATGTAGGGGCCGCTCCAATTGGGCTTGAATTTCCCTCTGGGGTCCCAGATGGGTTCTATTATCTCTTTGAGGGATAGATCCCCTTCTCGAACACCACGGTCCTTGACTCTCTTATTGAATGATCACACTATTCGGCGATGGTACCCTTGTATGTGGTATAGCGCTTTTAATCTCCTTTCGTCTAGGAAGGTCAGCTCATCAAGACGGCTTTGGCACCAGTCTTCTTCGCTGATTTTGCTTTCAAGTATGATGCGCAACGAGGGTATTTCCATCTCCACAGGCAGGACGACTTCCATTTTGTAAACTAGAGAGTAAGCGGTATCCCCAGTAGAGGTTTGAATTAAGATTTGGTAGACCCATAGGGCGTATGGGATCTGATCGGACCAATCTCGATAGCTTTCAGTCATCTTGCTAACGATGGCCTTGAGGTTCTTATTGGCGGCTTCGACTGCACCATTGGTTTGAGGTCGGTAGGGAGAATATTTATGTCTCTGTATCCTATATTCATTGACCACATCTGTGACTTCTGCCTCGAAATGCAACCCGTTATCTAACACTAACTCGTACGGGACCCCATATCGACAGATAGTGTTTTTCTTGATGAATTTGGCCACTTTCTTGGCGTTCAGCATTGCGTATGATGAAACTTTAACCCATTTGGTGAAGTAATTAATGGGAACTAGCATGAACTCATGCCCATTGGAAGCCTTAGGTGTAACCTTCCCTATGATGTCGATGCCCCAGGTGGAGAACGGCCAGGGAGAAGTCATGTTATATAATTCATGCGGAGGTAGATGCTAAAGATTGGAGAACTGTTGGCATTTGAGGCATCTCCGAACGTAGGCGGTGCAATTCTGGGTCATAGTGGTCCAGTAGTAGCCTTGTCGGATGATCTTTTTGGAAAGCATGTGGTCGTTCATGTTGGGTCCGCATTCCCCACTGCGGATCTTCTTCATTATCTTTTCAATGTCAGCCCCTGCGATACAATGCAGATGAGTTCCATCGAAGTTCCTTTTGAGCAGTGATTTATGACAGGTGATGTATTGGGTAGCCTGTCTTTGAAGGGTTGCTCGATGTTTCTTATTGGAACCCTCAAAATACCTACCATGCTTGAGGAGGTGCCATATATCAAAGTACCAATAATTAGCTAGCTCAGGATCTTCTGTGGTGACGAGCTCAATGTGGTAATAGTGGGTTGGTTTGTCTTATTTTTTAATCTGGAAGGGGGTCATTGTTATTCCTTCGGGCATGTCGACCATGGAGGCTAAGGTAACAAGGGCATCGACTAGGTTTTTTTTTGCTCGAGATAGGTAATGGAAGGTGATGTCTTGGAATTGAGAGGCTAGCTCTTCCAAGTGGGCATGAAAGGGTTGGAGCTTCTCGTCCTTGATTCTCCATTTTCTTAGCCCTTGATCGATGATGAGGGAGGAATCCCCATAGACGTCTAGGCATTGAATACCTTTCTCAAGAGCAACTTTAAGGCCTACCGTGCATGCCTTATATTCAGTCATGTTATTGGTACAAGGGAAATCCATCTTGATGGCGATGGGAGTGTGGGAGTCATCTGGTACGATCAGAAGTATCGCAATGCCATATCCCTTTTTGTTGGCAACGCCGTCAAAGAACAATTTCCATTGGACATTGTCCTGGGTAGTGCAGAGGATGTTTTCATCTGGTAATTCAGAGATCCAGACATCGGCCTCATCCATGGGGTAATTAGCGAGGTAGTCAGAGATGGACCTTCCTTTCATGGCTTTATGCGTGATGTACATGATATCAAAATCGGCTAAGAGCATCAACTATCGGGCCATTCGACTAGATAGAGCGGGTTTCTCAAGCAGGTATTTGATGGGGTCCATTCGGGATACAAATTTAATGGGGAAGGCGAGCATATAGTGCCGTAACTTTTGGGTGACCCAGACAAGTGTGACACATGCCTTTTCCAAAGAAGTGTAGTTAATTCCGTATCCGACCAATTTATGACTGGCATAATAGATGGATCTTTCTTTACGATAATCTTCAAGGTATTGGGCTAGCAAATCCCCATCTGCAGTGTAGGTTATGGTTCGCTATAGGAGTAAGGGGAGATCGTGCTGTGGTGGCATGAGTACCGGAGGTTGGGTCAGATATTGTTTGATTCATTCAAAAGCTTCTTGGCAGGCCTCGTTCCAAACCTTGGTTGAATGTTTTCAGAGGAGTTTGATGATAGGTTCGGAGATGGAGGTTAACTCGCTGTTGAACCGTCTGATGTATTGCAGTTTCCTAAGGAAACCTCGAACTTCTTTCTCTGTTCGGGAAGGTGGCATCTCAAGTATGGCTTTCATCTTGGCGGGATCAGCTTCTATTCCTTTCTTACTGACCATTAATCCCAAGAGTTTCCCTTTTGTAACGTTGAAGACACATTTATGTGGATTGATCCTCATCAGATACTCTCGCAATCGTTCAAAGAATTTTCAGAGAGCGGGAGTATGACCTTTTCTAGTCTTGGATTTAATAATGATATCGTCCACATGGACCTCAACTTCTTTGTGAATCAGATCGTGCATGATGGTTGTGGTAACCCTCTGGAGGTATCCCCAGTGTTCTTGAGACCAAATAGCCTAAAAGTGTAACAAAAGGTTCCCCATGGGGTGATGAACGAGGTCTTTTCTTGGTGGTCTGGGTGCATTTTAATTTGCTTGTATCTGACAAACCCGTTGACGAATGACTTGAGAGCATGACTGGTTGTGTTGTCCATGATCATGTCGATATTAGGTAACGGATAATCATCCTTTGGAGAGGCTTTGTTCAAGTCCCGATAGTCTACACACATCCGAACCTTCCATCCTAATTTCTCCACAGGTATTATGTTGGCTAGCCACATGGGATATTCGATCACACGAATGAAGCCCTTTTTCAACTGTTTGACCACCTCTTCTTTGACTTTGAGTGACCATTCGGTGCGGAGATTTCTCAACTTTTGTTTAACCGTCTTGTAATCTGGGAGAGTGGGGATCTCATGATGATGTATTTCAGGATCAATGTCGGGCATATCGTCATAGGACCATGCGAAGACATCCATGAATTCCTCTAGCAATTCTTCGAGTTGTGCACGCTCATGATCGTTAAGGGTAGCCCCTATCCTAATCTCGTGCAGTTGGCTACTAGAACCGAGGTTAATAACAATAGTTTCTTCTTTCTTAGCTTGAACGCGGTTATGTTGTTTATTATTAACCTTATTTAGGTCAGTTAAGAATTGTTCATTTATAAAATCATCATCATCAAAATTTTAATTAGAATCTAAACAGTTAATGTAAGGCACAACAAGATACTCAAAATCTTTGTTTATTTCATTGATAGGAAAAACAACATTGAGAACCTCATCAAAGGAGTACTTGATTACATTTGAGCACGAATAGACAACAGAAGA
Source organism: Sambucus nigra (assembly GCA_949130495.1). Taxonomy (NCBI): domain Eukaryota; kingdom Viridiplantae; phylum Streptophyta; class Magnoliopsida; order Dipsacales; family Adoxaceae; genus Sambucus; species Sambucus nigra. The sequence continues at coordinate 383,513 of CASBWL010000221.1, forward strand.
AAAAATGGGGTAAACATTAGGATTAGATGGGATTTCAACAGGTAGAACTGGCGCAGCATGCTAGTTGAGGAGAGGTGTATCAGCATCTTTAATCAGTTGGTATGGATCCGGTGATGTAGTGCCTGAGTGAACCATGCAGAGTGTTAGCCCCAGTGTCTGTAAATTAAAGGAATATTCGGATTCACTTTCCTTAGTCTCTTCGATATCTTTGATGAGTGGTTGTACATGGTTTTGGGAACTCTCAACCCATTTGTCTTGCTTCCAAGAACATCTTACTGAACCTTTGGCAATCAATGATCATCTGTGAGGGCAATTTCAGCCCGAACTCTAGGATTTGGTTTAACACTTCTGATAATTCCATACTTCCACTTTCAAAATGGGTATGAATGGCAATGCATGATCTGGTAAGGAGTGGCAGTGCCTGATCAGCGAGGCTAGAAGGGTGTGGGAGGAAATATGGGAAAATTTGGAGAGTTTTAGGAAAGTATATGGGTGTGATTTGAGTTGAGGGATCAAATTATGGGTTCTCTTCTAGAAAAATGGCATTGGCATGATTTGGGAGTGGGTTTTGAGTAGTGTTTGGCTTAGGATTGGATGGTGGGGCAATGGCACCCTAGTTAATTAGACCTTGGATTACGTTTTGGAGGTGAAAGCATTGGTCGGTGGTATGACCAATAGTTTGGTGAAAGGTGCAATGAGCATCTTCCTTCAAGTTTCTTGGGAGTGGATTTGGCAAAGGATGAGGGTCCAAGGGTTTGATAAGGTTTCGGCTCAACAATGCTTGATAAACTTTGGAGATGGGAGCATGGAGCTCGGTGTATTCCTTTCGGAATGAGACAGGGCGGATTTCCGGTGCCCATGATGTGGTTGGTTAAGAGATGTTATTGATGGTTGAGACTGTAGAACTCGCAGGCTTATCATATTTCCTGGGGGTGAGCTGTCCCGACACCTTATTTGGTTCAACATCTATTTTAGCAAGAACTTACTCGATTTCTACTCCTGCTTCTCTGAGATCTCGGAAGTGGGGATAGTATTGTCCTCCCATCGTTGCTCGGACATGGGGTAAGAAATTCTTCTTCACTATGATGACTAGTTCTTCCTCGGATCGCCGATTGTTCATGGTTGCTATTATTTCCCTCCATCGGGCTATGAAGTTACTGACTAATTACCCGAAGTTCTGTTTGAGCAACTCTAAATCACGGCGAGCAACCTCAAGATCTTCATTATATTTGTACTGTGACATGAATTCCAGGGCTACATCCTCCCACTACGAATTCTGGACTCTTCGAGAGACAAAAACCATAGGAGGGTGCTATCCTTCAGTGTTTGTTGAAACAATTGGGCCATCACTTCTTCAGAAGCCCCTAGTAGAGTCATGGAATGGTGATAGCTGCGGAGATGAACAATCGGGGGTTCACTTCCTCCGAATTTCTCAATATTTGGCATCTTCAACTTCTCGGGTAACTCGCTTTAGGATAAGGAGACATGTGGGTGTAGTCCATGTAATTCCCTGAGATTCTGACTTGGTCAAACTTCTTAGTGAGCATCTTAAGGTCCTCTCTGACCTTGTCCAACTCCTCTTCCTTCGGATCAATGATCATATGCAATTTGGCCCCAGGCTGGGCAAGGTTCGGCATCAAAAGCTGGGCAGGCGGCGGCTCATTAGCAGGAGGCGCACGTGGAGCGTGCTGATACTCTTAGGGAACCCAGATAGGCTTGGGTGGATCCATAACACGAGGGAATAGGGCATCGGGAAATTGAGGAACTAGAACCTAGTTTCGTTGCATTTCTCGGGCCTCAGTTTGGAGGTTATCAATCTTGGACACGAGCTGAGCTAGGACTGTCGTCAGATCCGACTGCACAACGGGTACTTGATCTATGTTCTCCATGGAAATATGATGGATTCCGAACTCGAAAGGAGTAACAGGGGAACGGACGGAACTTCGGGGTGACTTGACTGAAGATTGAATCCAATAAGGAGCTAGGCTAAGGATTTGCGATCGACCTGAGAAGGCAAAAATGGGATTAATTTTTGAGAAAAAGGGATGAATTTTTTTTTCTTTTTGAGATGAAAAGGCAAAATTTTTGGATTTTTGATAAAGAGAGGAGAACTGTTTTTTTGGCTTTTTGATAGATAAGGGAGAAATTTTTTTGGATTTTTTTTTCAGGAGACGGACCTCAGCATGATTATTATAATTATTATGTTCTCACTTATATAAAATTCTCCTAAATGAAGAATGAAATGCCGGACGGGACCGGAGCTTGGAAAAGTTAGGTTTGTAATATATGCAAAGCTATGGCTGGACTTGTGACCAGGCTCACGGATAGGGTCCCATTTTAAAAATGCGTAAAAAATTTGGGCGGTAGGCCAACCCAGAATTTCGGCAGAGTTTCGGGTAGAAATTGGCAATCTAACATATGTGTCCTAGGCTTGACACCTATATGCGGGTATGCAGTTTGGTTGGGTGAATTAGAAAGGGTTCCCCCCTTTGGCGTGACTTCCACGATATACGTCTTGCTCTTGCGGGCAATAGGTACGTGTGGATAAGCCATTTGATATACATGAGTGTACATGAATTGCCTCACCATATACCTCATGGGGATGGTACATGTGAGAGCGAATTCGATATACTTAGCGTACATGAATGAGTTCCCTGCGATATACCTCCCGTCATGACTTCGGTCAAGTGATACGATGCAGGGGATCCGTTTGATATACGTCGAAGGTACTTGGCTAATGGAAGGTGAGACTCATATCACTTAGGCTAACTACGCCCTACCGGACCAGCGCCCATCACGAAGTGACCCTCCAGTTACTGCAAAAAAATTTGGTCAATAACAATGCACTTTGGTGATGTTGTTTGTGAATTATGCATGATTCATTTATTAGTATCTTATGAGAATGTACTTCTTGATTATGCCAAACAGGGAGCAAAGTACAAGTACCAATGGTACACCAAGTATGGATGGGTGATGCGTGTAGCATATGGATAGATGTGATCCTAGGTGCATGTGGTGTGAAGTGTACATGGAGAATTTTTCTACAAGTGTGTGAATAGAAGCATAAGTATGGGATACACATGGAAAAGGGGAATATGCAAAATGGGGTAAAATATAAACAAGCATAAAATCCATGTAAATAGAGTCTAGCCCTCAAAATTAAATTCCTAGAATAGTCGCCAATGTGGCCATCCCCGATCCTCTCGGCGGGCGGGCGGAGTGAGGATCCTAGGTTCCGCGAGTCCCTATCGGGAGCACTTCGGCCGGCGTCATTGGGTGAGGTAAAAAATGTAAAGAGATGGATTCGCCAGTCTTTTTTTCTCAAAACAGACAAAATAATGGGAGCCATCCTGAAGGACAGCATCCTAAAGACATACCGATGCATACGAAACCAAAATGATTCGAAAAGGGTTCGGAGGCTAAGTTACGAAATGGGAAGGTGTTAGGCACCCATTCCGCCCTTTAGGTCTCTCATGGTTTTTTGCTATTTTCCTTTATTTTCCCCGTGATGTGTGTACATGTGTATATATAGTGGAGATAGGAGTCATTGACTTGTACCATGGAAGAGGTAAAGCGAGTCATCCGTAGGAATGTAGAAATAATATTAAAAATAGGATTTACGCGATTATCCTTACGTTGATCGTTACGATGGAACGATAACGCATATGGAATAATACGCTACTAAGAACAAATACATATAATATGAGATAATTAAGTTTAGAGAAAAATAGAAAAATAGAGAAAACGTAAGAATGGGACTCGAGTCTCGAGTTTTGCCCCAAGACGCCTACATAGCCTATAGATGCATCAAAGTCCACGTAGTTCACATGCAAAAATGAGGGGTGGGGTTTATCCCATAAATCCAATTGGGGGATTATCTTATGTGTGTGTGTGTGTGTAAAAAAGTTTTTTAGTTGTGAGAAAAGTGTAAGAAAAGTGTGAGAGTTTCCGTTTTGAATTTATGAACAAACCCTCTTTTTCTTGTTTTTTGGGTTTTTATTTGCATGAAAATAAGATATGTGCAATAATAATAAATAAAAATTATATTAAGATATGTGATATGAGAGAATAAAAGTGCTAAGTAATGAAACAAGTTAATGCGAATTTATGACAATTTAAGGAGAGAATTGAGAAAATTGGACCTTCTTGAAGATCTTGAGCTTGATCTTGAATGTTGGAGATCAGCCCTTTCACTTGGATGATGATGGAGGGTAGTGAATTCACCAAGTTTGATAAAAAAGGATGATGAAAAGTGAAGGTTGGAAAGGGATTTGGCTGTGGAAATCACGCTGACTTCGAGAGAGGTTTTCTTGATTTTCTAAGAGTGATGTCTATCAGATCTGGGCTCCATTTGCAATGAGGACAAGGCCTCATTTGTATAGGCCTATGTCATTACCGATCGTCATAGCCCTAGTCCTGCCAATTAGCAGGTGTGTTTAGGCACACTGCCGATAGGCAGGGTTTGGGACCTGCCGTTTGCACTGTCTTTCTGGCCTTTTCGGAAAATTGGTCGTAGAGTGAAAACCATTGATCCGAATTACACACGGGGTTGACCGTTGTAAAGTTATTTTAGATAACTTCGAAAGTCCTTTGGACCTCTCCCGGGTTCAGGAGTTGACTTTGGATCAAATGTGGCACGAAAGCGCTCGTCGGTCCTTTGGACGGGGAATTGTCGGACGCAAACGGATCGTTTGTGCGCATGGTAAGTCAGAATCATGAACGGGGAAGACCGTTGGAAAGGTTAGGAGATGTACATCGACATTCCAAAGAGTGTTATCCAGTTTGGGGTGTTGACTTTGGTCAACTGGGCCCTGGAAGCATTTAGTGACCTCTCGGAGTAAACAGATTGTTGATCCGTATCGTAAGTCAGAATCGCGCACGAGATGGACCATTTGAAAGGGGTTTCAGTGCCTTTTGAAGATTCATTCAGTTTCGGTCATGCTGAAGAATTGACTTAGGACAAGTAGATCCCGGGAGTGTCCAGTGGCCTCTAGGTCAGGTTTTGGAGGAAAACGGGTCGTTCGTCCGCATGGTAAGTCGGATTCTCGCATGGGATGGACCATTGGAAAGGGATTTCAGTGCCCTTTGAAGATTCATTCTCGATCGAACTGAAGACTTTGACTTTTGGTCAAACGGAACCTGGGAGTGATCGATGGCTTCTAGGTCACTACTCGGGGTATGACCTGGGTTTGTAGTGATGAAGGGAGATGTTAGGGACTAAGGAGAGTTAAAGGGGTAACAGAATGGGGTGTCTACATTTATAAATACATTTTTGTCCTTTAAAACATTTTTTGAGTCCCGTAAACATAATGAGTTCATACCTCAGAGTATCTTGGAATGAAATTTTACTGAAGACGTGAAACGTGCACTAATAAAACTCAACATGATATATCTTTAAAGCTTGGCCGCTATGTCTTCTAATCAAACACGCCATAAACTATATGGATATTTTGACAATACAAAAATGTATCTATGGCTCTAACATGTTTTGGTCCAGGAATAATTCAAATAACATACAAATGGACTTAATTGGAAATTTAGTCCTTACACAGAGCAACCATGAGTTCCTTTGACTACGGGATTTAGCACAAATGATGTTTGTCAAAAATAACAAGTGAATATTTCAAACACTTATCCTAGTGACATTATAAATGACCTATCCCATGCCCAATCCAAACTTGAGTAAGTTGTTAAAGGTTTTAGGGGCTATGAGATGGGTTGGTGGGCAATCACCTGACATAACTAGCAAGTGACTTAAGTCATGTCCCAGCATTTAATAGTAGTGATGTAGGAGCACACTAGTGCAACTTTACATTAAATGCCAGTGATGTAAAGTCAAAGTTGATTGGTTTCATATTTAATGATTATGAGATTCCTCGAGTGTACCTAACTGACTATATATACCCCAACCACCCTTTGAGAAATGATGGATCATAGAGAATATAGATCATCACACTTGACAGAGTTATTAATAAAGAACTAAAGAATTTATTCTTCATCATTAATACCTTTATTTAATATTTCTACCTAGAACATAGGTAATTATTGAGTTTTGACTTGTATTCCTTCGTACCTTGGTGTTTGAGCTGCCTAACTAAGGTGAATCTAGAGTGCTTGCTTATCTTTCCCTCTAGCTAGTTGTTTCAAATGTTCATTTATTATTCTAAATAGATCACATTTATTATTTATCATTGACTTATACATGAGCGTTTGTGAGTTTATATCAAAGAGTTTTTGTTCTATTTCAATGGAGTTCATTCCATCATTATCAATAGGAACTTGCTTGGTATATCATCGCCATTATTATAGGTTATTCCTCAGTTTATATTTAAGCACCCCAGCATTAAACTTGGGAATTCTAACTCAATTGGGATGATGGCTTCGGTTCCATAGGTAAAATGGGTAGACCCAATTAGTCCCATCGTTGTCATTTGGTATGCCCATAAGACTAAGGCCAATTTGTTCACCTAGAGGACTTTGGAGTCTCTTAGCTCCGTCTTGATCCCATGGAGGAGAGTTCAGTTTGTGACTTCGATCTGACCGTTGAATCTGGGGTGTTTTGGGGCCAAGTAGTAGTGTTTAATTCTAAATTGGTCATGTATCTTATCGATGTGGACACCATTGAATTTCCATCCATTACCTGAGATGATAATGTTAGGTACATCGAATCAAATGATTATGAAATTCCATCAGAACAAATGAAAATTCCAATCGGTGATCCTGGCCAGTGGCTCTTATTCCACCACTTGGTGAAATAATCGATTTCTATAAGTAAAAAATTTCACTGACCTTTCTCGATTGGGAACTGTACGAGTATTACCATCCCATATAATGACCAAGGGGAGACGATTGTCGTCAATTCTTCACCCAATTGGTGAATGTCGTTGGCAATTCTTTATAATCTTTCATAGATCGTCACATATTATTCGGTGTCCTTTTTCATTATCGGCCAATAGTAGCCCTCTGTGAGGGATCTTTGATCCAATCTCCATCCCCCAGGATACCCCCCACTTGTGCCTTTATGTAATTTGGTCAGTTAGTTCTTGATTCGGTGGGGTGGCCACATTGGAGGATCGACCTCGAGTATCCCCTGCGGTACAATACCCCTTCATACATGGTCTTAATTCTCACCTTTTGCGCCTATACCGGATCTTCTAGGAGTGTCCCTTCCTTAATTAACAACATGTATTAATCCATCCTATACCGATAGAGGATCTTGAACGTCTCTTCCAGATCATCCACGTGTTCTTCCACCTTCAGACTTTTTACTAATATGTCATCAACGTAGGCCTCCAGTGTCTTGCCTATTTTATGTTCAAACACCTGGTTTACCAACCATTGGTAAATGGAATTACCTAGTAGTAATAGGTCCCCCAATTGGTCAAAAATGAGTTATTTTCTTCGTCTCATGGGTGCATACTAATCTAGTTATACCCAGAGTATGTGTCCATAAAGGAGAGTATTTCCTAGCCCCTATAGAGTCCACAAGTGGATAAATCCTTTGGAGAGGATACGAATAATTTGGCCATATGTCATTCAAATCGAAGTAGTCCATGCATGGTCTCCACTTTCCACTTGGCTTCCTCATCATCACCACATTAGATAACCACTCAGAGTATTTGCATCTTGAATGAACTTTGATTCTAATAGCTTTCCTACCTCCATATGGTCCACTTAATTCCTCTTTGAGGTGAACGTACTCTTCTACCGAATACGCCACTTGGTCATATCCACTTTTAATTAAAAAGTCATAACCTAGGTGTCAATGCCTGATAAGTCTTCGAAATTCTATGTGATATTCCCAAAGTTCACCCTCTTACTCAGAATGACTAACCTCGGCCAGACTCACAGCCGAGTGGACAAGAATCCTATGAAAACCATCAGTAAGGTCCTCTTTTATAAGGTCTTCCCCTCATACACCAACCTCGATTGTCCATCAACCGAGGTCAGCAGAGTCTCATGGGCTCAAGTAACTGCTAACATCATCATCTGTCCCAGTCGACGTTACAGCTACCTCATACCTAACCTCATCCAGCCCTCCTCATCGAGGTCATCATGGATATTGACAAGACACTATCAGAACTCACCAACCTTGTACTCGTCCAGGCCGATGTTACATCAGTCAAGGACATAGGTCCAAGCATTTATAAGCACATGTAAAGTTAACACGTGGACAAATCAGTTATAATCGAATCATTCCCATTACGTGAGGGAATATTGAGGTCATCATTATCTACATAAGATCAGCCTGGTGTTATTCTTATACTGGTTCGATCCGCATGCACATGCTCATTGCATGCTTGGGGGTACATTACACACCCCCAAGCACTATATATAGAGGTCATCCTCTACCTTGTGAAGGGATCAATAATTATAACCTTAGGTAAAACTTTATTGGTTTACACAGTAGAGAGAGACATTAAGAGATTGTATCTATGTCCATTAGTGCCTACATCTATTGATATTACTCACACAGTCACAGTGGACGTAGGCCAAATTGGCTGAACCACTTATATACTAGTCTTCATCCTCTTCTCCTCACCTCATTCTACTATATATTCACTCTTATGCTGCCATTGCTATTACTAGTTTGAGCTTGACAACACCTTACCTGGTGGTGCTATTTATAGCATCATCATTTTGGCACCGTCTGAGGAACGAGAAAATTCATCTCTTCCTCTTTTGCTGCTTAACCTCACCGGAGACTCTGGTAGTGAACCAGGCCTCACCCTCCGCGTGAAGCTGTTTCACCATTGAAAGAGGTCCTTTAAGGTATCCAAGGTTTATAGTTATCTCATCAAAAGCTCAAGCATATGGCACTAGAGTTACCACCACATCCTCTACCATCTGGTGTTGGAGGACCGAGTTCCATCCAGGCACCACCCCAGTCCGAGATGGCTGAGGTGGCAGCAGCCTTGAAGTCCTTGGCTGTAACCCAGCAAGTGATGCAAGAGAAATTTTCCCAGCTCAGCCAAAACATAATGAGACCACCTCGGGTCTCACCAAAGATGATTACTCCGACGGCTGCTCAGACATAACATGCCAGGCACCACGAAAGGACCAACCTACTCCTCAACGAAGGAGGGATGTTGCTGATCCTAGGCGTTTACACTTGGCGAGGCAAGGAAACCCTTGCCCTGAGGATAGGTACGATGATATTGAGGCAGAACATACCCCTACAGACTGTTAGGATCCGTATGAGGTTTCAAATAACATTTTACGTCCTATACAGTAGGGTCGAGGTCAGTGTGAAAGACGAGATGGTGATGCACTATAAAGATGGTCTGCTTTTGATCGCTTAAGTAAAGGGTCGGTCTTTGAAAGGCTCGGCCTAGTTAATGATCTAAGGCAGAGACTATCCATGTTAAGAAGCATGGATGGCTCACAAAGGGAAGGTGGTGAGCATCGTCCTCACCATGGCTGACCTCAACATGGCCAAGACTATGGTCAGGGGGAGGTCAACAGTCGATGTTGCACAGTACCTGGGGAACCCTCAGTTCACCCTTTAGAGGTGGTTGGAGAAAACCTCAGCCAAGCTGACATTGCGAAACAATGGAATAAATCTATTCAGAGGTTAGAAGAGAAGATAGGGAACCTCGTAAAAAGACGAGTTCCATTACAGAAGGGATACTCTGAGGGCTCACCATTTGTGGCAAGGATTGTCAACTTCCTAACCCCTGCCAAATTCAAACCCCCGGTGGTGTCTCCCAAGTATGATTGTAGTACTAGCCTAGTCCATCATATTTAAATGTATAAATCTGTAACAGACATCTATTCAATCTATGATAAGATGAGGTGCTGAGTTTTCTCAAGAACTTTGACTGGGGCTACACATAACTGGTTCACTTCACTTCCTAAAAATTTAGTTGAAAATTTTAGAGGATTGACTAAGCGATTTATTCATAACTTCTGTTTTGGGGTAAGACCTCAGAAGAAGATGACTCACTTACTATATGTGAAGCAAGGGAAGAATGAAAGCCTCAGAGACTACATCGCGAGGTTCAATAAGGAAAAATTAGAGGTAGAAGATTATGAAGAGAGTATAGCCATAACAGCCCTTATTGGAGGTCTTCAGAAGGGAAAACTACTTTGGAATCTTGCTGAATACCCTCCAAAATCTATGGTTGAGCTGTTAGCAACAGTTGGGAAGGTCATGAATGCAGAAGAAGAAATGGCTGCAAAATACGAGGATGAGAATGGAAGTAGCAGTGGGAAGTTTCAAAGGAAGCAGAATGGAAATAAGAGAACTACAGATGACATGTTTGCACACTACACTCCTTTAACTATGAACTGCGAACATATCCTCAACGAAATAAAGAATGATAGATCCCTGAGATGGCTGGAGAAGCTAAAGGATCCTCCACATAAGAGACACGAGAATCTATGGTTCTAGTTCCACCAGGATCACGGCTATCTGACTGGAAAGTGTTTCGCCCTAAAGGATTAGATTAAGAAGATGCTGAAGTCTGGAAAGCTCAAAAAAATTGTGGATGATAGAGCTTCTAAGGGGGGAAGAGATGACCCCAAAAAGAAAATAAATGATAAACGTCGGGAAGATGTCCCGGCCAGATGAGCTGATGACTTAGATGATGATGACGATGAACTTGACCTCCCACCAAAAGACGATGATGCTCCAGTAAAGAGGGTTTGTATGATCTCTTTCGATGTGAAAAATATTTGTGGGGGACTAGTAGGGGGTGGCTCAGAGGTAGCAAATCTCAAGGCTCGTCTGTAAGAGGCTAAGGTAGTGACCAAAGTCGAGGTTGTGAACTTAGCATCTACAGAGGGTAAACGCGAGAAAAGAAAGAAGGTAGATATGGACACCCTCATGGTCGTCTTCTCACGACTTGACTTCAAGGGTATCTTGGCTCCCCACGATGACCCTTTAGTCATCACCACAAGGGTGCATGGGTATAAAGTTCAGAGTATCCTCGTTGATGGGGGTAGTTCTGCAGATGTTATGTTTTGACCCTGTTTTAAGAGCCTAGGTCTCAGTAGAGCTAGGCTTGTCCCTTATCATCATCCCTTGATCGACTTCAGTGGTGAAAAGGTTCATCCATTGTGCATGTATGAAATGGATGTTAGAATGGGAGATGAATGGCCTGAGAGGTTGACCAGAAAAATCAATTTCTTTGTAATGGTTGAAAATGTCTTCTCAGCTTACAACCTCATCATAGGACGAGTAGCATTCAAGGAATTTATGGTCGTGCCTTCAATAGTCCACCAAATGCTAAAATTCTTGAATACTTATGGAGTAGGGGAAGTGCAAGGTGACCAAACATCGTCACGAGAATGCTAGTTAAACTCTACAGAAGAGAGAGAGGCTCATAAGAAGGCAACAACCATGTACAACATCGACACACTTGATCCTAGGGATGAAACAAAGCTAAAAAATGGATAGGCTAGGAACACTATACCAATTCTGGAGAATTGTCATGGTCATTGACCTTGACAAGTTCAACTTGTCAAGGTTAATGATCGTGTCAATTCTGGGTGAGACAACTTTGTTTGTCACGGACTTGTCACGGTCAATGACCGTGACAAGTTCATTAGAATTGTCATGGTCGTGTCACGGTCCTTAACCGTGACAAGTTTTGTAATGCTTAAGGACCGTGATAAACTCGTTACAATGTTTAAAAAATTATCACAGTCAATGACCGTGACAAGCCCATTACAACTTTCTTTGTCAAGAACTTGTCACGATCATTGACCATTACAAAACTTGTCACGGTTAAGGACCATATAATCCAAATATAATTCAAATGTAACAACTTAAAATAATTCAATTCAACCTTAAAACAATTCAATTCAAACTTAAAACAATGCCACTAAATGTCTGGGGTATGGTTAACTCTGAAGAGGTGAGTAGGCCACACGATATACGAATTAACACACCCACTAATATACACCGTGCCGCATTGTTCGCACAACCACAATGGGGAGTTCTCCTACCCGGGCATCACATGCGTGACGAGCACCTTGGAATCGATGTCTTGAAGCTCACGTCCATGAACTAGTGCACCCTAGATGATATTCGGGTCCCTCAACCCCCTCCCTATCAGTTTTCCATCAAATATGTCCATTATAAACACGCTCGGCCAACCAAGTATCGATATCGATCTGTTGAAGGGAGCCAAATAGTGAAGTTGATCATCAAAGTCCGCACATGTCGGTGATGAAGGAGCGAGGTCCACATCCTCGTCCTCGTCCTCCCACACCTCTTCCTCCCGCAACTCCTCATCCACCACCCTCTCCTTCTCTTTACCTTTCCCCTTACAGTTTCTGCCCAATGAATGCTACACAAATGAGAACATATCCTGGACCGTCGCCTCCAAATGGGACAGCTTCGCATCATGTGAATCCACCGTTCGAGCCAACCCAGTGTCGCTCATCTCCAATCCGATGATCCTAAATTTGGCCACCTGCGAGCTCACCCCCTTGTCCTCTCCTTGCGATCAGATCCAAGCACTTGGCTGAGTGCGTCTGTGGACAAAGAGGCCTTGTCGGCATCAGACTGTGACTCATGCACTTCCTTAAGCTTTGCCTGAAATGACCAAAAGCACATGATTAGTAAAATAAGTCTCGAATGGGTGTAAGGGCTATTGAATGCGTATGCATAAGAACTAGAAGGCTAATATCTATGCGTACTATATGTAATTTCAAGTATGTTTCATTTAATTATCATACTATATATATATATTGTTCGTGATACAAAGTAATTTTTAAAAAAAAGTTGAAAAATCCCACCCCCATATGGACATTAATCCAGTGGTCATACCACTTCTAAAATTAACCAACCCAACATCGATCCACTATAATCCAACCACAATAACAAATGTGTATCCCGTACTCATTCTAATTCATCTACTCAATTAATTCATTTCATCAATTACACTAACAATTAAAGTATAAAATTATTAATTTGCTAATTTATAATGAGGGGCAATCCTACTTTCATATGAAATGGGCACTAATTATTAATTTACTTTCATATAAAACTATACGATTAAAGATATACAATTTATTTTATTAAAGATGTACAATTAAAGTTATTTCGAATCTCAACAATTATCGGTTAATGAGGGGCAATCCTACTTGCATATGAAAGGGGCAAAACATATTTTATTAATTAATTTGTCCGTTTCAATTGTTGAGATTGCCCCACCACATCCCCACCCCCACCACACACACACACACACACGTACACGCACACACACCACCCCACCCCATGCCCCCCCACCACACACACGTACACACCCACACACACACACACACATACCACCACCCCCTGCCCCCCACCCAGCCCCCTGTCCTTCCCCCTCCCCCCACCACGCACACACACACATACATACACACGTACACACACACCCCACCCCACCCCCACCACCCCCTGCCCCCTCCCTCCACCACACACCACCACACACATATACACACACATATAGAAATGAAAGAGAGAGAAAGGAAAAAACATACCTTAGAGAGAGAGAGAGAGAGAGAGATCGAAATCGCTTAGAGAGAGAAAGAGAGGGAAAACCAAGACGGTGGGAAAAAACGAAAGTGTAGGGTTTTTTACTGAAGAAATTGTCACGGACGTGTCACGGTCCTTGACCGTGACAAGTATAGTTATCAAGGCCTTGTCATGGTCATTGACCATGATAAGGCTTTGTCACGGCCTTATCACGGTCATTGATCGTGATAAAAAAATGCGTGTTTTTTTGTTACGATCAATGACCGTGACAAGGCTGGCTGGCTAAAGGGTGTCAATTTATCCTTTTTGGTGTAGTGGAAGTAGGTAGAATCCATCGTCCTCAAAGAGGACGAGCCAAAAAACCATCCAAATCAGCAAAGCCCTATGACCTGAGGTCAAGGAGGAACTAGTAAAGATGCCAAGGAAGAGACAGAGTATCTTTGAATGGAGCCATGCAGACATGCCAGGTATTGATCCTAAGAATATGTGCCATAAACTTAATGTTGTAGAAGATGCCAAGCCCATTAAGTAGAGAAGAAGAGTATACTCAAGGGAAAAGTATGATGTCATCAGAGACGAGGTCATCAGAGAGTTCATATACCCGGAGTGGTTGTCTAACGCTGTCATAGTGCCCAAAGCTAATGGGAAATGGAGGATGTGTGTACATTTCACTGATTTAAACAAGTCTTGACCAAAAGACAGTTTTCCCTGCCTCGTATAGATCAAATGGTGGATGCCACAGTAGTACATGAGCTCATAAGCTTCATGGATGCATATTCAGGGTATAATCAAATCATCATGGACTTGGCAGACTCAAAGAAGACCGCTTTCATTACAAACAAGGGGACCTATTGTTATAAGGTCATGTTCCCTTCAGCCTGAAGAATGTAGGGGCTACTTACCAATGTCTTGTAAATAAGTTTGAAGATCAGATCGGCAATTCCATGAAAGTTTATGTTGATGACATGCTGACGAAGAGTATGAAGGCCGACAACCATGTTGCCGACCTTGGAAGAACATTAGACACCATGGATAAATACAAAATGAAGCTCAACCCGGCCAAATGTGTCTTCGGGGTAGGAGAAGGAAAGTTTTTGGGATTTATCGTCAACTAGAGGGAAATAGAGGCTAACCTAGAGAAGATCAAGGCTTTGTTGGAAATAAAGACACCCAGAACCATCAAAGACGTTCAGAGGCTAACCAGACAAGTCGCAGTACTTAACAGGTTTGTCTTAAGAACCATAGATAAATGTCTTCCCTTTTTTAAAGTTCTTAGAAAAGACTTCGAATGGAATAAAGAATGTGACAAAGCTTTTAAAGAGCTTAAGTCCTACCTCGGATCCCCTCTACTCATATCTCGGCCAATTTAGGGAGAAACATTGTACGTGTACTTAGCTGTCTCAAAATCAGCCATTAGTGCAGGAATAGTAAGAGAATATGATGGATACGGAGGCTAGTGTACTTCAATAGTAAAGCTCTTCAAGGCTCTGAATAGAAGTACCCTCGGATTGAAAAGTTATCCTTTGCCTTGATACATGCTTCTAGGAAAATGAAGCCATACTTCCAAGCCCATTCCATTGTTATCCTCACTGACTCCCCACTCAGACAGGTCCTCCATAAGCCTGAGAAATTAGGAAGGATAATGACCTGGGCCATTGAGTTAGGGAATATGACATTGTTTATCAACCTAGGGTTGCCATCAAGGGGCAGGCACTCCCGGACTTTATATCTGAGTTTAACTGGGAAGATTTTGAGGTTGGGATTAGTAAAAAGGTGTGACACATCGCCTAATAAAATACCGAGTGATCAGTCCTATACCAAATTAAAACAGGAATCCCAGATGGTTCATCCTTAGCATTACTGTTGAAAACCTTTTTAAAATTTACTAACCACCTAGTATTCCAAGAAGTTGGTGCAAAATTTTATCTTATTAATTAAACCAAACAGTACATGCGGATATAAATATAATGCATTCACACAACTGAATTAAATCAACTGAATAAATAACGACTACATGCCGAATAAACCATCGGTCAACAAAGTAAATAATCCAATACAAATATTCAACAGTTGAATAAAATACATCTGAAAACTGAACTGAAAGTCTCGGCGACATGCCCTAAATAAAACTGGAACTGATAAATGATTCCTACTCTAGGAATGAAAGATCGATGCGTCTAATCCAAGCTCATGCTAGCATCCACATATGCCGCAGCCCCGTGTCCCTGGAATAAAATATCAATCCTGGCGTCCCTGTGGCTGGACGCCTAAAAGGTTTTGAAAATAGTTTTATAGCAAGGGTTAGAACCCAAAACATTTTGAAAATATTTAGCAAGTGAATTAACTGCAGTAATTTAAAATATATGAATGCACTCCATATTTAAGTTAGTGTCGCACTCTCTTGAGGACATTCTCACCCCTCCACTAAAGTGCACACCTAACGATTACCTTAACCCCACCTAGTTGTACTACCCCGTCCAACTAGTCCTTGTAATCCTCCCTTGCCTTTCCACTCTAAATCGAGTATTATCATCCATGGGTTATAAGTTATCTCACTAATTAACTTAATTAATATGCTTTAAATAATAACATATAACTGTGACACAAGTTATATAAAACAATTAAATCACACACTGTATTATTACCCGCATATAATATTTACTACCATTATATACGTACCTTTACCACAACATCCACACATATATCATATGTATATCCATCCCTTCAAGTATACCCTCTCCGTATGATTCCCTCTAAAGTGCTATCTCACTAGGTGTGCTCACATAACCTAGTTACCCAAGTTTGAATCGCTCACTAACTTGGCCCAAAACATAATCGTAATGGAGGCGGTCATACTCCTTGCCTAAAAGTGAGATGAATCCCTCACCCATATACCGGACGCTATGACCTGGGGATATACTTTTGCCTACTCCTCAAGCTATAAGGGATTCACCCACATCGCGCAACCTCCTTTGATAGCACTAGAGTATATAAATTAAATAAATATCTAGTCACTGATATTTAATAGCACACACAATATATACACGTATGTATATATATATATATATATATATATATATATATATATATATATATATATATATATATATATATATATATATATATATATATATATATATATATATATTCTATCACTACACCATATATATATAATATAAACCCCGACTTTACCGGGTACTCAAAATCCCGTAACACTAGCCTGTAATTTCCTGAGTCTGTGGTCCGACATAACATAATTAATTTTCTCACTTATTAATTCACAAGTCAATTAATATAATATTTCCCCGAGTCCATGGTACGACTCTTATTTAAATACTTTGCACATTGATTTATATAATATTTACCCGAGCCTCTGATTCGACTCTAATTTAATTCATTTACACATTAATTAATTAATACTAATCTGGGTCTATGGCCCGACTCTAATTAATTTAATTTACACATTAATTAATTACCAATTTGAGTCTATGGTCTGACTCTAATTTAATTAATTTACACATTAATTAACTACCAATCCGAGTCTATGGTTTGACTCGAATTTAATTAATTTACACATTAATTAATTACCAATCCGAGTCTATGGTCCGACTCTAATTTAATTAATTTACACATTAATTAATTACCAATCTGAGTCTTTGGTGTGACTCTAATTTAATTAATTTACACATTAATTAATTTAACACTTGGTGTCACCCAACCATTATACACGGACTCGCTCACTTGTCCCGTACCATCGTTAATACCCAATTTTATATTTCGCCCCATAACTAATTAATTACACCCCGATTCCTTTAATAATGTAGTGCCACTCAACTACAATACCCAAATATTTTCCCTCGGTCCAAAATCAATACTCACAAATAAATTCCCGAAATTGAATCCTCCCGTGACATAAAATTTTCACCCTCCTAAACCCAATTATATCCCCTTATAATTGTTAAGGAATATGTGTCACATATGCATTTATCACTAAATAAGAGTAGGGGATTAAATTCTAAATTAATTTCCCTTACATATATAAACAGGCCGAATTGCCAAAATTCTGGGACCTTCGATCGATCGATCGATCGAACAGGGATTCATCTTCTCCAGCTTGCTGTTTCATCCATTGATGAACCCTTAAGATTTTGTTTCTTCCCAAATCTTTACCCAAATCACAACCAACATATTCTCCACACAAGAAAAGGTTCTAAACATCCTAGAGACTTTAATCCATCATCAAATTTATACATAACCTTTAGTATATCCAATTTGGGTTTTTCATCCGGGTCTCGTTCTACAGAATTTGACCTAACCATTTTCAGTCCATTTAATCACTAATACATATTGTAATCCACTCTACAATTCAATCTTAACAGTCCCAAATCATAACTTAACCTCCATTGAGTAATTAAATTCGTCCATTACTCTAAATTTAGAAAATCCAATTTTAATTATGGTTACACCCCCAAAACGAATTTTCATATACACATACTATAATATGAATTGGTTATCACTTATTTTAAGAATCAAAACAGTTAACCACTTGCCTAGAATGATTCGTAGAGTCTGATCCGTTGGTGCAGTGAAGGTGTTGATGAAGAACACCCCAGTCCGTCCCTTAATTTGGCTCCAAAAGACCCCTAATTGGCTTCTTGATTTGTTTGTGTCTCTCTCAAACCCTAGGTTTAGAGTTGTATTTGAAGCACCTTATACCTTTGACTTACTTAAGTCTATATTGTATAAGTGTTCATCTAATTTGAAAATAGTGATAAAATTTGTTGTCTAACCTAGAATCCAAAGAACCTCAGACTTATTCTCTCTAATCCTCTTCAATGATCCAAACAAGGTATAAATTGAATCAAACTACACACATTATAAGTGCATACATGTGTATATATTGCTCATAATTGATTGTGTGTTAAATTCCCCTTAAAATGTTGTTTTAATAATTTTTGGGAATTTTTAAAACATTTTTAAAATAATGTTTTCTTTAATAAAAGTGTGTTTATAAACTTTTTGTGGTTAAAATGCTATTATGAAAACTTAGTTTTTCATTAGAATGTTTGATTGGGCAGAATATCAATGCGCCAGAGACTTCAGGGTGTTGCATGTAATTAATTTGGACGCGCGTTTGTCAGCCAATGAAATGTCAACACTTCTCATTAGTGTTTGTTTTGTGAGAGAACTGCCTGGTGTATTGTGGATCGTTAGATCAAACCTTATCTATGGCCTGCATGTGTTCTAAGACTATCCATATGCTATCACTGTGGACCAATCACCATCGTTTTAACCCACCGCTTTTTTACCACCCTTGGATCAAGTCAATATAAGGAAGACTGTATCTCAACCGTTGATTTCTATCAGCTATCCAAAACCTTCCTTGCCTCTTATTTAAACCCTCTCATTCTCAGCCTTTTAAGATTTTTGGCAGTCGTCCAACTTGAGAGAAAAAAAAGAGAGAAGTGAGAGAGAAGAGAGAAAAGAAAAGAGAGAAGAGAGAGAAAGGGAACTGTGTTAGAGAAATCCTAACCCTAACCCTAAACAACTTCAAACCATATTCAAACCTTCGTACTTTCAGAAATCCAAACACAACCTTGAGTGTTTGAGAGAGAGTGGTGTAACTGGTTTGATCATTTGTAGCTGTAACCTCTTGATCTGTGATCTTGTTACCAACTTAGACATTTTGGTGAGATCTGTATTTCTTTATCATAGAAATCTTAGATCTACACTATTGCATGTTATATATATCACTAGATCTGCATATTGGTTTCTCGTTTTAAGAAAATCTTTGTTGATTTAGATCTATAAATGTTTTAGGTTTCTATTCTTATGAAACTAAACCTTGACCTAGTTGGATTCTCACTTGGAGATTTTCAATCTCAAAAATATTTTTAAAAACGGAGATTGATTAAGATCTTGACCGATTTAGAAGCAAGATATCCGTGGAATCTGGGATAGATTAAAAGGTCAAAAAGGTTCCAAGTTTTGTAAGAAAAAAAGAAATTAAAATCACAGCATATAGTCTTTATATGTAATTTTCTAGGACTGTCTGTAAAAACTAAGTGTGTGTGAGTTCATGCATGTGTTTAGAAATCACATCACAAACACTTGACACACTACCACACTGAAAGTGTTGGGTATAAGATCAAAGATTATTGAGTCGACGTAAGGAAAGCTAAAGCAAAGGGGAAGTTATCAAACTGGAATAACATCGTCAACAATCATATCTACAAGAAGTTAGAAGGACACCAAGTGGGGTATATTCCTAAACTTAGAATAGGCTGAGTTGTGTGCATGTATGTTGTATTGTTTGTAACTACTATTTTTTTTTAGTGGATTTTTACTTTCGTGACTTAGAAGTCACCGTGGATGTTTCCTCTATTGGGAGAGGTTTTACCACGTTAAAAATAGTGTGTTCTGATTATCTTCATCTCCTCATCTCATTCTATTGTGTGCTGATTTTTTTTGAAACTATCTTAGTTTTAAAACTGATTACAAAGTCTTGGTTATTCTCGTACATAAGTTTTTGTAAACACATCTTGTTGTTTATCATTTTTATTTTCAAAAGAAAAGGGTTTCTTCAACAAACATCTCGGAGTTGCTTATACAGTTTAATCTTGTATTAAACGGCATTAGTAACGTTTTTCAGTATTAACTGTCGTTCACACTTCTCCCAATTAGGATTAAACCCCTTAATCCCGTTTTTGGCCATATGGGCCTAATTAAAATGGTCCAAATCACCCCGTGTGGCCCCGGCTATACCCAAAAATACCCCGAGACCCAATTACTACCCCCGGGCACTCTTTTCTGACTATCTCGACCCATTCGGACTTAACCGCATACTCAGAATTGACATCCGAAATACTTTTTGACATTTCCAAATTTGACCTAAAAAATGCGATGCACATTGATTCGAACAATTTAACTTAAAGTCGCGAAATAAAAATAATTCTTACCACTCAATTAAATTCTACAAATCATAAATTTAAGTTTCTCCAATTTAAATATTTTTATTTTCTCCCAAAAATAATTAAATACTAAATCCTCAAAATTATGGGGTGTTACATACTCTCCCCCTTACAAAGGAATTTCGTCCTCGAAATTAAGATGAGCTTAGTACTCCAAGCTTTGAATATCACTCTCTAGACATGTGCCTCTAAGCTCTCTTTATCTATCTCTCTCACTTCTAACTATAAATTATACAAATATGCATTTTAATTAACCAGGGCGCCCATACACCCTTACCCGTGCTTGACCGCACAAAAGTTACCTTAATGAACCCGGGTGCCCATACACCCTATCCCCGTGGTTTATCGCACAAAATTACCCGACTATTCTAGTCATGACCCGTAATATAGCTTCCAACCCGTAGTCATATCACATATATGAATAATAACCGGGGTACCCAACCCATGTACTAACGACCAAACATCTCCCCACTTCCAACGTTGCGCTAAGTTTCATGAGTGGGACATCTCGCAAAGAGAAATCCAAACAAGGAACCCCCTGATACACTACTACCTAACAATGTCAATCATTGAGATCCGTTAGACCCTCAGTCCATAGTACGTACCCCCAAACACTTTTCTCTTAACACAAAAGTACATATGCCTACCCTTATGCTACAAAAGACATCATAAAATACCGTTCCCTTACTATCACTAGTTCTTGCGCAAAATAAACCCCGAGCTATCTCTCCCCGCTCAAAAATAATTCTGACTACCCTAATTCACTTCAGTAAACACCCCTACTTATCGGGATAAATATGAGAACAAAAGACCTCACTATGTGTCTATCACACCACACAATACAACATACATACACACATATATATATAGGCTAGACGCCCTCTCAGGGCATACCTAGTACCAATCACACCCTGGTGTCACAAACACCAAAACTTACCCCCACTATTTACAATAGTTCAAGTCCATCGCTATCCAGCCGACATAAAAATTATCTACCCTACTTCCATACTCCTCGAAAGTAGTAACCCCTCGCATAATACCAATCCCATCCCTGTGCATACCCCGACTCTCTCGTGGTTAAAACTAAAGAAATCCACTATCCCACATAAATATATATGTAATATGGATGCTATCGCTATCACACCCACTAAATTCGACTTACCCGCGAACTCTAGTGCAAATATTTCTTATATTGTGACACCCTCACTGTCACTCAAAACATACCCCATGCCCATAGGATAAAAAGATAATCACCTCCATACTCTAGTTGCAATGGATGATCCTCGAGTTCCTTAGCAGCTTCCCCCTTCCCGAACTCACCCATGACTTGTTGTAGTGGATGTACATCCCGGACCTAATCCTGTAGTTGACCCCTTCCTCGCTGAGGACAATCTCTCTTCACGTGTCCCGCTTCCCCATAAATGAAACACCTCCTAATAAATTCACCCTGCCACTGATCCCTTCCTTGTTGGCCTTGTCGAAAGTCCTGGCCATCCTGTCGATAGCCTCCAGACCTAAATTGCATGGCCTGATTCCCCTTTCGGAAATCCTTCCCCTGATGTCCCCTGTCTTCTGCTGAGATACCCCACTAGTACTGTTCCCTTTCGCTTTATTCGACTAACTGGTTTCCCCTCCCCCCTTGCTTCCTCTCACGTGGAAGCGATATTCCTAACAGTGCAGGATTGATGCATTTACGACGTCCGTATAAGCTACTAATGCGGGATTACCAATCAAATGTTGCCTGATCCTCCAGACTAACCCATCCATGAACTTTGACTTCTTTCTTTCTTCGTCGCTTACCTCATCCGGTACAAAATTTGCCAAATGAGTGAATTCTTACTCATAATCGGCCACTAAACGGTCCCCTTGTGTTACCTCTCTAAATTTCCTCCTCGTTTCAGTCTCAACTGCTGGCAAAAAATATTTGCGGTCGAACCGCACCCAAAACTCGGTAATAGTTACTGTATCCCTTTCCTCAACTATGGTAATTGACTCCCACCACTGTAGCGCTGCTCCCACTAACCTAAAAGTGTCTAGCATTTGCTTTTGCACCTCATTTCAATCTACCATGCATAGGTGACGCTGGATATCTCTCTTCCACTGACATGCTATCACCACATCTGAACCCCCTCAAAACTCTAGTGGATGGCCCTTTTGAAAGACCTCTCGTACTTATTGCCACCTCAACGGCCCAGGTGGGCCTGAACATCTGGTGCCACTAACACTTGTGGCTAATCTCGTGGAAAGTACCTTTCCATAGCGATCATCGTTCCTTCAACTGCCTACGCCACTAATTCATTTACCTGTGCTGCC
Organism: Sambucus nigra; assembly: GCA_949130495.1. Lineage (NCBI taxonomy): Eukaryota > Viridiplantae > Streptophyta > Magnoliopsida > Dipsacales > Adoxaceae > Sambucus > Sambucus nigra. The sequence continues at coordinate 406,265 of CASBWL010000221.1, forward strand.
GAAATCATCTCTGGCAGTTGTTGCAGTAACTCTTGCTCCGGATGAGCCTCTCTAGTCTCATCTCCCCATGTTTCCCTAACTTCTCTATCTCTCTTGGGCAGCATCTTAAATGAGAATCGAATCATATGAGTTCATCCTCAAATATAAAATAATTGGCAGAAGAACGTAAATGGGCATACATGTAACAATACAACAATCTTATGGTAAGGCTCTACATCAAAGGACGCTAAGCTAAAATGTGAAAAGCTGCAGAGATCCTAAGGACACTAGAACCTGATGCTCTAATACCATCTGTGACACCCTGCCTAATAAAATACCAGGTGATCAGTCTTAAACCAAATTAAAATTGGAATCGCAGTTGGTTCATCCTTAGCGTCACTATCGAAAACCTTTTTAAAACTTACTAACCACCTAATATTCCAAGAAGCTGGTGCAAAATTTTATCTCATTATTTAAACCGAACAGTACATGCGGAAATAAATGTAATTCATTCACACAACTGAATTAAATCAACTGAATAAATAATGACTACATGCCGAATAAACCATCGGTCACCAAAGTAAATAATCCAATACAAATATTCAACACCGGAATAAAATACATCTGAAAACTGAACTGAAAGTCTGGGCGACATGCCCTAAATAAAATTGGAACTCATAAATGATTCCTACTCTAGGAATGAAAGATCGATGCATTTAATCCAAGATCCTGCTAGTATCCACATATGTCTAAGCTCCGTGTCCCTAGAATAAAATATCAATCCCGGCATCCCTGTGGCTGGACACTTAAAAGGTTTTAAAAATAGTTTTATAGCAAGGGTTAGAACCCAAAATATTTTGAAAATATTTAGCAAGTGAATTAACTGCAGTAATTTAAAATATATGAATGCGCTCCATATTTAAGTTAGTGTCGCACTCTCTTGAGGACATTATCACCCCTCCACTAAAGTGCACACCTAACGATTACCTTAACCCCACCTAGTTGTACTACCCCGTCCAACTAGTCCTTGTAATCCTCCCTTGCCTTTCCACTCTAAACCAAGTATTATCATCCATGGATTATAAGTTATCTCACTAAATAACTTAATTAATTTCCTTTAAATAATAACATATAACTGTGACACAAGTTATATAAAACAATTACATCACACACTGTATTATTACCCGCATATAATATTTACTACCATTATATATGTACCTTTACCACAACATCCACACATATATCATATGTATATCCATCCCTTCGAGTATACCCTCTCCGGATGATTCCCTCTAAAGTGATATCTCACTAGGTGCGCTCACATAACCTAGTTACCCAAGATGGAATCGCTCACTAACTTGGCCCAAAACAAAAACGTAATGGAGGCGGTCATATTCCTTCCCTGAAAGTGAGATGAATCCCTCACCCATATACCGGATGCTATGGCCTGGGGATATACTCGCCCTACTCCTCAAGCTAGGGGATTCACTCACATCGCGCAACCTCCTTTGATAGCACTAGAGTATATAAATTAAATAAATATCCAGTCACTGATATTTAATAGCACACACAATATATACACGCTACACCGTATATATATAATATAAACCCCGGCTTTACCATGTACTCAAAATCCCGTAACACTAGCCTGTAATTTCCTGAGTTTGTGGCCCGACTGAACTTAATTAATTTTCTCACTTATTAATTCACACGTCATTTAATATAATATTTCCCCGAGTCCATGATCCGACTCTTATATAAATACTTTGCACATTTATTTATATAATATTTACCCGAGCCTCCGATTCGACTCTAATTTAATTAATTTACACATTAATTAACTAATACTAATCCGAGTCTATGGTCCGACTCTCATTAATTTAATTTACACATTAATTAATTACCAATCCGAGTCTATTGTCCGACTCTAATTTAATTAATTAATTACCAATCCGAGTCTATGGTTCGACTCTAATTACTAATCTGAGTGTATGGTCCGACTCTAATTTAATTAATTTACACATTAATTAATTACCAATCTCAGTCTATGGTCCGACTCTAATTTAATTAATTTACACATGAATTAATTTAACACTTGGTGTTGCTCAACCATTATACCCACACTCGCTCACTTGGCCTGTACCATCGTTAATACCCAATTGTATATTTCGCCCCATAACTAATTAATTACACCTCGATTCCTTTAATAATGTAGTGCCACTCAATTACAATACCCGAATATTTTCCCTCGGTCCAAAATCAATACTCACAAATAAATTCTCGAAATTGAATCCTCCCGTGACATAAAATTTTCACCCTCCTAAACCCAATTATATCCCCTTATAATAGTTATGGAATATGTGTCACATATGCATTTATCACTAAATAAAAGTAGGGGATTAAATTCTAAGTTAATTTCCCTTACATATATAAGCAGACCGAATTGCCAAAATTCTGGGACCTTCGATCGATCGATCCCCTAGGTCGATCGATCGATTGAACAAGGATTCGTCTTCTCCGGCTTGCTGTTTCAGCCATTGATGAACCCTTAAGCTTTTGTTTCTTCCCAAATCTTTACCCAAATCACAACCAACATATTCTCCATACAATAAAAGGTTCTAAACATCCTAGAGACCTTAATCCATAATCAAATTTATACATAACCTTTAGTATATCCGACTTGGGTTTTTCATCCGGGTCTCGTTCTACAGAATTTGACCTAACCATTTTTAGTCCATTTAGTCACTAATACATATTATAATCCACTCTACAATTCAATCTTAACAGTCCCAAATCATAACTTAACCTCCATTGAGTAATTAAATCCGTCCATTACTCTAAATTCAGAAAATCCAATTTTAATTATGGCTACACCCCCAAAATGAATTTTCATATACACATATTATAATATGAATTGGTTATCACTTATTTTAAGAATCAAAACAGTTAACCACTTGCCTGGAATGATTCGTAGAGTCTGATCTGTTGGTGCAGTGAAGGTGTTGATGAAGAACACCCTAATCCGTCCCTTAATTTGGCTCCAAAAGACCCCCCAATTGGCTTCTTGATTTGTCTCTTTTGTGTCTCTCTCAAACCCTAGGTTTAGAGTTGTATTAACTGCCATTAACACCTCCCCCAATTAGGATTAAAACCCTTAATCCCGTTTTTGGCCATATGTGCCTAAATAAAATGGCCCAAATCACCCCTGTGGGCCTGGCTATGCCCAAAAATCCCCCAGACCCAATTACTACCCCCGGGCACTATTTTCTGACTATCTCGACCCATTCGGACTCAACCACACACTCATAATTGACATCCGAAATACTTTTTGACATTTCCAAATTTGACCTCAAAAATGCGACACACATTAATTCGAACAATTTAACTTAAAGTCGCCAAATAAAAATAATTCTTATCACTCAATTAAATTCTCCAAATCTTAAATTTTAGTTTCTCCAATTTAAATATTTTTATTTTCTCCCAAAAATAATTAAATACTAAATCCTCAAAATTATGGGGTGTTACAAAAGGCTACAGAGGAACCGAACATGAATGTCTTCCAAGATCCGGACGAGGTTGAGTCAAGCAAAGCCAGAAAAAGAATAGTTGAGAATGAGGAAGATAGATACCTCAACAGGAAAGGGACCCTATCAGAGGAAAACTTCACTTCAAATGCAAGCATTTGGATCCTCTTCATTGAAGGGTCATCTTATGAAAGCGAAAGTGGAGCAGGGCTGAAGTGTCAGCACCAGATGGTACCGATATTGAATATGCATTGAGGTTCAACTTCAAAGCCTCCAACAATAATTTAGAGTATGAGGCATTAGTAGTAGGTCTTTATTTGTCAAAAGCCCTCAATGTCGGCCCACTCCTAGTCCATAGTGACTCTAGGTTAGTCATGAACCAAATTCTGGGGGTGTATGAGGTCAAAGACGAAAGGATGTCCAGATACCTGAAGAGGGGGAGAATGATGTTAGAAAGCTTCAAGGAAGTAAATATGAAGAGGATACCTCGGCTAGACAACAACCGAGCTAATGCACTCGTGAGGTTGGCCTCAGCAATAAGAAGAGACATAAGGAGAATAGGTCCAGTTGAGATTATGCTCAAGCCGACCATCGAAGAGGAAGAGGTTACTAGAACTTGTGTAAATATGAATATGGGAGCTTCATGGATGGACCCTCTTATCAGATACATCAGAGAGTGAGAGTTGCCAGAGTCGGAGTTAGAAAGGAGAAAGCTAAGGTTCAGAGCTGCTAAATTCTCAAGTGTAGGGGATGTCTTGTATAAAAAGGGGTTCCTACTCCCTCTACTCAGATGTGTCCACCCTTAAGAGGTTCCACACATCTTGAATGATGTTCATGAGGGCTCTTGTTCAAGTCACATAAGAGGAAGACCATTGGCTAAAAGAATAATCACTCAGGGGTACTAGTGGCTGACCTTGGCCAAAGATACAGCTGTGTATGTGAAGAAGTGTGATAAATGTCAGAGATTCTCCACCATCCCTCATCAGCCACACCAACCTCTTACTTCTATTAGCTCCCTTTGGCCATTTGTAATATGGGGCATTGACTTGGTAGGACCTTTACCAAGAGCTATAAAAAACTATCGATTCTTAATTGTTGCAATTGATTATTTCTCCAAATGGGTGGAGGCTGAGCCAATGATCACAATCACTGAGCAGAAGACCTTCCAGTTCATCTGGAAGAACATCATATGCAGGTATGGTCTTTCAAACACCCTCATCTCAGATAATGGGACCCAGTTCAAGAATGTTTCCTTAAAAAAATATTACGAAAGAGTAGGGATCAAGAAGTTCTTCTCTTCTCTTGGACGACCCTAGGCAAACGGTCAGACCGAGGTCACAAACCGAACAATCCTTGATGGGATAAAAAAAGAGGTTGAAATAGGCCAAAGGAAGATGGATAGAGGAGGTATATGTTGTGCTTTGGGCCTACAGGACGACGGTAAAGACACCAGCAGAAGAGACTCCATTTATGTTAGCCCATGGATCAGAGGTTGTCATCCCTACATAAGTAGGACTTCCCACTCATGGGGAAGAGAAAAAACTTGATCTTGATTTGATCGAGGAAAGAAGAGAGGATGCATAGATAAGACAGGCAGCCTATCCACAAAGAACTGCAAGATTTTACAATCAAAGGGTGAAATCAAGGCCTATAGCTGTGGGATACCTAGTCCTAAAGAAGACGTGGCAAAAGGAAAATAAACTCCATATAAATTGGCATGGTGCTTATAGGGTAGTTGATGAGGTTGTGCCTGGTACCTACCGGCTATAAAATCTTAAAGGAGAACCTTTATCCAATCCTTGGAATGCCGATCACTGGAAGAAATATTACTTATGATGTTACAGTCCATTCTTTTTCTAATGTATGTACCAGTCTATTCAAAATATGTCAATGAAAAGATAACAATGTTGTGCTAACACTATTACATTGTGCTTAAAAAATCATTATTTGGTGAAAATTTATGACGTGAAACATCATAATATGGTGACCTCAGACCTTAAACATCATTAGTTTGGTGAAAATTCAAGAGGAAAACATCATAATATGGTGACCTCAGACCTTAAACATTATTATTTGTTAAAAATTTATGAGGTGAAAAATCACAGTATGGTGACCTCAAACCTTAAACATCATTATTTGGTGAAAATGTATGAGTCTAAGAATCATAATATGGTGACCTCAGACCTTAAACATCATTATTTGGTGAAAATTTATGAGGTGAAACATCATAATATGGTGACCTTAGACCTTAAACATCATTAGTTTGGTGAAAATTTATGAGGGTAAACATCATAATATGGTGACCTCAGACCTTAAACACGAGTTTGGTGAAAATTCAAGAAGAAAACATCATAATATGGTGACCTCATACCTTAAACATTATTATTTGGTGAAAATTTATGGGGGTAAACATCATAATATGGTGACCTCAGACCTTAAACGTCATTAGTTTGGTGAAAATTTAAGAGGTAAGACATTTTTAAGCAAAACATCGTATAAAGCAATAGAATCTGAAGAAGATTGGACTAATGATTATCATTAAAAAGATTCGGAGTTAAAAATCAACCAGCATCAAGGAGCCATCAGAAGTTCACAAAAATAAGAGTTTAAAAAATACAACGAAAAGCTTCACAAGAAAAGGGCGTATATCTCTACAGTTGCAGCTGTCTAGTCATGGTCGATATTCGCCACTTCAACACCATCATCATGGTGAGTGGCATCTTCTGTCTCAGTGACCTTGAGAGGAGCAGTCTCGGCTGGGGCAGTATCGACCTCTTCAACTTCTTGCATGGCCTGAGTGAATCGAGGGTCTCTAAAGCTGAGACCCACAAAGTCTTATGTGTGCAAGACACCAGACTCGCTCTCCTTCGTGGCTGCCCATTTCCCAGTCGCCTTGATACCTCTTTCAAGGTATTCAAAACAAAGCAGAAAAATTTATCTAAGACCTTGTAGTCTTCGATGGTATTCTCAGCAGTATCTTCCAAACCAGCCTTGACTACAGCATCAATCTTATATTGAAGGGGATCATCCTTGGCCTTTAGAGCTACATCATGGTCCTTCTTGAGCTTAGATATGACATCGTCCCTCTACTGGAAAACTCCCTTTAGCCTTTCAACCTCTGCATTCAAAAAGGCTTGAACCTTCTCAGCTTCCTGAACCTTCTTTATAAGGGGAATCCTCTTCAGAGTCCAATCAACAAAGCGATGGAATACATGGCACCCTGCAGAAGTGTAACACCCCGCCCACCTAGGGAGAGCGTACAGAGTGCCACTATCTATAAACTAAATCAATTCCACAAATCACAAGGTATAGAGCATCTAAAACCAATCCTACAATATAAATAAAAGAATCCACTGATCTCAATCTCTTCAAATTAAATACAACAATTCTCTCGAATAAAAATACAACTTCTAAAATAAATCTCCAATGCTCTATACATCAAAATAAATACAAGTCTTCTCATCTCTTGCATTAAAATTCTTCCCAAATAATCAACGCTAAAATAATCCCAATTGGTCCATAGCACTCAAATCCGTGCTGACCTGCCAACTAAGAAAAAGATGGGGAAGTACACAATACAACAAGAAAAATGCTCAACAATAATATGTTAGCGATGAATACAGCGCAACAATATGAATATGAATATTCAAATTAAATGCAAATCTCATAAGCATTTTATTAATAAATTTCTCAACAACACATTAACCGGGTCACCATGCCTCACCCCATCTGCATATGCTTTATCAAGTCATAGCCCTTGGAAGCAGGAATTTTGGCGGGGCCCAACGTCCGTGCCATATTAAAATCTCATTACATTGTGCTCAATGACAACATGAATAACACCACATGAATCAAAATAATTCCAACAATTATTTTTCCAGATTTCAATGAATTTAACAATTCAAAATTTGAGTTCAATTAACAAGAATTCAACGGAATAAACACTCGCGAGATTTAGGAGCATATTGTGTAAAACCCCATACCTAAAACCATCAAAAGATACCATCAACAATCTGCCTAGAACAACAGAAAAAGCCACCAAAAATCAGCTATAAGAGTCACCAAAAACTCCTCCAAGAACAACCTCAAAATAGCCCCCAAGAACACCTCAAAACCTAAGGTTGAATGCATAAATTAAAGGGCTTGTTTGTGTATAAAAAGAGAGTAAATAAAATATACTTTCTGGGTATTTTTGTGCCCCAAGGCAGCTCCAAAACAATAGCCAACGATCCCTTTTTATAAACTAACAACATAAGAGTTTGAATCAAAACAAAACTCCTCAAAAATCCTTGCTGCTCACGTTTTATGGGAGGGTCGATCGATCGACCCCCAGGCATCGATCGATCGATCATGCCTATAATCTGACAGTTCGCCTTGAAAATTTTATAAGGGACAAAAATTATAAAATCAATATAAAATTCGTTTTAACTCCGTTTTCGAAATCGTTTGAAATTCTCACCTTTAAAAATAATAACCAACATATTTGAGCAATAAAAATAATTTTATCTAAAAATTTATTTTTCCTCTTTATTTTGAAAGTACCCCAAAAATACGTGGGTTGTTACACTTCCCCACAAACAATGGAATTTTGCACTCGAAATTTGCCGAATGCCTAACTCTAAAAAATTAGGCCAACAATCTCCAAAAATAATCTTGTCTCCAAAAATAATTTTCTCACATCTAATTTAGATGCCTAACATGGGACGATTATCTAAAATAATCTATCTCCAAAATACGCGCCAAATATAACCCTCTCGGTCCTTTTACGCTTTAATTCGCTTTCAATATTTAAGTCGAACATTCGTATCTCAATTAATTCAATTTAAATTTTCATTTCCAAACATTTCGAATATATATACTGGCATAGTTTTTTTTTTTTTTTTCAATTAGTTCAATTTTTAATTCAATAAAAAATGTGGGGTTTTACATTCTCCCCCTCTACGAACGGGATTTCGTCCTCGAAATCCGAAATAAAACAAATCAAGTCAAGTCAAGTAAGGTAGTTTCGCACGTATCTTTCATGAAGAGATATGGGTAAGTGATGGTATCAGAGCATCTAAAACCAATCCCATAATATAAATAAGAGAATCCACTAATCTCAATCTCTTCAAATTAAATACAACAATTCTCTCGAATAAAAATACAACATCTAAATTAAATCTCCAATGCTCTATACATCAAAATAAATACAAATCTTCTCATCTCTTGTATTAAAATTCTTCCCAAATAATCCACGCTAAAATCATCCCAATTGGTCCATAGCACTCAAATCCGTGCTCACCTACCAACTAAGAAAAAGATGGGGAAGTACACAATACGACAGGAAAGATGCTCAACAATTATATGTTAGCGATTAATAAAGCACAACAATACGAATACGAATATTCAAATCAAATGCGAATCTCATAAGCATTTTATCAATAAATTTCTCAACAACACATTAACCGGGTCACCAGGCCTCACCCCATCCACATATGCTTTATCAAGTCAAAGCCCTTGGAAGCAGAAATTTTGGCGGGTGACCAACGTCCGTGCCATATTAAAATCTCATGACAACGTGCTCAACGACAACATGAATAATACCACAAGAATCAAAATAATTCCAACAATTATTTTTCCAGATTTCAATGAATTTAACAATTCAAAATATGATTTCAATTAACAAGAATTCAACTGAATAAACACTCGCGAGATTTAGGAGCATATTGTGTAAAACCAAATACCTCAAACCATCAAAAGATACCATCAACAATCTGCCCAGAACAGTAGAAAAAGCCACCAAAAATCAGCTATAAGAGTCACCAAAAACTCCTCCAAGAACAACCTCAAAATAGCCCCCAAGAACACCTCAAAACCTAAGGTTGAATGCATAAATTAAAGGGCTTGTTTGTGTATAAAAAGAGAGTAAATAAAATATACTTTCTGGGTATTTTTGTGCCCCAAGGCAGCTCCAAAACAATAGCCAACGATCCCTTTTTATAAACTAACAACATAAGAATTTGAATCAAAACAAAACTCCTCAAAAATCCTTGCTGCTCACGTTTTATGGGAGGGTCGATCGATCGACCCCCAGGCATCGATCGATCGATCATGCCTATAATCTGACAGTTCGCCTTGAAAATTTTATAAGGGACAAAAATTATAAAATCAATATAAAATTCGTTTTAACTCCGTTTTCGAAATCGTTTGAAATTCTCACCTTTAAAAATAATAACCAACATATTTGAGCAATAAAAATAATTTTATCTAAAAATTTATTTTTCCTCTTTATTTTGAAAGTACCCCAAAAATACGTGGGTTGTTACACTTCCCCACAAACAATGGAATTTTGCACTCGAAATTTGCCGAATGCCTAACTCTCAAAAATTAGGCCAACAATCTCCAAAAATAATCTTGTCTCCAAAAATAATTTTCTCACATCTAATTTAGATGCCTAACATGGGACGATTATCTAAAATAATCTATCTCCAAAATACGTGCCAAATATAACCCTCTCGGTCCTTTTACGCTTTAATTCGCTTTCAATATTTAAGTCGAACATTCGTATCTCAATTAATTCAATTTAAATTTTCATTTCCAAACATTTCGAATATATATACTGGCATAGTTTTTTTTTTTTTTCAATTAGTTCAATTTTTAATTCAATAAAAAATGTGGGGTTTTACATTCTCCCCCTCTACGAACGGGATTTCGTCCTCGAAATCCGAAATAAAACAAATCAAGTCAAGTCAAGTAAGGTAGTTTCGCACGTATCTTTCATGAAGAGATATGGGTAAGTGATGGTATCAGAGCATCTAAAACCAATCCCATAATATAAATAAGAGAATCCACTAATCTCAATCTCTTCAAATTAAATACAACAATTCTCTCGAATAAAAATACAACATCTAAATTAAATCTCCAATGCTCTATACATCAAAATAAATACAAATCTTCTCATCTCTTGTATTAAAATTCTTCCCAAATAATCCACGCTAAAATCATCCCAATTGGTCCATAGCACTCAAATCCGTGCTCACCTACCAACTAAGAAAAAGATGGGGAAGTACACAATACGACAGGAAAGATGCTCAACAATTATATGTTAGCGATTAATAAAGCACAACAATACGAATACGAATATTCAAATCAAATGCGAATCTCATAAGCATTTTATCAATAAATTTCTCAACAACACATTAACCGGGTCACCAGGCCTCACCCCATCCACATATGCTTTATCAAGTCAAAGCCCTTGGAAGCAGAAATTTTGGCGGGTGACCAACGTCCGTGCCATATTAAAATCTCATGACAACGTGCTCAACGACAACATGAATAATACCACAAGAATCAAAATAATTCCAACAATTATTTTTCCAGATTTCAATGAATTTAACAATTCAAAATATGATTTCAATTAACAAGAATTCAACTGAATAAACACTCGCGAGATTTAGGAGCATATTGTGTAAAACCAAATACCTCAAACCATCAAAAGATACCATCAATAATCTGCCCAGAACAGTAGAAAAAGCCACCAAAAATCAGCTATAAGAGTCACCAAAAACTCCTCCAAGAACAACCTCAAAATAGCCCCCAAGAACACCTCAAAACCTAAGGTTGAATGCATAAATTAAAGGGCTTGTTTGTGTATAAAAAGAGAGTAAATAAAATATACTTTCTGGGTATTTTTGTGCCCCAAGGCATCTCCAAAACAATAGCCAACGATCCCTTTTTATAAACTAACAACATAAGAGTTTGAATCAAAACAAAACTCCTCAAAACTCCTTGCTCCTCACGTTTTATGGGAGGGTCGATCGATCGACCCCCAGGCATCGATCGATCGATCATGCCTATAATCTGACAGTTCTCCTTGAAAATTTTTTAAGGGACAAAAATTATAAAATCAATATAAAATTCGTTTTAACTCCGTTTTCGAAATCGTTTGAAATTCTCACCTTTAAAAATAATAACCAACATATTTGAGCAATAAAAATAATTTTATCTAAAAATTTATTTTTCCTCTTTATTTTGAAAGTACCCCAAAAATACGTGGGTTACACTTCCCCACAAACAATGGAATTGTGCACTCGAAATTTGCCGAATGCCTAACTCTCAAAAATTAGGCCAACAATCTCCAAAAATAATCTTGTCTCCAAAACTAATTTTCTCACATCTAATTTAGATGCCTAACATGGGACGATTATCTAAAATAATCTATCTCCAAAATACGCGCCAAATATAACCCTCTCGGTCCTTTTACGCTTTAATTCGCTTTCAATATTTAAGTCGAACATTCGTATCTCAATTAATTCAATTTAAATTTTTATTTCCAAACATTTCGAATATATATACTGGCATAGTTTTTTTTTTTTTTTCAATTAGTTCAATTTTTAATTCAATAAAAAATGTGGGGTTTTAGATTCTCCCCCTCTACGAACGGGATTTCGTCCTCTAAATCCGAAATAAAACAAATCAAGTCAAGTCAAGTAAGGTAGTTTCGCACGTATCTTTCATGAAGAGATATGGGTAACTGATGGTATCTGAGCATCTAAAACCAATCCCATAATATAAATAAGAGAATCCACTAATCTCAATCTCTTCAAATTAAATACAACAATTCTCTCGAATAAAAATACAACATCTAAATTAAATCTCCAATGCTCTATACATCAAAATAAATACAAATCTTCTCATCTCTTGTATTAAAATTCTTCCCAAATAATCCACGCTAAAATCATCCCAATTGATCCGTAGCACTCAAATCCGTGCTCACCTACCAACTAAGAAAAAGATGGGGAAGTACTCAATATGACAGGAAAGATGCTCAACAATTATATGTTAGCGATTAATAAAGCACAACAATACGAATACGAATATTCAAATCAAATGCGAATCTCATAAGCATTTTATCAATAAATTTCTCAACAACACATTAACCGGGTCACCAGGCCTCACCCCATCCACATATGCTTTATCAAGTCAAAGCCCTTGGAAGCAGAAATTTTGGCGGGTGACCAACGTCCGTGCCATATTAAAATCTCATGACAACGTGCTCAACGACAACATGAATAATACCACAAGAATCAAAATAATTCCAACAATTATTTTTCCAGATTTCAATGAATTTAACAATTCAAAATATGATTTCAATTAACAAGAATTCAACTGAATAAACACTCGCGAGATTTAGGAGCATATTGTGTAAAACCAAATACCTCAAACCATCAAAAGATACCATCAACAATCTGCCCAGAACAGTAGAAAAAGGCACCAAAAATCAGCTACAAGAGTCACCAAAACCTCCTCCAAGAACAACCTCAAAATAGCCCCCAAGAACACCTCAAAACCTAAGGTTGAATGCATAAATTAAAGGGCTTGTTTGTGTATAAAAAGAGAGGAAATAAAATATACTTTCTGGGTATTTTTGTTCCCCAAGGCTGCTCCAAAACAATAGCCAACGATCCCTTTTTATAAGCTAAAACATAAGAGTTTGAATCAAAACAAAACTCCTCAAAAATTCTTGCTGCTCACGTTTTTTGGGAGGGTCGATCGATCATGCCTAAAATATCACAGTTCGCCTTGAAAATTTTATAAGGGAAAAAAATTATAAAATCAATATAAAATCCGTTTTAACTCCGTTTTCGAAACCGTTTGAAATTCTCGCCTTTAAAAATAATAACCAACATATTTGAGCAGTAAAAATAATTTTATCTAAAAATTTATTTTTCCTGTTTTATTTTGAAAATACCCCAAAAATACGCGGGTTGTTACACTTACCCACTAACAATGGAATTTTGCCCTCGAAATTTGCCGATTGCCTAACTCTCATAAATCAGGCCAATAATATCCAAAAATAATCTTGTCTCCAAAAATAATTTCCTCACATCTAATCTAGATGCCTAACACGAGACGATTATCTAAAATAATCTATCTCCAAAATACGCACCAAATATAACCCTCTCGATCCTTTTACGCGTTAATTCGCTTCTAATATTTAAGTCGCACATTCGTATCTCAATTAATTCATTTTAAATTTTCATTTCCAAACATTTCGAACATATATACTGGCATAGTTTTCTTTTCTTTTTTAATTAGTTCAATTTTTAATTCAATCAAAAATGTGGGGTATTACATTCTCCCCCCCCCCCCCTACGAACGGGATTTCGTCCTCGAAATCCGAAATAAAAAAATCAATTCAAGTCAAGTAAGGTAGTTTCTCACGTACCTTTCATGAAAAGATATGGGTGACTGATGGTATCAGAGCATCTAAAACTAATCCCACAATATAAATAAGAGAATCCACTAATCTCAATCTCTTCAAATTAAATACAACAATTCTCTCGAATAAAAATACAACATCTAAAATAAATCTCCAATGCTCTATACATCAAAATAAATACAAGTCTTCTCATCTCTTGTATTAAAATTCTTCCCAAATAATCCACTCTAAAATCATCCCAATTGGTCCATAGCACTCAAATCCGTGCTCACCTGCCAACTAAGAAAAAGATGGAGAAGTACACAATACGACAGGAAAGATGCTCAACAATAATATGTTAGCGATGAATAAAGCGCAACAATACGAATACGAATATTCAAATCAAATGTGAATCTCGTAAGCATTTTATCAATAAATTTCTCAACAACATATTAATCGGGTCACCAGGCCTCACCCCATCCGCATATGCTTTATCAAGTCATAGCCCTTAGAACCACGAATTTTGGCGGGTGCCCAACGTCCGTGCCATATTAAAATCTCATGACAACGTGCTCAACGATAACATGAATAATACCACATGAATCAAAATAATTCCAACAATTATTTTTCCAGATTTCAATGAATTTAACAATTCAAAATATGAGTTCAATTAACAAGAATTCAATGGAATAAACACTCGCGAGATTTAGGAGAATATTATGTAAAATCCCATACCTCAAACCATCAAAAGATACCATCAGCAATCTGCCCAGAACAGCAGAAAAAGACACCAAAAATCAACTACGAGAGTCACCAAAAACTCCTCCAAGAAGAACCTCAAAACCGCCCCCAAGAACATCTCAAAACCTAAGGTTGAATGCATAAATTAAAGGGCTTGTTTGTGTATAAAAAGAGAGTTAATAAAATATACTTTCTGGGTATTTTTGTGCCCCAAGGCTGCTCCAAAATAATAGCCAACGATCCTTTGTTATAAGCTAAAAATATAAGAATTTGAATCAAAACAAAACTCCGATCGATCGATCCCCAGGCATCGATCGATCGATCATGCCTAAAATCTGACAGTTCGCCTTGAAAAATTTATAAGGCACAAAAAATATAAAATCAATATAAAATCCGTTTTAACTCCGTTTTTTAAACCGTTTGAAATTCTCGCCTTCAAAAATAATAACCAACATATTTGAGCAATAAAAATAATTTTATCTAAAAATTTATTTTCCTCTTTATTTTGAAAATACCCCAAAAATATGTGGTTTGTTACACTTCCCCACTAACAATGGAATTTTGCCCTCAAATTTGCCAAATGCCTAACTCTCAAAAATCAGGCCAACAATATCCAAAAATAATCTTGTCTCCAAAAATAATTTCCTCACATCTAATCTAGATGCCTAACACGGGACGATTATCTAAAATAATCTATCTCCAAAATACGCGCCAAATATAACCCTCTCGATTCTTTTACGCGTTAATTCGCTTCTAATATTTAAGTCGCACATTCGTATCTTAATTAATTCATTTTAAATTTTCATTTCCAAACATTTCGAATATATAGACAGGCATAGTTTTTTTTTCCTTTTCAATTAGTTCAATTTTTAATTCAATAAAAAATGTGGGGTATTACAAGAAGAAGGTAAGATATAAGAATATATGAGCTATACTTTCTAAAAATCCGAGGTTACACTTGTGAAGAGCAAATGATCAAATGATTAAAAATTGGTATCTGAATTGACTTATGGAGAGCAAACTCGGCTAATAATGGGATGTCCAATAAGCGTAAGAAATGCTTGTCCTCTTCGATCATTATTGTACCGATTGAATCAGAAGCCTTCATACTATGGCCAATCAAGCTATCACTAATTTTAAGCTGAGAAAGACGAGCAGCCAAGGCAGCATCTGTAGAGATGGGAGTGACACGATCCCTGACCCGAGTCTTGCCTGACCTCGTATGCTCAGGGTTAGCTGTGGTCGTCCTCTTTTTATTAGCATCGGCCTTGGAGATGACTATGTTATTCTTGGTGGTAGGAAGGGGTACATTTTTTCCACCCGTTTTCTCCATTAGCTTCACAAGACCAGGAGCAGACATTTCCCAAAGGTCGTCTGATATGCCTGCTAGGCACTCTGCAAAAGGCAAGTCTCTGAGTTAGTCAGTCAGAGATATAAAACATAAGAGGTATAAGAGAAAAATTAAGACTTATGAATATTTTCCAAGGGACCACCCCTAGACTTGTCTGAGATAGGTAGTAGGGGGTCATCATATGTTCATATTTAATAAGTCGACCCTTCTCACCCTGACTACTAAGGTCTTCAATGTTTTTATAACTGTCATGGATAAGTCCAGGGCCTGCTTTGGAAGCAAGGGAGACCTTCCCCCATCTCAAAGGGGTCCTTGGAACCGACGTTCCAAAGGCCTCATCTGAACTAAATTACCATGCCTGAAAATAAAGATGTACCGAGGTTTTCAATTGTGGTTCGAAGTTTGGGTAACCAATAGCATTTTCTTCTCTGATTTCCTGGCTAAGAAGTGGTAATAGCTAGGGTGGTTTTTGGCAGATGAAGGAACATAACAACCAGTGAAAACTCTAACTGGAAGGTCTGAGTGATGGACAACCCTCCAAAGGACGATGGCCCCAATCATAACCCTCTTGGCATTAGGGGATAATTAGGAAGGGGCTAAATTTATATGGGAAAGTATAGCTATAATGGTTGGGTGAATAGGAAGATGGAACCCAACTTGAACATTTGCTTATAGACACATATCTCTCCATCTCGGCCATCAAAGGCCCTCTCATCCCTCAAAGGTTTCTTAAGGATGATGAAATAATTTATGGAATAGAGGTGCCTAAAAGTAAGAAGGTCGTACTCGCTGATGGTGCTCTCCTACTCGTCCACCTCATATGCATCAAGATCACTCTCCTCACCATCATCACCATCCCCAGCAATATCGACCTAGACAGGTGTTGGAGAACCACCAAGAAACCTCTGAGCAAATTCGACCCTAGTGACGGCCGACAGGGGAATGTCATCAATGGGAGGTGGGAGTGCCACACTTGGCCCTAAGATTTCAACATCAGAAGTCCTATGCGAAGTGCTAGAGCCTTTGTGAGACGAGGCACGACTTGAAACCTCGGCCTCCTTAGGAACCTCACCATATTTAGGAGAATAGTCTATTGCCTCATGAAAAGAGTCTACAGATTATCCTACTTCAGAGGCTGATATGGGGTCTGAGGAAGATGACTCAGACTCAGACATTGGGGAAGGACCCTCAGGAACCTCCACATGCTCTGTAGGATCGGCTGGCTTAGGGTATATAACCTTCAGGGGTAGAGGAAAGATGGGTCTGAGGGGAAAGGCCTCAGCCCTATGAGCTTCCTCTTGGGCTAGCTCTATTTGCCTAATTTTCTCAAAGGTCTTCTCACAAAGAGAGGGGAACTCTTCTATAAGTTGGTACAAGGGTCTAAGCATAAGTGAGACGACACTACACTTAAAGGAAGGTCCCAAACCACAAACATGTACACAACTTAAATGAACCAAAACTAAAGATCAAATTAGGAATCTGAGAGGTTTTTGCCAAGAATGTCAAGAACCTTCAAGAACTAGGTCACCGGAGAAGATGACCGGAGGGTCACCGGTAAACCTAAAAATTGGTTTTTATGGCTAAAACAACCTCAAAGCATCCTACAACAATCCCAAAACCACCTAATCTCTACAAGCCTAACCTAATAACCACTTGGCGGTGGTGCAAAGCTTCGTCGGAAAAGAAAAACTTCGTCAAAAATTCAGAAATGCAAAATAATGACTGGAAATGGAAAAGAGAGGTGGAAAATAATACCTGGATAGTCTCGAGTGAGGGAAGAAGCGGTTAGGAAGCGAAGGAAACTTTTGATCACAGCACAACAATGGAAGGCTTGAAGAGAAGGGAAGTTGTAGAAAGCTTAGGCGGGAGAAAATAGGAAGATGAAAGAAAATGATGAGAGAGAAGTTTTTAAACCTACTCAATGATGGGGCACGATTCTTAATGCCCCCATCATTACCTTAGGGAACCCAAAAGACAACTATCAGAATAATATCACCTTGGGGAATACATATGTCACTTCAATAAGTGACATATGTCAAGGAGACACTGGCACCCAAAGAGACTCAACCTCGACCTAACACACATACCCCTCCATCATCTATTCATATAGAAGACTAAGGGCTAGGGGGGATTGATATGCCAAAAGTGCACCCTCTTATTCAGAATGACTAACCTCAGCAAGTCTCAGAGTCGAGTTGACAAGAAGCCTATGACAACATCAGTAAGGTCATCTTTTATAAGGTCGACCCCTCATACACTTAGCAGAGTCTCACGGGCTCAAGTAAATGCCAACATCATCATCTGCCTCAGCCGACGTTACATTTACCTCATACCTAACCTCAGCCAGCCCTCCTAGCATAGGTCATCATGGATATTGACAAGACACTGTTAGACGTCACCAACCACATACTCGTCCAGGGGTTACATCAGTCAAGGACATAGGGCCGAGCATTTATAAGAACATGTAAGGTTTGGAACACGTGGACAAATCAGTTATAACCGAATCATTCCCCTCACGTGAGGGAATATTGAGGTCATCATTATCCATATAAGATTAGCCAGGTGTAATTATCATACTGGTTCGATCCTCATGCACAAGCTCATTGCATGCTTGGGGGGTACATTACACCCCCCAAGAACTATAGATAGAGGTCATCATCTACCTTGTAAAGGGATTGATAATATTAACCCTAGATAAAACTCTGTTGGTTTACACAGTAGAGAGAGAGCTTGAGTGATTGTATCTATGGTCATTAGTGCCTTCATCTAGTGATATTACTCACACACTCACACTGGACGTAGGCCAAATTGGTTGAACTACTTATATACTAGTCTTCATCCTCTTATCCTCACCTCATTCTACTATATATTCACTTTTATGCTACCATTGTTATTACTAGTTTGATATTGACAACACCTTACCAGGTGGTGCTATTTACAGCATCATCACTATACAAATGCCATATGGTGTTCTTTCAAAAACT
Source organism: Sambucus nigra (assembly GCA_949130495.1). NCBI lineage: Eukaryota > Viridiplantae > Streptophyta > Magnoliopsida > Dipsacales > Adoxaceae > Sambucus > Sambucus nigra. The sequence goes on from CASBWL010000221.1 coordinate 425,024, forward strand.
GGATTGATTTTTCTCTCTCATATTCTATTAGCGACGATCTTACATATACTACCCTCTCTGTGCAGCCCATATACATGGGTATGGTATCAGATCCTCCATCGGAGAAACTATAGTTGTCTCTTACTTAGAGTCTATCCCATCGACATTAACAATTTCACTTTTCTTCTTTAAGGATAAGAAATAGTAGTTTTGGGCACGTGAATAGCTTCCTCGCACCACCACTATTCTATTCGATATTGGGAACCGAATGGTAAGTATTTGATTGACAACCCCACATCGTGGCGACTGTGGGTTGTTCTCCTTGTGAGTAAATTTTAGGCTGATGGAGATATTACCACCAGGAATTCCACTTTAAGGGTGACTAGTCATTTTCCTCTTCCAATGGTGAATGGTAACTCCATCGTGCCTTTCGGGTAAACATGTTCCACAGAGAAGCCCAATAACGGGCCTTATGTTAGCTTTAGGCTTTCTCTCATCTTCATATTCTTAATGCATTCGTAGCAAATGAGGTTGGCCGAGCTTTCTGTATCGATCATAATTCTTTATACCATCTGATTGGATATTTATGTTGTTATTAATAAGGGGTCATTGTGGGATGTAATGATCTCCCTAAACTCCTGAAGTGTGAAAATAATATATTCTCATTCTTTGGTGAGTTTACTGACTTGCACTTAAAATAGTTCCCTTTTCAAACTCCGATAACCTTTTTTGGTCGAGGTCAACTCCCATTTGGATGCAAATCCCCTAGATATCATGTCGATTTGTCTTCCCTCCTTGAATGATGTTGTATCCCTTCTGTCTCCCCTCATTGGTTATATCTCTTTAGATCGACTCCTTATTCTCTTGTCTTTCCTCTTTCCACCCGCACTTCCTACTGAGGGACCCCCTGGATAAATTTCCTAAGGTATCCTCTCTACACCAGTGCCTCAATCTCGCTTTTGAGATAAAGGTAACTACTAGTTTCATGGTCACAGTCTTTGTGGAATTGGTAGTACAGGTTGGACTTAGGCTTCATAAGGCTGTTCTTTATCTTGTTCAACCATTTCATCATTCTTGGATCCACCATAATGTTTAGAACCATTCATATGGTGGTTTTGAGAGGAGTGAACTCGGTACTAGTTTGATGCATTCGAGGGATCCCATCAGGGTGGTGGATTTCTTCTCTTTCCCTCCTCCTTGTATCTTCTTCCCGCACTCCTTTTTGTACCTTCTCTTTTTGCACTCCTCTCCATACCTATTTTTTCCTACATCTCTGGAAAGGCTGGCCAACTATCAATTACTGAGCGTGTATTTGGCATGAATATGCTTCTCTACCTTCCTCATAATCCCTGTCATGTTTGTAGGCAATTTTTTAAAGAGTGAATAAATGGTGTCTTGCTGGATAACCCTTTCAAGAAAGTTTATAAAACCACCTTTTCATTGGTATGATCTATGCAGAGTAGTTCATCCTTGAACGTTTTGACATATTCCCTAAGACTCTCGTCCCTAGTCTGTAGAATGTTAGACATGTGATCATCTTCTAGTGGATTCTATTCTCAATAAAGTGCTTAACACAACGTTCAGAGAGCTCCCTAACATATGTGATAAATTATGGGGGTAGTCAATTAAACCATGTCCTTATCGACCCCATCATCATGGTGGCAAATGCTTTACACCTTATTTGGTCATGGCTAGCCATAAAGTCCATATGTGCCCTATAGTGGCCGATGTGGTCCCTTATATCTGAGGTGCCATCAAAAGAGTGTATTCTGGAGAGCTTAAAGTTTATTAGTATAAGGTAGCTCATGAACTCCAGACTGAAGAACGATTCTCGACCGACTTCTTCAGCGACTTCATTGGATGGTGATAGCCTAATGCCTCAGGCTATTGATGTCCGTTGTAGGTTTGAGGAGAGCGTGGGTTGTGGCGGTGGCGGCGCCTGGCTTCTCGAACTTTGCTTGTCATGAGGATTTTGGTCCACCTGTTGCTCCGACAGTTGTTAAGGATGAGGTTAGAAGTTTAATAACTTTTCTAGTTATTCCTGGAGGGCTTATTATTTCTCTGTGAGGCCTTTGATAGATTGTCTAACTTGGTTCTTATTCATGGCTCTAAAATAACCATTCCCACAAACGGAGCCAATTATGTTGGTGCAAAAATTTTATTCTTACATAAAACACAATAAATTTGTAATGCTTAAATAAAAATTAAAGGAGGTGATATATATAAAAAAAAAAAGTGTATATACATGGTTCCACTAGATTCGTCCTACATCCATGAGTGAAGGGGAGGGGGGATTTATTTTTAACAATGGGATATTTTAGTATCGAATTACAGAGTCATCTATCCAATGTCTTTTTTCACTATCACTACATAAGGCTTTATATACATAACGTGCTACAAAGTTCTCCCTTATTTTTAGCGTGCACATTTGATATATTTAACTTTGGGCATGACATATGTTCGGATTCTCCAAGATACTTCCTTGCAAAAACATGGGTCATGCTAGCTGATCGAGTCTTCAAAGATTCAAATATATAGGAACTGTCAAGGGTGAGTCTTTGGTTGATTATGAAGGATCATGCACCGAAGAATACTGATCCTTCGGTTGTTAATGATCAGTTGATAAAGTCCTCACAGTTTTAAACTTAGTGTCTTGGTTGAGGTAGGCCATTCGTTCATCCATCTTAGGGTCAGGGGTTTTTGCCTATGTGGGCGAATGGAAATAAGTACTTATATGCCAGTCATCGTAATCGCCGCATGTCCCTTGTCATTCTGATGTCATTTGGAAATCCCCCTCATTAGTTACCTCCCGAATTTTGGCTTTCAGATGAATAAATTTATCTTTTAAAAATTCCCCTTTCCATTCAGATGTCGATTTAATAAATGTTCCAAAAGGGTTTGGTACTTAGTGTGAAAGGTATACAAGACCCAAGGGAAGTGTTGAATCGTAATGAAGCCTTCTCATATCGCCTAAACGCTTAGAAAAACTTTAGTCCAATAGTTCAAAATATGTGTAGTGTTTAGGAGGTCAAGGAGGTCAAGGAGATCAATAGGAGGTATATCCTAAGTGGTTTCTAGCATGAAACATCTGCATGAGGTGAGGTGAGGTCTCAAATGAGAAATTTTAGTGGTGTCTTTAATGTTTCTCAAAATCTCATTAGTGATTACATTTTCATTGAAAGGAGAAATATATTAAGACATGTTCCAGGTAAGTATTGAGATGCTTCACATAGTAGGAGTTCTAGTAATTGGGAAAATATTATCATCATCGATAAATGATATTAATTGAGTTGGTAGATCAGACAAGAGTACTATAAGCAACGTCATTAGTGGAAAATGACCTTAGTATTCATAACTCATCATAGGATTATGAAATTATGGTTTTTCCATTTTTGGATATCTATGGCACGAGCTTATCCTAAAGGCTAAAGTTGTATTATTTTGGTAGTACCAATAGGTGCAGCGGTGTTCAGTAGCTTAGTATCTTGAAAACGTCTTGGGCATTAGACATTGAGTTAAGCATACAATTTTCGAGTAACATATTGAGTTAGCCAAGGGTGAAGTCATAAGGAAGCATTTGGATTTCTTAAAAAGTTAGAATTCAAGAATGATGGTGACGTTTCCTTTGAATTTTAGCAGCAGTATCCAATCATGGATAGTAGGCATGACAAGTGGCATCGCATCATGTGTATGCTGGCACACTTCTATCAAATTTCGGTGACAAGAATAAGTGGGTAATAAATATGATTAAAAGGGGGGTATATGCAATCTGTCCATTGTGATCCTTTCATATGTGTCAGCGGGAGTCAACATAATTAACCCACAACTCAAGTGTATGGATATTGCCTCCAAATATTGAAAAATATACAATAGTCGACATTATAGCACGACACCCATAGTAGTGTGGGCACGTCATGTGGTAGGTTTGTCAATATACAGGAAAATTACGAAAAGTAAAAAGGTATTAATTATATATTACTAGTGAGACTGTTGTATAGAGATTTTAAGGAGGATTAATTAAGTTAATTTGATAAATAACTTATGAAGTAAAGGTATAAATTACTCGGGCTAAAGTAGAGTGTCAAGGAGTTTCAGGACAAGACTAGTTTGACGGTGTAGTGTAACTAGGAGGGTTAGTAAGAAGCATTAGGTGTGCACTTTAGATGAGGGGTGAGGAGTATCTCAAGTGAGTGTAACACTAAATTAAATATGAAGATCATTCATGTATTTTAATTCACTTGCAAAATATTTTCAAATGGATTTGGGCTCTGACCCATACTTGTAAATTATTTTCAAAACCTTTTAGGTGTGCATCCACTGGGATGCCAAACTTGTTGATCTGTTCTAGGGATGCGTAGTTGCAGCCGATGTGGATTACTACAAGGTTTGAACTTATTCGCTTCAATTATTTCATTCTAGAGTAGGATGCAATTCAATATCTCATTTGGGCATCTTGCCCCAGCTATTTTATTCCAGGCACACTTTGTACTCAGTTTATTATATCTGTTGGATTATTATAGTGCATTTTGGATTTTTACCGATGGTTTATTCCGCTAGTGATTCATTTATTTATTTAGTATTGATTTAGACTCATTTATTGTGTAAACGATTTAAATTATATTTATATTGTTGTTGTTGTTTAATGAAAATATTAAAATTTTGACATCATCTTTTTTAATACTAGGTGGTTAGTAAGTTTTAAAAAGTTTTCGACAGTGATGCTAAGAATGAACCAAATGAGAAACCTCTTTTAATTTAATAAATGACTTATCACACTGTATTTAATTAGGCGGGGTGTCACAGATGGTAATACAGCATCAGGTTCTAGTGTCCATTGGATCTCTATGGCTTTTCACGTTTCAGCTTAGCGTTCTTTGATGTAGAGCCTTATGCTAGGATTTTTGTATTCTTTTACGTATGCTCATTTACGTTCTTCTGCTATTATAGATGTATAAACGGTGAAATCATACAATTCATTTCGAAATTTCAGATGCCATCTAGGAAAAGTATACCAGCTAGAACAACCGTATGGGATGAGGAGACGGAGGATCGTCAGGAGCCAGGTGTTCCACAACAACAGCTACCACCAAGTAGGATGACGACAACACAAGTGGTCGAGATAGTAGCCTAGGCAGTCAATGCAGCAATGATAGCCATGGCCGTTCATTTTCCAGAGCCACAGACACTAGTGGCATAGGAGATCAAGGCCCAGTCAGTGCCATCAACTTGGCAGAGTGTTAGAAAGTCATTTTAGAAGGGCCACCCACCGGAGTCTCAGAGTAGCTCTGATGTAGTTGATGCGTGTCAGTGGAAGAAGAATATACAACACTACCTGTGCATGGTGGAATGTAGTAAGACACAAAAGAAAATGTTATCTACTTTCAGACTTGTTGGAGCAGCACTATAGTGGTGGGAGTCAGTTACCACCACCAAGGAGAGAGATAGAATGACGATTACTAAGATTTGGGTGAGGTTTGACTGCAAGTATTTTCCCCTAACAATGGAGACCGAGATGCAAAAGAACTTTAGTAAGGTGAACTAGGGTGATCGCTCCATAGCAGTGTATGAGGAGGAGTTCACCCATTTAGCTAATTTTATGCCAAATAATGTGAGCAATGAGGAACAGAAGAAAGAAAGGTTTATAAAAGGCTTATCCTAGATGATTAAGCACCATTTGATCAGCAACCCAGCATTCGTGACATACACTGATGTAGTTAATGCAGCATTATTACACTGCTAGGATTATCACTTCCACGCAGAAGGAAGCAAGATAAGAAGTGCGACCAGCTAACAGGGCAAGGTAGGTGGGGGTACTAGTAAATGAAAATAGCAGTAGGATGGAAGGTAGTAGGGGAAGGACTCCCGACAAGGGAATCCTACCAAGAGATTCAGATATGGGGGCTATCGACACAATGTCCAAGATTTTTGAAAGGGCCAGTAAGGTCCCGATCAGCAACAACACTTTATTCCTTAGGGTCGTCCGGGCCAAGGGAATGGTGGGGGAGACTGGCAGGGATATGGACAATGGCAGGGAGGATTTTTTAGGAAGTGTTTCTTTTATGGAGATTCATGTCACATGCGAGGTAGGGGAAACTACAGGACGGGGTTCTGTATGTACAGCTACTACAGCAGTTTATGGGTCAGTTCGAACGATAGAATTTTGGCTAGGGACCCACGGACCAAGCAAATCAACTAGAGTATGTAGGTAAATTATCTTTATTATTCCTATGAGAATGGGGTATGTTTTGAGTGACATTAGGGGTGCCGCAGCGTAAGATTTTTTATCACTAGGATTTGCGAGTGAGACGGATTTAGTGGGTGTGTTGGACGTAATAGCCATAATATATATATAAGTACTATGGGGTAGCGGGGTTCTTTGTTGTTAACCACGAGAGAGTGAGGGTATACGCTAAGAGGATGTTTGCATTACGCGAAAGATTACTACTTTTGAGAATTATGGGAGTGGGGATAGTGATTTTCCAAGTTTCGGTTGGTTAGCGATGGTTTAGATCTATAGTGGATAGTTATATTAGACTTGGTGTTCACGGTACCAGGATATGAATTTTTCTAGGTATCACCTGAGATAGGGTATAGATTATATATACGAGTATATATGTTAAAATGTGTTGCATAACAATATGTTGCTATTGTTAATTGTAATCCCAAGAAGTAGGAACATTTACTGATGGGATTCAGGGTGGATAAACGTATTATCGAGCAGGGAGATATAGCTCAAGATTTATTTTCACATAAGGAAACTAATGATAGTAAGGTCACAATATTGTATGTTTTCTTTTGTAGCATAAGAGTGAATGTGTATACTTTTGTGTCGAGAGACGAGTGTTTGGGGGTATGTGCTACGGACTGAGGGCCTAAAAGATCTCAACGACCGACAATTTTAAGTAGTAACGTATCGGGGGGTCCTTATTTGGATTTCTCTTTGCGATACATCCCACGTATGAAACTTAGCGTAACGTTGGAAGTGGGGAGATTTTTGGTCTTTAGTACATGGGTTTGGGTACCACGGTTATTGTTCATGTATGCAGTTATAACTGAGAGATCGAAGTTTTATTACGATTGAAGGCTGGTAAAAGTCGGTACTATTTGTGCGGTTAAGCACAAGTATAAGGTGTATGGGCGTCGTTGTTAACTAATTTAATTTTTAAGTAATTCGTGATTAGAAGTGGTAGAGATAAGTGTAGTGATCTTAAGGGTAGGTGATTAGGGAGCTAGTCGAGGTTTTGGAGTATTAGGCTTATCTGAATTTTGAGGATGAAATCCCTTTTTAAGTGGGGGAAGTATGTGGTCTTGCGTACTACACTAGGTGGATTTGCCAAGGCTACATCTCTTTTTGGTTGACTAGTCTTTGGATTAGGGGGGGGGGGACTTTGAGCTTTAGTGGGGGTTCCTGACTAGTGGCTGCTATTTTGTTGGACAGTGGATGCTCTCTCCACATTTTCTCTTACTTGTAAAGGGGCTTCACTAGTTATAGGGTGGAGAAAAAAGATTCAATAGTAAGGCCTGCCCCTGTTAAATCATCGATTGGTGACCTAATACTATCTCGCAGCGCCCGATTTTCTACTTCCCGGTAAGAGTAAACACCACTATTGTTGACGTAAAAAATTAGATTATGTCTAATTTATTAATCACGGATAAATATGAATAAACAAGACAAAGGATTTTTAAAGTGGTTCAGCCTTATGAGAATGGCCTACGTCCACTGTTTTGTATTGCTGACTGTTTGCCTCGAATCTCGATAATCAGTTTACCAAGAGATCCAAAATCCCCTTCTTATGAGGAGGTTAAATTGTATTTATTACCTTGAGGCTGTACATATGAAAGGATAATGCACTGTTATCTAGTAGACATATACATCTGTACGACAATAATGCGCATTTAATGCGTAGTTGTCTTTTAATTCTCTTGATTTGGATGCTCTGTACGCTAAGTAGCTCGGAACACTTAAGTTGCTTGGGGCGCCTGAGTTGCTCGATACGCTTAAGCTGCTCGTCTAAAGTATTTGTATTTGTTACGTAGGTTGACACGTGTCTTCAAGTGATTAGTCCACATCAGCAGACTAAATTTGGTATCAACAGAAGCCTCCAATGTTTCACAGTTGAGGTTGAAAGAGAGTGTGGAACATTTTTCTTGAAAACTGCTTGGATTACTAATTTTCATGGATTTTAGGAAAAATTTATTATTCATTTTTTAGCGTATAATATCAAGCTGAATATTTTGAATTTTCATGATCACTTCGATATTTGTGCCCTTTTCTTCTTTTAGCCGTCGAAAACGCAAACGTCTTTCCTTGTAATCATTATTTTTCTCTATTCCTGAGGTAAAGTATTTAAGTGCGACAGAAATCTATCATTTTTCACTTTTCAAATCTTTATCTTTGAACTCTTCATCTTCTCTCTATCTTGTGACTTCGTTCTTTCCATCGTTCATTGACAACTGATCTCTATTTCCTCTGTAAGATTTTCTTCCTTCTTATTTATTTTCTTTATTCACCACGGTTTATCTTGTTGAATCCTTAGATAAATTTTGGTCTGAGTTTTCAATCTCTTCGTGGGTTATCTTGGAAGAAATTTATGGTCCTTCTGATTATTTTTCTTTGGCCAAGAAACATTGGTTCCCAAGTCTTTTTATAGCCGAATGCGGCTTTTCTTTCCCGTCAAATCCCCTGTGTTTGGATTTTTTCCAATATTTCGATATTGTACCTGCAAGAGTGGCTCCAAATACATGAAGGGTGGTTAATGGCGTACATAGGTTGAATCAACTTTATGGAACATGTTTGGGGATTCCAGAGATTATGTATTGCTACAGATGGGTTACCAGTGACAGTACTTTCTATTTAAAAACTAGGTTTTTGAATAGAGCTTTAGTTGTCAATCTTCCCGATGCCAATAGGGACTATTTTGATCATGGGGTTGTGATGAAAAATTGGCAACACCCTCCATTACATGGAGATGATGTATACGAAGGTCCCCGATGTCCTCCTTATGGCAATTGGATAGGTTGTTTTTATTTTTGAAATCTTATCTTCTTTGTATTTGATAAAATGCATCACTGACATTTGATTTTGTTTGTTATAGTTGACAGCAAAAGGAAACCTCCAAAAGAAGATGAGGTTAATATAAAGCATTTAAAACTTATCTGGGGCTTGCACCAATCTGTTGCTGGGGAGCATATTAGATCTGCTTCTTATTTGTTGCAATACATAAGCTACACCTCGTCTTTCATTTAGCGTCCTCATCCTGGGGTAGTTGATCTTTATCGGGTACCAACCTCTGAGACCAGTGTGGAAGGTTCTTCTTCTTACTTGAGCATTCCTATTACTGATCTAATGAAGAAGAGGAGAGCTCTTGCCTTTTTTGATAAGTCTACCTTTGCCATCGATGGGGAAAAGAAGAATAAACAAGATGTCCCGGAGGAGGGAATGAAAAGCATAGATGTACCCCCATCTACTGCTGCCAAAGAAGCTACCAAAAAGCCCCATGTTCTTCCGAGTAAGACTGTTGCCCTCTCACCTTCGAGTGAAACTATTGTCATCTCCCCAATAGAGAGAGAGACAAACATCTTTAATTGAAAGTGATCTTGCTCCTCTGAGGATATTAAAAAGAAGTTCTTCTGAGAGACCTGTTGAACCTATCTCTCAACCTTCAAATGTTGAAGGTAGTGTTCCAGCTCTTGTTCCTCCGAGCTCTGTTGTGGACTTGGTAAGATCTTGGACTGTTCCAGACTCCCAAGGTGTTGAAGACACCTTTTCTTGTGAGAGACTTACTACACTGGTTGCTCAACACATTACTTCAGTAAGTATCTTTAGTCTGAGTCCTTTATTTTCTAATACTATGTTCATGAATTGACTTAAAGTTCTTCCTTTTTTCAGCTTGTGACGTGTTTCAACAACATTTTGAAAAAATATGAAGCCATCAAGGCCTCTAGTTCCTCGGGTCGGGTAGAGGAAGATTTTGCTGGACTAACTCAATCCTTGAGAGAATCTCGTCAGAAGTAAGAGGAAGACAAAAATGTTTGGGAGAAGCAAATCAAGTCTGTTGAAGCAAATCGAGATGAAGTTGTGACTGCCTCCAAAGAGTTGGAGAAGAAATTGAAAGAGGCTGAACAGAGCAACAAGGAGCTTGAGGTCAAGCTTAAATCTGTTGTGGAAAATGTTACTAAACTTCAAGATGTTGAGCGACACAAGACAGAGGTAGAAGAAAAGCTGAAGTCTACCGAAGACCTCCTTAGGGAAAGGACCTCCTCGGAGAAGGCAAAAAGGAAAACTGCAGTTAAAAAATCATTCAGTGTTGGCTGGGACAAAGGTTGGAATAAGGGCCTAGCAGTCATGTCTTCTTAAATGGAGTATGCCAGTGTCAAATATTTTAGATATGGATGGGTAGAAGCCTTGAAGGAGTTAAAGGTTGCTGAGAATTCTGAGTTATTCTAGCAACACACTCATGGGCCTCCTCCCTCTCCTGGAGAAGAAGAAGAAGAAGAAGCTGAGGCTGCTTTAGATGAATCTTCTATGATAACAGGAGAGTAGGTCCCCGTTATTTAACCTTCCAAGGAACTCCAACCATCCATCACATCTGCCAAGCAGCTGACATTGCTCTCCGAGCAACTAACCCATTCATCCAAGCCATCCGAAGAAGTCGTGGGAAATAAAGAAAAGGTGTAAATTTCTTCGGGTCTTTTTATTTTCATATTTTCTTGAATGTAACCTTCAACTATGTTTTCCTTTATGATGAATAAAATTTGAACATCGGTTGTTCGTCTTGAATTTCTCTCTTACTTGTTCTGTTCGCACCCTGGTTGATTTTGTGTTTCATTTTGTCTTTGCTAGTTTGTGGCCAGGATGGAACGTTTATCAGCTGATGATTCAGAGTTGATGAAGAAATGCAATGACTATTTTAAAGTTGGTCATGCTGATTTTAATGAAGCCCAGATAACTGACATCCTTGAATCAGGTGCTTCTAATCGAGCAGTTGAAGCTTACCAATACTTGAAGTGCTTACTTGATCGTGTTGTAGCCAATAATGTGGCCTACTACGAGATGATTGAAGATCTCCAAGGAACTATCGAGGAACTCCAACAGTAGTATAAAGTATCCACCACACTTTTGCATCAAGGCTATGAGAAAAAGTACCAACAATTAAGTGCTGACAAGGGGTATGACAAGTTCCTTTCTGCTCATGACAAAAAGGAGAGTGTTCTGAAGCTTGAAATTGAAGAGAATAGACATATCGGTAAGTTATTGGAGCAGGAGAACATTGCTTTGCAGGAGGAAATAAAACAACTCAAATCTGCTGCCTCTTCCTCAGGAGCCTTGGTCCCCATTAATGATGAAGGTTTTTCTTTCTTGGAGGTAGAAAATGCTAACTTATGAGATGAGTTAGAAACCTTGAAACGAGTTGGTCCCTCCACATCTACTCGTGGCAGAGCAAGATCCTCTCGTGTTCGAGCAAGGGTTGGTCGGGTGACCATTGAAGAAGCAAGAACTCAGTCGGCTTTAGAGAATCAAGCCATTAAATTTATGGCGAAGAACCAAGCCTTGGCATAAATGTCTAAGAAGATTCTGAACTTCACCGAGCAACTTTCTAATCAAAGTTCTGCTCTGGAAAATAAAGAAATTCTTGTGAAGAAACTCCACAAGCAACTTGGGAGACTAACTTATCAATTTTACAAACAGCCTAGGGAATTCTGTATGGCTGGGTATAATGAAGCTCTGTACCATCTTGATGCTCGATTGCAGCAATCGAATAATGAGGGGTACAAGCAGGGATGGTTGAACGCTATGTCTGCGCTAAAATTGGAGCAAGGACACTACTTATGGGATTATTATGAGCCTGGAGTGCTCGATTTGCCCGTGCTTCCTTTTAAGATTGATATTAGCTGGATTCCTGCTCGTGCAATTCCTCAATGCCTAATTTCCAAGTATCTCGGTGATTACAATCTTCATGCAAACTTTGAGATAGCTCATCCAGAACACTTGCTTGATCGACCATCAATGATGAATGTCAAAATACTGCGAGATCTAAACTTTATAAATTCCCCTTATGCCTTAGATGATCCTCCAGCTGGGGTAGAACCTGTGTCAAAAGCAGAGGGAAAGAAACTAATAGAATAGGATATTTGATATAATGAATTAGACTTCATATCTTGTGTAATCTGCTTTGATTTAATAAAGAAAAAGTTTTTCTATTGCCATTTCATTTTATTCGAAATAATTTGTAGAATAGCCTTGTTTGTTGGTTGGTGAATGTATATATATATATATATATATATATATATATATATATATATATATATATATATATATATATATATATATATATATATATACTAGGGTATGCCCGTGCCTGAAGGCACGACAAAAATTTCCAAAGTACGTAATCGCAAAACGGAGAAAATTTTCAAAGTACGTACTTGCAAAACAAAAAAAAAATCGTTCCCCAACAAGACAAAGTATACCTTAAGAAAAATCGGTCATAATTTCTGAAGTCGTCCACATCAGGACTCCAACTCGCACACCTACAACACTTCTTACATCGTCGCACGCCTAATAAATATTAAGCAAGAAGATAAACGTTGTATGTAAATAAAATAATATTTGACATACGTTTGATAAAATTGTCAATAAATGATAAAAAAAGATTCATCAACCTAACACATATGACAATATATCAATCTTCAAAGACAATCAATATACACATTTAGAAGAAAAGAAAGGATTAAAGCACAACTTGATTTCAATCCTCATAGTTATTGAGCCCCCAATGTAATAATATGTATAAAAATTCGATATAATATGTACTTTGCAAATCTATAATATGTACTTTGGTACCTAAGAAGATATACATCATAACTAATGTGGACTAATGCTAAATGATCCAATAAAATAACGTAATGTATTAAAGTAAAAAAGAGATAAAATGAAATTTTAAAATTAATTTTACAAAGATATTCTAAGATTTACATTGGCAAGCCGATTCCCTTGTTTTTTGCATAAAAGTTTACACCATGATTTCTAATCACACACTATTCAAAACCAATTTATATAAACATGATGATACCTAAACAGGTACAAGCACATATGAGTAAAAGAGGTTGTGTACTAAAGAAAATGGTATTTTTATTTCAACCTTTCTTATCACTATACATACCTCAAGTAAGATTCCATAACATCAGGGCTCCTAATTTTCCCCTCTTCCCAGTCCAGCTCGTCCGCATCATCAGTAGGATTTATTCCACTCAGGATTACTACCTGCTCAGAATCTTTTTCTGTTTCAGCCACCTTAACCATCACCTCCATTGTATGATTATTAGTCCCAGAAGTAACATGACGCCCAGAAAATTCAGTAGTACCAGTGGCCTCCACAGTACTGACAGTTCTCATTTTATCTGAACTGCAATGGTTGGAGCATGCCCACTCCGGGCAACAGTCTGTTCGGCAGGTTTAGAGACCTCCACTAACATTTTTAATTCCTCCGAATACATCTAATGCGGCCCCGATAGAGAGCTACCAAGAAAAACACAATTCCAAGCCTTCACTGATTTCTGAATAAAATGTTGAAATGGTGTAGAACCACATATACTACTGAATATAATGTTGAATATAATTCCAAGCCTTCACTGATTTATCATTCCACCCCGATATTATGTACTTTCCTTTCTCCCCAAATGTCGTAAATACCACAGGATACAGCAGCAGTATGCCCTCCAATCGAGTAATCCAATAGAAACTTTTTTCTTTCATTTTCTTTTTCATAATATTGGGATGGAACTCTGCCTTTTGACCTTGACTGAGTACCTTTGTGAGATTTTAAGCAAGGTTTGGACCTAGTGGCAGTAATTTCTAGTGCCAACATTAAGCTTTCCTATAATAAAGAAGAGCAAAAAATTAAGCATGTATATGAAATGATAAATAGCAACATCATAGACTAATTCTGGGGAAAGGCCATATTGAGTGAAAGAATCTGGTCAAAAAGTGAAGAAAACTGAAATACACAAAATAATATACCTAAAACCCATTATTACCTTTTTTCACCAAGAAGTTTAATCACTCGAAAATCTAGAAGTATAAAAGTAGAATGGAGTTCAACATAGGTAATCTTTAAAATTAATGCACCGAGAAATTTAAAACATAAATAGCAGAACGATTTTAATGGCAGAGTTGGCCCCTGAACGCCTATTATGTATTCAATGGCAGAGATGGCAACAGTCGTTGTTGACTCGCAGACGTGGTTCGCATACTACCATCAATTTAAAAACTTGCTACCACACTTTTCTTCAAATCTACATGGGGGAAAAAGAAAAGAAACTATCAATTCCATTTTTAAAAGCCAATTTAGCGGCATATGCACTAAACAAATTGACCCCCGAATGCCTATTATGTATAACACCTGTTGCATCGCCTATATATGGAGTTGGAAGCACCCATTTTCAAACATGAATAAATACAAAAAAAAACATTAAAAAATACGTCAATGTAATAGGCCTTGAATTCCATTAACACCAAAATCTACCTGAAAACAAAACACAAAAGTTTGATTTAGAAACTCGATCCGAAGCTCCCTCAATTTCCAATGTATGACCAAAGATGAATTTAGAATTTAGCATTTTCAAGGTCAATCCTTAGTCTGTGCAATTTTCAAACTGACTTGATGTCAATTTGGCACTTAACATTAAGACTGGTCTTCTTCACTCTCAGTTTTAGTATCATAATATAAAAACACACTAAGAGAAGTAGAGAGTTAAAATAGTAATAGTTCTAGTAACCAAACTCACCTATATTTGCAGCCATAATGATAAGAATAAGAATGTTTAACAATTCAATCGCAGAGCATATTGGCATACTATGCACAAAGCCATTTTCTCCACCTATTTCGGCATTAAAGATCTTGATAAGTTGAAATAAAAAATATCAAACACACTATAATAATGTGATTTTGGACAAAACTTGAATAAAATTGAACTCAAATAAGTGGAAATGCACTTTTCACAATGATTAGAATAGAAGGGCATTCAAACATAATAAATTTTGACATCCGCTCACTTATTTATGTCCTCATGATGATTTTGGCTTTTATTATGGCTTGCTCAGATGCACTGTTTCAGTAGATAGTGCTTGGGGCCTTTTTTGCCTCTGTTATGCTCAACCTACTGCTACTGGCCTCCTTTTGTATGGATCAACGCCCCCTTGCGTCCTTACGGTGACTATGGCTTGGGATATGGGCTGTCATTTGCTATTTTTCCATCTACTATCTGTTGTAGAGCATCATATTAAAACATAGATTATAATTAAAACAAAGATTATAATTAAAGATGAGAATACTTATGAGTAAAGATGAGAATTTCAAGACAGATAAAACTTTGCATCTAGTTATATTAAATATACCAGGAAAACTGGCATAGAATGCATCGATGTAAATTAGAAGACAAAACAACTATGTAAATTAAACTCTATAGGCCATTACAGTAAATACCTCTACCACCAAGAAGCCATTTATAGAGATGTAAAATGAAGAAGAGGACTGTCTATATATCATAAGATGGTAGAACTGAAGTGGGGACAATTGAAGATGGTAATATCAGTTCTAAAGCTTTTGAAGAAATTGATTTCAGCAACAGGTCAGGTTTTTAAAGAAGTTGAAAGTTGGAAGCCAGAGAATTGATAGAGGAGCTCTCTCTGATTAAAAAGATACAATATGCCAATCTTTGCAAAGACAGAATAACTGTTTCTTCTTTGATCGGGATTAAATTGCTGCTATATAGGGTTCAACTTTGGGTTTAATGTCTTTGTGTTTGTGTAGCCTACCAAAATTATCCCGAAAAAGTGTCTTGTAGTTTCTATCGTATTCCTTTCGTTAAAATGAATTGGATTCTAGTCAACTTTAGAGTCTCCTTTTGATTCAACTCAGACCCGAACAAAGCTCCATAAATTTGTAAAAAATAAAGAAAAAAATTTCCATCTATAAAAGTTGAACCTTAAAACAACATTTTTGTAATTCAAACCACAAAACAACATTGTTCTAATAGCATAAAATTCCACAAAATGACGATTAGAAAATTAAAGTACGAACAGGAGAACTCACAATGTGCTTCAATATGTACAAATATGAGACTTATAGAGATTATAAAGTACGAACATGAGAACTGATAATGTGCTTCAATATGTAGATGTTTTGAAATGTAAACGCCCACGTAACATAACTGAAAAAAAAAGATTATAAAATTACCAATATGAATCATGAAGAGCAGTTATTGCTACGACAGAGAGTACACGAAGAGCAGCTGCTGCTTCGGCTCTTCCAATTTTTCTTTTGTAATTTTAAGTTCCTGTTGTTCTTCATATTTGGGAAAGTCTTCCTTACAAATGCTAAGCTTCTATCTAATCTTATCAAACTCTTCCATGAGGAAAGACATTCCTTTCTCCTCATTCCATATAAGAGGCTTCTTCAGTTCTTTCTTAACTTTCTTCAAAGCATCCATCATCATAGCCTCTCTATCCAGTTCATGTTTGAATGGTGTATTGAATCCTCTGAGACTCTGAGAACATATCTGCCTTTTCCCTCACAGACTTCATGACCTTTTCATGCCACATATGCATAATCATCAGGATTTATGGCAGCAACATTAAGCATAGAGCAAAAAATCAAGAACACGATAACAAAATAATGAGAACAAAAAATACAATGGCAGCAGTGTAGAGCAAAAAAACACAATACTATTGGGAAAATAAACAGGAATAACTATAATAAGCAAGAGCTTCAGTTACAACAATGTTTAATCAAATACCATAGTCAAATCAAATGATTAAACTCACATCTGTTACGGACAATCCCATACTAAAACAGAAATTAAGATTGAGATTACTTGTAACGTCGAACCTAATATATTTTTAATGTGAAAAAAGATCGTTTTCATATCACTATGTACATGCTATTGCTTTCAAACTAAATGGAAATGAATAAACTTAATGACTAATAGTATATTAAGTGACTATGGAAAAGGCCTATTTTATCCTATTCACCACATGTCAAAACATTACACTCCATATAATAATAGTATACAACAAACTATTAATTAGTAAGAATGACTTTCACACACTCCCAAATACTCATAAAAAATATATTAAAAGTGTAGTTATAAAAGTATACAACACACTATTAATTAGTAAGAATGACTCACATAATACCAAATAATCAGAAAAGAATATTAAAATTGTAGTAGATCTTTACAAAATTCAATAGCACGTACTCATCACACGGCAAACCAATAACATAAAAGGTGATTTTACTAAGCTCTGCCATTGGTATTTCTTAAGTGGGGAGTAAATACACCTTGGAAAATAATTACCCAATCAACAAAAACATACTCACTCGTTACTATATAATGATCAAGGCAATGCACAAAAACTCTATAAATACTTGAAGCGTCACTGGTGCAATTCTGCAAGGTTCTTCTTTTTCCATTAGTGTCTCTTGGTCATCATGACCGAAGTATGAAGGAGGCTGCCAATTAAATCATTATGGCCAATTCAATTCACGACCAATAATAATAGCAAAATATAGTTGTGGATAGAGACGACATCCTATCACAGCAGCTTGTGGACAGAGATGACGTTGTATAGTTCTGTAGAAGCAGCCGTATAAGTAGATTGTGGATAGGGACGACATCCTATCACAGCAGCTTGATGTTCCATTTTATGGTGTGACTAATAATAATAGCATAGTCAGCAAAAGATTTAGCTAAGACACCATGATCACTAACATGATGTTCAATGGTTCAAACAACAGCTAAGTCAGGGATAAATCTAAGAGGAATGATATTTCCCAACATGCTATTGACCTGCTTGCAAAAAAAAATCAATGTCATTAATAATCAAATCTCGCAATCAAACACGTAGGTAGCTATAGGATTACCATAAAATGAGGTGATAGGTTCGGTTGATAAAGCTGAGAATTGAAATATGAAAGTCTAAGCAAACCAAATTGTATTCTTTCAAAAATCTAACCATGAAAGAAAATCGTAACTGTTTATAATCACAACAATCAAAATGCGAGGTAATGGGGTTTAATTTCAACATAAAAAAGTTCGCATAGGTCCAGTAAATGTTTATATCATCCCCTACGTGTAATGTATATATGCAGTTATCAAATTCAATATAGCTTCAAAGCCTACGACAAATTTGTAAGTAAAAATGGATAGTAACAAAACTAACAAAATAATTAAAATGAGAATTACCAAACATTCTCCCCACTTTAATCTCGCCTTAGATTAAAGAAAACTGAGAACCTCACCTGAAAGTAACCCACAATACACAATGTAAATTTTGTGTCGAAAAGTAGTATTGGAAGCAAATACATCAAAACAAAACATAGTGGAAGTAAATACGTCAAAACAATACATCACCTATATATCTTGAATACAAAATATAAACAAATATACTTCAGGTGGGGGAGAAAATATTTACAAATACCTTCATCGTGGTTACTACTAAAACATAAAAAGAAAAAGAGGATTCCTCCCTCCCAAACACTACAGGACACCACTGCGAACGAACATAAATACTAAACAAACGACCCTCACCATCACATGTGAATAAGAGATAACAAACGAAGGATGTGCGCAAAAAAATAATAACAAACGAAGACTGCCTTTCTCAATAAGAGAAGTAACAGACGTTTAAAGAATATGAAAGAGAGTGAGAGTTAATAGTAGTAAAATACGACAATACGATTACAAAATAATGTGTGTATCCACTCAATAATCAAGGCTATTAATACAAAATATAGGACACGCCAACACGCTATCATACATAAACACAGTGTCTGTACATTAGCATTCACACATTTTCTTTTTTCTTTAATAAGCAACATTCATAAAAAATTATGAAGTTGGGTGGTTAAAAGTAAAGTATGTTTGACAAAGATGATAATATAATAGGAGAATATTTTGGGCAGACATTGTAAAATCAAGTAAATAGATTTATTGGTGAAACAAAGGCAGTAATTGGTTAAGTAATTTGAATTTTCCTGGGGAATTAATCTCCCAAAAGTAAACAACAAAATGTTTGTAAATCAAATATGTATCCCCGAAGTCATGGCCATGGTCAAAGACGTTTCTAAAAATTAGAAATCAACATGAATAGCAACTAAAAGAACCCACTCACGTTGCCAAATGAAAAGGTTGCTAATAAATATATTCAGAACATTCTGAAGGTATAGAAACAGAGTATTTTAATCAAACCAATTTTAACCATTTAAAGCCCAACAAATAAAGTAAAACTCTAAATAAACAACCACACCTAACACTGAAACCAAGTATAAAATAAAAGAGAGAGAAAAAATAATACCTGGAAAATGACCCAGAATATTGTAAAGTAACATTAGTTACTTGGATACCTGAAATTTAGAATATTTAAAACGACAACACTAATAAAATTAGATGTAAAAAACTCCTAGAAAATATAGGGAGAGAGAGAACAAATAGTATACCTGAAATCGTGGATTGGATCTGCAAATATATGCGCCTGAGTTAAAAAAAACAAAAGCAAGATAAAAGAAAAAAACTGATTTCTAATATTCAAAAGTACATAAAACCAAAACCAAGATAAAAGAAAAAAAACTTGCTTGTCAGTGGTGTCTTTCAATGGTGAAGAATATGGAGATTCGTAAAGATGGAGTTTCAAAAAATCCCCAAAAAGATAGGGGAAACAAAATGAAGAGTAAGTCAAGAAAAATCATACCATGAAATCGAACTGCATGGATGGAAGCGTGAGTCAAGAGTCACCAGATGGATGCATGGAAGAATGGTATAAAAAGAAAGAGGGAGATTGTTAGGGTTTTGGATATCAGGGAGAGGAGAGAGAGGGAGTCGAGAGGGGGCGACGGCAGAGGGGATAGGGGCTTAGTGAGAGTAAGGGTCTTTTGTGTTAGAGACGGATTGTGTTGTGGGGGTAGGGTTTGGTGGGATAAAGTGATATTGGAAAATTGATCTCAACCCTTCAATTTTGACATGTGGCTTCAATCTCAACCACAAAGTATGTTCCCAACTTATGAATAGTAAAAACACCATCCTACTTTATTATATAGATGTACTATATTTATCCCATTTGTTGTTTGATTATAGTGACTTATCACTCTTTGGGCCTAAGCAATGGAATAATTTTCATCCTATGTTCCTGCTTAGTTGTAGTAATCTCGTATGGATTACCTGGTTGCCTAGACAGTGGATGCCCCGGGAGGTCATCTAGCTTCTTGCCTAGTTTGGTACTAACCAACCGGAGTTGGTGGTAATGAGATGCCGACCAACCGGAGCTGGTGGTATTGAGTTACCGATCAACTGGGATTGGTGGTAGTTAGATGCCGACCAACTGGAGATGGTGGTATTGAATTCCTGACCAACCGGAGTTGGTGGTAATTGGATTACCGACCAACCGGAGTTGGTGGTTATTGATTTACTGACCAACCGGAGTTGGTGGTAATGAGTTGATGACCAATTGGAGTTGGTGGTATTGAGTTCCCGACCAACCGGAGTTGGTGGTAATTGGATTGCCGACCAACCGGAGTTAGTGGTATGTTGCTCTGAATTTGGGTTTGTGTAGTGTGTAGCACTAATATTTCGAAAAATTTCAACAAAGAAGGAAAAATGGGTGAAACATCACTTTATTCATATTAAAGAAACTGCATTACATATCAATTACTGATAGTACTTGTGCAGGTGTTCTGCATTCCATGCATTCTTGAATTCTTCTCCCTCCAAAGTTTCAATTCTGTATGTCCCTGGACGAACAACTGCAGTTACTCTATAAGGTCCATGCCAGTTGGCTTCCAGTTTGTTATGCTTTTGGATCACTTTCTTCAGCACATAATCCCCTTCTTTCAAATCACACTTCTTCACCCTTTTATTGTAGAACAAAGTTGTTCGTTGTTGATATACTGCATTCCCGATTGTTGCTTCTTCCCTAACTTTTTTTAGCATATCCAGGTCTAATTTTCTCATCATGTCACTGACAGGAGAATTAAAATTAAGCACCATGTGCGTGGGAAGACCCAATTCAGTAGGTATGACAACCTCACTTCCAAATGTTAACATGTACGGAGACTCTCCCGTTGTTGTTCGTGGTGTAGTGAGATAAGACCACAACACAGAGTGTAGCTCATTAATCCAATTGCCCTTTGCATCATCCAACCTTTTTTTAAACCATTCAATAAGGTTATATTCATCACTTCAGTTTGCCCATTTCTCTGGGGATGGCCTGGCGCAGAGTGGATCTTCAATACGTTAGATTGATGACAATAGGCAGCAAATTCCTCGTTATCAAATTGGGTTCCATGGTCGGTGATGAATGCATGGGGAAGACCATATCTACAAATAATATTCTTCCAAATAAATTGATAGACCTTGTCATATGTCATATCAATAAGAGGCTCATCTTCTACCCATTTAGTAAAATAATCCACAACAACCACGAGGTATTAGAATCTTCCCTTGGTCGTTGGGAGTGGCCCGACCAAGCCTATCCCCCACATGGAGAATGGCCAAGGGGGCGTTATGGGTGTTAAAAATGTTTGGGGAGTTCTTCGGATGGACGAGAAACGTTGGCACTTGTCACACTTCTTAGCATAAGCTGCGCAAGCATCTCTCATCGTTGGCCAATAATACCCCTGTGTTTTAATCCTCTGCAAAAGTGTCCGACCTGCTACATGGGTTCCGCAAGATCCTTCGTGAACCTCTTCAATTAAGTCTTTAACTTCAGAGGGATGGACACATCTCGGTAATCCTTCTATAACTCCTCTTCTGTACAAAATACCACTTGTTAATACATAACGAGCAGTTTAAACTTTAGTTTCTTAGCTCCAAGTTTATCAGGTGGAAGAATCCCTTCTTCAATATAGGCCCTGATGGGATCCATCCAGGAAGGTCCCAAGTCAAGGTCAATGAAATTCATCATCAAATCTTCGTCTATGCTCTGACCAGCCAGGATTTCTATTGGGATTATTCTTCATAGCTCGGTGTGTGTGGCTGATGCTAACTGAGCTAGGGCATCTGCTTTTGCATTCTCCAATCTCGGTATTCTAATCAAGTGAACTGCAGTAAAACTCGATACAACCTCCATTGCTTTTGCATGATACTTGATCATTAATTATCCCTTTACTGCATACACCCCCAGAATTTGATTTACGATTAACTGTGAATCACTGAACACCACAACCTGCTCTGCCTTCATGGTTTTGGCCAAACTTAGACCCACGATCATAGCCTCATATTCAGCTTCATTATTGGAGGATTTAAATTGAAAACGTAGAGAGTATTCTATATCAATCTCATCAGGACTGTTTAAAACAATTCTTGCTCCACTGCATGTGGCACACGAAGAGCCATCAACATACGAATTCCATATTGGTACTTCATTATCAAATTTTTGATCAGATAGAGTTCCTCGGTGGAATATTTAATACTTCCTTTTATCTTCCCCTGACACTTCTCGCTGCTCGTTGATTATCTTTCCTTGATCATCCATGGATGGAAGTTGGTCGGGGTTTAAATTTGATGATCCCGTAACATTCACGGGTTGGTTTGTGTTAAACTCCTGTTCTTCGGAGGTATCTTTCTGAGTAAACTCTGTGATAAAATCATCTACTGCCTACCCCTTAAGCGACGACCTAGGCTCATAAACTATGTCATATTCACCAAGTTCTACTTCCCAGTATATCAATCTTCCTGATTCTCCGATTTATGTAGGGCTTGTCTTAATGGCATATCAGTGTACACGACTATATTATGGGCTTGAAAGTATGGCCTCATCCTTATTCTCGCTTCGATTAGTGCTAGTGCCAACTTTTCCAACCTTGGATATCTGATCTCTGCTCCTCGGAAAGCCTTGCTAGTGTAATAGACTGGTTTTTGTACTCCATCTTCCACTCTTATCAATACCGAGCTAACTGCGTTCTCTGAAAATTCCATATATAAGTATAATTTTTCTCCCATCACTGGTCTAGATAATAATGGAGGAGTCCCCAGATATTTCTTCAACTCTTGGAAGGCCTTCTCGCATTCATCATTCCATTCAAAAGTTTTTTGGCGTATTTTGAAGAATGGGAGACATCTGTCTATTGCTCGTAACACAAACCTGTTAAGTACTGCAACTCGCCCTGTGAGACTTTATACTTCCTTCTTCGTAGTTGGAGATCATAGTTTCAATATATCCGATACCTCGCTGTTTAACAATATTTTCGAGAAACATGCCTTCTCGCACCCCAAATATGCATTTGGTGGGATTCAACTTCATTTGATATTTCTCTAGTTGATCAAAGGTCTGGCCTAAGTCAACTAAATGATCAACATCTTTCTTGCTCTTTATCAGCATATCGTCGACATAAACCTCCATATTATGACTGATTTGCTCCGCAAACACCTTGTTTATCAGTCGCTGATATGTTGCACCTGCATTTTTAAGTTCCAAAGGCATAATATTATAGCAATAAGTTCCCCTTGGGTGATAAAAGAGGTACTCTCCCTATCTTCAGGCTTCATTTTAATCTGGTTATAGCCAGAAATAAGCATCCAAGAAACTCAATAATTCATGCCCCGAGGTAGCATCCACCAGTTGATCGATTCGGTGTAAAGGAAAATGATCCTTTGGGCAGGCTTTATTAAGATCAGTGAAGTCCACACACATCCTCCACTTGTTGTTTTTCTTTTTTACCATCACCACATTTTCTAGCCAGTCAGGATACTTGACCTCCTCAATAAAGAAGGCTTTTTTCAGTTTCTCCACTTCTTCCTATATAGCTTGGTTCTTTTCAGGGATGAACACCCTCCTTCGCTGCTTCACCGACTTGACCTCCTTATTCACATTGAGCTCGTGGCACAAGAAACTCAGGTCTATCCCTGGCATGTCTTCATGACTCCATGCGAAAGTCTGTTTTCTGCACCTTAGAAATGCTATTAGTTCTTGTTTTATCGATACATCCAATCATGCACCAATTTGGGTTGTTCGTTCTGGATGCTCGTCGTCCAGAATGATACTTTCAGTAGCTTCCGTGACTTGGTCCTTCACGAGCTGAGACTCGTCTATAGGGTGTAATGTTTCAATCTTTGCATCTTCTATTTCATCCAATTAGTATGTAGTAGTCTTCTTCCTGGATTCTTCTCATTCTTCCAGTTCGGTAGATGAATAGTAGCATTCCCGAGCTACTTTCTGGTTGCCTTTCACAACTCCCACTCCAAAATTGGTTGGGAATTTTAAACATTGATGTACAGTAGATGGTACTGCTTTGAACTTCTTCAGACCTACCCTTCCTATGATGATATTGTAAGATGATTGGATATTTTTATCCATTACGAAGAAGCGTACCCTTGCTGTTCGACAAGCAGGCCAAGTACCAATAAGCATATCCAACTTGATCTTCCCAAGTGGAAAAACCTTTTCGCCAGTAAAACCGAGGAGGGGCCTATGATAGGGCTCCAACTGGCTAACTTCAGATTCAAACTGTGAAAATATGGGTAGAACATAATATTTGTTGAGCTTCCATTATCCACCAGTACTCGTGAAATCACCACCTCCTTCATTCTCATCTTGATTACCAATGGGTCATTATGAGGATATAGTACACCTGCCAGGTCGTTCTTGGAGAAACCAATGACCAGTTTGTCCTTATTCACCTTCCTTGGGCGATCATCTTCAGCCAAGTTTATTCGCTGCATGTACGAGCAAGCTTGAGCCTCATTGCGGTAAGCTTTTCTCTCCGTAGTCAGATCTCCACCTCCTGCATCTCCACCTGTAATAACATTACATTCAAATGATCCAAAGTGGATTGAAAATACCTCACACTTTGGTTGTCTTGGTCTTTTGGGGAGATCGGGGTCATCTTCGTGGTCTCTCTTCTTGACTTCTTTTTCTCGACGAGGAGACTTAGACCTTTACCTTCCTCGGTCGCTGGTCTTTCCACCATTTTGGTGATCAACATACTTAGCCAATTTTCCTCACCTGATGAGTGCTTCAATTTCATTCTGGAGAGCTATGCAATATTTGGTCGTGTGACCATGGTCTTTGTGGAATTCGCAATATTTGGACTTGTCTCTTTTGTCAGGATCTGCCTTTATTTTTCCTGTCCAGGCTAGCTCTTTGATGTTCTTGATCTCCTCCACAATGTGATTTATGTCCACTTTTAATGGAGTATAATTTCCAAATTTCCTCATCTACTCCAGTGCTTGCTTTCCTTTTGATGGTCTGTTGCCACCATTGTTCTTCTGATCCTTTTTCTCGGTTCTACTAGCTTCAACCTTGGTCTCCTTAGTTTCTGTGTTCTTCTTCGCAGCCATGGCCTCCTCGGCGTTCATGTTTTTGGCTTCTTTTGCCATCAATTCTGCCATGGTCCTAGGCAGATCTTTGGCCAAAGTATAGTATAACTTATCTGGTAACAATCCACTCATCAGAGCAGTAATTGATGTTTTCTCCTCGTAATCTATTACCTCAAGTTTCTCGTTATTGAAACGAGTAATGTAGTCCCTGATACTTTCTTCTGCCTTCTGTCTAACACTCAGTAAGTGTGCTACTCGTTTAACTGTTTTTGCTCCAAAACAAAAATTCCCTATGAACATCTCTACCAGTTGAAGGAAAGTTGCAATCTTCCCTCGAGGAAGGTTGTTATACCATATCTGGGCTGGCCTGATGAGAGTTCCTGAAAACGCCCTACATCTCATCTCATTTAGAACTGCATAAATGTCGGCAGCAGCTTGGTATTGTTCTATATGAAAGACAGGGTCAGCTTTTCCATCGTATTTAGGCGTCACCATAGGAGCTTTGAATTTTGATGGTGTGGGAAAGTCCATAATTGCCTGTACGAATGGTGTCCCTTGGACAAAAGTTCTTTGTAGAGGATTCTTGGCCTTAGACATTTCACCTCATCTGTCCTCCAATCTTTGAATAGATCCTTTCCAGGCATCGATTCCTACCTCGGGCCTATTTGTTCGAGCAATTGATCGCATTAAGTTTTCCTCTTGGGGCCTTTCATTACGGGCTGCTGGACGTGATTGGGCAGAAACTTCCCTTAGGTCGGATGGTCGCTGAGAGTACCTCGATGCAATCCTATGAGGACTGCTATTCCTCCTAGGGCCCAATCGATCAAAAGGAGATACTCTACTCAACCTCTCTAGAGCACTAGTCCTTTCTGGAGTGAGAGTGACATTTCGGTGTAAATCAGTAGCTCATACTGATGAAGTCTGGCCAGGTTGATACAAAGGATCACTAGATCTCTCAGTACGATATGAGTCAGTACGTCTAGATTGAGAGACCTCCGGGAATAACATTCTTCTAGTTCTTGAAGATGGCAAATGGGTATTTCTTTGAACACTTCGTTGTCCTGATTGAGCCGACACTCCACCTTGAACAGTTTGTATAAGTTGATGCATGGTTTCTTGCATGGCCGTTTGACCTTAGGCTAAATTAGCCATTATGCCGGCCAAATCTTGAATATTTGGGGGAGTATAAGGGTTTGGAGGGATCCCAGTGTTTCGGTTATTGGATTCTGGATTTTCAGCCATAGATGATGAATTATTTTGGTGAAAAATGCTAAGTACAGTCGTTTCCCACAGACGACGCCAATCTATTGATGTAAAAAATTAGATTATGTCTAATTTATTAATCACAGATAAATATGAATAAACAAGACAAAGGATTTTTAAAGTGGTTCAGCCTTATGATAATGGCCTACGTCCACTGTTTTGTATTGCTGGCTGTTTTCCTCGAATCTCGATAATCAGTTTACCAAGAGATCCAAAGTCCCCTTCTTATGAGGACGTTACATTGTATTTATAGCCTTGAGGCTGTACATATGAAATGATAATGCGTTGTTATCTAGTAGACATATACATCTGTACGACAATAATGCGCATTTAATGCGTAGCTGTCTTTTAATTCTATTGATTTGGATGCTCTGCACGCTAAGTAGCTCGGATCGCTTAAGTTGCTCGGGGCACCTGAGTTGCTCGCTACGCTTAAGTTGCTCATCAAAAGTATTTGTATTTGCCACATAGGTTGACACGTGTCTTCAAGTGAGTGATCCACATCAGCAGACTAAATTTGGTATCAACAACTATAATCTACAGATCTGAGGACCTAGCCCTGGGAGTGAAATGTTGCGCTCACTAAAGCTTATTAATAGGGCGCAACTAGAAGAGTTGGCCCTATATTTCAATTTTTTTCTCAATTCGATTGCAGTATCCAAAGTTCTTCTTAATCGATGGTCCCTATTAGCATTAGTGTTAATTCACGTAGTTCGGGGAGGGGACAGTTGAGTCAGATATATTAGTAAGTGCCCTCTCATGTGCCTCTATAAGTAAGGGGGCCACTCCTCCTCCTTCTTAATCTCGGCTTGTCGGCTTGTTCCTCATCCTTTTTACCTTAATTGAGTATATAATCTTATGTATTCTAGTACCCGCTCTTTCCTCTTTATAGTGACAACTTCAAATAATTCCAGCATTGTTAAATAAAAAAAAGTCTATCTATTACGACCTAATTCCTTTTAGTGACCTATTCATTCTATTATCATTTCCAGTTGGACGATCCATTAATCCAATTTGAGGAAAAAATGCACTCTTTCATTTTTTTAGGGCAGTCGCCATTGATTTTTTTAAGGGCTTGGAGAAGATGTAGTTGCTCTTTTTAAGTTATGGAGCTGAGCTAATTGGAATTGTGAAAGAGGTAAGATATTTCCATAGCAATGTTAATATAATCTTTGATAGGTGAAAGATAAAGTCACTTTGATTTTTTGGTCTGTGATTTGTTGTTGGTTAGTTCATATATCTTCTCTAGATTCTTAGCAACGAAATGGTATTCAGAAAGCGACAAATTCGTGATGGCCTGTTGTGTGATAAGATGAACTCACACTCATAATTCAGCTATGGTCTACCCTCTTTGTTTGATTTCATTGTATTCTTCCATACTTAGCATTCGTCGGTTTCACAAAAAAAAAAAATTAGTAAGAATCCAACATGCGATAGGGGAAAGGATAGGCCTATGAATTAACTTTTCCAGTTGGGACCTTTTCTATTCTCGCTATTATAAATGATGTATGGGATTCCTTTCCCACCATCCTTTTATTGACGAATAATTACCCCACCCTGCAAGTAGCCAGTACAGCTAACAAAAATACCAAAGTGGGTATTGGACGTTGATCTTCTAAAGGAGCATCCATCCGATACGATTACCAATTTAAGGGGGAAGTGCACTACTATTACTCAAGAATTATGTCAAAGCAATAAAAAACTCTGAAATGTAAAAATGCCAAAATAGGAATAAAACTTGATATTATTATAAATGGCATTCTAGCCTATTTTTATTTAGAAAGGAATGATCCCCTCATTTGAGAACCGCCATTCACGCACTATTCCTCCCCAAGAGTGATTGAGAATCTCAAGAACCAGAGCTCTGAATGAATGAGCAAGGAGTTTTATTCTAACTATTCAAAGCAGAGGAAATATATCCTCCTCGTCTTCTTTTCATGATGAGACCCAATTTGTGTCACACTACGGCTTAAAAGCAGCCCCGACAAAGAAGAGAGATATTTTCACCTCGTTTTTTTAATAGAATTCCTAGAAAACAACTTATTAAAATATAAAAACTCGCTCTTATTAACGCTTCCAAGAAAGGTAAGTTAAATCAAGTGTGCATTTATTTGTTGTCAGCCTTGGGCAATCCCCAAACGAAGGTGAGACCAACCTTATTATGACTAGAGAGGTCCTTTCGAAAAATGTCCAATGGTTTCATTCCTCTTTTCCCCCGTTCTATTAGTTCCTTATCAGTCAGTCGACTCAGCCATCAAGTTCGCCATTGCTACATCAACCTCTTTAACCAAATAGCCTGGCTTTGCCCTAGAAAATTGAAAATCCAAAGCTCGAATTCACATCTGAAATTGACAACAAGAATAAAAATGAAATCTTGAATTTATTATAGAAATAAAATGAACCACTTCTATTCTAGAAACAAAGATGGAACTTTTCCTCAAGTTTCTCTTAATTCCTGAAACCGCCTCAAAGCAACGCAAGGTATCACTCAGGACGACGTCTTTTTAGATGACAGTGATTTGTTGGGGGTTTGAGTTATCAATTTAAATGCAGAACAAGACCTGAATTAGGATGGTATTCATAGATCACTCGGTAGGAAAGTTTTCTCGAAACATATGTGGTTCATTTCACAAGGTTTTCGACACTTATTTTCGAATAGGCTTGGAGTGAGAAGTACTTTCTTTCCTAACCAAATAAGCACTTTTGCAAACTTCAAACAAGGAGGTTGAATTCATTTTTCAATAAATTTGGAAGTCCTCCCATCTTCTGATCATTTCATTCCAGTTTCCTCGTTCTTATCCTGTTTCATCAAGAAAGCCTGCCTAGGGAGACATGGAAGCATGACTGTAAAAAATGGAGAGATAAAGTGAAGATGGATCCTATCCCCTGTATCGAACACTCATTCATATCTATTGATGGAAAGATCTTCATCAAATATAGGACTCGCTTTTTTGTAAGAATTTTTCGTATCCAAGGCATCTTATCACAAGCACCCCACCTCTCTCTATATCATGCACTCAAACACTTTCTCCTTTTAGGAGTTAAAGAAAAAGTAGACCGCATTCAGTATCAAATCTTTAGCTAAGGTGGTGAGGGCAAAGATTTTCTTGTCAGCCTTACTTACTTAGTTAGTCATGCATGATAAGTTGTGTTCTCGGTTAGTCTTTGTGTACCCTATTTTCGATCCCAGCTATTCCAGTGTGATGGAATTCTCTTCAAGAGACCAAGGAATGTTTTCCCTTGTTATGTTATTTTCGCTGCTAAAAGTGATTGTTATAATCACAAGTTAGAAAACGGTATTCTTTTGCTTGAATTCGACTAGAGAAACCCTTTTCTTGACAGTGAAAAGAAAGGGCAACCGATAGAAAGGATAGTCCCCCACGCATTCGCACGAACTACTGGGTGGCCTCACCCCACAAGAACCCAACCTTCCTTTTTCTCTTCTTTCGATTTTCCTCTTTCTGTGCGGGACGATGCTGGGGAGAGGAGGGAATGCATCGAGGCAGCAAACAAGACAGTTTAGTCTCATGTTCATAAGACTATCCCTGATTTATACTCATAGTGGGTCATAAAAAAATAGTGAATTCTCATATTCAAGAGGTTGATGGTGAATAAGACCTTTCTTACAATAAAATAAGATAAATGTTATACATGAAGTTGTGGGACTTAAGCTAGTGGCATGATACAAATCATCCCCTTGCTTCAATCATCTGCCTCTGGGGAAGAAGCCTTTCAACTCACCAATAATCATAACAGGAAATCCTTATTCACTTGTCCTTCTAAAAACCTAAAAATTCTTAAACCTCTATATAACCCGACAGGTAAGTAGAAAGAAAGAGAAACTGTAATCTATATCATCAGCTTCATCATCATCTGAAGCTTAGTTCTTATTATCCCTCTGTGAAGATAGTCATACCTCTCTCATTTCACGGGACCCTTAAGAAAAAAGAGACCATCGCTTTCAGTCTTAATGGTAGATAATCTACTTGTTGATACCTCTTTCCCTTGATCCAACTGAGGTGTGTTCTTGGGGATGGGTCATCCGGGATAAGTGGTCATTTCCGTTAATGTACTCGGAGTCGAGTGCTTTGTGCGTTATGCCTGAAAAATGGCCAACATAACACCCCATAATTTCGAGGACATTGAATTTAATTATTTTTGGGTGAATTAGAACTTATTATAATTTGTAAAAATTTAAATTTAAGATTTGGAGAAATTATTTAAATTCAAGAATTTAATCAATTTGGCGAATTGAGATTTAATTATTCGAATTATTTTGTGTCACATTTTTTTAGTTAAAAAATTAGAGAACATTATAAAGGAATTCCTATGGCAATTCTGAGTGTGCAATTGATTCCGAATAAGTCGAGATAGTCAAAAAAGATTACCCAGGGATAATAAATGTGTCTCGAGACATTTTTAGGTATAATTGGGCCCACACGAAGGTGTTTGGGCCATTTTAACTTAGCCCACAAGTCTAATTTCAGGATTAGTATTAGCAAATCTAAGTTTAAGAGTATGGGGTGAACACACCTCTATTGGAAAAATATCATAAAACCCAAATTAGAGAAATTGTGAGACACACAACTCAAAAGAGAAAACCTAGTTCTACAGCGAAGAAAAAAGGGTTACCTTTGGGAGCTTTTGGGAGACAAATCCACCATCTTCATCAAAGAAATCAGACTCTACAAATTATATACAGGGAAGTGGTTAATTTGCTTCAATGTAAATATGTGATAATCGATTCATATCATAGTGGGTGTGATGAAATCCATTTTTGGGTAGGATTGATTCATAAATTGGGTTTTAGAGTTTATGGAGCAATATGCATGTAAGTTTTTTAGTAAAGATTTATATATCTCAACGTGTACTGTTTAGGAAGAAAACTTTGTGATTTTTTAACCCATAAATTATCTCATTATATTGACAATTAATGAAATCAAAATTTACATAGAGATACTATATATCTTATGCAATTGGGTGGGTGAAACTTGGGATTTATTTCAAGTACTGTGGATATGTAGAAATCAGGGAATCAATTTTGTATCTGTAATTAATGGTTGTTAATGGATTTGAGAGTTTGAATCTATTAGAAGTAGTTTGAAGTATTAAAGCTCTTACAGTAAGGAGGTCCGGGAATAGAGGTTTTTGGGTTCTTCAATGACAGACGACGGAGGAATAAGAAGAGAGAAAAAATACTAGGAGGTCGTTCAAATGATCGGGGACTTCGTTCGAATGACATGGTGGGTCGTTCGAGTGATGTCGGTCGGCTAGGCCCAGTTCGGTCCGCTAGGCCCAGTTCGGTCCGCTTGCTAATTGGGCTGGAGGAAAGGGTTAGAGGTTTAAGTAAATTCAGTAAGGGATTTGGGTCAACCTTAATTATAAGCATTAAAAAAAAGGGGAATTTAGTATAATTATTTGTGTGGAGGAAAAAGGGAAAAAATCTATATTATAGAATTTGGAGCAAGAAAGTTCGAAGGAATAAATTATGGTCCAAGAGAGTGTGTCCGGGTATTTTGGTTGAGTGATGCCGAGATAATAAAATTAATCAATGAGAAAATTAATTAAGTTTGGAGTTGAGATATTGACTCGGATATTTTAGGCTAGTGCTACGGAATTTGTGCATGGATTAGGCGGGTTTAAATTAAATATATATATGCGGTGATTATGTGGTGTATATATATATTTGTATGCTTTATAATTATTGTTGTGAATAATATTTATAGGAATACATACCCCTCTAGTTATCTCATAGGAGGTTGCGCGATGTGGGTGAATCCCCTGTCTTGGGGAGCAGGACGAGTATAATACCCAAGTTATAGCGTCTGTTATTAGAGGTGGGGCGCTTTGGGTATGATTCGATTTAACTTTCGGTGGGAACTATGACCGCCTCTACTACGTTTTATTATTTTTACTGATTCAGGGAGCTAACTGAGTTGGGGTGTCTACGTGGATGAGTATACCTGGGGTGATATCATTTTAGAGGACATCCGGTGAGTGTCTACTTAGGAGGATGGTTATTTATACGACATGTGTGTGAATATTGTGATATATGATATGTATATATAGTGTAGATTTATATGCAGGTAAAATACATGAAGTGAAACTGTATTATATATGATACGTATATAAGAGTGTAGATATTTATATACGGGTGAATTACGAAAAGTAAAAAGGTATTAATTATATATAACTAGTGAGACTGCTATATATAGATTTTAAAGAGGATTAATTAAGTTAATGTGATAAATAACTTATGAAGTGAATGTATGAATTACTTGGTCTAGAGTAGAGTGTCAAGGAGTTTCAGGACAAGACCAGTTAGATGAGATAGTGTAACTAGGAGAGTTAGGAAGAAGCGTTAGGTGTGCACGTTAGATGAGGGGTGAGGAGTACCTCAAGTGAGTGTGAAACTAACTTAAATATGAAGAGCATTCATGCATTTTAATTGTTCCATTTTAATTCACCTGCTAAATATTTTCAAAAGGATTTGGGTTCTGACCCTACTCGCAAATTATTTTCAAAACCTTTTAGGTGTCCAATCACAGGGACGCCAAACTTGATCATCTGTTCCCACTACACCAAAAAGGTTCAATTATCACCTTTCAGCCGGCCACCCTTATCACGATCAATGACCGTGACAAAAAAATGCACATTTTTTTCTATATTGATTGGCATCTATTATTCCAAAATCAATATAGATCGGACTCTAATATTCCAAACTTCTCATTAATGCATCTTAATAAATCCTCCTCATATTACTCCCCCCTTTTATTCTCTATCAAAACTCAGTTGGATGATGGGCCAAAACAGTTCAAATTTCTTAATTTTTGGTGTTCGAAACTAGATATTAATGATGTTATTGAAGGCTCTTGGTCCAAACTAATGACTGGTAACCCTATTTCTCTCTTTTCCTATAAGATTAAAAGATTAAAGAATAATCTTACTAGCTAGAACAGAGATAAACACTGTAACGTGTCTGATGAGGTGCAAAAATGTGAATTTGATTTGAACTTTAAAGAGTGCTCTTATGAGAAAGATCCTTGTAATTTCAATAGAATTGAGATGTCCAAATCCTAGACCCATCTTCTTGGGGCTTTGAAAATGGAAGAAGATTTTTGGAATAAAAAAATGACAGGAAAATGGTTACTTCATAGAGATACAAAAGTCTTTCATGCTTTATTGAGGACCAAACACTCTAGGATTCTTATTCCCAAGATTAAAAACCAAGCAGGGACATGGATTGGATATATTGAAGGCATTAAAAAGGAGTTTGATGTTCACTTTCAAGATATTTTCAAAGCAGACCAGATTGAGGAGGACGATGATCTAATGGAGGCAATTTCTGCTAGGATCACTCCCATTCAAGCCATGGAATTGGATGAATATCCCACTGAAGAAGAAATCCACAATGTTATCCTAGATTTGAATGCTAATAGTTGTGCAGGCCCTGATGGATTCAATGGTATTTTTTTACCAAAAATTATGTAATTTCATTAAATCTAACCTCATAAATGAAGTGATTTTCTTTTTCTCAGGAGCGGCTCTTCCTAACAACTGGACTAGTACAAATATTGTCCTTATCACAAAAATACAGGCCCCCAAAACTTGTAATGATTTCAGGCCAATAAGCTTGTGTAAATTTTGTTTTTGGATTATAACAAAAAATTTAGCTTCAAGGCTTGCAAACATTCTCCCTTCTATTATGGGACCTTCTCAAGCAGGTTTTATTAAAGGTAGGCAGGTATTTGAGAACATGAATTCCAAAAAACACGCATTTTTGTCAAAAAACCAAGACAAGATGATTAAATCAATATAGATCTATATTGATTAAATCCCTTTCGAGGTCGATCTATATTGATTTAATCATCTTTCTACAAGTTTCTTGCAGCAAGTTTCTTCCCAATATTTTTTGAGAACATAATTAGCTCCTTTATCATTGGAAGACCATCTGCATCAGGGGAATTTTCATTATAGAAAGTAGAGATATTAGCATAGAAGCCATGATCATGTTTCTTTGGCCTTATAGTATCTTTGGGAGGTAGCATAAGAACATCCTGGATTTTAGATTCTTGATAATCCAGTTCTTCATCTTGAATTCTGTAAATGAAGTTTTGAATGCTATTGCTCAGGTTTAAACAAATTTTTTGGGGAGGGTTTTGGTCTTCATTTTGGATGGGACAAGTTAAGGATATATTTGGT
Source organism: Sambucus nigra (assembly GCA_949130495.1). Taxonomy (NCBI): domain Eukaryota; kingdom Viridiplantae; phylum Streptophyta; class Magnoliopsida; order Dipsacales; family Adoxaceae; genus Sambucus; species Sambucus nigra. The sequence goes on from CASBWL010000221.1 coordinate 459,779, forward strand.
GGTTGTATGTGGTATATGTTAGAGGTAATTTGATGGTGGGTGAGTTTTTTAGCAGGCTTTGGATCATAAAGATTAGGATCAGTAAGGGAAGTAGTGTAATGGTCATAAGGTATAGCAGGCTACTTTAAGGATTGTCTTACAACCAGATTTTTTGTAGAAGACATAGGGACAATGGTGGTAATGGTGGAGTGCCCAATTATTTTGCTGCTGTTTGGGTCATGAGAACTAGGCAAAGAGGTTTTAGGTAAGTATTTAGGTTTAGGCTTGGTTGTCAACTGATCTTGGGGGGATTTAGTTATGGGAATAGAGGTTGCAAGTTGGACTATTTACTGATTCTTCTTAAAATTGAAACATTTAGAGGAGTCATGGCCTATTTTAAAAAAAAATTGTGCAATATGAAGGAACATTTTCATATTCTATGTGTTGCAAAAACTACTTGTGCCACATTTTCATATCCACATCATTTTTTCTCTTTCCTTTGTGTGTGTGTGTGCGGGTGTGTGCGTGTGGGGAGGGGGGTCAACTATTTTCTGAAATTACTTCACGTCATGACCCATTCGAGAGTGGCACGACCACATAAAATGTTTGTATGTCTTCTTTAGGTCTGTGTGTGCAGGGGTGTTTGTATTCTTCTAATTCATTTGGATTTGCACTAATACCAAAAATTTACCAAAAATGTCTCCTTCAAGGATTAAAGCAAGGATGATGATAATGATGATGTCTTCTTCAGGGCTCGGCGGTAGCGTAGGGAATGAGGGATCCTCGAACCCTAGGCTCCCTAAATAGGGCAAGTTAGGAATGGGCATTGAGAACAAGACGGGTTAATTGACTAGATCCCTCGAGATGGTGAAGACGATTATCAGCCCGGGGTACACCAGCTAGAGGGAGGTGCCAAATGAGCTCAAGTTAGCTATTTGGGTGGCACTAGAGGTAATGTATTTCAATTTCAATTTCAATTTCAATTTCAATTTCAATTTCAATTTCAATTTCAATTTCAATTTCAATTTCAATTTCAATTTCAATTTCAATTTCAATTTCAATTTCAATTTCAATTTCAATCTCAATCTCAATTTCAATCTCAATTTCAATTTCAATTTTAATTTATATTTATATTTATTCGCAACTAACACTTACATTGTTTTTGTTTTGTATTTGTTTGACATGAATAATTCTGCCTGCCCCTAGAACTCCGCAATTCAGTGTTGGAGCAGTTGAGGGAGCAACATAAGATATGGAAGAAGAATTTGCGGGCCCGATACTTTGGGAAGGCCCGAGACTCCATTATCAGAATGCATGAGTTTATCCCGCCGAATGAGCCGATCACATTGGCACACTGGCAAAAGTTCATTGACAATGAGATCGAGGAGCGACAATTGGCATCTCACTAATCAGGGAGGGAAAATTGAGTGAAAAAGATGGGCGTGCACTACTCCGGCCAGACGTTTTACACCGACGTAGAACAAAGGATGGATAGTTTTTATTTTTTTACAATTATAGAAATATGTATTTTGTATTATTTTACTTTGTGTTACTTACTAATTTTGCATTATTTTATTTCAGAGACGGTGAGTGGCCCTGGAGGTAGGCCACATAGGCTCGATGCCTATGTGGAAATTCGAATGAAGAAGGGCAAGGATAATGAGGTATCCCTGAGCGTTGTGACCACGATTGTAAGTAATACGACAGTTTAATTTTTGTGAATTACATTAATTTTTCATTTACTTATTTAACTAATCCTGTGCTTTTTGTCGTTTCAAGCAAAGCTTAAGGAAGTGCATGAGTCGTAGTCTGATGTCGATAAGGCATCTTTGTCCGTGGACGCACTCATCCAAGTTCATGGCACTGATCTCAAGGGGAGGACTAGGGGTGAGCTCGCGGGTGGGGAAATCTAGGATCACCAAAATGATGACGAGCAACATTGGGTTGGCTCATCAGGTGGACACGTATGATGCGAAGCTATCAAGGTTGGAGGCGATGGTCCTAAATATGTACGCATTCATGAAGAGTCAGTTAGGCGGAAGGGGTAAAGGAAAGGGAAAAGAGAAGGTGGTGGAGGGGGATGGTGCGGAGGACAAGGACGTGGACATCGCTTCTTCATCATCGATATGCGCGGACTCACCGCTTGATGATACATTCCCTTATTTGGCTCCCATCTAGCAGCCTATGTCAACAATCGGTTGACCGAGTGTATTTTTATGCGACATATATGATGGTCAATAGATAGTGAAAGGGTTGAGGGACTCGAATACTATCACGGGTATGCGGGTTCATGGACGTAACCTTCAAAACATTGAGGCCAAGGCGCTCGTCACGCATGTGATACCCAAAAAGGAGAACTCTGCATTGTGGCAAAAAATGGGATGTGATGCATATTGAGGGGTCTCTCAATGCGTATATCGTGTGGAATTCCTTCCTCCTCGAACTTACCCTAAACACTATGTCGTGACACTATTTGTATCTATTTTTATTTAGACACTTGGATTATATTTGAACTGTTTTGATTTGTAACATTTTGGTTTTGATATGGATTGTATTTTTATTTTGTCTGGATATGGAAATATATATGCAATGAATTGGTGCATTCTTTATATTTTATTTGGATATATGCTGTTTGAACAGGTACAAATATACTGCTGGGCAGTGGTAGTGGCCAAACTACCCAACAGATTTTTTTAAAATTTTGCCCAGATTTGTCACGATCATTGACCATGACAATTTTTAGAGTTTGTCACTGGTTTGTCATGGTCTTTAACCATAACAAAACTTACTACGGTCAAAGACTGTGACAGGACTGTGACAATTCAAACGGACTTGTCACGGTCAATGACCGTGAAAAGTCCGTGACAATAAAAGTTGTCACCCCCAATCTTGTCACGGTCATTGACCTTGACAAATTGGATTTGTCACGGTCAATGACCATGATAATCCGATAGTTTTGACATACTGTCTGCGTAGCTGCAGCCGATGAGGATGACTGCAGGGTTTTGACTTAGTCGCTTTAGTTACTTCATTCTAGAGTAGGATGCAGTTCAGTATTTCATTTGGGCATGTTGCCCCCGCTATTTTATTTCGGTCAAACTTTGTACTCAGTTTATTATATCTGTTGGATTATTATAGTGGATTTTGGATTTTTTTCCCATGGTTTATTCAGCTAGTGATTTATTTATTCAGTATTGATTTAGAATCATTGATTGTGTAAATGTTTTAAACTATATTTATATTGTTGTTTAATGAAAAGATTAAAATTTTGACATCAGCTTTTTGAATACTAGGTGGTTAGTAAGTTTTAAAAAGTTTTTGATAGTGATGCTAAGAATGAACCAGATTAGAAACCTCTTTTTAATAAAAGACTGATCACCCAATATTTAATTAGGCGGGCTGTCACAGTTACTTGATGTATTGACAAATGATATTTTTTATAAATATTTGAATGAACCCAATTCTTGTATAACTATGTTTAGTTGTGTTACTTTAATTGAATTGGGTTAGAGAAATGTATGTCCGTATTAGATATTATTATTTAAATTGAATCATGTTATAGAATACTCCTTTATATATATTTAGTTGTTTCCCTTAAAATCTTAATGAAGAAATTGGGTATGAAATTATATGTTTAAATCTCACAATTTAATATGAGAAATTGAGATTTTAAAATGGTGGACTTTAATAATTATACTATACCATATTTGGAGGGTATTGGGTCATATAAGTTCGGTTTAGGAAGAAAATGGCGATTCTAAGTTCTGGGCTCGGAATAGGGGGTGTAGGTTGAAGACATTTGATTCTGGGCAACATTAGTTATGTGCTCCGTACGAATGGTTATGGTTTTTACCGTGCGAATGGAAGTTGTGCGAACAAAAATGTTTTTACCATACAAACGGCTAATATTTGGTACTGTGGGCATGGATCCAGTGGAGTATGTAACTTAGTTAAATTTAAGAATATTTATGATAATTTTAAAAATCCACCTTTACTTAATAAATTCTACTTATATGGGAAATGTTGGGGTTTAAAATTTAGTTATTGAAAATAGTAATACTCCAAACGTTTTAAACGTAAACGGAATATTGAGTTATACCTTGTTGATAGTATATGCTTTATTGGCCTTATACGTAAAGGGGAGTGTAATGATTAATGAAATTGTTTGGATACTTTTAGGCTACACACTATGGGCCTATTATGAATTATTAAATAATGTTGCATGGCTCGCCTACGATACATGGGTTTGGTATACTTGATATACACAAGTAGAAGGATGTACCAATATATGTATAAATATTATATTTATATGGATAGCAATTAATCTAATAACTGTAGAGTTTATTATTTATACTCATGATTAGTAGTTTTATTACTTATGTATGTAGTTATTATCTTGTTATGGTGGGATTAACCCCTCGCGTTTTTGCAGATACCCCAGTGTACCAAGCATAATAACCCCACTTAAGTACTTAGTCTTTCCTTCCAATTGCCACTGAGTTTCGAATATGAAGTTTACTTTTAATTTTTAATTCATGTTCATAGGTACGAGGTTTACTTTAATGATAGAAGTTGTATTTGAGAAAGTTATGTTCCCCTAGGGTTTGTACCGAAACACAACCAATTTTTAATTCTTCAAACCTTTATTAAACTTTGCACTGAATAAAACCACAAGTGTTGTGTGAAACAGTTTTTCCAATTTTGGTCTTGACCTAAGCATGCATCTAGGTGAGTATAAGAAAAAAATAAAATAACCAAACTACAACATGATGCTATATGAGGAAAATCCACTTCAAGAAAAATCTCGGCTGGCCCAGCCACACAATTCCACTATGATATAGGTCTATTTACAAGAACAACCTAGACTTACTCACATACTCGATGCCTTCAAACCTTGATACACGTCCTCGTTCCTTACAACCTTCTTCACTACCACTTTTGGATGCCTTCCAATAGCCACACAATGCAAGCAGGTTCCGACCAATATTTCTTGTTTCATGACCAGTCCAACCATCGCTTAACACAAACACGGTCTCCACCGCTCAAAATGCTCACAGTATGAAGAGCAAACAGATATAATGCAACATATAGAAGATCTCAAACATATATATAGATGTAGGATTATTGGATCAAAACATAAGTGTAAACTAGGGGTTTGGAGGCACCAGATTTACCTTGGAAAATCATTTTCGCAAAGGACCTCTGAGAAAATTAATGCCAGAACTGAGTGTTTATAGAAAACATAAATTTTGAAATGGCACATTTTTTAAGGTAGTTCGTTTGAACGAAAAAATATAGTTCATTCAAATGAAAACCTTATCTCGTTTGAACCGACAAAAACCTCGTTAGAACAAACATGTTAATCTCGTTCGAACCATCTTCAAACAATATATTTATATCCAACAAAAATACCTCGTTTGATGTTCGTTTAAAGGTTGTTCTAAATACATTCACATATCGTTCGAACGAACTAAAACCCAAAAAATATTTTCTTTAAGAAACATTTTACGAAAAGGCCTCCAACAACTTTTATTTAATAATACCCATATGTATTCAGGGATCAAAGATTGATATTCATTCATACCTTCAGTGAGATCCCTCGATGTTGAAGATGAAAAATCATCACACAATCCAATGTAACCTTCATATATCTTTATCTTTACCTTATAATCCTCAATTACAAATCAGAGACTTGAAAGACATACAACTCAAGTCCTAACCTATGAATCAAATATTTTTTATCCAAATACAGAATAAAGCCAATACTTACAAATTGACTCGATTTAGAAATTTGTCCTTATAAATCTCCCCTGTGGCTTTTTCGGGACAAAAATCAAAACCAAAAACTACTAGGCCATCAAGCTCACTAAGACTCAATTCCTAACCCCAAAAGCAAAACAATTTATAGATGCTTGATAGACACAAAATTGAGCATCTTTTTTCTTGTGAAAACCTTTTTCGCATCTCTCCTAACCTACACACTTAAACACACCTTCAAATGAAAATAGAATATAACAATATATTGACCATATATGAAAAACCCTCCCCCTTTGTCTAATTATTTCTACATATGAATGGCCACACCACTAATGAAACCATTGAGGTAACATTTCATTTTTTTACAAACTTTGGTCAAATATTGTAGTACCTAATACATATGCTCTAGTTTATAATACTAGATCAATTAATTGATCTTATTTTGCTTAAAGGAGACAAAATTTCTATCCTGGTCCATGGTAGTTCCTGTGATCTGGAATGAAGTCTGTTGTTATACAATGGGAAATTTATAATCACTCTCGGTCAGACATGGTTGATACAAGATGGAAGATGTTTCCTCATTTAATATGCTGAAGCGTTAATTGAATTTATTCTATTCCTCATGAAAATATTTATTTATTTCCCTTTTAAACTGAGATGCTATTTGTTCTATGACTTTTTTGCATTGCTGTTGTATCTTATTCTCTGAACATATTACATGATTGGTTGAAATCAGAAGAAATATCATGATGTAGAATGCAAAAAAAGGCAGATATCTTATGTTGACTTTTTGGTATTGTTGTGAAGATAATTTGTTAGTTGTTTTCACTATCTTTTGTTGAGATTATGTTCCTACAAGAGTTTCTAGACATTTCAACAAATACATAGAGTGTGTTTTATTTTTATCCAATTTTATAGATTAAAAATTGAATGTAAGTAAAAAAGTCAAATTCAAACGATTTGTGTTTTATGTCCAAATAAAAATCTTTGAATGGATGTATTTAGTCTAACTAAGAATCATATGTTAAAATTTAACTTATCCCATTTATTTATTGTTGACCTATTGAGTTCATATTCATTTATATTTCCATGCAAATCTTTCGACATCAAGCGGATTGTGCACGTATACAAAGCTTCTGATGTGGTTGTGAAGATTATATCCTTTTACGTTTTTTTTAACATTTACACATTGTAAACACATACAGGCTTTATTTGTTGAAAAATAATTTTTAGACTTTCTACTAAAAATACAAAAGTTAATGTGACACCCCGTAATTCATAAATAGATTGATCAATTATAATATAAAAATCATGGTATAAAAAAATAGTACTATTCTCAACATAAAGAAATAAATGAAACGATATAAGTAAATACGACACGAGATAATAAAATATTGAATAAATAAAAACATATCTGATATCATCCAAAAGACAATAGAATAAAATCCAAATCTAGAATATAATATATCTCAATGTCTCAAAGTTCAACTCTGAATAATAAATACATATCGTACAAATTTCGGACTCGAGATATCTAAAATAGTATAACTGAGTAATGACTGAAATATAAATGAATACGTGAATTGTAAAAGAGCTACAATTCCCGAAACCTACATCCTAGGAGTGACAAATAAAATTGATGCTAGATAAAGACCACCAATGAGGCTCAAATTTGTGACATCAACTTCATTTGAAGACCTACAAAAAGAGTTCGACAATGAGGATAAAACCTAACAAGTCTACAGTTCTTAAGAATATAACTACATTTGGTCCACAATAATAATAACACATCTTCCTCCCATTTTAACTTAATTTTAAGTTATTTATGTTACCCAACCCAAATAACCTAAATAAGCATGCAATTCTTATCACAAATCCCAAATGACACCCATGTGATATAATTCATTTTTAATTAAGTATTCATTAATTTAACATTCTTAAATTCATCTATAACATTAAGAATCTCTTATCCTATGATAACATTTTACATTATCGGAACACAACTTACTAAACATTATTCTTTTACATTAACAATCTTAAGTTATGATTCTAAAATGTATCTCTAGTGTAATAGTCTTTAACATTATTGAGTCGCACTTCAGTATATACGTCTCTAGTATATTCTATTATATTATTCCCATGCCATAATCTAGAGTGCATACAGTTTTAGTATAAACATCTCAATACACAAAAATGCAAGAATTAAATAATCCATAATGAGTATACTCAACTCACTACATATCACATGGGCTATGCTCAAGCCTCAAAATGAGGGTAAGAAGTCATATTCCTAATACCTTCGAGGATCACTCATGCAGACTAGGTATAGTTATAGGGAGTCCCAACCCTTAAGGTATTAACAAAGGTAAATTAATATGGCATCACACCACATGTATGACCCCATAGACAAGGCTATATGAGAGGATCCTCTTGTTATTCCACTCGGGATAAAGGCACGTCAGCATATAGGATAGGGGTAAATAGGACACAGTTATAGCTCATTTACATCATCGGGAATACCACATGTGGTCAACGTCATACATGCACCATAAAATCCTTTCTAGTAGGTCGCACACAAGCACACACACTCAATTTATGATTGCAAATAAGTTCAAAAAATCATCACAAACACTACTCGATAGGGTTAAGCATAAAATATTTTTTTATTATAAGTGAATATACATGTAAACTATAAACGTTTATATACAAATCTTACCAGGAAAATTCTAAGATTCAAAAGTATAGGTATCTTCTACGACCTAACTTTCATAAGTATCATTCTAAATCAAACAATACCCTATTCTATGGTTATCAATACGTTTCGGGCTATCATAGGTCCTATGCAAATGTTATGTATCAATATACCTATAAATCTCATCCCAAAACTCTGGGCTCCTAAACTAGGTATACTGTAATCTATCATTTCAAAAATTATTCTAAATCAATCACTACCTTACTCGATGGGTCATATATATGTTCGTATCTATCATTTGATTAACTCAATCACTAAATATCACTCGACATTAAAAAAATTAACTTGAATCCTAAACACTCCAAACTTTTTTTGGTACTCAAACCTACTTATTTTATACTCATCTAAATTGATTAATACTCATAAAAAACTCCTTATTTGAAACCCTAATGAAACTAGCACCTAAACTAAACTTACTTGAGAACCCATTAGGGTTGTATCGATCTAGGCTTGGGAAGGATTGACCTAACTCTGCCCATGTTTCTTCTTCATTCTCTTTTCTCCTTTTGTGTCCATAGCCAAAAACCTACAACTTTAAAAGCCTTTATATCTCATAATTATCCCTTCTCCTTCACATATAAATAACGTATGATCATTATTAATCTATTTCTACAAGTTCTAGAGGATTAAAAAATCATTTAAAGATCAAATGTCATAAATTATAAAAGAAAACTCTAGGTTTATGTTCTTCACTCGAATGGTCTAATTAGCTTACGAATTATCATCAATTAACACGATTACAATAGGGTTATTATAGATTAAAATAAGTATACTACACATCTAAATATTTTAATTCATATTAAAATGATTCAAGTCTTAATTGATTCATTCTTTTAAAAAAGTTACATGAGTTCTCTAATACAAAACTAGGTTCTTTATTAGATTAATATTAATTACGAATTAAGGTTTAATTACGAATAAAATCATATTTATAATGTTATGTTAATTGAAAGTGCTGCTGCACCCTAGGGTTATACGTATTATCATAAACAAACACCAATTTTTAATTTTTCAAATTTTATATATGTACCAATTAAACCAAGGGTTGTGTTAAACAATTTACCAATTTTAGTCTTGACCTAAGCATGAATTTAGGTGAGAATAATCAAGAATAAAACTGTAAATCAAAACACGTCGATGTACGAGGAAAACCCACGATAGGAAAAACCTCGGAGACACAAGTCCATTACGATATAGGCAATTTTACAAGAACGACTTAGACTTACTCATAGACTTGATGCCTTCAAGCCTTGATGCCCTTTTTCATTCCTTAAAACCTTCTTCGCAGTCACCACTGGACGCCTTCCAATGGCCTCACAATGTAAGCACTTCCCACATCCTGGTATCCCACTGATCTTACTTGTCATGGGACTAGTCGAGCTATCGCATAATACGAATGATGGTCTCCGCATCTCAAAACACTCACAGTATAAAGATTAAACAACTATGGCGAAGCATAAAGGACATCTCAAATGGACATATGTATGTGGGATTCTCGGATCTCAAACTTGGGTGTAGGTCAGGGTTTGGAGGCTTTTGGATATTGATATGATAATAATTTTTAGCAAAAAGCTCACGCAAAGAGGTTTTCGGCACACCTATTTATGGAGAATGCAATTTTAGAGGTGACGAAAACTCATTCGAACGAAAATAATAGGTTCGTTCGAACGAAGTAAGCAATTTCACTGAAACGAAATATAAACTCATTTCAACAATCATACCTATTTCATTTGAATGACCATCAAATGATATATCTCTGACAAGCCGAAAACTGTCGTTAGAAGTTTGTTTAATGCTTGTTCGAATGACATATCATATCACATTTGAAGGCTCATTTGAACGACTTTTGAAACTTTGTTTTAATGACTTAAACCAAAAAAATAAAAATTCTAAAATTATTTTTTTGAAAAACCTAAAAAATTATTTTGAAAACCACACCCAAACGAATTAAGGGATCAAATATAAACATTTATTCATACATTATCGAGATCCCTCAGATGTTTAAGATGAAACTCCGCATGAAACCCAGTGTGTACTTAATGTCTCTTTATCTTGGTCGCTATAAACTCAATCACACATCACAGTCTTGAAGGACAAGTTGAAACACATCATAACCTATGACATAAATGGTTTTGTCCAAATACAGAATAAAGCGGAAATATACAAATTGAGTCAATTGGAAATTTGACCTTAAAAAATTACCCCCTTTGGCTATTCCGGGATAAAACACAAAACTAAAAACCCCATTGGGTCATCAATCTCATTAAGACTCAGTCCCAACTGCAAAAGGAAAAAGTACAAACGCTTGTCTAATACAAACTTGAGTAGTTTTGCTCTTGTGAAACTTTGTCTCATCATTGCTAAACTGGCACAATTAAACAAACCTTTCAAATGCAACTTGAATATATCAATATATCCTTTTGTATAACAATATCCGCCTAAGATAGGATGCTTCCCCCAAGGTAAAAAATTTATTCCCATGAGTTAAAGAGATATATACCATTTATCCCCCATTTTGTTTAGGAATAGAAAAAAAAATGTACACTAAAATAACTTCTCCCCTAAATGTAACACATGAGAACATAAAGTAAAACAATTATATCATGCGATGGTGTGAGGTGATACGTACAAAGACAAACAACTTGGCAACATAGGCACAAATAATCCAAAACATTAGCAAATGATACCAAATTTGATGCATAAAATGATAGCAACTTGAATACATCAAGTGAAACATAAGATAACAATGTAAACAAGAAACAAGAGAGATAGCAATATAATGCTATGGAATGTAAATTAGGAGAAAATTCTAAACATGGATTCAATGCAAACACAACGACTCAAAAAAAACATACCATATATATATAGTAAGGCTCTCCAACATATGTCCTAGCAACATACCTATGAACATACCCATTTTTTAAAATAGTAAAAAAAATAATTTTGGGATGATATTTTTTATATGAGTTTATGATATTTGAATGTGCCCCTGTAAAAAAATCAGCTGAAAATAATATTTTATGTTATTTTTAAAAAATAGGTCAAAAAACTTACAGTTTTTACCCTTTACAACTATTTTTTTTACCTTTTTTTAAAAATAACCAAACACATTATTTTGAGCTAAATATTTTTACGGGGGCACATTGAAATATCATGAACCCATATAAAAAATATCAACTCAAATTATTTTTACTATTTTAAAAAAATAGGTATGTTTAATAAGGTATGTTGGAGAGCCTAACTATACATATATATATATATATATATATATATATATATATATATATATATATATATATATATATATATAAACCCCCAAAAAAGATACAAAACACATAAGTTTTCCACAATCGTATAATATGGACGTGTCTAAACATAAAGCGGTATGGAGATAAGGGGTGTGAACTAGATGCAAGAGAAATATGACCTAATCACTAAAAAAATTCAAAGAGTTATATTCAATCGCATTAATTTATCAAAAAATTATTTAGCCTCGAGTGTCAAACAACAGGAACTCATAATGGATAATCATACACAATGAACACTAGCCTTGAAATCTTGACGATTCTCAAATCAATAACATCAAACAATTAAGCTCAACTATGACTCATTGTCCAAACTCATTGATCTTCAACTAAACACCCTTAAATATATAGATATATCATTTTTCTCTCCTTTTTCTTTTGAAGATATCAATGTTTTGAAGAATCAATGTAAAAATTTGGCCTTGGCAATTTTTCTTTATTTTGCCTCTCTATGTTTAGGCTCTTGCTAATGGTGGCCTTTGATAATCAAACAAAACTCGTACAATAGTTATTACATGCACAAATCCCCTATAGTCATAAGATATGTATACAACAATATCGATAGGATAACAACTCACTTAGATCATGCAACATAAGTAGTTATAATCCAAAAGAGCTCGTGCAAGTGAGTGTGGAGGAATATTCAAAGTAAATCCATTAAGCAAGTCAAACTTGAACAACTCCATTCAACCATGATTAAGAATAATATTAAACATTAAAAATCATAAGCAAATGTCCTAGGCGCATGAATACGTGGAACTAAAAGGATTCAAACACATCGATATGCCGCACAAAAAGAGTAAAACCAAATTATACAAAAATAAAAATCTTTTTAGAGTTTTTAAACATTTTTCAAACATGACTCAAAAGAAAAACAAAATCTTTTTGTTTTTTTCTCAATAAGACAAAACAAGTGGAAAACCAAAATACAAGACTCAAACATCATACATCTATAAATAACATATAACATATATGAAAAGCATGCAACCACAATAACTCATAAGATATAGCATGGTAATAATCATATGATACCATGAAAGAATCATCTAGCCTCCCATTGAGTGACTCTAAATCGGATTTCCTAATCCACATTGGTGTCATGTCATGATATAGGGTTTGGCGAACCCTGGTGATACTAGTACTTCACTTCCTAGGACATAAGATCACAAAAAATGCTTAAGGTGACCTTTCCTTCCATAATATGTGAAAGTGTAGAAAACGGGACTGTAGCCTTTAGGTTGACCTTTCCTAATGTCCCTAAAAACGGTTGACACTCAAAAAATTGGTCTTAACTTTTGCAGTGGAAGTATATGTATTATCGAATCCAATTCCAAAATTATCGTATTTGAGTTGGACAGTGCCTAACATCTTATCTAGTTTCTCCGACCTAGATTCCAAATCAAATTTGACATGAATCGAGTCTCTCAATTTCTTCTCTAACTCTAAAATCATAGACTAAACTAAATGCTTAGACTCTTCAAAATCAAGTTATTCATTCATTTAAACTTCTACCAAACCAGGAAGGTTATCTCTCTTTCCCTCAACATACTCGAGAATCTCCTTAAGAGTCTTCTCGTGTTCCCTCAAATCCACAACTAATGTAGAATCATCGTTACCTATGGCATGTTCCTTCAACTTATTTATAAATAAAAGTTGGTATTTTTTAACTTTAACGGCTCCTTGTACAACTCCCAAAAGGCCACTTGAAACTCACTACCCTCCTCATCTTCTTATTTTTCTTTAATATTCTCATCTTTTCTAGATTAGGTTACTAAGGACCGAACCTCGAAACTATCATGCTCATGATTATCTTCATCGGGGGAAGAATTTTATTTGAAGCCCACATGACTAGCCATGAAAGCAGTGTTGTTTCTCTAAATGGGGTGATCAGTTTCCTCTTTCGACTCATTATCACAAAGGGTGGAATTTAATACCATCGGTGTTTTACCCTCCTTACTTATTCTAGTGGGACACTCATGAGAATAATTCCCAAAACCTTGAGATTTAAAGCACATGTCCCAGTCATCCACCTTCTTAGCACCATCCCTTTTCTTCATATCACGATTATTAAATTTCTTAGTTTTTTTCTTAAAACTATTATATTCTCCAATCTTTAGAAACTTCTTCAACTGCCTAGAAAACTTAGATAAATCTTTAACAAAACCCTTATCTTTCTTTCAGGCTTTCAAAGAAACACCCTTAAACTTCCGACACATCATCCTTTAGGCTTTTAAAGAAACACCCTTATCTTTGTTTTCATCCTTTTTATTTGGAGGACACATTTTCATCTCATAGGTTTTAAGGTTACCTACAAGTTATTAGACTCTCATAATGTCGACACCACCTAAGGAATCTAGGACGGTGACTTTGGCATCAAACCTTACAAGAAAAGACCTTAATATATTTCGCACCACTCTCAACTCGGGGATAGGATAACTTAAGTTAAATGAGGAATTGACAATATTTGACAACCCAATATATAACTCATAAAAATAGTCATTCTCTAACATCTTAATCGTCTCAAACTTAGTTTTTAGATTTTGTAACCTAGAAACCCTAACAATATTTGTACCCTCGTATGTGGATCATAAAATATCCCAAACATCTTTTGTGCCCTCGCTAGTCATAACTCTTCTAGACTCTTCGACGTTCATAGTGCAACAGATAGCGCTTATACACATGGAATTAAAAATCAAGGCATTCTTTTCAGCCGGTGTCCAAGAGTTGAACACTTTTAGAGCACCCCCTTCAATGGAAAGAGTACATCCATACTCAATCGAGTTACAAACGTTCTCGTAGAATGATTTCAAGAAAAATTACATATACGCCTTCCAATAGGGATAGTTTATCCCATCAAATAATGGTGGTTGAGTTACAGAACTCCCTATCGATTAAAATCCATATAAACCCTAAACGAGCATAAAAATAGGGATCGCACAAAGAAAACTAATGTAATCCACTCTAATACCAATTTGAAAGTACTACTCTGACCTAGGGTTGTACAAATTATTAGAAACAAATACTAATTTTTAACCAATTAAACCAAGTGTTGTGTTAAATAATTTGCCAATTTTAGTCTTAACCTAAGCATGCATGTAGGTGGGAATAATCAAGAATAAAACAATAAATCACAACACAAAGGTGTATAAGGAAAACACACAACGAAAAAAACCTCGAATGATCCAGCCACATAAGTCCACTACGATGTAAGCCATTTTATAAGAACGACTTAGACTTACTCACAAACCAGACGTCTTCAAGCCTTGGCGTGCTTTCTTCTTCCTTATAATCTTCATCATAGTCACCACTTTATACCTTCTAATGTCCATACAATGCAAATTCTTCCCACATCTCCGTATCTCACCGATCTTACTTATCACAGGACCATCCATCACACAACACAAAACACGGTCTCCATCGCACGAAACGCTCACAATATGAAGAGAAAATAAAAATGCTACAACATAAAGAATATCTCAAGTAGACATATGTATGTGGGATTTTTGGATCTCAAACTTGGGTGTAAACTAGGTTTTGGAGGATTTTGGATATTGATGTGAACATAATTTTTCCAAAAAACTTACACAAAAGGTTTTCAGCAAGCCTATTTATAGAGAACATGATTTTTGAGGTGGCAAAAACATGTTCGAACAGAAATAGTAGGTCCGTTCGAACGAAGTATTAAATCTCATTTTAACAAAAGATGAAATCATTCGAATGAAAATGCCTATTTCTTTTGAACAACTATCAAAGAACCATTGAACGATATTTATCTGGCAAGTAGAAAAATGTCGTTAGAAGTCCATTTAAAGCTTGTTCGAATGGAATAACACAACTCATTTGAATGCTCATTCGAATGACCTTTGAAAGTTCATTTGAACAATCTTAAAAATTTTGTTCAAATGACTCAAACCAAAAAGGATTTTCTTCTTCTGGAATTCTTTTTACGAAAATGCCTCAAACAATATTTTGAAAACAACACCTAAACGAATCCAGAGATCAAACATAAACATGTATTCATACTTCATCAAGATCTCCTGGATGTTGATGATGAAACTCAACACAAAACCCAATGTGTACTCGATGTCTCTTTTTCTTGACTGCTACAGTCTTCAATCACACATCATGGGCTTGAATGACAAATCAAAACACATCCTAACCCATGACACAAACGATTTTCTCCAAACACGGAATAAAGATAAAACATAAAAATTGACTTTATTGGAAATTTGTCCTTATATTTAAATATTCCAACACCATGCTATCATTCTAACACAAAATATAATCATATTCTTAAACAAAGTAAAATTTCCTTGGATTAATCGAAGAATCAATCCCCGATTTCCCCAATTCTTTTTGCCAATTCCTCAATTCTCCAAGCTAGGGTTTCCTCCACCTTTTACTTAGAAGCTAAGGTTCTCCCAAATGTGTATTATGATAATTAGGTTAAGTTAATAGGTGATATTAAATGACTAATCCCAAAATTAGGTTACTAAAAAGGCCAAAAGCGAGCTCCAAATGGACTAAAACTTACCCCAATCCATATACTAGCCCAATTGACTAAAATTCCACTATAATAAGCTCAAATAAGACTTTATAAGCATCATAGGAGCCTATTTAAAGGTTAACATCTTTTATAAGTCAATCATCTTATCAATTTAATTAATTATCTTGTTAAAATAATTAAATAGCTAGTATGTGCAGCTTTTGGTTAAATTTTAATTATTAATTAATTAGAGTGCGACTTGATATTATATGAATCTACTTTATGATTGATGGGACATGATGTCGAGGGAATAATCCAAACAAGGAAGCCCCGACACCTATACCTCAATAATTCCATAGCCGCCCATAATATCAAGTCACTTTATTATTTATTTTAATGGTTTATCATAAGGTCACCAACATTTATTGCAATACAGGAAAATCAACACGTAACTCTATTACGTAATACAATATATGTAACATCTCAAAGTCACATCTCAGTCTACCAAATACAATATGAAAAGTCCAACATCTTAAATTATAAAATGATACACCGAATGTCATATGAAAATTACAACTCATCAATAACAAATAATAAAGTTAACAATTTAAATAAACATAATAAAAATACGGTGTATTAGAGTTAAGTTATGTGTGAGATTGAAATTGAGGGATATGATACATGATTTAAAAACCTTAACTTTCCTTCATTTTGTTTTTGTGCACGATGCCATTTTTCAATTTTTTGCACGGCTGAGCACCATTTGGACCTTTAATGTTTAGGTTTAACTGTGCGCACAGAGGTTTCTCTCCCATGCCCATGGCACAATCTGTTTTTTTTAAAAAACTCTATAAATAGCATTTGTTTTCGTCCATTATTAAGAGGCACTCATATCATTAAATATACTCAATATTTTGTGAGAAATTTCAGATTTTAGAGCTTATCCGTCAGCTTTTCTCGTAATTTTACTTGTCCTGATAAAATTGAGTGTTTTTCTAGATCTATGCCTGTGTTAGCTTGAGAATTCTTTTACATGGGTGAATTTATTTTAAAACCACAATTGCCTATATTTAAACATCTTTCTACGTCAGAATTTAAAATTTATAATGGATCTCTCATAAGATCTAATTGAAGTGAGCGGATTATTGAAGAATTCAATCATGGTGCGATGACTTGGAGGATAATATTCTTTCCTCATATTCTCAATGGAGCTTTGGAAATATATCTTGTTTGTAGTGATGGAGATTTGATATGTGAATATGTAACTACTCGTTCGGGAACAAGTGAGAGATACTCTTTTGCATCTTATAAAGATAACTTTTCAAGTTGAATAAGATATAGTCATGCATCGAGTTTTTTTTTCATTATGGGGGGATTTTTACTCATAAATCTTTTATTTGTGCTTGATTGTATTTTGATATATTAGATAATATATCTCAAACATTTCATACACATAAATCTAGGATTTATCAAATTAAATCTAGGGAAATTTGACTTTAAGGGGTAAAATTTAGACAATATCATTAATTAACTTAAATCTACTCTGGTATGTGTTATTTGGAATTTTATTTGATAATTAACCTGGTTTTAAAGTTAAGTTCATCACACACGTGTTAAATTGAAAATCTAATTGAATTGAATTTACTTATTAAGTGGTTTGCATATATAAGGTACTAGATTTTAAATTGAGCTAAAATAAGTTAAAGTTGTTAATTAATCATATCCACCCCACCTTTTATTATTCTAGTGTGTCACACTCAACTTCAAGTGTTATTGAAACTAGTCCCTTTCCAATATTCTTTTCTACCTACTTGACCATTAAGAGGTAAAAGAATTGTTATTCTTTAAAAACTAAAAATAGATATATACAATAAATTTTGTATGAATCATGGACAGCTTATAAGGTGACAACTAAACACCCACTCTTTCTGGTAATGTGGTCAGTTATGGTTTATAGCATGGCTGTCTCGTCCGTACTTAACAAGACAGTTAACCCATTTAGTTAACACTGTTAGCTAACACCATTGCAGCAAGTATGTATTTCATGACTAGATGACGTAAGCAAACTATAAGCACGTGTACATAGGGAAGAGATGCAGATATTATTCCCCAAGTGCCAATAGCTAACTTTTGATTATTATATCAACATATCTGTAAACGTGTACGCACCTAACCTATAAAGGTGAGTCACGTGTCCCGCACTTTTCTCTCTCCTCTAAAAATCTATATATATCACACACTACCTACGGTTATGCTAACAAATGCTAGAGAGAACTCGAGAGCTTGTATATTATACTCATCGATGGTGATTTTCCATTAATTAATATAATCAACACTACACCTGTGGGCATAGACACCATTTTAGGTTCAATCACATTAATTTGGCTTCTCTCTCTCTCTCTCTCTCTCTCTCTCTCTCTTTACTCTCTAGTTTATTCCGATGATTAGAATTTCAGTAAATCGATATCTTATATATTCATCTATTGATAATTAGTATATTTAGCTAAGATAAACCGTGTACCAAATTCTAGCAATGACAATTATTAAATCAAATTTTTTCAGATTTAGATTAAGAGGTAAAGATTAAAAATCCATTTAATAATTACTTCTTCAAGTGAGTTAGACACAATATCTTAGAAAGTAGGTATCACTCTCTACATTAACCAAATGCACAATTGTAAGAGGGAAGGGATAATAAGTTTTGTATTTTTTGAGTAAGTGCTTAATAATTTTCTTACCCAATAATTTTTTAGGTAACTCCTTAATAAGTAGGAAAAAAATTAAACAAAAAAAAAACATTTTTATTTATATAAAAACTGGAATGGAAAAGAAAAGAAAAATAAACATTTTTTCTTTTTTTAATAAATGTAAACTAGAGATTTTTTTAATTAAAAAAGGATAACATAAAGGTATGTTTTTTGTTTTAATATACTCAAGCAAAAAATATAATTTATTTTTCTTAATAAATAAAACTCTAGATAAAAAGGATAACATAAACGTATGTTTTTTGTTTTTTTCTATAATTTCATAAAAGAATTTATAAATTCCATCTCAAATATTGGTAAAATGAATCTTACCATTACAAAAATTATTTTAAAAAAATAGGTGATAAATTTCATGAACAAAAAAATGATCTTCATTTTTATTTTCAGGATTCAAATCTTTGAATACACAAAGTTTTGAATATATCTTTGTTTGACATTTAAAAGAAGATAAGTTTGGCTTTGAATGACCAACTTAATTTCAAATCAATGATAGTATTTTTTCCAAGAAAGATGTCAAACACGTTCGCAAATATTTCTTTGTTTTTTTGTGAAAAAATTATTCCATAAAATGAGAAAAAGACCGTCCACATGGTGAAAAGTGGGAAAATTTTGCCAAAGTAAATTTTGGATATAAAATGCAAAAAAATATGATAAATGGTTGGTAATAACCTCTTATCAAATGGACTCTTAAGTTTAAATTATCCATCCCCTGCCCAACCTTGAAAATATCAAGAAATGTTTATATATATATATATATAATATGGGAGAGGGGTGTTTGAATAGTAAAACGATTTAACGGTTGGGATTAATTTTTTGGGGGTGATCTAAGAGTGTGAGGTTTTGCCATGTCACCACTCAACATTATGACATGGAAAATGAGATAGTTCAAGCCTTCAACCCAACCCCTATCCCGTCTCCTCATTCTATCCCTCTCGCTCATCTGATGTCTCCCCACAAAACCCTACCTCTCCTCGGCCGCCTCCCCCTCCTCCATTGCCCCTCCTCCTCTCCACGTCTTCCTCATCTTCAGAGAACCCCTAGAGGTAATATCCCTCTCACTAATCATCCTCACCTCCTCCTCTTATCTCCTTCTCTCTTACACACACTCACACACTTATCCCCTTCTCTCTTACACACACACGCACACACAAAATTGCACCATCAGATATGTTTGTTTCATGGGTGCGATTTTTGTCTGATGTTGCGATTTTTAATAAATCTATAATGAAATTTTGATCTAACCATGTATTTGTGTCTTTAATGTGGTTGTTTCATAGGTCAAGAGGATGGATGTCTGAGCGGATGCTTAACATTGAATGATTCTAGGTGAGTATTTAATTATTTTTTGTGTGTGGTTCCAGAATAGGGTTTGCAACTAATCTTCTAGGGTTTGCAACTAATTTTCTAGGGTTTGTGCCTGATGGATGCTTGATCTATGTTTCTAAATTTTAACCATCTCAAGTGAACCAATAAACATCTGAGGTTTATTAATTGTTACAGTATGAGTCTTTGTTGGGGGATTACAGTATGTACTATTAATTTCAAGTAAAGTCTTTGTTGGATGATTACATTTTACTTTGTTTCATTTTTTAAGCTAGAAGATTTTTCTTTTATGTTATGTAAGAGTGCCATGAATTCTATGCCAGAATGATTTTGTGATTTGGTTTTTACATGAGGTTTATTCGAATTTGATTACATTGTGTTGGTCTTTTCACAAAACATCAATAAAAAATTATGCGTGTGGTAGGACGGTCCTTCGCCTCCATCATGTCTCCAACTCCCGGTTACAAAGCCAGCTTTGTTCCAGGTTACAAATGTGAGTTGGGTTTGATAACTATAGGTTCCAACTATAACAAATATGAATTGGTGCAATCACATTCAATATATTGGAAATGCTATTAGATGTGAATGTGTTAAACTTCATGGTTTTGCATTTTTTAGTGAATGTTTAGTGAATGCTTATATTAATGAATGTTTCCTTTTAATTAATATTAGTGCAATCGCATTCACTATTCTTATAAATTTACATTAGTTAATGTTTCCTTTTAATGTTGTTGGGTATATTGAGGGTTCATTTGTTTATAGATTACTGTTCTTCTCGAATCATGTCAGTTAATTTCTTATATATTGGTAGTTTTATCTTTATTTAATGTTTGGAATTGTAGGTCTTTGTAGGTTGAAACCTCTATTCGATGTCTGGGATATATGAGTTGTCACTTTGATTACTGGAAAATCTTAAAGACTTTTGTTCAAAGATGTTTATAAACTATTTGGTAACAATTTGGTTTTACGATTGTATAAACTATTTGGTATTTTGACGTTAGTTTCTTACCTTTATGAAATGGTTTCTCACTTTTGATGATTTGAATATGATGACACTTAAAACAGTTGTACACATTGAGGTTTAATTTCATCTTTTAATTAGGTTTAATTTCATCTTTCAGTGAAAGAGGTGGATCCTAAGCAGCAGCAGGCCATCAACAAGAGAGCCTATAGACCAACAACGAGAGGCAACAGTAACAAAGATGGCAGTAGTGCAGAGATGTAAGTATTATCTATTATCGAAGATATCAAAGTACTCAATGAGACAAAGAGTGGTGTGTGTGATTTTGAGTTGGATAAAAAATAGAGTAAGGCATCACAATGATGGGATATCGATCAACAATCCTCTGCCTTAACCCCTGCTCAATGAGATAAAAAGACTTAAGCTAGACCTTTCATGTGCTTAAGCATCGTATCAATACACAAGGTATTTGAAATCACGTGCTTAGTAAGTCTATTTGTACAAGTATTCTTATTATAAGTACGTTTTTTACATTTCATTGTTGTATAAGTATTTTTGATGTTATGTTTTGTGTGCATGCCTTTTTTGAATCAGAGAATATAATTGTTATGTTATGTGTATGTGCCTCTTTTGATTCAGAGGTACATGAGCAGGAATCTTGACAGTTAACAGTCGTCTACGCTGATATTTTGCTAATTGTGACAATTGTTTTAATAGTGTGAACTTCCTTAGAATCAATCGTCAATTTAATTGGCATCATTACCTTGAGCTCTATAGTATTTAGTCATATAACTAAAGTTTAGTGTAGCACATCAAATTTTGGGTTCGATTTGTTTATGATGTACCTAGTTTTGAAATACAACTTAGTGTAATGCATTATTGTGTAGGGTGTTTGAACATTATACACAATCAAGAGTTTATGGTAATGACGGAGCCCGAGGTCGTTCAAGCCACTCAAAGTCTCCAGCAACCCCCACTTCACCAGGCCAAAATATAATTCATACGAGACTCTTAATCAGAGCAGGGGGTCTACAACACTGATGGATATGCTACTGAGAGACCTTGGACTGTCGAGGTATTTATTTGGAGGTTTCAAGTTTTGTAACCAGATTTGAGGTATAGCAGGTCAAATTTAGGTGTTAAAAATTGTGCCATGGTTATATAGGTGTTAAAAATTGGTTAAGTGATATGTTAACACCTGCTAAAAACTATGATGTGGTTATTTAGATTTAATTTAAAGAGGCATAGCAGGTGTTAAAAACTGTTAAAAAGAGTACTGCTATACCTCTTCAAATTTAAAGTTTTAGATCAAATAATTTAGTTATGGAGTAAAGGTGGAAAAGTATGGAAAATGGGTTGTTATAGTATTTAGTTATGGAGTACTTAGACCCCCCAAATAATGTAGAATAACTGTTATTAACCATGCTATTATTAACACTTGAGAATGGCAGGTAGTAATGCAAGAAACTCAACTTATGTTGGAGTTCTCAGCATCTATGGACAATACACCTCCTCCTCAACCGGTTATAACACTACCTCAGCATCAACAGCGAAAATCTCAACTTCTAATGAGGATATTGTTGCTACCGAGTTCAAGGAAGTGATGTTTATATTACTAGGCAGTAGGTTCTTTTTTATTTTTTTAGGTGGCGACTCTCAGCAATTTTTACGGACATTTCATCTTTCAAAGTTAGTAGTACTGTGACCTTTCACATGTAATTTGTAGGTGGATATATTAGTATGTGTCTTATTTTCCCGGTTTCTTTTTATTGGTAGTGAATTGAGTTGATCACAGTTTCTATTGCGATTCTTTACAGTTCGAAGCAATCGATGTGATGAATACTTCTTCCCTTCCATATATAGGATGGCATCAATAATGTTCTCCAAGACATGAGGTCCAGCTATGTTGCCATATTTTTCACGTTCCGTATAGGGATGTTTGTCTTCTTAGCAAAATGAAGCAGGGCTGACGTGCATTCTTTCACATGCGTGATACCTCCTGCACTTCCCGTCACTTCGCTCAAATAAACTGTCTAGATGGAATCGACAATTACAGCCCTAAGGGAGATATTCTGAGATTTTTCTAAAATGTCCTCAATATCTGTACTAGAATATAAAAAAATCTCTTTCGTTATAATTCGCATACGGTCCGCTATGTTTCCAATTTGCTCAACACTTTTGTCACCAGAGACATATATCACTGGAGCTGACGCACCAATGCCATGCCCTTCTGATATAATTGCAGCAATCTGTAACAACAGTGTACTCTATCATTGCAGCAATCTGTAACAACAGTGATTTTTGGTGTTGGGTTCATTTCACAACTTGGGTCATTAGTTTTGAGTTTTATTGGATCTTTGGTGGTCGATTACGTTAATTACAAAGGTTGTCATCTTACGTGCAGACCGATGATCATCTTTTCATTAAATCTAAACTTTTTTTTATTAAACTCTCTCTCTCTCTCTCTCTCTCTCTCTCTCTCTCTCTCTCTCTCTCTCTCCTATTTTAGGGATTTTTTCAACTTTGAAATTATGTTTCAAATTCAGAGTATTTTGGCTTCGAAAAAAATTACTGTTATGGAGTTTAGGTTATCTGTCATTATATTTTAGACATGTAACCAACTTTTTTGTGAATTATTTCTCTATTTCTAATACATTTATAGTCTTTTTAGGCTTCAAAGTAAGGTCTGTAATTGAACACCCCAACACTGGGATGAAATCTCACATTTTGTGGGTGAGGTTAGCTACTAAAGATGCTAAAGAAGTGTTGATTAAACCAGTGGCAGTTGCATCAAATGTGAAAAAGTAGTGGCAGCTACATCAAATGTGAAAAGCCAATGGCAGTCATGCAAAGTAGTAGCAGCTATGCATATCTGGGCCAACTAATTCACTTTTCCTTGGTTTGATCTTACTTATGAGTTTTAATTCACTTAATTCTTAAAGCCAACTAATTCACTTTTCCTTTTTTTTGCAGTATCGTCCACGGTGGCGCTGTTATTATATGGGACTTATATTCTTGATAAAGCTTTGTACTGTTAAGTGGACAGCCACTTTGCAAGATGGAAGAAGCACAATTTTGATTATGCTTCTCCGCTTTTGAAATAATAAAGGTGATTATGAGAATTTGTATAAAAATAATTTCAACAGTGTTTGTTCATCTAAAATGGTTAACCAAGTCTCAGTTATGACCTCTAAATCTTCCCAGGTAGTCACCAAAATCTCCACTAATGACAGCTCATCTCGATGGACCCTCTAACAATTAATTTTTGTGGCTCAAAGCCTCCCCTTCATCAAATGCCATCCGTCCTGGCGCTCCTCTCCTCCACAGTCTTCTAATACTGATGCCAGACCCGTGAGCTTCCAACTTCTACTGCCCGACACCTCTTTTGGGAGACCTACGTTGTGTGTTTTGGCCTACCCGTTAACCCACCCATGCTAGGCCACTGGTTGTTGAGGTATTTTATTTCATTATATCTTTTTTTTAAAGAAATTTGGTTCTAAAAATATTCAGTTTTGCACTGATTATATTTTTTGCGTTAAAGATAAGTGTAGGGTGTTTGTTTACATTTTCAATTTTGGTAGTTTTGTACATAAGTGTACTATATTTTCTCCCTTACCTCTTACTTTTTGTGATTTTTGGTGTTGGGTTCATTTCACAACTTGGGTCATTAGTTTTGAGTTTTACAAAGGTTGTCATCTTACATGCAGACCAACTGGGTCATTTCACAATTGTTGATTGTTGTTTCATTTATTTAGTTAGGTCTAACTTTTATTTATATCATGCTAATAAATAGCAGATTATCGAATGTTACCAAAGGAACTTTCTGAGAATTTGTGTGATTGATACGAACTTGGTGAAAATTTATATTGTAAATATTATGCTTAGGTAATTGATATGAACTTGGTGAAAAGTTAGTTTGTGGATTCCACATCCCAGCAGACATTTTTACATTTCGTGAATTGGCAGTTGCAACTAAGAATTTTAGGGCAATTTGTCTTTTAGACGAACGAGGCTTTGGTAGAGTAAACAAGGGACGGTTAGAGAGTCCTAATGAGATTGTGGCTATCAAGCAACTCGGTCGTAATGGCTTGCAAGAGAACGTGGAATTTGTTGTGGAAGTAATGATGTTAAGTTTACTTCAACACCAAAATTTGGTGAACTTGATTGGATATTATGCTGATGGAGATTTTCAAAGACAAACACTGACTTCATTATTCAGGTGTACAGTTCATGAGCAATCATATTCAGTTGTTGTGTATGGTATTTATTCTACTAAAATTATCCTATTGTACTTATCTAACTTTGCGGCAACCCAATTCCATAATTGTATTGTTAAATTATCAATTACTTTAGCCATATGATTTTACTCTGATTTTTCACTTATTTGTTGTAATATGTCTTCATATTCAACTTCAACTACATAATGATCCCAATAATCCACTAATATGATTTTTTGCCAGGTCATTGTAAATTACTTGAATTGGTCATATTACTTGGGCTCGAACAATTGTGAAGATATTGGACGGGCTCAAATTACTTGAATTGGTCATATTACTTGAATTTTACTTCAAATACATAAATATTTTGTTAGATAGCTTAATGTTAAATTGAGAGAGTTGGCGCTTGCGTTCAATTAAGAAATAATATAATAAATACCAATTTTAACCCAAATTAACCCGAAGCATGCAACTAGGTGTGATTGAAACAATATGAAATCATGCAATAAATATTCAACACACAAAGTTTAAGGAAAAATCCCCCACAGGGGCAAAACCATTTGTATATCACTATAATTTGTAAGAGAAACGGCTTACAATCGGATTACACTGAAATACAAGATTTTTGACTAAGAATTACCCTTAGGTATCGGATTCTGTAGTCGCGGCTGGAATATCCCTTTCCAGTAGGGTTGGCGGCTGGAACTATCCCTGTCCAGTAGGGCTGCAATGAAGAGGAAGAAGCGGTCCACTTCACAAAGGGTTGAACAACAGCAATGATGTTCTTGGGTTACCAAACTTTGATTCACATAGATATGGAACATGTGTGAATCTAAAAACCTAGAATCATAGGACTCAATAGGTGAAGACTTTAGGGTTGATATGCTCTGATAATCGTGGGAAAGTCTTAAGAAAACCAACTACTGATCGTGGTTTAAATAAGGAGTCAAAACCCTAAAAAATCTGCTACACGATCTGGCAGAGTCTATCCTCGTCGGATCGGTCCGGTTATTTAGGCGGATCGGTCCGGTTAACTCGGATCGATTCTTTTTCTGAAACCGGATCCATCCGGTTGGCATCGGATCGGTTCGGCATTTTGGCTTTATCGGTTCGCTATGGATCCGGGGCACACTGGCTTCACCTCAGCAAGCGGATCGGTCCGGTCCCTTTAGGCGGATCGGTCCGGATGAACCGGATCGGTTCTTTTATCTGGGCCGGATCGGTCCGGTCTGTTCCCTTGATTTCTTTTCTCCTTTTGATATTCGGATCCGTTGATGAGCATATGATTCTTGAATTTCCTCAACGGTGTAACGGCGTACGACATATAAAATGCTAACGGACAAAAATGTCCTTACAAATCTCCCCCTATGTCTATGCCGGTACATACATAAAAACAAACATCCGAATTATCAATCATAAATAATTGCCTATACAAATCTACCCTTCCATGAACCCAAAACTGAAAGAGTACAAGTGAATAAGACTGCATCGTTTGATCTTCAAATCTCCAGGGATCTTAACGCTTTTCTCATCAGGGTGTGCAATTCAGTTATCAAAGTAGTACCTACACACATGAGACAAAGCAAAATACCAAGTGACATATCGAGTTTGAAATGAGACAAACATATATACCAATTTATGAACAAAACTCAAAATTTCAAATCTCCCCCATAATATAATAAGATAATTCTTTCTCCCCCTTTTTATGATGTCCCCAGATAGACAAATGTGAGAAATAAATCAGATAAGCAAGTGCGGGATGGCACAAGGCATAAAATCACACCATGAGTGAACAAAAAACAACCAAGTCGGTGATAGCGTAAAAGAATGAGTGTGATCAAAATTCGATAGGAAAATCAATGTATACAAACATGACATATGTGCACGATGAATATTGGATATTCCTAACGAATGAACTCAAATGCTTCCTTTGGTGTAAAAGATTGGAAATATAAGACATTGACTATATCAAATCTACACATCAAAGCTCAAAGTGATTTCTACACCAATAACGTCCAAAATGATTGTCATGTTTTTCAGGACTTTCAAGGAAGTGCAAACCCGTTTTTCAATCTCCAACCAAACTCCCTCAGATTTATATTTTAAATAGAGGTATACTAAATTCTCAAACTTTGGAGAATTGATGGTGAAAACCTAAATGGCCCATATTTGGCATGAAATTCTTTTTATTGCCTTATCAATTTTTTCGGGCTCTTTTTACCTCTTAGGACCTCGGATATTAAAATTCCTCCATTTTTTAGGTCCTTTGTAACGGTGGTTTTTGCGCAAAGGATAAGAATCAACTTTCGCAGCCCCTCCCCGTTATGAAAATGTACACACAGTCTCACCAAAATGGTTTTAACATGCAATCCAATCTTGTCAAGTTTTATCGCATTTTATACATTGTATAGACAGGATTGAGATGGAATCACTCAAGCCAACATGATATTGACAAGTGCAACAATCAAATATAGCCGTGCATGTGTGAAATAAAGGATATAGGAGTCAAGCATGTAGGAAATATCACTAATTACATCTCAAGAACTCCAATCAATGTTAAGCACATGGATGAAGTGATGTAGCCTCTCAAATCTCTATCAAACAGTCACATGGATATATGGAATGAAGTTGTGACTTGGCTATCTTAAATGCTCATCCATAAAAGGCAAATCTCTTTTTGAATTTTTCAAAAATTTTATCAAAATAAAATCTTTTTGTGTTTTTCTAAGAATAAGAAAAAAGCAAAAATAAAGCAAACTAATAATACATGCTAACAATAGGCAAAAATGATGACATGAAAAATAACCTATGCTAGCAAATAAGACTAGATCTCAACCGGGAGTAACGGTGGAGTTTTCCAAAGATGGTGACATCTTTTGAACCAACTCCACTAGATCATGTGTAGTCTTGATCAAAAACTTCACTTGCTCGCGAATATGTGCAAACTCTCTATCAAAATGAGCAGGCAAAGAATCATGAGTGGGTGCATGTGCATGAATGTGTGAAGTGGCATGATGTGGCACAAAACCCAACTTAGAACAGAACTCCCTAAGATGTCCTCGCTTCTTGCAGTGGGAGCAAACATAAACCGGTCTAGGAAGTAATTTGTCAACAATTTGGGGATGAACATTCCTAGACAGACACCCATGGGACTCACTCACCACGGTGGATATAGGCTCGGGAGAATTTTCTAATGTGACTTGGACCTCCTGTGCTTGTTTGAGGTCATCCTCGAGATGGGATACACGTGTCGTCAGACTAGACACCGTGTTGGACAAGTCACCTTTTTCCCTTTTTAGCTCATCACTTTCTACCTTTAACTCACGAATTCGAAGACTTAGGATCCTATTTGACCTTTTTGTTTCCATGGTCTCGATAAACAACTTTCTAAAGGCATTTTGGATCAACCTATCATCACCATTCTCATCCTCACTATCGCTTGGAGAGGTGGGCATGGCAACTTTCTTGCGCTCTCTCCTAAGATTAGAAGGACACTCAAATTTCTTGTGCCCTATCCCATTGCACTCAAAACATCTTATATTCTCACGATCTTTCTTTCTCTTTCTCTCTTTTCCATTCTCACAAACACTCTCTCTCTCTCCAAACAATCTTAACTCTTTCTCTAGGGCAGTGATCCTAAGGACTAAAGCATTGTTTCGCTTCTTGGTTTTAAAAGACTCGGAATATAGTCCAGTGTAGGCGTGTTGAAGATCACACTCGTTCTCACTTGCCTCATCATCCCCTTCACTCTCATCGCTCTTACTGTCGAGGTGTCCTTGTGACGTAGCATCCTCATCTTCGTGAGAAGCATTGGAGGTACTCACATGACTTGCCATGAACGCGGTGAAGTTACGCTCATGCGGTGACTCATCTCCTGAATCCACCGTCTCGACCTCACTGTCGTCACTAAGGGTAGTATTAAGGACAGCTTTCCTTTTCTCTCTATTCAGACGATTGGCACACTCAAAAGCTCTATGACCCCTACCATCGCATTCAAAACATCTCTCACTGTCTTTCTTAGGAGGGTCTTTGGAATCTTTCTCATTTTCCTTTTCAGAAATATTTTTCTCAACATTCCTTTTATCATTGAAATTTCCACTTTTCTTGAATTTGAGAATTCTTTTGAAATTTTTTGCAAACAGGGCCAAGTCATCTAAGTCAAAATCACATTGAGACTTGGACTCAAAAACTTTTTCTTTCTTTTTCTAAAAATGAGTCTTTAAAGCAATCCCATTATCCTTAGCCTTAATGGTTTTGGGGAACATGTCAATCTCATAGGTTTGAAGATCTCCTACAAGTTCTTCCAACTTAAGTGATTTCAAATTTCCCAAAGAGTTCAAAATAGTGACTTTAGGAATAAAGCGTTTTGGGAGAGATCTCAAAATCTTTTTAACGACACGCGTGTTATCAATTACCTCACCCAAATTAAAACTAGTGTTAACAATGTCCGACAAGCGTGCAAAAAACTCATCAAAACATTCGGACTCAGACATGGTGATAGTCTCAAATTGGGTGGCCAAATTTTGTAATTTAGACTCTTTAACAGTGTTCGTACCCTCATGGGTAAGTTGCAAAACATCCCATGCCTCCTTTGACGCGGTACACGTCATTATGCGTTTGAACTCATCAGGAGTGATGGAACCAGAAATAACACTCAATCCCTTAGAATTAAAGGAAGACCATCTAAATTCATCTTCGGTCCAAGTCGTGACAGGTTTCAAATTTGTCACGTTATCAACAGTGACGGAGGGAGGTGTCCACCCTCTTTCAACAAGAATCCATACCCGTTCATCAATGGCTTTTAAAGCCGACCTCATACGGGCTTTCCACTAAGCATAATTTGTCCCGTAAAAAACAGGCAGTTTATTGTATGATTTCTCCATTTGAACACGCACTTTTTCAAAAATCAATTTTTTAGAAAATTGATATCTTAGAAAAATTTTGCGGAAAAAGGAATACGCGATAGATTGGCGTAACCTACTCTGATACCAATTTGAGAGAGTTGGCGCTTGCGTTCAATTAAGAAATAATATAATAAATACCAATTTTAACCCAAATTAACCCGAAGCATGCAACTAGGTGTGATTGAAACAATATGAAATCATGCAATAAATATTCAACACACAAAGTTTAAGGAAAAATCCCCCACAGGGGCAAAACCATTTGTATATCCCTATAATTTGTAAGAGAAACAGCTTACAATCGGATTACACTGAAATACAAGATTTTTGACTAAGAATTACCCTTAGGTACTGGATTCTGTAGTCGCGGCTGGAATATCCCTTTCCAGTAGGGTTAGCGGCTGGAACTATCCCTGTCCAGTAGGGCTGCAATGAAGAGGAAGAAGCGGTCCACTTCACAAAGGGTTGAACAACAGCAATGATGTTCTTGGGTTACCAAACTTTGATTCACATAGATATGGAACATGTGTGAATCTAGAAACCTAGAATCATAGGACTCAATAGGTGAAGACTTTAGGGTTGATATGCTCTGATAATCGTGGGAAAGTCTTAAGAAAACCAACTACTGATCGTGGTTTAAATAAGGAGTCAAAACCCTAAAAAATCTGCTACACGATCTGGAAGAGTCTATCCTCGTCGGATCGGTCCGGTTATTTAGGCGGATCGGTCCGATTAACTCGGATCGGTTCTTTTTCTGAAATCGGATCCATCCGGTTGGCATCGGATCAGTTCGGCATTTTGGCTTTATCGGTTCGCTATGGATCCGGGGCACACTGGCTTCACCTCAGCAAGCGGATCGGTCCGATCCCTTTAGGCGGATCGGTCCAGATGAACCGGATCGGTTCTTTTATCTGGGCCGGATCGGTCCGGTCTGTTCCCTTGATTTCTTTTCTCCTTTTGATATTCGGATCCGTTGATGAGCATATGATTCTTGAATTTCCTCAACGGTGTAACGGCGTACGACATATAAAATGCTAACGGACAAAAATGTCCTTACATAAATACGCAGGCTCAATAATCTAAAGTGTTAAATATGTAGGCTCAACTGCTGTTGGATTATAATTTTGAAGCACATTTGGGAGATTCCCCGTTATCGGAGGACATGCCGTGCTGTCAAAGACGAGCCACAGTTAGCTTCAAGGACGAAGTAGTGCAGGAGCTGACAGTAAGGATCTAGAAATGTCAAGACAGAGGTCGTATAGTCAAATGCTAATGTAGGGTCAGCTACCCTTTTAATGGATAGCATTGACAGTGAGGATCCCGAGGATACATACAGATCCAAGATACTTGCTGCATTGTTCCTGAAGCTTCCATCTTGGGCATTTGTTGAGTTCAACTCCTTTTCCATCTCCAATATCCAACCTTCAAGATATGGAAAGAACAAGATGTCACTTACAATATGCTCATAATCTGTTCAGCTGGGATTCGTTTTCATTGGGTTAGAACTCGGTAGCAATCTACACATATTTTAGAGAAGGCCTTGGAGGTGTGGAACTTGCAATTCATCCTGGCTCAACTGCCCTGCTCAACTGATTTGCAATGTATACCTCTATTCTACTTTATTTTTTGTTTTGTTTTGTTTTATATTTATTGAGATAGTGACTTGGCAAATGGGAGTTTGACGTTTTCTTCATTAACCACCACATGTTTTGGGGTCTATGGTTGGTTTTCCACTGTTAAGTCGCATTGTAGTAATCATGAGATGAAGTAAACATGTGCTTGAATGAGAATGTGATGAAAAGTCATGAAGTGTTCTTTCCCCAATTGCTGCATCTTATTGTGAGGTGAAGAGCTGCTTAGTATTTCCATATTGGTGTGGAGGTAAAATATATGTGAAATTACCAAGTTAAATTATTGTATCATTTGATGGATATACACAATTTCTATTTTTAGTCTATAATTTTTTTCTTGGCTAATTCTTTGATGTGTTACGTTGCGGATTCAACCACAAAGTTGTTTGTTCGTCCATATTTTTATTATGATTATACTAAAGTCGTCAATTATTTTAATAAGTGTTGCATTTACATCTCTACTAGCATTCCTTCCGTTATGGATCAAAATATTGAATCTATACAAAATAGCAATAGGTATTTTTGAAACCCTTTTCAATTAATGCTTATGATTTAGTTAAATT
The DNA here is from genome assembly GCA_949130495.1 of Sambucus nigra. NCBI lineage: Eukaryota > Viridiplantae > Streptophyta > Magnoliopsida > Dipsacales > Adoxaceae > Sambucus > Sambucus nigra. The sequence continues at coordinate 492,419 of CASBWL010000221.1, forward strand.
ATGCAATGTTTATTAGTTCAAAGATTAATTGGATGACTTTTTTTCCCGGGGTGGGGGGTGGGGTGGGGGTGGCGTTTCATCTATTTTCGTATTCTTCATTTTCCTTTGCTATACATTTCCAGTTTGATAGGAAACTCTTATGTGCGTTTTGTGTGTTTACTATAATTGTCGTCGCACAACTTTGGAAATTATGACCCGTTTTTAAAAAAAATACACTTTGTTTTGTTGGGGAACGAAGTTTTTTCATTTTGCAATTGCGTTCTTTGAAACTTTTTTTGCCGTTTTGCGATTATGTAAATTGGAAAAATTTCGCTGTGCCTTCAAGCACGGGCATACACTAGTATATATATATAAAGTAGGGGAAATTGATGAGTTTGCTCTTTATCAATTGATGGATAAGATTAAATGGTAGGACTTTTAATCCAATGGCTTAGAATCAACCATGGGTTGATCCGTGTAACCTTAACATCATGTGGGACCTACAATCACTAGAGAGGATGAAGTACAACCTATGATATGTACTTTCTACATATCTGCACACAATCTCAATCTATGAGAAGACAAGAGAGTTATGAGAGAGCTGCAGTTGAAGAGTTTGCTTTGAAGAGTTTTGAAGTTGAAGAGTTTCAGCTAAAGAGTTTTAAAATTGTAGAACTGCACACAATCTCAATGTTACGATGAGTTATCATTCAGCTCTTGGGAGTAAAACTCTTTGGATTTTTCGAACTATAGAACTGTATAAACTTTCTTTCTTGAGAGTTATTGAACTGTGTTACACGCTGTGTTTTGTTTGTATAGAAGTGGAGTCCATGAACTGACATAGATGAATAAGTTGATAGCTCAACAAAGTGGGGCAGTTTTTTGTTTGTATAGAAGATTGAACTAGGGTATGTTAATAACTCATGAACTGTGGAACTGCATATGCTTTGTGGACTTTTTGTGTTATAAAAACTCCGGCTCTAGAACTGTAGAACTGCAGCACCATCTGTATTCATTATAAGAAGTCTTATAGTTTTTTTACATTATTTTTTGTTTTGGCTTATATTTTTTTATATGGGTTTTCATATTTAGTTCTTCCGGTGACATATTTTGCAGGTTTATTTCATGCTAACTGAATTAGATATCATGCCTTACGCTTTCTTGCCAACACTTTCATGCCATTATTGTTCATGTGTGTTAAGTTTTTTCATCATGTTGGGTGAAGAAACCTCAACTTGAGACTGCAGTTGACATATCTTCCTCTTTCATTAACATTAGCAGTTTTTTTAAAAAAAAATCTTATAACAATATCATGTGGTTTTGTTCAGATGAACTTGAGACTACAGTTGAACCCGTGTTGAAAAGATTGAGCCCGTGTTGGTTTTTGTGGTTAAAAAATGGTGGGGGTTTTTGTACGATATAACAAGATTTTGGGATTTTGAAAATATTAAACCCAAAATATTGATCCATGTCTGTTTTTTAATTTCTCTACTTCCCTGGGTAGATTTTTTTATGTTCTTTTCATACACCTCTTATCTTAAAATATTTAATGATTTTATTATTGTGAAGGTGTTAAGTACACCATCATATGTTCAATCGTAATAAGGAAGCAGTAGGATCTTTTAATTATTTCATATAAATTAAGAGTTTGCAAATGACTTACGGTATGATTCAGTACACTCCCGCAAATATGTATCTAATTAATCCCTACCATTCTTTATTTATTTCTCACCCTCACTTCTCTTTCACTCAAAACTCTCCAGTCTCTTTCTAAAATAGTCTGTCACTATGAGAAACTTGATAAGAGCAACCCTTATGCACAGGGTATAAATAAACTTAACTAGTCAAAATATACACTGGCCAAATTGCGGAAATTGTTGTGGGTAAAAAAAAAATATAACCAAATATGCCCTATTTGTATCAAAACAACATCGTATTGCTGCTGGAACGACACCCTTGGACGGAACATGATGTTCCGCTTAAGGGTTGTCCATAATTCAGTTTCCCTCCCCAAAATTATTTTCTTATTATGTTTAGCCTCCAAATTGTTGTAAAATATCTATGTTCTTTTATGTTCGGTTAATGTTATATTTAGTTATTAGTTATAAAAAATATTTAAACGAATTATTAACTAAATAATAAAAATTGATTTTTTACGATAGTGAAAATGTAGGGGTAGAAAGTGTTTAGGGGTAGAAAGTGTAGTTTTGTAAAAGTTGGGAAATACTAAGCGGAACATGATGTTCCGTTTTGGAGCTTCTTTTTTTTTTTTCCTTTCTTCTGCGGAACATGACGTTCCGTTTTAGAGTGGGCCCCACTTAAAACCGACTAGTGTAATTCTATATTTGTTAAATTTTACACTAGCAAATGCTATATATGCATATATACGGTACGCACAGCATACATCAAAACCTCATTTTTGCCCTTTTAGCATACCCATAAGGGTTGCTCTAACAAGGTTAAGCTATGTGGGTTTGATGGGCATCAGGGAGAAAGGGGATATGGGTTGGTGGGTCTCATGGTTAGTATCACATTTTTTATATTTATATCTAGATGTAATTTAAAAAATATTTTATATTTACACCATCATAATGTATGCTTATATATGGTATATCCTCATTATGTGTTCATATTTTCCATTTAACTTTTGATTTTATTACGCTTTTGTTCTATTCATTTGAGTATTGTTTTATATATACAAACTTTTGATTTTATTTTCTCAACTTTTGATTTTTAATTATTTTTTTGACTTGGCATTAGTTTTTGGTTTTGAATTTTTTGGTATACAACTCGAACTATTTCCTCAAACTAAATAAAAATATATTTTTTTGTTAGAAAAATGTCATTTTCTTTTGGTATTTTTCTTATCGTCATACTTATACGGTGATTTGAGATTTATGAAAACAAAATGCTTTTGATTATATGTCATAAATTATGTCTACATAGCAGACAAGTCTGAAGAGAGTCAAAGCAAGGACAAAAATAGTTGGGCTTAAAAAGTTTTGATTCAACGCTCATGCCAAAAAGATGGGTTTATCTGACAAACTAATGACGATTATATGGGCTATAAGAATAAGAACTTTTGTAGTGTGAAGTTGAATACACTAATGATTATTATATTATTAGTGTAAACAAAAATACACTTTAAAAGTTACTAATGAGCGTAGGTTATTGGTTTATCTGAACATACATTGACTATATGTTTAAAATATGTATTACTATTTTGACCTCAACATAAAATTAACATTAATTTTACATGTTTAATGTAAGGTTGCAACTATATTATACTATTTATTTCAGTTTTCAAACAACTAAAATGTGTCGGTTACTCAATTAAACGTGCTATTTGTGGTTGAGACTCAATTAAACGTGCTATTGCAGCGACGAGCTAATAATATGTAAGTGTAAAACAAGTTTTTGATTGGCACAACTTGCATCATTAGCTAGACACACTATTATTTAGTCTGTGCCATTGGCACGGGCCTGGACTAGGAACGTGCCCATATGAGTGTCCATACGGAGAAAATGAGAGAAATCGAATTTGTGAAACTAATTTTTTTTATTGAATTACTTTCAATTAAATCAATTATTTTGAAGATAAAAATTAATTTTACTATTTTAAATCTGTTTTTTAAAGTTAAGAATGTGATTTTACATTTAATCTTTTAATATAAACTTAAATACTCAATTTAAAAATCACATATGTTTAGTTTTAACTAGGTGTCCTCTTATGAGAGATCTTAAATAAATTAGTAAGATTTCTTTTGGGGAGAAGTAACCATGAAGAAAATTTGGGTTTCTTAGTTGACTTTCTAATTTTTTAGATTTCATGTCATTGTTGCTTAATGAATTTTTTTAATTATTAAATAGAAGCTAATTGCAAATTCAAGTTTGACATGTCAAAAATAATAGACGGATTAAAAACTTAATCGTGCCATCGGCATGGCCACACACTAGTCGACATATACATACACTTAGTTAAGCATGATTTTTTTAAATCGTGTTATCGACACGGGTACACCCTAGTGTGTGTGTGTGTGTATATATATATATATATATATATATATATATATATATATATAACCGAACTTTACACGCTTTATTTTAACTCATAATATTTATTTTTACTATTTTTTCTTAAGAGTTTTGTACATGCGCTATGTGTTATATTATCGGGATATATTTTTCATAGACATAAAGCTTAGTAGGAATATGGTAAGTATAATTCATGGGCATTTGTTATTAGCTGGAAAAATTAAAAATATTTTCAAATTTTTTGTTTGGATTTTGGGCTATAAAAGTTTCAAAAATTTAAGGATTGACCTACAAAAACTTATTTTTGGATTTCCCCCAACTTTTGGAAATTTTATCAGTCGATCGGATTACAATAGTTTAATTTTCGTAAGTTACTAACATTCCTATATAATTTTTAAAAGATCATCAAACCTTTCACACATAAATATGCACACACATGTATACATATACACTTATATATATTCTAAAAAATGTAGAAAGTTATAAAAAAATATTAAATAAATCTTCATATGTATCAAATAGTCATATAATTCAATCTAATATATATAATCTCATGTTTTTAAAGGATTTTTTGGTGTATTTGAATTTTTTAATTTGTAGAAATAAAAAAACATATTTAAAAAAATACTTCAGAAATCTAGAAAATTTAAAAAAAATTAGGTAAGATAATTGGAAATATGAAAATTAAAAAATACCGTAAAGAAACATAAATTTGAGAGATATGAGAAGAACAGTGACGATAAAATCATCAAACCTATAAATATTCTTCATCCCACAAAAATTACCCTTGAAAAACAACACAAACTGTTGGGGGGGGGGGGGGGGGGGATCAGAGAGAATGGGGGAGGGGGGAGGTTGTTTTTAGCGGCAATGGTGTATGACTAAGGGCATAAATAGGGCAGTGAGGGAGGGAGGATAATAGAAAGTTAGATTTTTTTTTTTAAAGACTATTTTGGTAATGTAAACTAATTATAAAAAATGGCAGATAACAAATTCGTCAAAAATTGAGGTATATACCGAGTAGCGTTTTTTGGGTAAATCCCCAAGTGGACAGAACATTTGAGGGTCAAATCCCATATAACCCTTTTAAATAAATATCTATATTTTTTAACTGGATCGTGTCAGATCCATAGACTAATTTATTAAAATATTAAAAAAGATATTTTTGAGTTGATTTTTTTGTTGAGTATTAAAAAGTTTCAAGAAATATCCAAAAAAAATCAACTCAAAATAATTTTTGAAGCTAGTTTTAAAAGGTCGGTGAAAATATTTCAGTTTTTATGATGGCTAGAAATTGAAATATTTGGACCAATATTTTTAAAATATAAAAAAAATATTATTTTAAGTTTTTTTAGGGGGGGTCCTTACCTTATAAAAATTTTCAACCAAAAAAGATATTTTCACTATTTAAAAAATAGGACCTCACGAGAGGTATGTAGAGGAGCTTTATATATATATATATATATATATATATATATATATATATATATATATATATATATATATATATGAAGTCTTTTAACTTAAAATATGGATCAATATCTTTATATAAAAGCAAAAACATTAAAGATATTACCTACAAATCAACGGAGACAATATCCATACTGAGTAGATCATCTAAAAAATAATCAAAAAGTCAATGACAAAGGAGGGAGATGAATCCAAGGTTTCAATGGTCGAAATGAACTTGTTTGGGGAATTTTCATTTCAGCAACCTCTATTTTGATTTTTTATATTTTTTATATTGTTGATGATCTCCCCACTATGAGATCATCTCCACCAAGTTTAATTAAAATATTTTTTTTTGCTTTAAAAATTTATTTGATTTTGTGGTGAGTTAATGTTGGTTCCCCTAAGATATTTCTTTTCTTTATGTATTTTTGTATATATAAATCCAACTCGATTTGTTTGGTTAAAAGTAAAACTATTAACACACTCCATAATAAATTTTGGCAATATTTTTATCCCTACCCAAATTGTATAGTCTATAAACCTTAATCAAAGTCCTAAGTGTTTATAGTATATTATGCAAATCGAGTGGTTATCCTAACCATGAACACTCCAAGGACATATTTATAGCCTTATAAATAATTATTTTAGGAAAAAAACACGTAAAATCTTATGCAAATAAAGATTTTGATAAAATTGTGGCATACATGATGGTATTTTCCCATCATATATGCCAAAATAAGTGCGATAAACATTATCCTCAAGTGGCTAACCAACATTTACATTAAGTGATCCCGTGATAAATCACTTGTCATGCAAGGATTATCGAATTTCATACAAAATTCAAATTCATGGTCCATACAGTCGAGTGTTTATGCTAAATTACTATTAATAATAAATTTTAGTGAATTGTTAAAAAATAATTTTCGATGTTTAAATAAAATTTTCAATTTTTAGGTATTATTATTAATAAGATTTTTGTTAATATTATAATAATTATGAATTTTAATGAATTGTAAAATTAAAAGGACATATTGTATAATGAAACGAAAATATTAATAATAATATAAAGTTTAGTACATTTATACTATGATATATACAATCAAAATTAATCTATGTGACACTTCCCTAGCAATTGAGACCCGTTGTTCATCTCCTCTATTATGTAGATGGATCAAGCAAATCATCACCCTGATCCTCATCGGCCACAATCGTCTCCCATCACTACAAGAAAAAACATCATTTATGTCAATTTAAAAATTGACGTTATGCCAGACAAATGTAAATTGACATAAATAATATTTATTTAAGTCAATTTGACTTTAAAGGTAAATTTTTATTTCAATTTAAATAAAATTGAGATAAAAAATAAATTATTTATTTCATATTTATACATAAATGACATAAATATAATGTTAATTATTTTAGCCTTTAAGTAAAAACTGAGATAAATGGAAAAAATAAGCGGGAGCTTTTTTATTCCCTTCCCCCGCTCCAAAATTTGCTCCACAAAATTCTTTCTCGGCTCTCTCACATGTAGATCTCTACAACTCGTACAAGTCTCTCTCTCTCTCTCTCGCTCACACAAGTCTTTCTCTCTCTCTCCCGTGCAGTTCTCTCGCTTTATTCCCTCTATAGAGTTCCACCTTCGGCCCGACAAAGCTCCATACGCAGGTACAAGATTTGTCTTAAAGTTCTAGGGTTTATCAGATTGAGTTTTAATCTATGTTTGATTTGTTCTTAATTTTGTTATTATTTTTGGATTTCAATTTATGTAGATATCTGGATTGCTCAAAATTGTGTATATATATGGATTTGCAAGAATTTGTTTGTCTAGATTGCGATTTGTTGATTCTATTTGTGTATATGTGTTTGTGTGTGCCTTGATGTTCAGATCCTTCGGTGTTCAGTGTTCTAGATTGTAATTAATTTTAATGTGTATGATGTTCTAGATTGTAATTAATTTTAGTGTGTATGATGTTCTAGATTGGAATTAATTTTAGTGTATATGTGTGTTTGTCTGTGTGTGTGTTCAATATTTTTAGTATAGATGTTATATTCTTTTATGTCAATTACTCGTTGATTGTTACTATAGACATCACCCGTAAGTGTTACACTAAAACAAAGGCCATGTTTCCTCATAAATACTGTTTAAATATACTTTACTGAACTCACAAATAGTTTATGCCTGATGAAATAAGTATTGAAAATTATACATTGTGTCTCTGGTCATATACATCGAGACTAAATTGTACTTATTAAATGTGTTTATTATTAATTTATGTATGCTCAAGGTTCTTAGTTTAATTGGACCGTTATTAAAATCAGGTCAACGTGCTTAGTCTTTAAGTTCCTAGATTAACTAAGGATGCACAACATTATCAAGTTCCATCTTCTCACAACATTATCAAGTTCCTCTTTCATTTGGCACTCGATGTAAGTTTTTGATTTACAGCTCAATGCGTTAATTTATCCTTTTTCGTATCTGTTTGGGTTGGGTAAATTTGTTAATTTATCCCTTTTTTGGCATTTCTTATTGTTGGATCCATATTTTTTTTTAGAAGAAAACAATGAAAGAGATGAAAATATGAATCCTTAAGATGGTTTTACATGAAATACAAATTGGATACTTTCTTTAGACTTTTGAATTAATATATGTACAAAACTGGACATTTTTGTAACTTCATTATAGGTGTTTGGAGAAATGCCTATGTGGTTGGCACCGACGTCACTCGAAGACATTTTCGTCGATCACCATTTACTCCTCTCACCTCAGAGTTTTCAACCACAAGGTTTGTCATCGATCATCTAATTTGTTAGTTGTTTTAATTAGTTTTTAGAGTTTTAAAACTAGTCTCGTGATACTAAATTTGGGGTTTCAATTTAAGTTTTTGCCTATATGGGCTTCTTATAATACTTGACATTACGAAATGATTGATGCCAAGTTCAAAGTTTGCTGAAGTTACAGATATATCGAGACTTTAGTTTTATTCTAGATTTGCATCTTTTATTTTATTTTTTTATCAGTGGTCAATGTGCTTCGCGGTGGAAGAATGTCAGTGTTAGGTAGTTTTATGCCTGTTTAGCATATGAATATGAATCCAAATTTCCATTTGAGGTATATGTACCACACCCCTGATTGGTTTGGTAGATTTAATTAAAATTTAACTCTATGCATGTGGGTGTTGTATTAATAATATAACTGAATCCTTTAAGCTTTTACCATGTGAAGAAGTTGGAAATCCAATGTTTCATTTATGACTACTTAAAAATTGTGTGGTTAATTGAGGACAATACCATTCTCCACAATCAGGTGAACAACATGCGTAACAATGTCATTGATAAGGACGACACTATTATTGGCTTAACCGACAATACCAATAAGTTTACAAGGATAAGTGTTGTCAATGCCATAAATCCTTACGAGTTAGTTTTTGCATTAACAAACACAAAGTTGTGAAGATGTAGAAGGCTCATACTGATATCTTGGCCAAATATGAGGCCATACATAAGGAAATAAAGCATGAGAGTATTTGCCTACCAATAACTATTGTTTCCAAATATTATATATGATGTTTTCTATAGATTAGAATTGAAATTTGTTCCAATGATGTTGGGTTGGTGGATAGAGTGAGAAACCATTTTCATATATGATTATGTTTGTTCAAACATCTGAGTTTAATATTCTATGGATTCTTATCGTTTGTGCCTAGCTAACTACATTTCGAGTTGTTTTCGGCGCTGTTTGAGGGATCAAAATTGACTTTAAAGTCAATAGTTCCTTTTTTCATTGTCGTATGTAGTTAATTTCCCCTTTTTGAGATTATTTCCCACTATTTGGAGACTATATAGACCATGTTTCATTACTATTATGTTTTGTTCTTATCGTCTTTAATTATACATGACTTAATATATGAAAAAAAAAATTCGTGCCCTCAGGCATGGGCAATACGCTAGTATATATGTAGCAGCCCTAATATATATATATATATATATGGAAGAGGGGTGTTTGAATAGTAAAATGATCCAACGGGTGTGGATTGTTCTCCTAATGAGATCTAATGGTGTCACATTATGCCATGTCATAAGGGGAGACATATGACATGGAAAATGAGAGAATTCACAAACCCCTTCCACACCTTATCCCTTTTTTCACTTTCCCCACATCACAAATCCCTCACAACACCCCTTTCGAAACCCTGCCATGCTTATGCCCTTGATTTCCACCGTCCGCCTTCCTCCCCCCGCCTCACGCGAGAAAGGGGTGTTTGTCGAGGATTTAGTTTAGTTTTAATTGTAGTAGCGCCTCGTGTTTTGCACGGGGTGTTACAACTTTCATCCATGTTCAAGATATGATATTTGTGTTAGTTACAACCCTTGCATACGGTAGAACTTAGGGGATTTATAGATATAAACCTGATTTGGTATGAATACATCAATAACTTGGAATCTTGGGATTTGGGACTTGAATAAGATATTAAAATACGAAATAAGTTATCCTAATAGGGTGAATTAACTAACGGGGACCTATTCAATAAATTACGCGATGGTTAGTTATTAAGTAAGAATAATTACGAATATTCATTGCAGCGCAACGAGGGGTAATTATGGAGTAATTACCCTTAAATATGGTAATATGTATTTATATTTCATGTGGACATACCTATGTTCGCGGACTGTCCTATCGGTTGGGGTTACGCATGTTCGGGACCGTAACACACGTCAGCACAAGTGGAATAGGCATTGCGTAGGTTATATTTTAGGTACTACGTGACAACGCCACTTATGGAGGATAAGTGTTGATGTTCGAATCCATGTGTCAGCGATTGGTATGGGTTATGTAATGGTGTAATGCATAGATACCACCCCACTTATTTGTGTATTATGATGTTCATTGTGGATAGGAGACTCCTCTGAACTAACAAATGAAGCTCGAACGAGATGCTATTGGTAGAATCCTTAGTGTTGCATATATATAAGGACATATATATAAATTTATGGAAATTAATAAGATAATTTCCCAGTATAATGATATAGACTATTAAACACAGATCCAATACTATGTAGTATGATGATGATAGATTACATCACTTTATGGGTAGTATTTTTTTTCTCGGGAAAGGCACAAAACCCTATTTTATTATATAATTGAGAAATAACCTCTCCAAAGTTGTCTTACAAGCAAATTGAACATAAGCAAAGAAACTAAAAAATATAACAATTGGCAAACCATATATATCTAATTTAATAAAACCTCTGATCATCTTTGGTAAATAAAGGAAATTAGAGAAAATCTTAGATGATTTAGACTTCGAAGCAATTGATGCTAGGCCATCTGCAACTGAATTATTTTGCCTCCAAATATGCTGAATTTTGATCTAGTTAGAATTGACTAGACTGATAATCTCCTAAATAATTCTTTTATAGATCCAAGGAACCTTCGGTCTACCTTGAATCATCTTCAATGATGTTAATGAGTCAGTTTCAATAAGGAGGAAATTAACACCAATTCTCATACAAGCTTCGACTCCTCTAAGAATAACTATCAATTTAGCTTTCAGACTTGCAGAATGACCAATGAATACATGTTGAGCTTGAATCAAACAACTATTAGAGCCTTTGGTGATAAACCCTATACCACTATCTCTTGGATTACCTCTACTTGATCCATCAACATTGAGTTTAATATAACCACTAGGAGGTGGAATACATCTGGTAATTGAGAAAAAAGGAATCTTAGGATTTACCTTAATGCTAAACAGCTCAATCACTTACTGATACATCACCTAAATAGGACTCACCAACTTCAACGAAGTAGCCTTGTCTAATACACTGTACACAATGTTTTTTATGATGTTTTTAGAATGATACATCACCGAAATAGGACTCACAAACTTCAACGAAGTAGCCTTCTCTAATACACTGTAAACAATGTTTTTTATGATGTTTGTAGAATCCATTGGAGTTCCTTCAAAGCATGACTTATATCTAGCTTTCCCCAATTCCCACAAAATGGTTATAGACAAGATTTTTAGGAAGAATTTGAGATAGTCGTTATTGGATTTAATAATCCACCAAGGCATAAGGACAAAATGAATATAAGAAACTGTAAGGCAAATATCAAAAGTATTGTTAAAATACTTCCTAACTTCCTTTGCAATTGGACTATTAAGGAACAAATGATTGAATGATTATTCTTGTTTAAGGCAAAAAAAACATCTTGAAACATTGAGAATTTATAGAGATTTTAAATTTGGATCTAAGGGAAGAGAATTATGAAGTAATTTCCACGAAAAAACAGATATTATTGGAGGCATCTGATCGAAAAGATAAAGCTTTTAATTTGAGGAGGAGAACAAATAGAAACTACACAATTTAGAGAGAATTCCCCTAATCTTGAAGGTTTCCAAATCATTTGATTATCAATGAAAGTTGAGTTTTCTTGTAAAGATTCATCTTCTTGTTTAATTCTCTTGTAAACCACTGATTGATTTAGCTTAGACAAAGACTTGTATTTCTTCCTCATGAATGAGGCCTAAATACCTTCAGAATTATGAAATCTCCAAGCCGACTTTAGACCAAAAGCCTTACTTACAGAACTCAAATCATAAATCCATAAACTACCCTCATCGACAAGTCTGCATATGGAAATCCAGCTAACCCAAGAATGTTTATGACCCCTTTATCATTTGACCCCCAAAAGAATCTCCAAAATATCTGATTGACCATTTGAAAAATAGCTTTAGGAGGATTTAAAGAAGCTAAAGTATATATAGGTATAGAGTCCAGGACATGTTTAATCAAAATAATTCTACTAGCTACTGATGAGAATCTAACCTTCCACCCTTTAAGCTTTGCTCTGATGTTTGAAATGACATCAAAATAATCTCTAATTATAGTTTTCCCTTTGAAAAAAGGGCATCCTATATATTTAATTAAAAGATCCATGTAGTTGAGACCATGGCATTGAGCACTAAAATTTCTTCTAACCATAGGGGCTTTAAGATTGATTGAGAAAGAGCTTTTTCTCCTGTTTATATGCTATCCAGAAGCTTATTTATAAGAACTCTAGAATTTCATAAAACCATTCATACTTCTTTTACCTTCATTAATGAAAATGATAGTATAATCTACAAAATAAAGATTAGTAACAAGAGACAAATTTGAACAATGAGGGAAAGGACATGTTTTCTTGGATAAAATTTGATATTATAACCTTCTACTCAGAACCTCAGCCATCAGGACAAGTAAGGAAGGGGAAAGTGGATATCCTTGCTTTAATCCCCTGTAAGAAGGAAAGAAACCAGCTGGTCTACCATTTATAATGATTATGAACCAATTTGAAGATATAATTCTCCAAATGTAATCTATAAATCCCTTGCAAAACCCAAATCTTCTCAGGACTTTGATGAGAAAAGCCCAATCAACCTTTTCATAAGCTTGTTACATATCTAATTTGTTGAGAACACTAGAGCCATAGCACTTTTGATTGAGCATACAAGTCATCTCATGAACAAGAGAAATATTATCCTATATATTCCTACTCTTAATGAATCCAGTTTGGGTAATAGAAGCTATGATTGGAAGATAACTAGAAAACCTATCATTCAGAATTTTTGAAACGATTTTCATAATAAAATTGCTGAGACTAATGTTTAACATATGAATATGAATCCAAATTTCCATTTGAGATATATGTACCACACCCTTGCTTGGTTTCATAGATTTAATTGAAATTTAACTCTATGCATGTGGGTGTTGTATTACTTATAGACCTGAATCCTTTAAGCTTTTACCATGTGAAGAAGTTGCAAATTCAATGTTCCATTCATGACTACTTAAAATTTGCGTGGTTGATTGAGGACAATACCATTCTCCACAATCAGGTGAACAACATGCTTAACAATGTCATTGATAAGGAAGAAACTATTATTGGCTTAACCGACAATATCCATAAGGTTACAAGGATAAGCGCCGTCAATGCTATAAATCCTTAAGAGTCAGTTTTTGCATCGCCAAACACAAAGTTGTGAAGATGTAGACGGCTCATACTGATCTATTGGCCAAATATGAGGCCATACAGAAACAAAGAAAGCATGAGAGTATTTGCCTACCAATAACTATTGTTTCCAAGTATTATATATGATGTTTTCTACAGATTCGAATTGATGTTGGGTTGGTAGTGAGAAACCATTTTCATATATGATTATGTTTGTTCAAATATATGTGTTGAATATTCTATGGATTCTTTGTTAAACTATTTTATTTGGTCGATTCTTTTCTTTTATATATAGTAATCTGAATTAGTGTTTTTATCTCGTCCTTTTGATGACCTAAAGACACCATGGCATCAAATGAAAACTATAGTTAGATAGTGATCATTCATCAATTGGCCTTACGATAGGTACATGTAAATGTGTGTGTTATAAAGATGTAAACAAAACCATGATAAGCATTTTCCTACAAACATGACCAACTAATTGATTTCCATGTAGAGCATATTTTTCCCATGTATGATCATTATAGTTTGCTATTATATGATGGATAGTGAAAAAAAACTTTTTTCCCCCTCAAAGTGAACTACCTCATTATGGGCTTGACGTGGGCTTTACAAATTATGCTGCAGCTTATTAAACTGGACTTATCTTGATTCGTCAAGTTCTGAAATTGATTTAGACGGACGATCAGTATTAGGGAAATGTTGAGACAACTCGTGAGGATTTCTCTGTGGAGCCTGCCGACAGGAGGAGTCCTTTTCGTGATCTCTTGGATGTTGGCCTTAGTGTGAAAACCGCTATCAATCGTGCATCACAAGTACGCTTATGGAGCATATGTTGTTGCATACATGAGGACTTTGATGGAAGATGAGCCAGAGGAATACCAGACTCAATTTCCTAACTACATAAATAAAGGTCTTGAAGCAGATGATATTGAGATGTACGAAAAGGTGCATGCAGAGGCTAATACTTGATTTGGTGATGTTTTACCTTCTTTATTTCATCTTTTTGAATGATGGTTTTGTATGTATTTTTTTCAATCTTTGATATATAACAGTCTGTTCATATTAAAAAATAAAAAATTAAGACATTCCATCATCAAAAGCAGCATCCAAAAATTTCATAAGGCTCACTATAGTTTTGAAATTTACAATGCCTTGTTCATATTATATATTATATACATGTAAGTTAACCTTCCGACGCTTTATGTTAATTCCTTTATGTAACTTTCAAAGAAAAAACCATATCATAAAATATACATTTTAAACTATATTTATCTACATATTTGATATTCAATTTGACCTCACGTTATCATTAGTTAATTAAAGTTTTGATCTAGAAGTGTCATTTATATATGATATAGAGCACCTGTTATTTTTAAATTTTTATTGGAAATGGGATTCAACTGATTTGGCATTGGTTCTATTTTTAAATTTCTGATTTTATTTCGCACTTCAAATCAATATTACATTTTGTTTTGGTATCAAACTTCGTTACATTTGTTAGTAACTTAAATAGCAGTGGGATCACCCAAGAATCTTATGAATGAATGTGTTTCCATCATTTGTCTCATATGTTCGTAAGTTTAATGTGTTTCCATCATTTGTTGAATGTAAGCTTTAACCTCCTTTAACTGATCAGAATTTTATAGATAATAGCAAAGTCGTTGCCAAGTTTTTCTTTACCACCGGGTATACTGATTTCAAGCATCCATGTTTTTGGATTGTAGCTAATCAGAATTGTAACCACCGGGTGTACTGATCAGAATTTTATGGTTTGCAATAGAGTTTTTGTAGTTGATTTTGAGTTTTATTTCTCTGTGTATCATCTCATAGAAAATTCTACAAGTAAGACCTTATTATTTATCTTGGTTTGTTATAAGTCAAAGTTTGAGAATTTTGCATTTTCTCCTCATCCACAATTACACACGTACTTCTAACAGGTAAGCTAACTCCAAGTAACATAATTGGTTTACTGGAGTGAATGTGACCCATTTCTTATCTACTTAGTCTTTGGGGTAATAATTTTAATGACCCATATTGTCATTGTTTATGGTTTTCAAATTGTTAACTTTTGAATATATTATGTTGTTTTAAGTTCATTGTAATATTTGATTTCCTTTTTTTAATTTTCTTAACAAACTATGGTCATACATGTAATCGTTACAATTTTCAGACGTTGAACTGAGGTCGGATGGTATATTCTACAATAATGCAAAACATGAGGTGTGCTGCATCACCATACGATTTCATTTCTTTACATTCCTCTTTTCTCTCTCAGATCTATATGTGATGATGTTGTTTAAATGAAATTGGTAGAACGGTTGAGTTTTGCATCACCATCCAACCTGTGCAAACCCATCACCATCCAACGTCGGTTCTTCTTTCTCAGTCCATCAGACCTTATTTTCTACGAGCTCCACCAAGTTGGATGTCAAATTATCTCATGGGTGCACTAAATATTATTGTAGTCGTCCACTTTTGTATGCATTTTGCTGTTAAGGACTTGGTTTTGTTATTGCCACTTTCTATCCAAAAAATCACTTTTGTATGCATTTTTTTGCTAAGGACTTGGTTGTTTTTGTTGTACGCTAGCATGTCATATACGATTTGCTTTTGTTTTTATACTTAAGTACCTTACTAATTTTATAAAGAGTCTAGATTGAATTGGCTTTCTTAACACATGAATCGATTTGTTACTACATGAATTGTTGTCCATGTGTATGAAGAGAAACATACTGCTTTTGTATATTCAATACTCATTTGAGTAAATGATGAATATTTATTCTTTCCTGGTACAGTCGACTTGGCTTATTATCTGTAATACCCCGTATTTTTGGCGATATTTATTTTTGGGATTTATTAATTAAATGAGATTTAATTGGGAATTAATCCGGATAAAATACTAGCGAGTTGTGAGTTGGTATTTGACTATATTGGGTATATATGATGATATATGAATATTGAATTATGAAATTTGTCGTGAGATTGATATACGGCAATTTGGACATTTTATTGGGACGCGTGTGACAGTCGCGTCAGGATATAATTATTTTAATTATAAAAGTGAATTTAAATTCTATTAACCGTATGGTCGTTTTGAGTGCACCAACGCGTCCATAAGGGTCGAGATAGTCCGAAAACACTAGCCGGGGGTTTAGCTTGGGTCCCGGGGTATTTTTAGGCCATACCGGCAACATAAAGGGTATTTTGGTAATTTCGTATTTTTGGGAATTAAAAGTGACGAAAATTAAGAGTTTTTATCTGATTGGGAATTGACCCACTTAACCCATTAACAACCCATATTAACCTAGAAGGCTACGTAGGTTATTAGAATTAGGTTTTCTAATATCTTCCCAAAGCAAACCTTAGCCACCATAGCCATTGGAGAAGAAAGCTTGGAGAGAGAGAGATAGAAGGAAATTCTACAGAAAGAGAGAGGGAACTCCTTCAAATCGTCATCAAGATCTGATATTGAATCAAGGCAAGTGGTTTAATTTACATTTTTATGCAGTAAATTCTTCTTCCATGCTTAGACAATTCCATAATCATAATTAATTGAGAGATAAAAAACCCATAAAATTGGAGTTGTTAGTTTAATTTTGGAGATAGGTTTGCATGTAGAAATGTTATTGGAAGATCGAATTAAGAGAATTACTAATTTATGTGATACAAAAACGGATCTATTTCTGGGAATGGAAGATTTAAAATTCTAGGGTTTATGTTCTTGAGAATTTGGGGAAAAGTGATGAGACTTGATGATTTAATGATGTTGAGGATGAATTAATTCCTTAAAACACGTTAGTATGTGATTTTAATATGTTTAGGATTGATTAGAGACCTTTAAACATTGTTGGTACGAATTTTGGTTGAGATTTGAGGTGTAGAAATTGGTGAAAAACGAGATAGGATTTCTGGGCTTGAATCTGGTCACTCGTTAGAAGACCTACCCAGGTCGTTCGAACGACCTCGTTCGAACGAGCTTCTAACGAGTTGACAGTTTGGGGTTCTAACGAGAGGGATGTTCGTTCGATAATCTCGTTCGAACGAGATCTCGTTAGATAGCCCAGTTCGTTCGAACGAAATCTCGTTCGAACAGCCTCGTTCGAACGAGACTTCTAACGAGCTGGCAGTTTAGGCCTTTTTGGCCGGTTTTGATTTTGGGAGTCCCGTAAACTTGTTCAAGGATAGAGATTACATTCCTTTGATGATGTATTGGTATACTTGGGACAATTGGGACATAATGAGGAGTAAGTTACAAAATTTTGGAACGAATCAAATAGACATTTGAGTCGAGACGTGAGTGCCTACTACGATGTGAGAATAAATTATGGCGCGTATAAATATGGACCGGGATTATATAAGTTGTATATATATTAAGTTGGTATGAGAATGCGATAAGTACTACAATTAAACTACAGTGATTACTAAGATGTGTGCTTACTTAGTATTGGTATATGATTTGTGTGTATGACATACCTACCATACTTGCTATCACGGGAGGTTTGCGTTCGCTTAGGGCCCTCTAATCCTTGTGTTGCCCGGATTTAGATTGGTTACCTCGATGAACATAGGTCAGAGAAGGACTTATTGGGATGTTAATAAGTCTGCTGATTGTGAGAGCGTAGGTATGTGCGTGACCCATGTGATGTGACTGTGTTCGCCTCCACTGTTTGTGATTTGTGTTATCTGAACGATTCCTGAGAGATTCGGAATACGTGATTTCTTATGTACGTGATGTACCGGAATGGATAGCAGAGTATGTGTGCACTTCAGCTTAGTCTCGGGGTGCTTATATTGTATATTTATGTTGTGGAAAATATACACTTAATAAACTGGGAACTTTCATATGGTATGGTGTGTATAACTATGGAATAACAAAAGGGATGATCTATAATGAGTTGTATTACTTTTATGTGAGAACCTGAATTTACGTGAAGCCCCTATTTAATTGCGAGCGTTATAATGTTAATGGGAACCGAGTAATAAGGGTAGAACCTGTGACAGTCTAGCTACATATGATGCCACTTAGCTAGTGGTTTGTGTCATTTTAGATGGGTACTTACGTTAGGAGTGCACAGTTAGACGAGAGGTGAGAATTTCATGTGAGTGCACGTCCTAACATGTACTCTGCATTTAATGTTTTAAATGTTTTTAAAGCACTTGCAGGTTTTTAAAATATCTCCACATTCGGGCTCTGACCCGTTTGCTTTCAAATCTTTTTTTTTTAAAACCATTTTAGGGGCCCAGCCACAAGGACACCATGCATAGGATACTCATTCAGGTGACGAGCTATAGCTGTTTGTGGAAGCTACAGGGATTTGCTTTTAGACTCTTCTACCATTTGGATTCCATATTCAGTATTCTTCAGTTGTAGGGCATGTTGCCCAAATCCTATTAGAGACTTTTTCCATTTCAGTTTTTCAGACTTGGCATGTATTGATTCAGTATTCAGTATTTAGTTATTCATTTCAGTTGTGGAGTTTGTTGTGAGGAGTTTTCCTCCGGATTTATTTAAATCATGTGATGGTTATTATTTTATTTGTTATAGTGAATGGTGATATTATTCTTTCTTTAAATCTTTCACTGCATGTTAATCAGACTTTAATTAAAATTTGGCAACTTACTTTTTAAATACTAGGTGGTTAGTAATAATAAAATGTTTTCGATAGTGATGCTATTAGCTGAGACAACTTGGCATTTTGAATTAATTTAATAAAGGAGTAGATACCCGGTATTTAATTAGTCGGGGTGTCACAGGTGGTATCAGAGCATTAGGTTCTAGTGTCCTTTAGGATCTGTACGGCTATTATGTTTCCGCTAAGTTTTCTTTGATATAGAGCCCTGAATTTTAGGACTGTTGTACTCTTTTTGTGTATGCTTCGTTCTTCAGCTATTTTAAGTTTATAAACAGTGAACTTATAAACTTCATTCTTATTTCAGATGCCTCCACGACGTGCACGACGAGTTCCCAGGGATGCAACGCCCGAACCCCAGCCCGCTCCAGTTCAGGGCATGATGAACGCCGCTGAGGTTGCAGCCATTGTAGCCCAAGCGGTAAATGCCGCAATTGCCGTAGTTCAGCAGGCACCACCTCAGGCGCCGGTTGTCGTGCCAGTACAGGCAAATGCATTCCCGTCTGCTTGGGAACGTGTACGTGACTCTTTTCAGAAAGCGCATCCGCCAGAGTTTGCAGGTAGCTCAGATGTGGTAGTCTCGAGCCAGTGGAGGAAGGATATACAGAGGCACTTGAGGATGTATGAGTGCATGGACGTTCAGAAGCAGGTGCTAGCTACTTTCAAGCTAGTTGGATTTGCGCTGCAGTGGTGGGAGTCTATTACCACCGTGGAGGAGAGGGATACTCTCACTATTCAGGACTTTTGGGTGCGGTTCGATCGCAAGTATTTTCCGTCAGCTGTTCACATGGAAATGAGGAGGAAACTGATGAATCTGAAGCAAGAGGGTAAGACCGTGGCCGAGTATGAGGCCGAGTTCACGAATCTGTTGAATATCGTTCCGGATGAGATACCAACAGAAAAGAAGAAGATTGAGAAATTCACCGACGGGTTGACATGGAGGATCCATCAGCATCTGTTAGGGAACCTTTCGTTCGCCACGTATTCTGATGTGGTTAACGCTGCTTTGTTACACTGCCAGGATCACCGCTTTCATATGGCTGAGGGCAAAAGATCGGGAGAGTTTATCCATCAGGGCAGGACTGGAGGACATGGTGCCAGTGGGGCACAATCTGTTTAGGGGCAGAGACAGGGTGAGCAGGGTTCCCAGCAGGGGGATCAGAAGAGGTTCAAATCAGGGAATAACAGGCACGGACAAGGAGGTTTCCGTCAGGGCCATCAGGGCCAACAGGGGCAGAATGGGCAGCAGTTTCAGCAAGGCCAGCAGGGCCAAGGGAGGAACGGTAACGGCCACCAGGGCCGGGGACCGCAGGGGCAGAGAGGAGGGAACTTCCCAGGGAAGTGTTTTGTTTGTGGCAAGACTGGCCATAAGCGACAGGATTGTCCTGATAGGGGCAGGGCCCCACAGCAGCAGCAGCAGGGTGCTCGCCAGGAGCCGTAGAGGCCTATGTTTCCCACCGCTCTCCCCGCACCGCCACAGATGGCAGCATTGCCACCCATTCCAGCAGTCCCAGTTCAGCAGGGGCGGCTACAGTATGGACATGTCTATAACGTCCACCAGGCAGCAGTTCCACAGGCACCGCCCGCGATTGAGGGTACGTTTCCTATCCATGGCACTATGGGTCGGGTATTGTTTGATACGGGGGCTACACATTATTTTATAGCTACACATTTCGCGAAGGCTTTAGGATTGTTAGCTACTGCAGAGAGTACAGTGACGTGTGTAGACTCACTATTGGGGAGTGGGTCAATTATTTTCTTTATATGCCGGGGAGTGGGGGTAGAGATTGGTAGTCTGGTATTACCTGCAGACATGTTGGTATTAGATATGCATGTTCACGATGTGATTATCGGTATGGATTGGCTCGCTGATTATAGAGCCATAATTGATTGCTTCGGTGGGAGCATTGTTTTTGCCATTCCGGGGCAAGAGATGTTTGTAGTGGCGATGCCTCGCCCAGAGGGAGGCTCGACCGCTCATTTGTATTACCTAGAGGAGGATACCTCTAAGGAGGTTGTGATTCCTTTAGATTCGATCCCAGTTGTCAGGGAGTATTCAGATGTGTTTCAGGAGATACCAGGCCTACCCCCCAGTCGAGAGATAGACTTTGTTATAGACCTATTGCCAGATACGAGACCTATAGCACGCACACCGTACCGTGTGGCTCCGGCAGAGATGCGAGAGCTACGAGATCAGATAGAGCAGCTGTTAGGTCAGGGCTTTATTCGCAGGAGTAACTCACCTTGGGGCGCTCCAGTTTTGTTTGTAAAGAAGAGAGACGGTTCGCTGAGGTTGTGTGTGGACTACCGAGAGTTGAATAAGGTCACGATACGGAATAAGTATCCGTTGCCTTGAATCGATGACTTATTTGACCAGTTGAGAGGAGCTTCTTTCTTCTCGAAGATTGATTTGAGATCGGGATACCATCAGTTGCGTATCAGGGAGGAGGATGTCTCGAAGACTGTGTTCTTGTCGAGATATGGTTCTTACGAAATTTGGGTTATGCCTTTTGGTTTAACCAACGCTCCAGCAGTGTTTATGGACTTGATGAACAGAGTGTTCAGGGATTTCCTTGATCAGTTTGTCATTGTCTTCATCGATGATATTCTGGTTTACTCCCAGACAGAGGAGGAGCACGCCGAACATTTGAGGCAAGTTTTGCAGACACTACGTCAGAACGAGTTGTATGCAAAGTTTGAGAAGTGCGGGTTTTGGCTGAAGGAGGTCCAATTTTTGGGACATATTATTTCTGACCAGGGAATAGCTGTTGACCCGGGGAAGGTATCCGCGATGAGGGAGTGGGGACAACCCACGACACCAACGGAGATTCGTAGTTTCTTGGGTCTAGAAGGATACTACAGGAGGTTTATTCGGGGTTTCTCGAAGATAGCAGGTCCTTTGACACATCTGACTCGTAAGGGTGTGCCGTTCATTTGGAGTGATGCCTGTCAGTTGGCATTCGATGAATTGAAGGATAAATTGATCTCAGCACCTGTGTTAGCATTGTCGAGACCGGGAGTTGAGTATTTGGTTTACACCGATGCATCTTTGCAAGGACTTGGAGGTGTATTGCAGCAGGAGAGACAGGCCATAACTTATGCTTTCCGTAAGCTTAAACCTCACGAGAAGAATTACCCCACGCATGATTTGGAGTTGGCGGCAGTGGTTTTTGCCCTACGGATTTGGAGGCACTATCTTTTGGGGGAGAAGTTCCAATTGTTCACGGACCACAAGTCCCTACAGTACCTGTTCACGCAGAAGGAGTTGAACATGCGGCAAAGGAGGTGGCTTGAGTTTGTGAAGGATTACCAGTTCGATATCCAGTATCACCCAGGTAAGGCTAACGTGGTAGCAGACGCGTTGAGCTGTAGGCCAGCAGATGAGGTGGCAGGGGTGTGGAAGGCAAAGTGGATGGAGTTGGGACACCATGATGTAGTGGCCCGATCTTTCATGTCTGTGATGACCGTTACACCGCACATTGTCACGAAGGTAGTACGGGCACAGGCTAATAACTCGTTCTGTCAGGAGCAGATAGTTCGATTACTAGCAGAGGGAGGCGAGTCCTATACCGTTAGCTCAGACGGGGGATTACGCTTCAATGGGAGATTGGTGGTTCCGGAAGGGGAGGAATTGCGACACGAGGTGATGGCAGAGTCGCACGGCTCACGGTTCGCAGTACATCCCGGAGGGGACAAAATGTACCAAGACATGAGACGGCAGTATTGGTGGAGCGGTATGAAGAGAGATATTACTGAGTTTATTTCGAAATGCGCCACTTGCCAGCTAGTAAAAGTGGATCATCAGAGACCGACAGAACTTCTATAGTCGTTGGAGGTTCCGGTATGGATGTGGGAAAGCATATCCATGGACTTTATCACGGGGTTGCCTACGTCGCAGAGGGGTCACGACTCCGTTTGGGTAATTGTGGACAGGTTGTCCAAAGTCGCTCACTTTCTACCCGTAAGGACTGACTACACTACGGGACAGTATGCCCATCTCTTCATTTCAGATATTGTGAGACTTCACTGTGTGCCCCTAAATATCGTGTCTGACAGGGACAAGATATTTGTTTCACGGTTTTGGGAGAGTTTCCAGGAGGCCATGGGCACAGAATTGTGGTTGAGTATGGCTTATCATCCGCAGACCGATGGGCAGACCGAGCACACAAATCAGATGTTGGAGGACATGATACGCATGTGCATTATTGACTTTGGGGGTGGATGGGTGCAGTACCTTCCACTGGTGGAGTTTGCTTACAACAACTCCTATCAGTTCACCATTGGCATGGCTCCGTTTGAGGCGTTGTACAGTAGGCCTTGTCGTTCCCCAGCATGTTGGTTGGAGGTAGGGGACAACAAACTACTTGGGCCGGAAGTGATTCAGGATACTTCGGCAAGGATTGAGTTGATTCGGAGTCGCATTCGGATAGCTCAAGACCGGCAGAAGAGTTATGCTGATGCGAAGAGATCTTTCAGGGAGTTCCAAGTGGGGGACCAGGTTTTGCTCAGAGTATCTCCTATGAAGGGGATTATGCGTTTCGGGAAGAAGGGGAAGTTGGCACCGAGGTATGTGGGGCCGTTTCCTATTATTGAGCGGATTGGACCAGTTGCGTATAGACTCGGGTTACGGGAGCATTTACACCGGATTCACGATATGTTTCATATTTCCTCGCTAAGGAAATATCTCAGGGACGATTTGGCTCATTCTCACATCGCTTTGGAGGAGATTGATTTACAGCCTGATAGCTCCTACGAGGAGGGGCCGATTGCTATTTTGGACCGAAGTGAGAGGAAGCTGCGGTCAAAGATAGTTCCGTTAGTGCGTGTTCAGTGGCGACATCACAATGTCGAGGAGTCCACATGGGAACGCGAGGATGAGATGCGCGAACGTTATCCAGAGTTGTTTTTATCAGGTACTTTCTAGTTCCGAATTTCGGGACGAAATACTGTTATTAGGGGGGAAGTATGTAATACCCCGTATTTTTGGCGATATTTATTTTTGGGATTTATTAATTAAATGAGATTTAATTGGGAATTAATCCGGATAAAATACTAGCGAGTTGTGAGTTGGTATTTGACTATATTGAGTATATATGATGATATATGAATATTGAATTATGAAATTTGTCGTGAGATTGATATACGGCAATTTGGACATTTTATTGGGACGCGTGTGACAGTCGCGTCAGGATATAATTATTTTAATTATAAAAGTGAATTTAAATTCTATTAACTTTATGGTCGTTTTGAGTGCGCCAACGCGTCCGGAAGGGTCGAGATAGTCATAAAACACTAGCCGGGGGTTTAGCTTGGGTCCCGGGGTATTTTTAGGCCATACCGGCAACATAAAGGGTATTTTGGTAATTTCGTATTTTTGGGAATTAAAAGTGACGAAAATTAAGGGTTTTTATCTGATTGGGAATTGACCCACTTAACCCATTAACAACCCATATTAACCTAGAAGGCTACGTAGGTTATTAGAATTAGGTTTTCTAATATCTTCCCAAAGCAAACCCTAGACACCATAGCCATTGGAGAAGAAAGCTTGGAGAGAGAGAGATAGAAGGAAATTCTGCAGAAAGAGAGAGGGAACTCCTTCAAATCGTCATCAAGATCTTAGATTGAATCAAGACAAGTGGTTTAATTTACATTTTTATGTAGTAAATGCTTCTTCCATGCTTAGACAATTCCATAATCATAATTAATTGAGAGATAAAAAAACCCATAAAATTGGAGTTGTTAGTTTAATTTTGGGGATAGGTTTGCATGTAGAAATGTTATTGGAAGATCGAATTAAGAGAATTACTAATTTATGTGATACAAAAACGGATCTATTTCTGGGAATGGAAGATTTAAAATTCTAGGGTTTATGTTCTTGAGAATTTGGGGAAAAGTGATGAGACTTGATGATTTAATGATGTTGAGGATGAATTAATTCCTTAAAACACGTTAGTATGTGATTTTAATATGTTTAGGATTGATTAGAGACCTTTAAACATTGTTGGGATGAATTTTGGTTGAGATTTGAGGTGTAGAAATTGGTGAAAAACGAGATAGGATTTCTGGGTTTGAATCTGGTCACTCATTAGAAGACCTACCCAGGTCGTTCGAACGAGCTCGTTCGAACGAGCTTCTAACGAGTTGACAGTTTGGGGGTCTAACGAGATCTCGTTCGAACGAGATCTCGTTAGATAGCCTAGTTCGTTCGAACGAAATCTCGTTCGAACGAAATCTCGTTCGAACAGCCTCGTTCGAACGAGACTTCTAACGAGCTGGCAGTTTAGGCCTTTTTGGCCTGTTTTGATTTTGGGAGTCCCGTAAACTTGTTCGAGGATAGTGATAACATTCCTTTGATGATGTATTGGTATACTTGGGACAATTGGGACATAATGAGGAGTAAGTTACAAAATTTTGGAACGAATAAAATAGACATTTGAGTCGAGACGTGAGTGCCTACTACGACGTGAGAATAAATTATGGCACGTATAAATATGGACCGGGATTATATAAGTTGTATATATATTAAGTTGGTACGAGAATGCGATAAGTACTACAATTAAACTACGGTGATTACTAAGATGTGTGCTTACTTAGTATTGGTATATGATTTGTGTGTATGACATACCTACCATACTTGCTATCACGGGAGGTTTGCGTTCGCTTAGGGCCCTCTAATCCTTGTGTTGCCCGGATTTAGATTGGTTACCTCGATGAACATAGGTTAGAGAAGTACTTATTGGGATGTTAATAAGTCTGCTGATCGTGGGAGCGCAGGTATGTGCGTGACCCATGTGATGTGACCGTGTTCGCCTCCACTGTTTGTGATTTGTGTTATCTGAACGATTCCTGAGAGATTCGGAATACGTGATTTCTTATGTACGTGATGTACCGGAATGGATAGCAGAGTATGTGTGCACCGCAGCTTAGTCTCGGGGTGCTTATATTGTATATTTATGTTGTGGAAAATATACACTTAATAAACTGGGAACTTTCATATGGTATGGTGTGCATAACTATGGAATAACAAAAGGGGTGATCTATAATGAGTTGTATTACTTTTATGTGAGAACCTGAATTTACGTGAAGCCCCTATTTAATTGCGAGCGTTATAATGTTAATGGGAACCGAGTAATAAGGGTAGAACCTGTGACAGTCTAGCTAGATATGATGTCACTTAGCTAGTGGTTTGTATCATTTTAGATGGGTACTTACGTTAGGAGTGCACAATTAGACGAGAGGTGAGAATTTCATGTGAGTGCACGTCCTAACATGTACTCTGCATTTAATGTTTTAAATGTTTTTAAAGCACTTGCAGGTTTTTAAAATATCTCCACATTCGGGCTCTGACCCGTTTGCTTTCAAATCTTTTTTTTTTGTAAAACCATTTTAGGTGCCCAGCCACAAGGACACCATGCATAGGATACTCATTCAGGTGACGAGCTATAGCTGTTTGTGGAAGCTACAGGGATTTGCTTTTAGACGCTTCTACCATTTGGATTCCATATTCAGTATTCTTCAGTTGTAGGGCATGTTGCCCAAATCCTATTAGAGACTTTTTCCATTTCAGTTTTTCAGACTTGGCATGTATTGATTCAGTATTCAGTATTTAGTTATTCATTTCAGTTGTGGAGTTTGTTGTGAGGAGTTTTCCTCCGGATTTATTTAAATCATGTGATGCTTATTCTTTTATTTGTTATAGTGAATGGTGATATTATTCTTGCTTTAAATCTTTCACTGCATGTTAATCAGACTTTAATTAAAATTTGGCAACTTACTTTTTAAATACTAGGTGGTTAGTAATAATAAAATGTTTTCGACAGTGATGCTATTAGCTGAGCCAACTTGGCATTTTGAATTAATTTAATAAAGGAGTAGCTACCCGGTATTTAATTAGTCGGGGTGTCACATTATCTTCTCCTTTTTCTGTAAAAGAAATTGATGACTATTCATTTGGTAGTATACTGAAGATGATGGTCCAGTGGACCCATGCTATGTGATTCAATATGCATATTTACTACTTTGGTGTTGTCTACCAGGTAACCATTTCCACCGTTGAGAAGCATGCTACTGAATTGGTTGCAACCTTAACAAAATCAGCAGGCGTAGGAATTGGAATCGAGTTTGGTGAGGCGGTTCTTACACGGGCTAAACCTCCCTTTTTCAGCAGGTGTAGGTTTAAGATAAGCACATGTAACTTACAGAGGCTAGATCTCCTTTTTTCATATCATTTTCAATGCTTTATGAATTTCAATCATGGGATATGATTATCACGTGTGTTCTGTGACAATGATGAGAACTTTTTAATAGATGGTTTCATTTTTAAACACAGTTTTTAGCTATTAGAATACGATCATGTATGTAGAATTAGATTGGTGCCAAGGTGGGAGAGTTTACATATGCTCATATCTGATCATAACAGTTGTAGTGTTTCTTTCTATACAGTGTTTGTAGTGTTTCTTTTTAAATCTTCGATGGCGTAGTTAACACACGATGTTTACATTTTTTGGGGTTTCCATTTGTAGATATAATTTGATGTTTAGTTTTTTTGGGGTTTCAATTTGCGTTAATATTTTTTAGGGTTTGGTTTCTCAGGTAGAGATGAGTAGAAGTCCGAGGTCAGAAGAAGCGAAGCTCACAGCCAAACGGGGTACACATCTCTCTTTCTTGGGATTTTGGTTTTGGATCTTGAGGATGAAACGTTTTATATCTACTTTAGGTATCTAAATCGTTTCTTCATTTTTAACCTCTCAATATGTGGAACATCTCTTCTTCGTGGGGATTTTTTTAATTGAATTTCTACATCAGGGCTTTGCGGTTTGATTTTTCTATACTAAAATTATTATTTGAATTTCTGCATCGGGAATTTAGCTTTAACATGTCTTGAACACTTTGGACTAAAACAAAGGAAAGAGAAGACTTTGTAAACTACAGTTTACACATTAGATTAAAACAAAGTAAAGAGATAAACATTGAACACAAATTTTGACTACATTGTTTAGTTTAGTATTGGACTACATGTTTACATGTTTAGTACTACACATTGGACTACATGTTTACATGTTTTGAACATTGTGTAAACTACATGTTTTAGTTTAGTATCTCTTTACTTTAATTCACTTCTTAATATTTAACAAATTTCTCTTTACTTCAGTTTAATATCTTATCACAGTAATAGTGCATTGCTACTTATCTTAGTTATCTAAGTGTTATATCATATCATGTATTATCAGACTTTGATAATGATTTTTGACCCTCAGATGTTTTAATAATTATGTCCAACATTGAACACCATAGAACCTCAAGGATTAAACTCCCATCAGGAGCCAAAAATATTGTGCCCAGTGTGTGTCATTCCATGATTGGGCAGGTTGCTGGAGGAGGAAGAACATAGAAGCCTATGTTGAAGGCTGGGAACACACATCGCAGGTATCATGCCATGATTTCCCAGTGTGTGTCGTTCCATGATTGGGAAAGTTTCTTCTACAGATCTAATCTTTTTTTCTTCATTCTATTTTTGGGTTTGGTTCTTGAAATTTCATTATTAAAATGCCAGGATTATAAGAAGGATTTTTTTATGTGAAAATGCTTCTAAGCATTCAATTATCTAAATTCACAAATTAGTTGAAATTTTGATAAATCGTGGCTTAATACCACTTTTGAAGTGCATGTTCATTTAGTGCTCTGAGGAAAGTTAATTCATATTTCATTGTCACCACTTCAAATAAATTAAGTTTCTTATATGAACTAAAAGCATTTTAGAACACCACACTCTTATGATTTTTATTGGGGAATGGAAACTTGATGAATAAAATGATATTACCTAACATTTTTCCTTTTTTCACTTGCAGGCACCAGCAACACCACCATTTATCAGCAACTCACTTCCACAAAAGATTTGTATAGTTGAGTTTTTATATACCCAATTGCTTTTGGGTTGAGTTTAGAGTAAAATGTCAAATAAGGCAACTGAAATATATAGGACTAGACTTCTTAATAAATAGTACATAAGGTGTATTGATAGAGGAAATTTAGAGTTTACGAAGAAGCGTTCTTTCAAGATAGATGCTCTGCTAGCCACTGTTGTTAAGGTATGTTCCCAATACGACTTTGGTTTATTCCTTAAACTGTACATTTTTTGCATTCTTGGGTTCATTTTTTCATTATCTTATACTGAACTAAATTTAAAGACTCCTTAAACTGAGTGTTGCAAAAATGTACAGTTCCATAATCCACAATCCAAAAAAAAACACTAATAGCAGCAGCACCAACGAATGTATGTTCATGAATGCCACGAATTTATGAATGCCACGGATTTGAGTCTAATAGCAGCAGCACCAATGAAAATGTATTGTGTCTTTTGTTTTGCAACACTCAGTTCAGTATGTGAAAGTAACACTAATATTGTTTTCTTTCACTCAGTTCAGTATGTGAAAGTAACACTTAGTTCAGTTCAGTATGTGAAAGTAAAACAAAATTATTTTGTTATTGTTTTCTTTCGCAAACCTGAATTTTTCCTATTTGGATTGAGCTGAATTTTTATACATATTACCTGATATTGTGCTCCTATTATGCCTTGAATTTGTTTGAATTTTTTTATTTTTCTTTTCACGTATTTCACTGGCTTTGGATATTGTTGAGGTTCGGGGATATATGAGGTTTGGATATTGCTTAAGACTAAATAGAATACACGCAAATTATATTTTTAAAAATAAATATCTTTTTATATCTTATTACTCTTTGTACTGATTAGTAGTTAATAAGTGGCTGAATTGTTATATAAAATTAGTAGCGAAGTCGTACGATGGTGAAATATCTTTGAGCATTTTAGTATGCTTATAAACTGATTTGGAATTTATGTTTCGTTTTTGTTATGTGAACATATTAGTATGGCTAAAAATTCTAAGCTTTCACACTTTCTAAATATACCGTTGTAAATGGACGTGAGATTGATATACCTACACATGTAACAAATTAAGACATGATCGAGAATATTGAAATGTACATGTATAAGATTGGATGAATGGAGCGTGATAACACTTATGTGTTTTATGGTCTCAAGCATATGCTTATTCAGAGTAACAGTTGCGTGCCTCCCAAACTAGTAAGATACGAGGCTTCGAAGTTTAAGATGTGATCAATTCCTGATAGGCCAGTTAAACACAATGGCACTGTTTTTGCTCATTGAGGTATTTGGTCCATGATAATATGTTGTGTTATGGTGTTTTAGTATTTCATAGTTCAAAATTATGTCTTATTATTATCATCATCAGGAAAGTACCGAGTTGGCGTATAAAGGTGGGAAGGTAGAGCTGACAGAGTTGGGAAGCTTGCATTGCTAATGAATTAAGGTTTACGTTATATATATATATATATATATATATATATATATATATATATATATATTGTTTTAGTTACTGATTTTTATTTTGTGAAGTTAGTTCATGCATTACATTATTTAGTTTAGTGTAATGAGTATAAAATTATTTTTCAAATACACCATTCCATACCATGTATTGTGTTACACAGGAGTCTAAAACCTGTATGGAAGCTTGGTAGGTTTTCAAAATTTTCATGTTTTTGCGACCATACCACGTAACATGTTCTTGGGGTTAAGAATAATTCAAGTCTACAAAAGTGTATGGATGTCTCATACACTTGTATTTCTTTAAATTTTGTCTATTGGGCCATTGATTTTTGGTTGTTACTGTTCAACTATTTCACTTTGCATTATTGATTTTGTCTTGAACTTCTTAAATCATGTACTGCAATTATCTTTGTGATGTGTCCTGATCATCCCAACCTTACTGCTTGCTGTGGCATCTATACATGTGCCCCATGTGGATGTGGATGTATCAGTTAATTATTATCACCCCCGTACAATTATAGACAACTTCCATTATTACCTGCTCATTACTGTTTTAGGTCTCTAATGATAGAGAAAATTCAAGCCTTTTCTTCTCAAGTCAGATAAATGGAGCAACAGGTTTTGAGGAATCTATTGCACAGGTTTGTCCTCTATTTTTTGTTATTGATAGATGATAAGGTTAATGGACAACTCTCTATCGAAACGTACTGATCATTATCATTTCGTTGTAACCTCGATTTGGTTTTCAGTGTTTTGAGCACCTTTTAATTGTAAGGAGGACACTATAAGTCAACCTCAGGTAAATATTCAATGTCAAAAAATAATTGCTCCAACTTTTTTGTTTTAATTATTTGCTGTTAGGTTGATGGTACATCTCTAATTATGAGAGATCCAAATGTGTTGTAGTCAGTTTAGGCTCACGATTGTAGTTAGTGGTTCATTTTTTTTGAAATAGCTCTACACTACATGTGAGAATTTCATCAAATGCGTTGGATTGTAGGTTTGAACTATGATGGTAAGGCATTGGACCTAAATCTTCAAATAAGTTATTTTAGTAATTCCAATTAAGACTAATCATCAAGATGTCAATTACACAGTTATAATCTGATGTTTTAATAATTCATACAATAGTAAAAGATGGTTTGTATATTGGTGTTATAATTTGTTATGTTTATTGCAGTGCTATCACATTTTAGTGGATACATTCAGCATGATTCTTAGGTTTGATCTATCACATCAAGTTTTATTAATTCACATCAAGTTGCATTGCTTCAATAATTGCCTCCATTGATTCCACGTTTTATAATCTATGTCTAAAGGAATCAACTCCATGGCCAGGAATGTATTCTCTCTTTAAGCCTCCAAATGTCGCTTTGAGTTCACTAAGTTTGCTAAGTTCAGAGCTTCATCAATTGTGAGGGATCAGATTGAGGGTATAAAGCAACAACTTGGAGCATACACGGGTGTTTATGTAGAGGCAGAGGACATTCTCCCTTTATTTCTCTTTTACGGCACGGGTGTCATCACTGCAATGGCTATTGCTACCTCATCAAACTGTTTGCCTCTACACCTCCAAAAATAAATGTATGCCTTATTGGATTGAGTTGATGATTAAAATTTGAATCTTTTGATTATATTGAGATATTATAGTTCCCATAAGCCTATATAACAAGATTTTGTTAATTCGTTCTCTATTTCATTGCACTCCATAAGTTGGTGACAAGGACGAAAATCAAGCACTGCCAAGTGAAATCAAACGAACCAGCAACCCAATGACTTAAATCAGACTAGCAGCAGCAAAAGCAAGCACTGCCAAGTGA
Organism: Sambucus nigra; assembly: GCA_949130495.1. Taxonomy (NCBI): domain Eukaryota; kingdom Viridiplantae; phylum Streptophyta; class Magnoliopsida; order Dipsacales; family Adoxaceae; genus Sambucus; species Sambucus nigra. Next base: position 524,699 of record CASBWL010000221.1, read on the forward strand.
AAACTGACCCAGCACTGCCAAGTGAAAAGGGGCCGAGCACTGCCAAGTGTTAATTTAAAGATGGCCGCAACTACCTTCTGTAGGAGAATTCTTAAAAAGTTACCATGTATTTCAATTTTACATTTTGTTGAATTGGTTGCTACCCCTTGGGTGGATAGTCCAATAAACAAAGGAGACTCTGTCCATTTCGTTTTTTAAATTGACACTTGGTTTATTTGAGGCGTAATGTGAATTTCTTTGATGAATATTGTATATTTAAAGTTATATGTGATTTTTTTTAACTTAGACTATTTGAATGTTGATTGACTATTTATTATCTATTTACAAGGATTTAACCTCAAATAATAGTTGTCTATAGATAAAGTAATATTTTTTTTTAAATTTTTATATCAACATTTATGTCAGTTTTGATAAAACTCTCATAAAATTACTAAAACTGGCATAAATGTGATGTTATTTATGCCAGTTTTTCTTGAAAATGTAATTAAAAACATGGTGAAATTGTAGTTTTTATGTGTGTTCTTAAAAACTGAGATAAATGTGATCTTATTTATGTCAGTTTTACGAACATTTATGTCAGGGCTTTATATGTCAGTTTTGAAAAATTCTAAAATTGACATAAATGGTCATTTATGTCAGATTTTGACTGACATAAATGACCATTTTTGTAGTAGTGCATGTGTAATACCTTGTATTTTTGTAATTATTATGTGGGACTTAGTTAGTTACATTTTTTTATTAATAATCGAAATCATGTAGTTTACCTATATTTTGGGCCTTGTTTTAATATTTATCTTGATTGGTTTTGATTGTGGGTTGGTATTGAAACCATATTGTGCATGATGGACTTTGGGAAGTCGGAAGGACAATATATGAGAGTTATAACTTTTAAAAATGTGATTATCAGATCTGTATGGCATTACATATGTTGGTTTCCATTAAAGGATGATTAATTCGAATTTCAAAGAAAGTGCCAAAAGGAGACCGATATATGGATACTATGTATCTTGAACCTACTTTAGAGATATCTTTGACCATTATAGTAGTGTTGAAATTTCTTAAGGATCCTCTGCATGACTGATTTATATTCGTTATGTAGGTATACACCATTATAATAGGCTATTTTGACACTTTAGCAATCTTATCAAAACAATTGATGGTGGGTGTCATACCATATTTGTAGAAAAGCTTTTTATCACTTAAGGACCTTGGCCCCAGCTAAGGTCAGACCAACACATGATCTTAGCTAATCTAATTTTCATCCACGTAACTTGCTTAGTGGGATGAAAACAAGGTAAAACGACTGCCTAGGGCCCTAGGGACTGGTTAAGAAACTTCCATTTGGATTTACATTTGGTTAGAAAGTTTTAAGCCCCCCCTTCATGGACAAAACCCTTAAGTTACTCAAAGAGTGCTCCACTAATCTAGGAGGTCCCCACTTTGCCCATGCTGGCCAACACACTTATTCCCTTTACTAAGGTTACTATAAATGGAGGAATCCCTCCAAATGGAAATAACAACCAACTGGTATCACACAAAGAATCAGTTGTTTCTACATTAAGGCTTATAACCTACATACAAAAACACATTCATTTGTCAAAACCCTAGATACATTTGTGTCCCTAAAGTAGATTCAGAAATATAAATCATCTAGTGGACATTGGCCAATCATAAAGTTGAACCACTTATATCTTATTGTGAATCCTCTTATCCTCACCCCTTTTTTTTATACTTATAATCATATTATTGTTTATATTCTCTGATTTGGCATTATCTTGGATAAGATACGAATCGAATTCACTTTTTAGACAATAACATAATGGTGCCCTTTGTGGGAAAAGCCTAAAAGCCTAGTTGTTTCTTAACCAAATTCTTATTCCTAATTGCGGAAGTGTCCGGTTCCCAATTAAAAACCTATAAGTAATGTTACATACCCATTTTACCATTTCCATCTGCGAAAAATCCTGGCCAAACTTTTTTGGATTACATTTCTACCTATAAGTTCTACATAAAACTCTGTCAAATAGTCTTCTATAACCCAAATCCAAGAAATCTTTCCATACTCTGTTTTCCTATGACTATACTTTCTTTTCCTAGGTATCCTTTGTATTAATGGCCGAACATCGATAAAACAACAGAGAGAAGAAAGATTCACCTCCCTCCACTTCTATTGGAATAGGACACTTATCCAGATCCATGCTTAGCCTAATTAAAAGTCAGGAAGTTATACAGAAGAACATGAAGCAGCTTACGCAAAGTGCGCTAACCTTATAGAGATGAGAATATTCACCTCCAATTACCCCAACCATGGAAACAAGTGTTGATAAGAAGAAAGAAACACCTCCACATGCCCCCTATCGATATAGGAGGAAAGAGAGTTGAGGTAAAGCTCTGGAAAATCCTAGAAGATTAAATATGGGACCTGAGACGAAGAAATGTGTTCGGCTACGAGCATCTGAATTGGAGGAATCATCTTACCAGCCTAGTAAGACCTCCACACTGTGAATAACTGATAATGAAGATGACCAGACTTACACGGAGGAACATATAACTGCCTTTGAGAGACTTAGTAAGAAGCTAGTCTTTGATAGGATGGGAAAAAAAGGGACGCGAGCACATCCGCACCCCGAAGAAAGTACAAGACGAAGGAAACTGGACCCTCAAGGAAAAAAAAGGTCAAGATGTAAGTCCAAGCATCAAAAGGGCATAAATTGGTTAACCAAGACTAAAGGATCTATCAATAGGATAAGGATCGTTTGGGTGACCTCACCAAGACTAAAAACCCATTACAGAGGTTTTTGTTTCACGGATCTCCATTCATAACTTTCGTGGTTAGCTATCCCATTACTGCAAAATTCCTTCCACGAGTGATTACTCCCAAGTATGAAGGAAAATCAAATCCTACTTTACACGTTGAGCAATATCAAGTCGCATGTGACATATTCTCTATAGTCGATTAAATGCATTGCTGGACTTTCTTGAGAACTCTCATGGGGCATGCTCAAATATGGTACAATGGTTTTCTTATAGGGGTCTCTGAATTTAAATAGCTGGATGGACTCTTTATAAACAAAATATGCTTTGGAGAAAAACCTAGAAAAAGGGTGGCTCCCTTTTTAAGCGTCCGACAACGTGAGGATTAAACGACAAGGGAGTTCATTACTAGGTTTAACACTGAAAAACTGGAGGTAGTAGATTAATTTACCTGGGAAACTCTTATGGAAGCTAGCCAAGGATCCTCCAAACCAAATGGCCGAGCTCTTGGACAAGGAGGGAAGAATATGAACGCCAAATAATTTATGGCTGCAAAAAAGTTCATCCATAAAAACTTCGAAGAAAATGGCAGTTCAACAAGGAAGGAGAAGCCCAAATAAGGCCCAAAAGGGAAGAACGAGAAGATGGAATATCAAAAGTTTGATGAATATACTCTATTAACAGTAGGATTACATCATATCCTCGATGAGATCCCAAGTAATGGTGAACTGGATGGCCAGAGAAGTTAAAAAAGCCTAGTGAAACAAGAGATAAGAGCAAGTTTTATAAATTTCATAAAGATCATGAACATAAAAAATGATTGTTTAGCCTTAAAAGACGAAATTGAAAGCCTTATCAAAAGAGGTAAACTTAATAAATGCATATAGAATAATGGGAGACCAACACAAGCCCATGAAGACTGGAAAACTAGGAGAAGATCAAGATTGCCCCATGCTAAGAACCAAGACTAGAAGAGAGCACGAGAAAACTAAGAAGAGGAGGATCCTGATATCCAACCTGGGCCTACCAAACCTGTGAAGAGATGAACATGATCTCTTTTGGATGCCACTTTCTTACAAGAGGAGATGTCGATGGAGGTGATGAACCAACTGAAAGAAAATTATACTTCAATAAGGCGATAGATTGTTTCAACAACAAAGATGTCAACATGGCACCAATAGTGGACACATGCCCTCGTAAAGTCGCTAAGGAGAAACTGATCATAAGTTTCTCGAGGGTTGACCTCTCAAGATTGTTGTACCCTCATGATCATCTGCTAATGACTAACATGATGGTACATAGTAGGAAATTAAAAAATAATTTTGGTAGATAATGGGAGATCAGTAGATGTGATGTTCAATGATATTTTTTCAAAGATTAAAGTTATATAATAGGAAACTAGAACATACCATCGTCCTCTAATCATTTTTTAGGAGAAAAAGTGTACTAACTGTGTACCACTTAATTGGAAGTAGTAATAAGGACTTGGCCGACCTACTAACCAGAAAAAAAAACATATTTTTCGTCCTTGATAAGAATATCTCATCAACTTATAACATAATCTTCGAAAGAGTGGTCTTGAAGAAATTCAAAGTTGTAGCCTCTACCATCCAGCAATGTCTCAAGTTCCCCACGCAAGTCCTATTACACCTCGGCCAATGAAGAGGAAAGGAAAAAAAATAGTCTAAACCTATCAGATTGAGACATTAGATCCTTGAGATGAAGATAAGTTGATAACTAGGGAGTCCATCGAATAAATGGAGCCAATAATACTAGAGGACGAGCACTCTAAGAGAATAACCCATATCGATTCATCCTTGTACCTAGTCCTCAAGAAGCAGGCAGTTGACTTCCTTGGAGCAAAAAGGAGTGTATTTTCTTGGAGTCACGAGGACATGCCTAGAATAGATCCTGTTATTATTTTCCATGAACATAACATAGTCAAAGAAGCCAGGATGATCAAACAGAAAAGGCAATTCTTCTTAGAGGATAAAATATGGAAATATAAGAGGAAGTGGACAAATTAAACAAAGCAAAGTGCATTGAAGACGTGATGTACCTTGATTGGCTGACAAATGTGGTCATAGTGCTGAAGAAGAACGACAAATGGAAGATGTGCATGGATTTCATAGATCTAAACAAAGCATGCCCTAAGGATTATTATCGTTTACCATAAATAGATTAGTTATGCAACAGCTGGTCATGAGCTAATGAGCATTATGGAGGCATATTCTGATTATAATCAAATTAAAATGAAGCCAACAAATAAGGAGAAGACATTTGTCATCATCAGTCAAGGTACCTTTGCTATAGTGTAATTCCTTTTGGATTAAAAAATAAAGGTGCCACTAATTAGATACTGGTGAACAAAGTCTTTGAAAATCAAATAGGGAAGAAAATGGAAGTTTATATGGATGATATGCTCACCAAAAGAATCAAAGCAGAAGAACACATAAAAGACCTCGGCCAGACCTTTGATGAGCTGGAAAAATACCAGATGAAGTTGAACCCAGCTAAATATGTGTTTGGAATCAAACCAATAAAATTTCTAAGTTTTGTTGTGAACCAAAGGGGCATAGAAGCCAATCCTGAAAAGACCCAAGCATTGATCAACATGCACCTCCTAGGAGTAAGAAATAAATATGAAGTTTGACAAGTTGAGTAGCATCTACAAAAATATTTGTGTCCAAAGCCGCTGATAAATGCCTTTTATTCTTTAAGGTTATCAAAAACTCTTTTGAATGTATGGAAGAATATCAAAATGCCTTCTCAGAGCTAAATATATACCTAGGAAAGGCCCCATGACTATCAAGGCCAATCCTACGAGATTACTATGTCAGAACCAGCTGTCAGATCGCCTCTAATAAAAAACGATGAGAAAACTCAAAAGCCAGTGTATTACAAGATCAAAGCTTTTGTTGGAGATGAAGAGAGGTATTATAGAATGAAAATTTTGGCCTAGGCTTTGATAGTAGCATCCAGAATGTTAAAACAATATTTTGAATCTCACTCTATAGTGGTTTACACCAATCTCCCACTTCGGCAAACCATCCATAAACCTAAAAAATCTAGATGGTTAATGGCATTGGCTATAGAGATAGGGGAATACAATATTTCATATGAGCCAAGAACCGTAATAAAATGTCAAATTATAGCAGACTTCATTGAAAATTTCATCTATGAAGAGACTCAAGCCACAACAACTACATCTGCAATCCTTGCCGACCTGATCCAAAGTCCGAGTGAACAATAAAGGTCCATTCAAACGATAAAAAAGAAAACCTCAGATAATCCTCCTCTGGGGTCAGCCGAACAGACTGCACTAAATCCACCACCAAAATGTTTAGAAATGGTTCCATAACACAAGGAGAATTCATGAATGAACTCCTAGTGTGGAAGGTGTTTATAGATGGATCGCGAAGTGCTAATCGTAGCGAAGCTGGCCTAATAGTCAACACACCTTATGGAGGGGATTTAAATCCGAAGCATCCAATAATGAAGCAGAATACGAACCTTTAATGTTTGGACTAGAATTAGCTATATTACTGGGAGTCTAGCAGATTAATGCTCGTAATGACTCATAACTAGTGGTAAATCAAGTGTTGGGAGAATAGGAAGCAAGAGAGGTTAACATGCAGAAGTACCTGGCCAAAGTAAAAGTTCTAATTCCCAAGCTAAAAGCAATCTGGGTGATTAGAATACCTAAAGCTGAGAATATTAAGGCAGATGTGTTAGCTCGGCTAGCCTCAGCCACAAGAGCCAAGTTGAAAAGAACTATTCTTCTGGAAATACTAGCACATAGGAGTATCGATGTTGAAGAAATTAACCCTACTTGAACTCACCATGGGCCCATCATTGATAGAACTAATTAGTAAGTACTTGGAGGAAGGCATCCTACCTGTTGATCAGAAGGAGGCAAAAATGCATCATTACAAAACTGCCAAGTATACAATGGATAAAGGGGTCATATACAAGAGAGGCTTCATAGTCTCACTAATGAGATGTGTACATCCTATGGATGAGATGTGTACATCCTATGGAGGTATAGAATGTTATTAAAGATATTCATAAAGAATCATGGAGAGCTCACAAAACAGGATGAACATTGGTAAAACGAATATCCATTCATGGATATTACTAGCCAGCGATGAGAAAAGATTATGAAGAGTATACATAGAAGTGAGACAAACGCCAGAAGTATGGAGTAGTACATTAGAGACTAGGCACCGATCTAGTGCCAATCACATCACCTTGGCCTTTTGATCGAGGGTGAAACGTAGTGCATGTCAAACGTTGATCGTTGTTTTCTTTTCACCTCCTCAATACAAAAATCTAAATTACGACTACACTTGCGGGGCAAGTCTAGCGGTAAGTCGGGTATTGAAAATATCCACTGGGACGAGTTTCTAGAATTCAATTGATTTAATATTCTGAAATAAAAGAGTAAAAGATGATTACAAACTAAAAAGGAAAAAGATGCATAAAAGGGAAATGTTAATATAGGCAAGTGTATTGTAACTAAACTAACAAAGCGAGTAAAACTATAGGTTGCGTCGAATATCCCTCACCCGAGTTAATTTTTATAAAATGGTTACATGGGTCGACGAGTTATTACAAATGCGTCTCGCTTCGACAGTTAATTAAATCAAGGGTTGTCATGTCCCTAAATCCGCATAAAAGCCTAATATGATTTTGGCGTCAACAAATACCCTGAAAATTATGCGCGAAAGGTCGTAAGCATGGGACATATATGATATGCCCCATCAAATCTCCTAGGCATAATAACTAGGACAATGCACCCGAAATAGACCCGTAAACACTATCACCAAAGCAAAGCAACGCATTAACCCGAGTGAGTTCCATTCGAACACAACCTAATTTAAATTAGCTAGAAAGCATGGTAAAAACGCGTTAAAGAAGGCAGTAAACAAAGGCGGTAAATTTACACTAGAAAGCACATAAATCTAATTAGAAAGCAAGGAAATCATGAAATACAACTATATTATATGGACAAGGTGAATAAATAGTCAACTTACAAGCCCAAAAGTGTTTCAATCCAAGAAGGAATGAATAAGTACTAACCAGAAACTCTAAAAGCCTAAGATACAACGCTCTAAAATCTATTCTAAAGCTTAATATCTAATTATTACAACAAAAAACCTTTATATAGTAAGTTGGAATAAAAGAAAAGAAAAATATCTCCTGAAAACAGGAGATCGATCGATTGACCAAAACCGTCGATCGATCTATCATGAACAAAATATCCCACTGTAGAGAAGGATCAATCGATCTACCCAAACCGTCGATCGATTGATCAAGCAGGTCACAGCACGCTCCATTGGTATTTTGGGCTGCTTGGATTTCTCGTCCGCTAAAACTCCCGTAACTTTTTTGTTATGAATTGGAATTACGCACCGTTTGCGGTCACGCGAAGCTTGCGAGGAGGGCTACAACTTCCCTGAAGATGATGGGCCAGGTGCCCAAAATGTGAATTGACTAAAATGCCCTTGAACGTGCGATTGCGTACAGAAATCGAGCGGAATGCGTCCGAACTTCAATCTTTGCATCCAAATACCTATAAAAGCTCAATTAACCCCTACAAAACATGTTAAAGTAGAAATCCGAGGTTGTCTGGTTAACGAGCATAAATATAGGGAATAAGATACCCGAGGGGGCTAAAATGCGTAAGTTCAGAGGATGAAATACGCAATATTTGCATATCATCACACCCCCTAACTTACACATTGCTAGTCCCAAGCAATGAAATAGGATGCAACAAGAACTACAAGCAAACCCAAAGTAGGAATAGTACAAAAGTATGGTATAAAAGCAAAATGCCACTTTCACAGGAGATTCGATTACATTTAACGTATGCAATAAGCCGTCAAACCCCTAGGTCACCCTAGTGGACGAGTGTCGTCTCGTGAGGGTTTTCGGGGATGGTACCCACAAACATCATATGGTTTCTCAAAATAATCCCAATCAAATACGTGACAAGCCCAACAATGGCGAAAATGATTTCATACACATTATTAACACATTGAACGAATTCAAAGAAAAGTCTAAATCATTCACATTATAGAATGCACCTCATAGAATTGAAACCTTAAAATGTGGGAGGGGGAGCGAGCACATGCAAAGCGTGATTTGGCAAAAAACTTATCTAAATCGGATAAACATTAAAGCAAGCATATATTCAATCCTCATGGGCATTACACTCATCAAGTGAATTCACTCGAAACAGGGAGGTAACACACGAAACATGAGGGATAAAGAGTAAATGTAAATGAAAACTAGGCCGCACACATGTCACAAAAGAAGAAGGCTATATATAAATTGAAAAATTGTAATCTCAATGAAAGATACCGCACACTAAAAGAGGCGAAATGTATTTTCACAGAATATTAAAACTATTATGACTTTTAAATTACATCAACCTAAGATCACATAAAATTGTTTAAAACTTTAATTCAATAATCTCCCTTGGACTCATGTGTATTTCAAATATCATATTCTCACCCCTTCAATTTTAATGACCATAAAATTATATGGTTGTGATTTGTGTTGAACTTTGGATGAAATTAAGATAGTCCCATCGATGCGGAAAATGAATTGCTGGCGACACGAGAATAAATTTATCACAGGAACAGATTTATCGTCATGCCATCACTACGAGTACAAAATATCACGTGAACAAATTTATCGACATACTATCGACACGGATACACCCTAATATATATATATATATATATATATATATATATATATATATATATATATATATATATAATAAAGGAGGAGGAACTTTTTATCCTCCTCAACTGATGGTTCAGAACGAAAGTTTATAAGTTTGGTGTTTATCAACTGACGATTGTGATTATATCTGATGAATTTTTATTTTCACAAACTAAACTAATGGTTTATATTAAATCGTAGGAGTTTGTATCCAAGGTTTCACAATTCTTTAAAAAGATGAACTGTATGAAAGATCTCGAGCCCAAAGCCCATGTACTATCTGAGTAAATTACCAATAATAAATTGGAAATCCTCTCTAACACTCCATAGAAAACTGACTCATTACTCTACCCTTCTTTGAATACTTCACTTTCTTACCTTCCATATTTCATTCCTAACCCGTCACTTCTATCTGCCGTCACCCACATATAAAGGAGGATGGAGTTTTTGTATAAGCTGAGATTAACGCTTGAGGATATAAATCTAATGGTTTAAAATTGTGCCACGTGGCCAAGATTTGGAATCACGGGTCTCCAAAAAAATGGACTGCAAGCAAAGATTCACGTGTCTAATAAAAATGGATTAGTATTTCACGGGTCTCGAAAAAATAATTGGCTGGAGATTCTTACTAAGCGGATAACTTACACTCCTCTATCTCATGAGAGTTCCTTTATAGAGCATAGCTCACACAGGATCCGTGGTAATTTTTTTCACAGATCAGAGATCATAAGATGTCTCATTAGGGTTTGTTTCACAAGATCTCTCAATGGGTTTTTTTCAGAGTAGAGATCACAAGCAACGCCAGGGCTGGGGAGATTCTCACATTGGGGTTTGTTTGATGAACGCCGTCGGTGCAACGGCCCGTCGCTAAGTCCTTTTTCTATGGAGCCCAGCGACTTTTCCACATCCTAATTTATATCGGATTTTGATTTTATTTTTTTCCGTGTTATGTTGTTTTACATTGTTTTTGCAGATCCGGAGGTTTCTACATCACGTAACCACCGTTAATCAGATTTACTAAATTTTTATGTTTTGCAGATCTGCAGTACTTCATTGATTTTTGGGTTTTTTTTAGATCCGTCTTTTGAGGTAATCAACCCTCTTCGTTTCATGGTGCAAAATTTTGCATTTATATGTGTATTTTTTTTTTTAGATTTGTGTTTGGATGTGTACTTTATGTTGAACACCGTGTCTAGAACAATAATTTTGTAGGTCTTATGAAGAAACTGACACAATATAAATAAATGGTCGTATTTGTTTGAAATAAATACCCTTTTGTTATTATCTTCAATAACGATGAAAACAATGTAATTTTGGCTGCTTCCCAACTGGTGGAGGCTTTTTAAACTTGAGATATGTGTTTCTATTAATTTGAAGTTTTGCAAGTTTCTCTCTCCCCAAGTTTTTCATTTATGTTGCGACTTTTTTGAGGTTTTTCTTTAGGTCAAGTTTCATTTATGGGATATGTATTCACGTGTTTTGATTTTGGACAGGTAATTTGTTGGGTTTTTGGGCAGTTATAGGGGTGTGCAAAAAAACCGACTGAACCGAAAACCGAACCGAACCGAACTGGCCCGGCCCGAACCGAATCGAAAATGGCTGTTTTTTTTAGCCGGTTCGGTTTGCGGTTTAAGGATTTAAAAAATCGACAATATCGGTTCGGTTGTCGGTTTAGACAAAGAAAAAACCGATTCGAACCGAACCGAACCGACATCAATATTATATATTAAAAAACCCTTAAATATCTTTTATTTTTATATCCAAACACCATTAACCAACCTCCAAAACCGACCAAAATCAAAAACCGACCTACAAAAAACCGACCAAAACTGAAAATCGGTTAAAATCGAACCGAAACCGATGTGAACCGAAACCGGCGATTTTTTTCATCGTCGGTTCGGTTTCGGTCTGATTTTTTCCAAAATCGAACCGATCGGTTCGGTCTGAATTGCGGTCCAAAACCGAACCGAACCGACCCGTGCACACCCCTAGTTATATATGAAGCTGGGTTTAGTTAAAGGGAAATGGGTATAGGTATAATATGGGGGTGGGGATGTGCGTGGGTCGGGTTATGGTTGGGAGTGGGTCCGGGTACGATCAGCAAGAGGGAGAGGTGTCGAGTTAGGAGTGGGTTTGCGTTTGGTACGATCAGCGAGAGGAGGCGGTTCTCTATTCTGAGAGGATTACAGTGGTTGAATTCTACTACTATTTAGCCAACATTTTTATGTTAGCTTCACGTTTTTTTGGGGTCTACTATTTACTCAGCATCTTCTCCCCAACAGATTTCACATTTTAATGGGGTCTACTATTTACTAATTATGTTCATCTTCGTCTTATCTTTTTAATGCCTGTTCATCTTCATTGCTTTGTGTAAACCGAGTCATTTGTGTAAAACGAGTGTTTTACACAAAGAAATCAACACAAACACCCATGTTCATCATCATGTCTTTATTAATGATTTATTTCTGCTCACAAGAAAATTTCTTTGTTGATGACTCAATAGTTAAATACACGGGTGTTTTAAATAAAGAAATGAACATAAAGAAATGTCTTATTTTTGTCTTCATTTCTTTGTTAATGTCTATTTATGTTTGTTTTTTTTTATTCATAATACCAGTTGTCGGTGTAATATCACAGATCTACGACAACACCCTTGGTTAGATCTCCCCATGGAGAACTTATATCTTATAGTTTAAAATGATTTTTAGTTACTTCCTGCAATCTCACAATATTTAGTGTGTAATATTTCAAACCAGTTTGGGGAATCTGGATATTGAAACTATTGTGTGACCTTTACTTAAGATTGCCGAAACATATCACTTCATATCAGAGGTACATACGTCTGTCTCATCTCTGACTCCTAGCCTATCTACGCCACTACATAAGCCCATAAGTTTTCATATTTCAAAATTCTCTCTCTTTGCAGGTGTTTCCATTTTTCTCACAATGTGAAATATCATAGATATATCAGTATTTCCCCCCTATCTCTCATTTGTATTATTAGTTTTTTTGCACTGTATTCTGACTTGGCTAATTATTATTATTTTTTTCCACATTGTGGTATTTTTCATGGGTTTATGTTTGTGATTTTATTGCATGATTTTCATATTTTGGATTTCAGATAGCACTATGGGGAATTATTTCATGCGCTCTTTGCTCTTTTTCTTAGATTTTTGTTGGTTGTTTCATTTGTTCTCAACTTTTTTGCACATTTAAGAAGATAACTTTGGAGTCCCCCTTTTTAGCCGCCTGGTGGGTATTATTTATATCATCTATTGCAGCTTTGGCTGCACTTGATGATGAGTTAGGCAGTAAGTTGGACTTTTGGCTGTATATGCAAGATGCTGTGTAGACATGTACACTGATAGGGGATTTGAATTTAATTGTAATTTCACATGTGAACTTCCTAGTTACCTTAATAGAAATGAATCATGGTATCGTTTTCTTTCAATAATAATTAGCCTTATGTTCTATTTTTGTTAACCATATTTTACCATATGGAATTTACATTCGCTATTTTATAAACCTCTGCCATCTCAAATTGCCACGACTTTTGCGCATGTTTTTAATATATTGTATAAGAAGATATCCACCATGACCTCGGGACGGGTTACCCCTAAATCTAAAAACAAACAATTATTATCAGTAATCAACATCTAAAAAATATTTATTATTATTAATAATCGAAAACTTTATTTCTAAAATATTGAGCCATTTTTATATATACATATTGATATTCAGTTGCCACTACGAGCAATGGTTATTATTTTACTTCTTTGACGCCATATTTTTATTTCTCTATATCTCCCTTATTTATTTTTTTCTTACTGTTGTTAAATTGACTTCATTATGGACATCTAATTGTTCTTTTTTAATTAAGTACAAAAATTATGTTTAGATTTTAGCTAAAATATGATAATAAATTATGATCCTATTAACAAGGAGGGTACATGCATGTGGTGTCAAAAGTAAACGTGATTTTTAACATACTATATGGTCAATGAAGAAAATGTCTTGATTTATGAATTTAGTTAAATAATTTTTAAAATAGGTTGAAATGGAAAAAATAAAAAAATAAAAATACAAGATTTAATTTGAAATAGAGAAAGTATTGTTTGTCAATATTACTTGTGTGAAATGTAAATGTTCCAAAAATATTGCTCGTGAATTCTTATGGGTAACTTTAACTATTTTACGAATAATCATGAATGTGTCAAAATATAAATGTTCTAAAAATATAGAATTGTTTAATTCATTAAAGTATCGTATTTGTAACTGTTGCTTACTAGATTTTTGGTCTTTGCAATCCAACCGCTGAAATTGAATATGGAGAACTAATGTCTAATATTCACATATTAACTTATTGAGGGTCCAAAATATTCGAAATGTTTTAATAACTGTGCCGAGTATACCTTAGTGTATATATATATATATATATATATATATATATATATATATATATATATATATATATGAGACAATAGTGTTATGAATAGTAATTAATGTATGAAAAGACATGCATGATAAACATGCATGGCATTTTATGTGTTGCATGCTTACATGCATACACATGTATGTATGCATGCCTACATACATACATACATTATTATTCAATTATTTTTTATTAAAATATTTAAATAATAATAATTTTAAAAAAAAATATTTTTATTTTTATTTTTTTAAAGTTTTTTTTCTAAAAAAGGACGGGTTATTATGGATTGAGTTTTATCACGGGAATAAATTTATCACCGTGCCCTCGAGCACGGGCATCCGCTAGTATATATATATATATATATATATAGAGAGAGAGAGAGAGAGAGAGAGAGAGAGAGAGACCCATCACTATCGAGTCATCGATAACAACCCCCTATTCGAATTTATGCGTTACTTCCCTTACTTTCCAAGGCTTTCCAAAATATAGTTATAGTTTCACACATAACTTTTACTAAAAAGATGCACAATAAATATATTCAATCTCATATAATCATATCCTAATCTCCCATGGCTACACATCTAGGTATCAAACCTTTCAAAATCCCATTTAATAACCCATTCAGTTCCGAGATTTCCAATTAACACATCCTACACAATTCGATCCCCACAAACCAACTGAGATCTAAAGACACAAATAACCCGAACCTAAATTCCAAAACATAATACATTAGAAATAACTTTATTTTATAAGTATAATAACCTAAATATCAATCCATCCTAGCCTTCAACCATAAAATCTAATTATCCATTCACAACATAAATCCCAAACAAAATTCTCCAACCTAGAATTTCGTCCTTGCACACTCGTCTTGGTAAAATATTCATAAGAATTCAAAAAAATGCTAAAACATACGAAACTAGTGCCCATAAATACACAATTTAATTTTCTACAGTCCTACGTGGTCGATCGATTGATGCTCTAGGTTGATTGATAGATCACCCCTTTAGGTTAACACTTACCCTTGCAATAGGATTCACCTTCTCCAAAACCCAAATGTTTTCTCTAAAACACAATTGATTAATTCTAAAGATTAATCCAAGCCCTAAAAAACAACCAAACGTCAAAGCCACTTTAAATATATGATTATAACCTAATTTTAACAATAATTACACAAGTTTTTCTATCAAGATTCAAAGGAAAATCTCAAATTAAATCACATTGATTGATTCAATTAATCATAGGGCTTTTAAAGGATTTGAAAAAAACAAGTTATAACACTTTCCTAACAATTTCAATTAAAGTTCATGGGGGAAATCATTCAATATAAGGGGGAAATTAACGTAATAAGCATCTTGATTAGAATAATTGAAAAAATTAACTTTTAACCATCTAAAATAAAATTCAAGCATTATCAAGTTTAATTTTAAATGAATAGATATAATATAACACAAAAGAAACTATAATAAAACTTTATATAAACTTGACTCAATCAAAATGTGGAGCAAAATAAGCCGAGATCATCCAAATCCTTCCTCTTCTCTTCAAGTTCCTTCCCTTTAGCCCCAATCCACCTCCCAATTGGTATTATGTGTAATATGAGATCCCTAATAACTCATTAAACCCTTAATCTACTAAATTTGTTTTAGGCTCCAAATGGGCCCCATCTAAAAGAGCCCCAAATCACTTCCAAGTGACTTAAATCCTTAACCAATCCTTATGTTAACCCATTAGGCCTAAAAGACATCATTTTAAGATAATAATGGACATTATACAAATCCCAAAATCAGGTCTAAAATATGACAAATAAAACATCTAATGACTTAGACATTTAATAATCAATCGGCTACGAGTCCAAATATCACTTATTAATGAATTAACATAGATAAAATCTGATTTCAAATTAGAATTAATTAATACATAAAAAAGTAAATAGTGATAACTTCTAGTCACGATAATCACACATAATTAATTTCCATATAGTTTCATGATTTAATAATATACATAATAATATGGGGTATTAAAAAAATTGAGGGGGCATGACACCCATATTGAAAAGTGTGACCAAGAAGTGGCAACGATCGAAGATGCTTTAGCCAATTCCAAAAGGAAATGCTTCTAGTTAAATGTGAATACTCTATGGAATCATGATGCTTCGCAAGGCTTATCTGGGAGAAGGCACTTCTAACTCTACTGGCAGAATTGCGTCAGCTCCATAAACTAAGGAAGAAGGTGTATAACCTATAGGTTTCCTTTTGGTAATTAGATAAGCCCAAAGAACTATATGTATCTTGTCATCCCATGTGTTTGAAATTTTTTCTATCATTTCTACTAAAATATTAATCATGGTCTTGGTTATGGCCTAAACTTGACCATTACCTATTAATCATGGTAGAAAATTGAATAATTTTCCTTTAGCATGGTCACCTCCGTGTTGATAAATGTGGTTCAATTAAGGAACAAAATAACCTTGGGAATGGTAAATTGACAAAAGATGTATTCCTTGATGAATTGCGCCCCAAAATCTATTGTTTCCTTTTTTTTAAAGGCGTTCCCTCTACCCAATTTTCAAAGCACTCAGGTGTTAACCATATATTTCCCATTGATGAAGGTTTGATTGCTCCCACAAGGTCAAATGCCCAAGTATGTAAGGATATGTAGTTATTGATGAGTGAAGTTCCACTAATAGCACATGAATGGGGTTACCATGAAGTTGGCAAGCCTTACACTTTTGAACAATCTAACATGAATCTTTTTCTAACATTGGCCAATAATAACAAAATTTTATGATTCGATCAGGCAACTTGCTTGAGGAATTCTTCTGCTTCCTCTCCTATGATGCATTACAATGACCTATTGAAATACCCTATTAGATACAACTCCTCTTCTAATAGTTAAAACCTTGGAGCCCTTTTTATTATTCCAAGTTCATCATTTTTATCTCTAGTAACAACTCCAAATCTGATAAAATCAGTGTAAGGATGCCTCTAGGCCGTTTGAAATTCTAATAATTTACACTTATCCGGTTGAATGAAAGCTCGGCACTTCAAAAATTCTCTTTGTATTGATATTTGTGTTGCTTCATCATAGGCCAAAATTACCCCTCTCTTTGAATTCTTCTATAAAGGAGAATATCAATGGTCTCACAATGCTCATCATGAGTTTTTTTCAACATTTTTTATGCTTCCTCTGGACCAGTGTATGTAGATAACATGCCCCGGGATTTTTATAGTAGAAACTTTTGTAAATAAGGAAATTTTTTACTGAGTCTATAAGTTTCATCGTTCCATATCGATTCTCTAACTGCCTCCTTATCTCTCTTCTCCAATCTGAATCATCACCGATAGGAAATAGTTGGATCATGAACAATAATGCCATTTTTAACAACGGGTGTAGATTCACCATCCATAATCCTATTATGTGTAATTTTACTATAGGCATCGGCGTGGCGATTCATCATTCTTGGATGCCTTTCCACTTTAAATTCATAAAATTTCTCGAGCATAGCCTAGGTGATGGTTCTACAAGGCACCAAGCTGATATGATTAAATGTGTATTACCAATTCACTTTCTTAATCACCAAGTTTGAATCTCCTTTAATGTAGAGTGAATGAATTCCTCTTTATAGTTCTTCGAGAAACCCTAAAATCATTGCTGATCTGCCTTATTATTAGAATAATGAATTTCCAACTTAAATGATATAGTAACTTATTCCTTCCCCTAGACAATAGAATCCTCCCTTGACTTTAGAAAATGAGCCATCAAACTCCATAGAACATTATTGTAAATCTTCCTCACAAGTACTGGCTTGTAAATCATCACCTAAAATATCTTCGTGAGTTATCTCTAACAAGCCTGAGGGAAAAATGGCCAAAATATCTATGTAAGGTTAATGCTTGATTGTGCGAGGGACTATGCACTTAAGATCATATTTGGATAGTATGAGGAACCACCTTGATTATCTCCCAATAAAAATTGTTCGGACAATGAAAAGTTAATCGGATCATATCTTATCATTATATGAATAGTGAAAGACAACATATAATGTATAAATTTTTGGGCAATAAAGACCAAAGCTAAAAATTTCCCCTCTATGTTGGTATATATTTCCTCGAGATAATGGATAATTCTACTTAGATTGTATACAAGTATTTCTTATCCATTAACCTCTTGTTCCAACAGTGCACCGATAGACCTCATAGTTGAGGTAAGATAAATAGCAAAGGTACTCTAGACCTAAGTGAAATCATCGTTTAGAAAGAATTAAGTAGTCACTTAAGCTTGTCAAAACCTTCGTGGTATGGTAAATACCATTTGAACTTTGTGGTCTTTCGCAATACATGCATCAACGGATGGGTAATCTCTTATAAAACTGGAACAAGTCTTATTAGGTTGGAAATATATCCAAGGAAACTCTTAATATCCCTCTGAGTCTTTGGATAAAGAATGTCAAGGATTTTTTTTTGTATTGGTCCATCTGGTCCCCTTATTGATCTCCCACAAAGCCTAAGAATTTCCCATTCGTTACACCAAAAGAACACTTGAGTGGTTTTATATTTAACTAGTATTTCCTAAACCTATTCAAAACTCTTATCAAATTAGCCATGTTTGAATCCTTTTTTTCTACTTGATAACCAAATCATCCACATAAAACTCCAAAATATCATGAAATAGATCATACAATTGGCCATCATTGTTCTTTGATAAGTTGCCCCCATATTTTTTAGACCAAAAGGCATGACATTGTACATTAATTTACCCAAAGGAGTCCTAAAAGTCATCTTCTCTGTGTCCGCTGGATCCATATTTATCTTTTTATATCCCACATTGCCATACATAAAGCTAGACATCTTATGACTGGCTGTTGAATAAATCAGGTTGTCAATTGAATGTAGATAGAACTCATCTTTGGGGAAAACTCTATTAAGAAATCTAAAGTTATCACAATGAAAATTTAACTTTTATCTTTCTTCCCCATTGACATAATGATATAAATTCAAATTGGATGTTAAATATGCTTATCAAATCCAATAGCTAATAATCGTTCTATATCAACCTTTATTCTAAAGATCCACCTCAAGTTTGCACGTTCTAGTAGCCCGCCTGACTAGAATAGTTGAGGGCATAACATTTAGGTTGTGGAAGCTCACATCTTGTTCCAACCTAAACATATTTTTGTCATTACATACGAAGATATCTTTATACTCTTGAATGATCATGATCAACTCCATATTCTTTACATTCTTCAAGTCTTTTGATATAAAGATTGGCATCAATTATTCTTCACCCTTAGTATGATAAATCTGCTCCAACTCTTGTACTTAGGGCTTTGGGTGATCCTGCATGCACTCAAGATCATCTTATATATCATCTACAAACTCTTGGATGTTATAATTATCAATAACAAAGAATTATCCTCGATTATTAAATAGAAATCCCTCATATTTTGGGTCAGCTTCCTCTACTCTATCAGCTGCCCACTGACACCTTCAAAGGAAATACACCACCCTTACATTATCAAGCGATAGTTTGTTTCTTATCGCTTGGGAGGTGTAGGTGCCTTACTCTTCCTTGCGTCCTCGACTTCCTTCAATCTAGGTCCATAAAACCTACTTAACACACTCTAGTGACTTACTTCATGCTCCATTAGGTCAATCCTTGACATCATTCTATCTCTTAGTTTTTACATATAGTTTAGGGTTTGTGAGAAACCTTATTTACTTTTTATACAACTTGTATATCTTCCTCTATTTATTCATCAAGATCTACCATAGGTCCTAATCTATCCCTTATCGTGTGAACTCTCACCCCATGAGTTCACCTTTTTAGAATCTACATATCTTCATTAAGATCTATGTAGAAAGCTATATCTACCAAGTGAGATTCATCATTGGAAAATAACTTCTTTGTTTCTCAAATAAAAATCTCAATACCTTTCACATTGGACTTACCACATTAATGGTACGTGGAAGGAACCAACCTGTGGTTGTCGATCAAAACTCGTCCTATTAAAAGATGGTAGGAAGTAGCAAACTCAATTATATGAAACTTTATGTGTGAAGTGAGGTTTTCGATTATCATTCCAATGTTTAACTAACCACTATATTTGGATGTTTGATTATCATAGCTTGAGATCAATAGTGGCATCGCAATCAATCTTGTCTCCAAAATATTAGCTATGTAGAAGGAGCTAATAGGCATAATGTTGATCGAGGCACCTAATCCATTAATACTCTGGAAGCAATTTATGACATTAATGTTTTTGTCGCATATAAACGTCTGTTGTGTGGGAACCTCATCGATCGATCTGCGGCTGAGAAAGATACCTCAGCATAAATTTTCTCATAACCATGTCCATAGGCCCTTTCCATATTAGCGAAGGAACACCATTATTCCTCGTTATGTCTATAATTACTTGTGTTATCTCCATCCTTCTTTCTTGGAGCATTCTAACCTGGTCAGAGATCCATGAAAAATTTAGTATCTTCAAAATAGCTCAATACTCCAAGCTTGGATCCACCTCATAATCATTTATTTGATAAACCTGCTCATTGTCTTTGAAGCTAGTTTCTATAACACCCTGTATTTTTTGGAACAATTAAATTACACGTTTTCTTGTAATTTAATAAATTGGAAATAAAGTCAATGGAATAAATATTAATTAGATAATATTGGATTAATATTTATGTATTATTATATTTACTTGTGTGATCAGTAAATGAAAATGTATTATTTTAAATAGAGAATTAAGGTTAAGGTCATGTTCCTTCCTATATTTGAATTTTTAGGACAATGCTTTTCAAGTTTATAAATCTAGTCCCTGTGGTACAATACCTTTATTTTTTTGGTAGGTACCAGCGACACTATTTTTCACCATTTTTCATGGTATTTTTATTACAGGGACTAAATTTATAAAATTATATGGAGTGTCCTATTTTTATACACTTTGAGCACTATGAGGACCTTTTTCCAAAACCCCCTATTTTAAATTACATCGTATTTGGGTAAAAGTGACAGGTTAACTATATCTTAATCTGGATGTGTGTGTAGAACCATGTTGGGAACGAGATGGTAAATTGATTATAGGTAACTTAGATGGTGATTTTTAGTACAAGGGTGATTCGGGATGGGTCGAGATAGTTAGAATTAGGTACTCGAGAGTTGTAATTGGGTTTTGGGGACTTATTAAGTTGTACGGGACCCGTACGGGGGTATTCAGATCATTTTAAGATTATAATTTAACCTAATTTCGATATTAGGGAAAGATTAAGGGTTATTAGATGAGGGAAGTAGCCATATACTCCGTATAAATCACCAAGGCTTTAGAGAGAGGTGAAAAGAGATGGATAATTCAAGATAAAACTCAAGAACACATTTTGGGAGGAGGTATAACAATTTCGGGGCTGGGATCATTGCGTATAGAGGATATCAAGGAGAAAATTTATAATTCTATGCGGTTTGAGGCAAGTATTTAACTTGCTTTGATATTATATGTTTTGTTTTAGTTCATATCATGATTAGTGAAAAACAAATATGAACTTTTGAGTGGGATTTACATGTCAAATGGGATTTTGGGAAAGGATCTCATAAAATGTTTTTGCTGATTATAGCCTATGAAATTTGAGAATGGAACCATCTGTGAAAGATAAATTCTTGATGAAGAAATCTGAAATTGAATTATGAGTCAAGTTGATCTTGATTTATGAATTTGGAAAATCGTATTAGAATTAAGGTGAGGATTAATTCTACTTAATTGATGTTAAATCCCATGAAATATGAAATTGGGGAAATTAAATCATATAAATATTCACCCTTATGTTGAGATTGGTATGGTAGCATTATATTATGTTAGGATGATGATTATGATTGATTTAGATGGATTAATTGTGTAGAACTACAGATTAAGCAAAATAGCCCCTTCTAGCCAAACCCTGGGGTGAACCGGTTCGCCCTCAAGCTGAACCATTTCGGCTTCCCTGCTTAGCCAAGGTTAGGTGTTTCGATGTATTATTGATTTTATTGGGATCCACATTATTTTGGAAGGTTCGTAGAGGGTATTTAGGACTTCTGGTATTTTTGGAATATAATATTATCTTGGGATATTTGGGATAAATCTGGAGTGAAATTAAGGGTCTTTAGGACAAAAGACACTCGAAAAATAAATTAAAGGAATCGATTGGAAATTCAGTTATATTTGGATACCGACTGGATTGAGATAGACTTAGTGTCCAAAATAAAATATAAACGTGATATATAAATAAGTAAGTGACTACTTTTGGATTTTGGAGTCTAATTTAGTCTCGAAGAATATAGGTTAGTGCTACGAGTGACATGTATAGTTAGCCGATATTTATTTTATAAATATACAGGTATAGAGATAGTATACACGCACACACACACACACATACACACACACACACACACACACACACACACACACACACATAATAATAATAATAATAATAATAATAATAATAATAATAATAATAATAATAATAATAATAATAATAATAATAATAATAATAATAATAATAATAATAATAATAATAATAATAATAATAATAATAATAATAAACGAGGAGGGTTGTTTTTGTCTAGACCAACTGATGGATGAGATTAAATCTTAAGAATTTGGGGTTTGTCAACTGGTGGCTGAGATTTAATCTTGGGAGTTTGAATCTAACGGTTGTGAATGTTTTTACATGGAAAACATTCTCTGGTGAAAGAGGTCATTTACGCCTTACATCACAAGGCTCCAAGTAACTAATTCCTCATAGAGCACAAGGCTCGAGAGGTCTCTCTAACCAAACCTCTCTCTGCTCAAGTTTCATTTCATTTCAAGCTTCTTCGTCCTCAAGTTTCTCTCTATAAACCTCTCATTTTTATTTTATTTTAGATCTCCGCGAGCCACTACCTCCTCACTGTAATAGATCGTGTCGATTGTAATATCCATGACTTCGGTCGACCTGTCTTTGCCTCTAGTGAAAGATCGTGTCAGTGGGTTTTCCCACGATCTTCTGAGAACTAATAATTAGGTATGAGATGGTTTGTTTGTTTCTTGATATTTATTAGGAATTTTGGCGTGCTTCGTAGTTTTGGGATGTTATTATCTATTTTTTGCATGCGGCGAATAATATGTTGATTTGAATTTGAAAGTTTTTGGTGTTTAAGATCTGGGTTTGTTTTAGTGGGTTATTTTCCAGATCCATTTGATATTTAGCTAGATGGTGCCTCCTATGTGACTTTTTGTTTTTGTCAACTGATGCTGAGATTAAATGTTTAAGGTTTGATTCTAATGATTCTGTATGGTTTTATGTTGAGAAAGATTATTTATCAAAGATGTCATTTACTCATTTCACAGAGCTCAAGGCTCGAGAGTTTGAACCTATTAGAGCACAAGGCTCAAAGATTATTTATATATTCCCCTTCCAGTCTTAAGTTTCAACCTCTGAATGATTCTCTTCATGTTGCAACAATTAACATAGTACTCTCTTCCTCTTTAACATAACCTAATTGAGTTTATTTGAGCTTTTCCCACTTTTGCATACCGCATACATGTAAGGTTTCAATTTACTTCTGTTATTTTGATGTTTAATCTTTTGCTTTGGGTTCTTAAGAGAAAATCTATCATGTGTATATACTTTTGGGTATCAGTATGAAATGGTACTCCGTCACATATATTTACTTTCTTCCGTGTTAATTTCTTTTTTATTTTATATTTGATATGTTACATCCGTTTTTTTTTATATCCCCAAGCATAGGGTTGTGTTGAATCAAACATCAGATGTTTAAAAAAAATATACTTGACAGATCCATTTGGTTGTTTCTAACAATCTATTTCTTTTTTGCACCTTAGATATTTGAAAAAAAGGGCAAGAGGTTCAATCCATTTAGTGTTACAATTTGGTAGAAAATCTAAGAAAGTAAAAGCTAAGGTATGCAAATTGGTTGTTCCAGATTGTGCTTTGGCATTTTTCAAATTTATTTTGTCATTGTTTCGGATTACTAAATGTGTTAATGGTTTTATTTGTTAGACACAATAGATACAAAGTCAAAGGGACGTTCACCGATAACAAAAATTATATTTTTTTTTCAGCATAGGAAGTGGGTATTACAGTTACACATTTTGATTATTCTAGATGAGCTTTAATTTTATGTATTGGATGGATTTTATGTACTGGATGAAACACTGCTATGGAATTGGTTTAGCTCATATGTTGGTTTAAGAGTCGTAAACAATATGGTATGCACTACATTTTTAAGTCAATACCATTGTAAACTATAATGTCAAAGCAGCAAAAGGGAGCAAGGTCAAAGCTACATTTTAAAACCAATTGCTAATATATAGCAATATGAAAGCTGCTAAAGAATATCAATACCATTGTAAAATATAATGTGATAGTTTTTATATAATCAGTACTAAAATATAGCAATAGCAAAACTACTTTGCAATACCAAAATGTAATTGGAAATCAACTAATGTTACATTACCAAGTTGAATTGTTACCTTACACGATACATAGGACTCCACAATACATTTTACCCAATCTACTAAATTAGCATCTTGAAAAAATCAATTCTATAATTGAAATCACAATATAATTTAAATCGAAATAAAATTTGACGTTTGTACCTCGATCTCCACAATGAAATAAAGGGTAGGAGTTGTCATGTCTTGTAAAATTTTAAAAAAAATAAATCACTTATAGTTTATATGGTTGCCAAAAAAAGGGATTTCGTAAAATAAAACTAAATCAAGAGTGTAAAGGGATTTCGCAAAAAAAAAATTAAAAGTGTACAGTTAACAAGAAGTCAATCACTTATTATCAAAAGCTGTAGGTTAAATTTGTTTTCAAAACACATTAAAGGCTCCCGTGCATCACACGGGTTATAAATATTCGGGAGCAAATTTATCACCGTGCCATCGGCACGGGTACACCCTAGTGTGTGTGTGTATATATATAAATATATATATATATATATATATATATATATATATATATAGAGAGAGAGAGAGAGAGAGAGAGGAGTGTTGGAGTTGTTTACACCTTTTAATGGTGATAATTAATGCCAACTCCTTACATATTTTTACAAGATATAGGGCGAAGATTAGTGCCATGTCTTACGCATTTCGAATTCTAAAATTTTATTGTTCTACCCAAATGTTTATTATCATATCTCTCCTACTTTATCTCCTCTTTACCTAGGTTATGTCACTCTCTCCCCTTTAAGACACTATCCCCAAACCCATTTGAAAACCCTCATTGCATTTAACGCATACCCCTTTCTCTATCTTCTTACACCAGTCTTCATGCCTCTCTCGTCTATCTTATTTGAAATATTTTTTCTATCCTGCTTCTACCAAATCTCTCACTACTACCACACACCCTTACCATCACATTGCCACTACATCATAGGGTCATGATGAATAATCTTCTTCCGCACCAGTTTACCTTCTCCATACCTTTAAGCCATCCTCTCACTCTCAATCCACCGCCATAATTTTTATTTTAGAATAATTTGGTCCAACCTATCTATTTATGTCTTTTGTTTCTTTCTAACTTTTTTCCACATCTACGAATTTATCTGATTTCACTAACATGATATGTGTGTTCTAAGTACACATTTGCGTTGGAACTTTTTGGTTTGAGTGGTGGGTGGATTTCCCAATTCAAGAATAATGGGTTTTGAATTTTATTTTAAAAACCTTACATATCATATGACATTGTCTTATCCCCCCCCCCCCCCCCCTTGTATTTTTTCATTTATTTGTTCTTTCTAATGATAATTTTGCATAGTATATGTTTGGATAAATGTCTAAATGAATTTTGAAGCTTTGTTTGTTGAATTTGTTGGGTGGGAGGTTATTGTAACTTAGTACTCTCACATTTTTTCCATTTGCATTCTGTAAATCTGCAACCATTGTATTCTATAGTGTCACATTGTTCTAGATTTTGAAGTTTAATTATATTGAGCCCCGATGAGGTTTTAAAATTTTCCACCATTGAAAGTAATCCTTGATGAAATAAACTAATGCTTCGTACTCCATGGGAATATACTTCGATCATGTTTGAGAAATTTCCCAATTACTATTAGAAAATTTCTCCTTGCAGAAAATTTGTATACAAAGCAATTGTAGTATTAGAAAACATGTTTAATCTTACTAATTTGTATACAAAGCATTGATTTATGTTAATTAGAGAGAAGAACTAATGTGCTAATTTATGGATCTACATTTTCCATTTTGTGTCCATAATATTATTATTACCCATTTTGACGTTGGTTGTTGTTTAGAAGTGTAAGAATGAACATGTTTGTTTTATAGTATTTTAGATGTTGGAAATTATAAGTCAGTGTATTTTTATTTATAATTTTAGGTTAATTTCTAAGCAAGTTAAAAGAGATATTTGCAAGATAATGAAAATAAGTTTACAAGCCACAGCACAGACCTTTCTAATTACATATAAAAATTTAAATCATTTTTCACTATGTTAGTAGTTTGATGCATTGGGTCTTATGTTGTCTCAATAACATAATGGAAAATTATACCGATATTTTTATCTCTTATGTATACTTTTTTTGTATTGACATTGTGCTATGGTTTATTATCTTATGCATTGGGTGTTATGCACTGTGTTAGTAGTTTAATGATTTTTAATATATTATATTTAGATTGGAATCTTCAATCATTAGTGTTTAATTAATATAAGGCTAATTGTGTACACATGAACAACTCTTTTTTGTGCCAATCATTAACATTCATGGACAAATCCAATTAGGTCAAATTTGGTCTGCTCTCACTATAAGTTTTGGTAAGATTTGGCATGGTATCACTAAAAGATTTGGTCAGTTGCCAATACTGATGGCGATTTAGTCAGATTGCTTTGGTCTCTCTTATGTTCCAACTATAAGATTTTTAACAAGGATCCAAACACAACATCAATATTGGCTACAGAGGATTTTTAGTTCAATTCCAAGATCACTAACCGAACGATGACGGTTAAGATATTTAATTGCTTAGAACATTAAGGCCTTATTTGATTGTGCCAAAAAAGAAATTTTCTATAAAAACATGTTAATAAATATGTCAACTAGAATTTGAGTCAGATTATAGAAAAGGAATAGAATGAAATTTCAGTTTCATGATCTTATGTTGATTAATTCATGTAATGATGCCATTAGAAGTAAATGCTAGCTGATTTTTATTATATGAAATTTTGGATTTTATTTTGGAGGTTCAATCCTTGAGCCTGGGAGGCCTCCAAAGTTGATGGAATCAAGTTTAGTGAAGCTCAAAAGTTGAGGGAGACAGTTACATGGTGAAGCTCAGAAGTTGAATGACTCAAATTTAGATCTCTAGGAGAAGATAAAAGAGCTGAAGTTGGAGAAGAACGAGATCTGTAACGAAAAGTAGATCTTAAGGTTGAGAAAGAGAAGCTAACTTCCTTCTTGCCCCATCTGCAATCCCTGCTACTATTGCATTTTTTTTTTAAATTTGTACGTTCTCGAACCTAAATCCCTTGGCAAACTACTAGAAGTTTAGTAAAACATGCACTGAAAATTACTCAGTCCATTCACTATTAGTTCTTTAAAGAATTTGCTCAGTAAAACATTCACTGATATTTTTTGAAGAATATATTCTCAATCCATTCACTTACTTAACTTACTAAGTAAAACATTTTGCTTAATCCATTCACTTACTTCACTTACTGATACATTGGTGTTGTGGGAAAATATCTATATTTGAGAAAATTGACTTATGTTAAGGATGAAAATTGACTTATCTTTATTTTATTGGTCTATTTGGTAGCTTGTTTAAACAAAGAATTGATAATCAAATAAGTTCAATAAGTATTAGATCTTAAAAAAAGGTTCTAGTTTAACAATTGTTCTTCTATTTGGTCTTTACATTACTATTTGTGATTCAATTATAATAATTAATCTTATTTTGTTGGTTTGTGGAGTTAATTAATCTTCTTTTGTTAATCTTCCATTTGGTCTTTGTACTATTTTTTTTATCACAAAACTGATTTCACAACATCAATTTCTTTTCATTAATTTTCAACATTGTTATATCCGGTATTGACTACCATTTAATCTATATCCATCCTTGCACTAGACTTTCTTTTATTCTTATTTACTCCGAAGATGAGTTATACTGTTCAAGCTTCTTACATTTTTTCATATGCACACAGCCTCACGAGTTTTAATATCTCTTTAAGATGTGGAATCTGTGATTTGTATGCTTCCATTTTTTTTTTATAATTTATAAAGTGAAGGATGAAATTTTGGTTTGAACTTAGTCTAACTTTTGTATTATTTGTCATTAATTTTTCATTATTTGAAGTAAAGGCTGTGGAATGTATGTGAAAGATATCATGCTTAAAAATTCTCGATTCTCACAGTTTTGAATCCACAATTTCCTTAATCTCACATGTCGAATAGCGGATATTATCTCACAAGCTCCTTAATCTCGATACTAAAATAATGACTTATCTCACAAGTTACAGGTCGAATAGTTTTTCATCATGTTTTTAACTAAGGCTTCTATTATGAAAGCAATCAAGCAGCTAACAGTTACACACAATGATTATTAGGCTATTCATTTTTTAATGTGACGAGCGACCCTTTTTTTCTAATGTGCAGAAGTTCATTTAATAATTTCTCTTCCTAATTTCTCAAACTTGGCAAGTGTTAATTTTTGTTAGATGAATCTGTTGCTCATACGTTACAATTGGTATGACTTTGACACAAATAGTGTCGGGGCTTTCAGGACATTCTAGACTCATGTGCTTGCAGCTCGGAGAAGCTTCTGTTGTAGGACAAATATATATAGACATATGCTGACTTTAATGATTTTCATGAATTTAATATATAGGTGTTTGAACTAATGTGTGTTGTGTTTGAATTTAGTTTGGTGAATTTGTTTACTCTAGATACTTTTGTAATCTTGCGGATGACCTTCTTTAGTATAAATAATATTAGTTCTTCTATGGATGACCTTCGTCAATAAGTTTTTCAGAATTATCTCCTTTTCTTTTCAAAATATTAGGTAATTTTTTAGGGTTTGGTTATTTTCTCATCCATTGTTTTCTATGTACAGGCTATGGGAGGATTCATCATTTTTAGGATTTAGGGTAAGTTTCATCTATTTGTTTATATTTGATATCAATGGTAAATTAAGGTTCCAATATTATATTTCAATCGAAACTTAAGCACCCATGGTCACGCTAATGTCAATCATTATTTTCATTACTTAAGCACACACGGTTGTCAAATGACAGTTTAAGTTTATTTTTCTTTGTTATACTTTGACTATTAGGAAGAATTGTTCCATAACAATTATTTGGGTGTGGGTGATTATATAAATTTTAATTGTTGTCAAATCTTTTGGTTTTTTAGGACTTTGTTGTCAGGATGATGTGACGGAGCAGCAATGATTCAATGGTATTGGGAGTATCGACATATACTGCATTTAATTTCTCGATGGATCCATAAGGTCGATACATAACGGACAAGGAATATTTTATTTTGACTCATAAATAGGGTATCATTGAATATTGTTGTTTGTTTATTTATTTTTTATTTTTTAAATAGGGTGCATAGTCTTATAAATAGAGGAAACACTGCCCATTTTCATTTTAAATTGTTTACAATTATTTATAATATATAATAAATCTTTTTTACCTAAGTTTTGTTAGTGAAGTATTTTTTATTTCTTAAAGAGTGGATAATCCTATGAATAGTGTAAATTTTGTCAAAAAATTTTAAATTCTTTATAATTATTTATGTTATATAAATAATTTTTTCTTTTTAAATTATACATGACTTAATACTTTGAAAACTTTTCTTCGTACCTTCAGGCATAGGCAATACATATATATATACTGGGGTATGCCCATGCCTGAAGGCACGTTGATAATTTTGAAAAGTATAAAGTCGTGTATAATATAAATAATAAATGTTTTATATGTTAGAAGTGTAAATTTTCAAAGTATAGAATTAGGTAAATTTAAGTAAAACATACATCGTATGTTTTGAAATGTTTTGAAAGTGTATATCGTTGATTGGACCATACATCGTATTTACAAAAATATTATGTTTTTGTACATATATACATACATACACCGTTGTACGAGCCTTTTATGTCAAAAACATTTTTTAAAAACATAATTGTAAACAATTTTAAAAAATTGGACAAATTTTCAACATGTTTAATCCATGCCTAATGACAGAACGATATTCAGAAAAAGTAACATAATGACAGCAAAATAACAATTAACTTGATTTAATTTCAATGCAAATAAGCTATAATTTTAAAAAGTGGACAAATTCTCATTTATTTATAAAACTATCCACCTACTTGAGGCGTAAAAAACACATAATACAAAACTAATAGGCAATAAATTTTACCAATGATACCAAAAAAATACTGCACTAACATTTATGAGTTAAAGTCGTAACTAAGTACTACTTATTTTCCTTGAAAACTAACACTTAAGAGTTAAAGTCACAATTTACTAATTACTCTATTTCAAATAAAGATACATGGAGGGAAAATGAACAGAGGAAAATAAAGTAGTGCAAGATACACAAAAAAAAGAAGAAAGAAAGATATAGGCAAGAAAGATAGGCAAGAATGAAAATTATTAATGGTTGTTATAACTCCTCCCGAAATACTTGTGCCATCATTTTATCCACTATCACATAGTCTATATTCATGGTTTTAGTCATTGCTTTTTGGTGTATC
Source organism: Sambucus nigra (assembly GCA_949130495.1). Lineage (NCBI taxonomy): Eukaryota > Viridiplantae > Streptophyta > Magnoliopsida > Dipsacales > Adoxaceae > Sambucus > Sambucus nigra. The sequence continues at coordinate 555,370 of CASBWL010000221.1, forward strand.
CTATTACTTAAGAAAATGCAGTCAATCGTTGTACATTCCTGACCAAAATTTTAAATAGGTAGTTAATGCAGTGAACCTTCGAGGATATATGCAAAGCAATGATAAGTATGAATAAAAAAATTTCGGACTTATAGGACAAAATTTTTGGCATATACGATACTTATACATACAAAAATAATCTCAAACAAACACACGTGACACAATTCATCGAGTATTATAGAGCGTATATTACTTTCCAACATTGACCCACTACGAATGAGGCCCTATAAAAACCAACTCCTACAGAAATACTTGTTTCATCATTCCCGTAGCTGAGTATCTAGTTGATTTGATAACTTGCCCCTACATTCCAGCATCATAAATCTATGGCTACGATATCGAATGTCAATCAAGATTATATCAGCAATTTACATCCGGGCATCATCATCCAAAATATAAAACCATAAAAAATGTAAGATCAAATTAAAATTACTAAAGTTAAGGTGTCCACAATGTATAGAGAAAAGTTAGATGTAAACATGCACACAATTGTGTATATAAGGAATTACTACTGAAGCTATTGAACTGAGATCCAACTCCATGGTAGAAGAATTTCATTACTGAGATAAAAAATTACGTTTCTTTTACACTCTCTACGTTAGTCTGACCCCCATAACTTCATGGACCCCACACAAAGCAAGAACGCATGCAGTTTTGGTGCTAATACCACTTGAAGAACATGTAACTGTGGCAGTGAGAGCAGTCCCATCTATTCCTTGAGTAACCTCTTCAGCTGTTGACCAACCTGAAAACCCACAATTTCAAATTTTGCTACTAAGGGGAACAACAACCACTGCATTCTCTCTTTTCTTCTATTCTACCGTAATAACAAAAATGGGACTCTATTGATGATGATGCTAAATTTGGTTCATGACCCTTGTATATAATTATAGGAAGAATAGTCATGATGGCCCTGCATTCAAAATTGCAAATATTAACACCTTAACATTAAAATGAGTAAACAGTAAGACACATAAAAACCAAAATCTAGATGTAAGAAAAATCTAATCGCCGTATCTTCGTAGTGGCTCATCATCAAAATCTTGGGTTCTTCATCAGCATTATATACATATCCAATATTAATCAAAGAGGTTACAAAAAGGAGTATATAATTATCGAAGTAATACTTTCCAGTATGAAAGGGTGTGGCCATTATGCAGTGGACAAGCTTACTTAAACATCAACAAAGTAGTTACTCCTGATATACAAATAATATCAAAAAATGAAAGTCAACTACTAAATTTGAAATATCAAACCGTGGAGTTAAACAAAATACATTAAAATGAAATTCATCTATTGAGATAACTATCTTAACAAAATTGAATATCAAATCTGGTTCTAAGATAGATGGATATCTGATACATCTCCATCAATACAAAACCATCCAAAGAATTTAATGGCTAAACAACTCAATGGATATCCTAAATCTTGAAATAAATAAATACCCACTATAATTGTTGGTTATATAAGGCACGACTTTGGCAATAAGGCTCTAGATGTCTTTGAATCAATGAAGACCTTGAGTATCAAATCGGATGATGCAATAATGGTTGGTGTGATGTCTTCTTATAGACACATTGTGCTTGTAGAAAAAGGCACAGACCTCTGCAAGCTCCACATAAATTAGGAACTCTTATTAAGAACTCAAAATAAATTAGGAACTCAAAATAAACAACATACAATAATATGATAAGGATAAAGTATTTCTCCATGAATAAGTGTACCATGCTGAAAAAAATATACGAAGCACGATACTCAATTTAACGAAGAAAAAACTTTTTCGATTATAATAAGCAAGATAAATAAGAAGTAAAATTGGTGTGTGTAAACATCAAATGTTGAACCTATCAAAATCATGTTGGTCCCATAAAAATAATGTTGCACCAATCAAAATCATGTTGCAAATGTGTATAAACATCAAATTCTAAAAAAATATAATAAGATGATATGGATCAAGCATATCATTTTACACTCTAAGAGGGAAAATAATGAAAAAAATATAAAAGAAATGTAAAATCATAGTTTACCTTACTACAATGAAAAAGGGACATATTAGTTCCATAATCATTGATTGTTTAAAACTTTCTCTTGTATTACGTAATAAAACTTATGAAAGGATACACGTAAGCATTGCAACATCTATTTGTGCCGACTCTAAAACTTTGCAATGCAATAGAGAGAATATTTATAATGTAGTATATATAGATATTCATATAGATACACCATACAGGAAAGCTGAAACAACTAGTATAGTTTAGGGGAAGCTAGAACAAAAATATTTAATACTTAGAAAGCCATATCACATTGAGAACAACAGATGCAGCAAGCAAAATGCAGACGAAGAAGGTGAAGGCTATTAAGACAGTAACTCGATCACAAAAATTATGAATAGCCTTGCAAAAATTTGGTAAACACCTGACCAGCTATAAAAATAAGACTTGATGCGCTAATCAGGAATCTTGATACACTAATATGCAAGCACATGATCAGCAGAGTGAACTAATATGCAAACACCTAATCAGTAGAGTGAACTAATATGCAAACACTTGATCAACATAGTGAACTAATATGTTCCACAATAGGATGTTCATTAGTGAATAATTATAGGACTAATATGCACTGATCAATAATTGAAGAGTAGAGTGAAATAATCATTCATTTTTTGAACACTTTCGCAGTAGCCTTGATGCACTAATCAATAGTAAAAGAGCAGAGTGAAATCCAACAGCAACCATAACCCCAAGCAAATACCTAAAAGATTGAGATAAAGACCACTTGGAATAAATAAGGAGATTGAGGCCAAGTATGGAAACAGTGGTAGCTTCCTTAGCAGTGACCATTAGTGACATTATTGTAACATCAGTTAATACACAAACCAACCGCATATCCACGTTATTTCACCTCAGTTAACACCTGAGACACCTGAAAGGTGAGAAAGACATTAGATAAATCAATATATCAATCTTAGAATTGTAATATAATCAAATATGTGAGGGGGAAACTATGATTGCACTTCATAGACTGTATATCATTCTCCATATCAATACTCAAAGGGAACACAAAAATCAATCATATGCATTAATAAAAAAAACTACAAATGGAGCATAAATCTGTCAACCTAAAAAAGTAAAACATAACCCATAAAAGAAAGGAAAATGAAATATCATACTAAATGCACCCCGAAAAACAACTGAGGGTGAGTTTAACATCCCCGAAAAACAACAAATCATAATAAATGAAAAATATATATTCCCTTTCAAACAAACACCAAAGCACTTCTACTCCACGACAATCCAAATACTCATCCCAAAATGACTAATATATGATAACATATGACAGTCCTTGTGTGTGAATATAAGATAACATAGAACAATCCAAATTCTATTAATCTAGGCCCAGTGTGTGTATGTACAATATGCCAAAAAAAAAATGAATAGCAACCCTCTACTTGGAAAGAACAACAAAACTATAAATGTTTAATATATGAACATCTGAAACAACAACTGAAAATAGTTCAAATTTTTTAAATGTATGTTGAAACTTACAATGCGTAACTCCCATTGTTTATATGTATCAAAGACCTGGATTACGAAAATATAAAGATTAAATTGTTACATTAATTAGAATGAAGGTTGGACAAAATGCAATAGAATGAAGGCTGCACAGAATGCAATAGAATGAAGACTGGGTAGAATGAAAAGTATAGGCTTTGTGATAGAATAAGTACATAGTACAGACTTTTCCGTGGAATAGAAGCTTCAAATTTATACTACTTCCTTGAGTTGACCGATAAGATGCACGAACATCCGAACAAATCATTAGAGTAATCAACATGAATTCATTAGTAATCAATTTGCATATACAAACCTAAAATCATTTATAAAAAAAAGGTAAGGATATATGAATCTGTAAATTCACATGAACAGAATCTTTACAGTAAACCAATTGAACCATTTTGTTCAAAATAAGAATTTTTGTAGTATGGTAAAGATAAGTATTTCAACGACCATATAACAAAAGGCTTAGGAAGGTATCAGTTAGTTGATAGTCTAGAGCTCGGAGATGTATTCCTCATGGTCACCGTAAAATTGACATCTTATGTACTATCTAAAGGGGGGAAATGGATGGAGACTCTATAGAGACCTGAAAAATAGTGAACAATGTTAGATTTTGAAACAAAGAGCCTAATATAATGATAATTTTCATGGTCCTAACTACTGTATAAGATAATAAATAACTGTGCAAAAAACATAATTAGAGATAAAAGTAACAGACTTATTTATGATAAAATGTGTTCTAAAACTACAATATACCTGCTTGGTTCGAACATTGTCCATTATATGTACAATGATCTTCAATTCACTAAGTTATACATGCTTGGTTCAAACGTCGTTAATTATCCACATTGTATAAATTAAATCTCGTTATTTATCCGCGTGTAACAACTTGGTTTCTTCTAAAACATAAAAAAATGAAAATTCCAGCCAAACACTACATATGCGATACAAATGAACTAAATTTTTAGCAGTTTAAGTATTGCAGATAAAATAAACTTGGATATAAAACAGTGCAGTGAACTTCTAAAACCCGATTTAACTTAAGAGCACGGAATGAAAAAGACCTCCTGCCTTCTATAGGCTGTACTGATTCAGCTGGTATACTGATTCAGTTGTTGTACTAAATTATTAATAGTTTAAGTATTGCACAGCAGTAGCTGAAATATGAATCAGTACAGTAGCTAAAGGCACTCATCATCATCTTCGTTGTCCTCAACATCGGCTACAACAACTAAATTGAGAGAACAAAAAGGCCTCATTCTTTCTGAAGGCTCGATTGATAAGTCCTATATTTCAAATAAGATTCACTATTCAGAATATATACCTCCATATTTTAAGGATACACATATTTATATCTGAGCAGAAAAAAACCTTTAACTCAATATGCTAAGAAATATAATTTCTCATATTTCAAAAAAGGGGGAGCACCAAATAGGGAAGGGAAGAAATGGTTAGTCAAAGAATCTTGCAAAAAACATACCTTGTAAAAACTAAGAAACACACCACGACATTGTAAAACATATCTCCAAACAGGTGGACATATATATAATATGCAATTAAGATCAAATTACCTACAAAATAATTTCCAATATGAATAATAGGAATAATATGTGGTGCTGACCACTGGAACGCTCTTCTTGGAGAAAGAGTAAGAGTGTGAGCCACGATAATTTGACAACTAATTCTTAGCATTCTTAACACCAATATTCTGAAACACTAAAACTAAAATTAAATTATTCCTATCATCAATATGAATAATGATAACTAATTCGAGTATCAATTGAAATGATACAACAATCACTCGTCAAATATCAAATATAATAACAATCAGTTTACCAACACATCAAGTAATATAAATAAGGTTTGGTTATACTAATCAAGATTTGCCAAAAATGAAAAATGATAACAAGTTTTGCCCCAAAACACATCAATAGATCGTATGTTTTCAAATAAACACACACAAAGCAATAAAATATAGGAAAATAGAAAATTTATTGTGCTACCATTTCGTTACACTACACCAAATCCTGTGAATGGTCATGCCCAGTGGGTCACGGACTTGGGCCGTGACCAGCTGGTCGCGAACTTGGGCCGTGACCCACTCAATATTTGGCGTGACCATATTTATTACCAAACTAAATTATTGATGCTCTGGAAGTGGTCATAGACCAAATCCCTGACCACTGTGGGTCACGGACTTGGGTCGTGATCATCTTGGCTCCAAACTCGCGCCAAAATTCCCTCCAATCTTGGTCGCGGAGGGGTCACGGCCCAAGTCCGTGACCCATGGCATGAAGAAGAAGATAATACACACATTAAGGGTCACAACTTAGGGCCGTGACCATTTCTTGGTGTGGGTCACGGCTATGGGCCATGACCATACCTCATTCAAGCACTGGGGTTGATGAAAAAGGGTCGCGCATCACAAATTGAGGGTCACGGCTATGGACCGTGACCATTTCTTGGTGGGGGTCACGGCTATGGGCCGTGACCATACCTAAATCAAGCATGGAAATGGTGGAGCATGGTGGGTCATGGCTCTAGGCCGTGACTAGGTCTGAAGAGCCCAGCTCCCTGCCTTACCTTCATTTTAAGGGTCGTGCGTATGGGGTCACGGCTCTTGGTCGTGACCAGTTCTAGGCCTTAAAAAAAAAGACCCGTCGCTGCTTCTTATTTCATTTGGAGTAATTCCGCTGCAAGGGTTAAGGGATTTCAGTTTCATTTGCAAGGGTTAAGGGATTTTAAGTAAGGCCGCTGCAAGGGTTAAGGGATTTTGAGTAAGACCTCTGGAAGGGTCACGAGTCAGTGCGATTTTGAGTTGGATTTTGGTTGTATTTACAAGGGTTAAGGGATTTCAGTTGGTTTGCATTTGGATTAACCCCTGGTATGTATTGATTCCTTTTGATTTCATGGCGTTAGAGGGTGAAAATCCAAAACAGCCCCCCGAACGACCCCGTGGGAGGCATCAACACCTTCCACGAGACCCATGTAACTCGTAGTAACTGACCACGCAATCGTAGGACTCTTGGTTTGAGAATATGACAATAATTTGCATATTTGTAGACTAAGGCTTAAAAACATGGCGTTAGAGGGTGAAAACCCAAAACAACCCTCGTGGGTGGCACCAACACCTCCCACGGGACCAATGTAACTCGTAGGAACTGACCATGCAGCCGCGGGACTCCCGATTTGAGAATACGATGTTAATTTTCATATTTCTAGAGTTAGGCTTAAAAACATGGTGTTAGAGGGTGAAAACCCAAAATAGCCCCCCGAATGGCCCCGTGGGAGGCACCAACACCTCCCACGGGACCAATGTAACTCGTACGAACTGACCATGCATCCACGGGTCTCCTGGTTTGAGAATACGATCATAATTTAGATATTTCTAGACTTAGGCATAAAAACATGGCTTTAGAGGGTGAAAACCCAAAACAGCTCCCGAACGACCCCGTGGGTGGCACCAATACCTCCCACGGGACCAATGTAACTCCTAAGAACTGACCACGCAGCCGCAGGACTCACGGTTCGAGAATACGATAGTAATTTGTATATTTTTAGACTTAGGCATAAAAACATAGCGTTAGAGGGTGAAAACCCAAAATAGCCCCGAGCGGCCCCGTGGGAGGCACCAACACCTCCCACGGGACCAATGTAACTCTTAGGAACTGACCACGCAGCCACGGGACTCCCGGTTTGAGAATATGATGATAATTTGGATATTTCTAGACTTAGGCTTAAAAACATGGCGTTAGAGGGTGAAAATCCAAAACAGCCCCCGAACGGCCCCGTGGGTGGCACCAACACCTCCCACGGGACCAATGTAACTCGTAAGAACTGACCACGCAATCGCGAGACTCCCGATTTTAGAATATGATGGTAATTTGCATATTTCTAGACTTAGGCTTAAAAATATGGCGTTAATGGGTGAAAACCCAAAACAGCCCCCGAACAGCCCTATGGGTGGCACCAACTCCTACCACGGGACCGATGTAACTGGTAGGAACTGACCGTGCAGCCGTAGGACTCCCGGTTTGAGAATACAATGATAATTTATATATTTCTAGACTCAGTCTTAAAAACATGGTGTTAGAGGGTGAAAATTCGAAACTGCACCCGAACGGCCCCGTGGGTGGCACCAACACCTCCCACGGGACTAATGTAACTCGTAGGAACTGACCGTGCTACCGCGCGACTCCCGATTTGAGAATATGATGATAATTTGCATATTTATAGACTTAGGGTTAAAAACATTGATATGTTGATAATTTTAACTCATATATGCAATTTTTCAGCTTGATTAATTTTTTGGTAAAACTACTTGGTTACTGATTTTTTTTGTATCCTATCATTTGTAGGATTTTTGCACGTGGAACAAATGAAGGAGGCAATGGTTTACAACTTGAAGATTGTTTATATGTTGTGGACATTTAGGATTATATTTTTTATATGTTACAGCCGTGCGGGCTTTTATTGTTTAGTTTTATGACCGTGCGGGCTTTTATAATTTAATTGTTGAATTTTATGGCCGTGCGGGCTTTATAATAAGCAGGTTTTACATTTACAGGTTTGGCATGTCAAGAAAATAGAGGAAACTCTACCCAATTGTTTTTTGGTCTGTGAATTATTAAGACGTGTAATATTTTTAAGTTTATATATATATATATATATATATATATATATATATATATATATATATATATATATATATATATATATATATATATATATTTGTTTATTAACAACGTTCTCGATTCGCAATTTGTGATTTTTTTTATTGTTTTGCCAATAATAAATATTTGTAACACCTCGTACGCGTCCAACGTTACACATAGCAACCGACAGTGCACTCACATGACCTCCAATTTTAGGATTGGACCAAAAAAATACATTTTTTTTTAAGTTAAAGTTAAATATGGTCATGGACTTTGTCCATGACCATTTTTATTTTTTCTGTCACGCATAAAAATGGTCGCGGCCAAAGTCCGCGACCATTTTTTTTCCTTTTTTTCATCACGGTTGTGGGTCGCGGACTTGGTCCGCGACTAATTTGTCACGGTTGTGCATCACGGACTTGGGCCGCGACCATTTTTTTTCATTTTTTTTGTCACGATTGTGGGTCGCGGACTTTCGCCGTGACCAATTTGTCACGGTTTTGGGTCACGAATAAGGGCCACGACCAATTTTTTTTTTTTTGTCATGGTCATGGGTCGCGGACTTTGGCTTCGACCAATTTGTCACGGTTGTGGGTCACGGATGAGGGCCGCGACCCGTTATGGCATGGGTCACGTCCCAAGTCCACGACCATCTGACATGACCCCTCTGGGGCGTGACCATTTGTTGGTCACGGACTTGGGCCGCGACCCATGAAATTGGTCACGCCGAAAATGGTCACGGCCTAAGTCCGCGACCTACAGTTTTGGTCAAGGATTTTGGCCGTGACCATTCGCCAATTTTGGTGTAGTGTTACTTGAGGTAAAATTCGAGTTTCCAAAACCTATTACATTCCATTTGAAAGAACACCAATTCTATTGCTAAAAAGTTTTTTTTTATCATATGCATATTGCTTTCCTTTCGAAAGAACACAGAAAAATGATTGAAATTTAGACAACAAAATTGAGATGTATACTTGAGAATATGAGAGATGAAAGATAAAGTACCTATTAGTAAAGAAACAGAAAACAAAGTGAAGATTAAGTATTTAGAGGGGATTAATCATTTGAAACCACAAACAAAATTCTCATGAACTAAATATGAAAAAAACCCAAAATTTTCCTCATGAGCTATATACGGAATAAACCACACTAGAAACAAAAAGATTATCGAACTATCCCCATGATGAAATAAACCAACATCAGTTAAAATCGAACCAAAATAGTTGAACCAAAATGTAAAATGTTAGATCTACACAATGATAAAGAGAGAGAATCTAGTTTGCCTGAAAAATCAAACCAAAAGAAGGTTATATCTCCACAATAAAACTATAAATGAACAAACAATGAACCCTAAAAATGCAAAACCCTAAAAATTCAAACTGGGCTGTATATTGGTTATTTTTTATAGAGAGAGAGAGAGAGAGAGAGAGAGAGAGAGAGAGAGAGAGAGAGAGAGATATTACCTAAGGATGACATCAACAAAATATGGGAAGTGATTGTGTGGCAGGCAGTGGAGTGGGTGCTAAAGGGGGTTGCTATAATAGGGAGGGTTTGTGTGTAGGAAGAATTTGTTCATCGGGATAGATGAGAGAGAGTTTTGTGGGTTGGATGTGTTTAGTTTAGTTAAGTTTACTACTTTACCCTCCTTTTTGAATTTTGATGAAGAGTGGGAAATAGATATAAGGGTTGAAAAAGAGGGGGATCCAAAATTTAAGGGGCAAAAGAGGAAATGCAGAAAAAAATCAGCCGATGACATCATCATTTCAACTTGTGTTATATTTCATACTTTATTATATATATATATATATACACACCATCGATGGAGGTTACGTGCAGTGGTAAGTCTATCCCAGTGAATCCTTGCAAGTATAATATTCATCCCCAGGGTCACAGGTCCGTGCACGACCACCCTATGTGAATTTGTAGTCCAAGTGGAGTACTGCCGTATGGTTATAACCCACTAACTTAAGACTATGACCGTCTTCAGCTTACTTTATAATTTGGGTTCGGTGGCAAGATTCTGACCCAATGGCCCAGGTTGAGGTGTGTATCCCCGGTGCCTGATAGCATACTAAAGAATGCATCTGAAAGGTAATACTTTGGGCATTGCGGTTATACATATATATCCATATATACATCTATACACACGCACACACATACGCACACACATTGGTGAATTAAATAATATCATGAACAATAAATTTATATGCATTTGGGAGTACAACTCGGGGACGCTATGTGTAAACACGTATGTAAGTGTGAAGATTATATATACGGGTATATTACACTAAGGTGATAATGTGGAATTAATAACTAGTGAAAAGTTATGTGAAATGAATTGATAAATTGTAATGAAGAATCAAACTTATAAAGTGAATATGAAAGCTAAATGTGACTTTAAAGCGATATAATTTATACGAGTGATACAAGGTAAGGTATTGAACCAATATTAGGGTTAAGACTAGTTAGGTTGGGTAGCTAACTAGGGTGTTTAAAATTCATGCATTAGGTGCTCACTATAAATGAGGGGCGAGGGGTATCTCATGGGAGTGAGACATTGGTTCAAATATGAAATATTGCAGGACGTATTGTTAATAAATTTCAAACACTTGCAAAATATTTTTAAATTGTTTTGGTATCTCACCCATATCAAAATATTTATATAACTTTTAGGTTCTCAGCCATAGGGATGCCTTGCTTATCCATTGTTCCACTTAGATGATGCAGCAACTGTGGATGCCTGTAGGGATTGATTAGCCATTTCTATCCTTAAGATCTAGATATGGGGTACTTCAGAGTTATTTCAGGCATGTCACCCAGTTAGTTGGTATTTATTTTATTCAGATATTTTCCTTTAAGTTAGTTGGATTATTGTATTGTGACTTTTTACCGAGAGTTATTAGTTAATATATTTATGCCAGTGATTGTGAGTTTCATTTTGCATGGTTTGTTATATGAATGGGAATTTTGTATAAGTAAGTTAAAAAGTTTTAAAATTTTGACACGAGGCCTAATAGGGTATTAGTAATTAAAAATGTTTTCGACAGTGACGTTAAGAATGAAATATTTTAGTAAAGGACTAATCACCTGTTATTAGAATAGCTGGGGTGTCATAAATGGTATTAGTTCATCAGTTTATTTAATGCATAGCCTTTTGCTTAGGACTGTCAATTCATATTGAGATTTACATTCTCTTGCTATTATGTATAATTTAAGTGAGTCTTATATGAGTTCAGTTGGGTTTCGAATGCCTAATAATAGAGGACGACTAACGAGGGTCATTAGGAGGATAGCAAGAGGAGATGCTCAGTTGAAGCCACAGACTATTCACTAGATATGATCGTAGAAAAGGTCACAATTATAACTGCTCAGGTAGTAAATATTGTGATGATTGCTAGGGAACAATTGTTTCCCTAAGCACCACCACAGTAGATGGTGGAATTAATTCAGACTCACCCTGTGCAATCAGTATGGGAGAGAGTAAAACGGGAATTCCAGAAGGTCCATCTACTAGAATTTTAGGAAATACGAATGTTGTATTAACTAACCAATGAAATGAAGACATACAAAGGAATTTGCGTATGGTGGAGTGTAGTGACACTCAGAAATAATTTGGAAACTTTTAAGCTCGTAGGAGTAACATTGCAATGGTGGGAGTCAATCATCATATCTAAGGAGAAGGATACTATAGAATATCGATGAATTTTAGGTGTGGTCTGACCGTAAGTCCTTTCATATGCTGTTCGAATAGACATGCGAAAGAAGTTTTTGTATTTATCACGGGAGGGCCATACAGTAACTGAGTATGAGGAATAATTTACATGTTTAGAGAACTTTGTTCAGGACGAGGTGGATACAGAGGAAAAAAGAGTCCTTAAGTGTGACGATGGACTCAGGGTTAGAAGTCGACAACACTTATGGGGAAATACGGCTAGGATGACTTATGTCGATGTCATCAATGTTGTACTTTTACAATATCAATATCAAGGCTTTCATGTAAGGGAGCCAAGAGAGTTGAAGATTCTAGTCTATAGGTCAAGACTGGATACATCGCAACTAGGGGTACCACCGTGGATATACCCGATAGAGGGATCAATGTAAATAATTTATATCAAGGAAATTTTAACCGAGTGACTGTGTATTCAATCAGGTCCATCATAGCTAGTACCGTGCTCCGCAGGGCCATCATGGCCAATATCATGTTCCATAGGGACAACGGAGCCAAGGGAATGATAAGATAGTCATCGGGGCCGAGGCTACCACAGCTAGAAATAAGGCAACCCAACATGGCCCGTAGAGCCAGAGACATGGGATTACACATGAAGGTGTTTATATGTGGAGAGCAATACGACATGTGTGGATCTTATCCAAAACAAGTTAGGGCATAGTAGAAGAGGACCCAGCAAGGGCAACAATTATAATAGTTTTGGTTAATCTTAGACATGAATATTATATCCAGGAACCATTTGAGCAACCAATGTTATTAGAAATTAAAAGTATGAGTTTTATACATGGGTGAATGGGATAAGCTTACATGACACAAGTACATCATAATATTTTATTAGCACTAGATTCGAGTGTGAGATGGGTTTAATGGATGCATCATTCATAATACTATTGTGTTTATATATATTTACCATTGGGTAGCTGGCCTTTCTTTAGTTCCATCTGTTGGGATGCGAGTGTTGACACTGGGAGGATATGGTTTGTAGATATACTCATTTTAGAGAGATGTGATATGCGAGTATGATGTTATTTTATGTATGGACTGGTTTGAGATGGTTTGAACGATGGTGGACTGCTACAGTAAAGTTATCATGCTTGTTGTTCCAGGGCACGATGTGTTATTTTTATGATATCTTGCCTGAAAGAGGGTTGAGCCTGCGTATAGATATTATAATATAGGGAATACTTAGAAGAGTATAGTTGTCTTGTTATACTCTATCTCGATGCGAAGGGACTTTACTGATATGATTCAAGGGATATCGAGTTTATTGCTAAGTGGAGAGATTGAGCTCGTTATTAATTTAGCGTTGGGTCTATAGTCTTAGTACAAGTGTTATGTTGTATGACTACTTTAGAGATGTGGGAATTAAAGATTAGACTTATACATTTGGGGATAATATTTTTATTGTCTGGTTTAAGCCAAATAATCTCAATAACCGGCGATGCTAGGTGATAGTGCATATGGGAGTTCCTTGTTGGGAGATGTTATTGGATTCTATGGCATTGGTTTTAAACGTTAGTTATTGTACGTGTGGAGAAAATACTTCGACCTGAGAGCTGTGATAGTATATAAGTCTAGTGGATCCGAGTAGTGTTGTAAAGGAAGCACCGGGGGAAATGTTTGCACTATTTTAATATGAATGATGTAATCTCGAGAAGAATTGAATTGTGATTAGTGGGTAATCAAGAATGCCTTTATTGTATAGGCACACCGAGCATGAGGGTCCGGGTTTGAGATAAATATGTTACATATATTTTGTATGTGCAGATATACATTGGATATAAGGTGTTTGGTCCCCCCATGGTTAGTTCTATTTTTAAAATCGTTCGAGATAAGGGGATGTGGTAATAAATGTGTTGAACTGTATGCGTATGGGTTAGCAAGAGAAGAATTGGAAAACTACGATGGAATGCACTTGGTTTAAGAAAAAAAATAGTTTGAATATGTATACATCAAGGAGAACTATAATACCCAAGAGGGGTTGAAAGACTGTGGAGACACCAGTGAAGAATATCTCCTGACAAGGGAGGATCCAATTATTTTGAGGATTAGACGATAATCTTACTCAGTCAAATTCTAAGGAAGGCTTGCATATAAATAGTATGTTGATTTTACCAGGTGAAAGGGACCCATGAAGTGCACAATTTTATGAGCAAATGCACGGGTCGTGACTTATGGCGTACCCCAGGAAGGGGAGTAAACGGTACCACATAATGTTGTATGTAGGATATGTAGATCGATATGGAGTGAGATATAACGATGTTGACTCCAGGTGTACCGCTCATAGATGGGGAATGATTGTTCCAAGGTGATCAACCAAAATTCTACAATAATTGGTGATTTCTAGGATGAAATGAGTTGGAAGATTGATATAATTAATTGTCGAGTTACCAACATTGCAGAAAGGTAAAAATTACCCTTTGGGATTATAAGAAATTAGTTGATCGAGTTGGAACATTTATTATTAATTTGGATGAGTTATATTATTAGGTAGTGTGCCCAATATTATTGAAGGAAATGGAGGAGCCAACACAAGGTGCGGCCCAACACTGTGATGGATAAGGATGAGATGCTTGGGCCCTATCTCTGATAAGTATTATCAGGAGGCAATGGGGATGGAGTTTCATTTTGAGCGAGACATATTAACCTTAGACCGAGGAGTAGATGGTAAAGGTGACTAAAATGTTGGAGAATGCAAGCGAGGCAGATTTTGAATTTTTGGGTAATTGGGAGGAGTAATTAAGATTGGTGGAGTTCCATGTAATAAATCATAACAGTTTATTATTGTAATGCGTATTTTTAGGCTTGGTATGGATAACCTTATTGTATGCCCTCTATTTAGTTAGAGGTGGGAGATAACAAGTTCACAGGGCGAACGTGATTTAGAGTCCATCGACATTGATTGAGTAAATCAAAGTTATTTTCATTTGGTTAAGGAACGTGGTAAAGTTACATGGCCAAAAATTAAATATTTTGAATTTTGACATGAGTGGTCAGGCAATATTGGAGGTGTTTCCCATGAAGGGATTTATGTGATTTTGAAACAAGAGAAGTTGGCACCTAGGGAAGTGGGGCCTTTCCCAGTATTGTGATAATAGAGCCAGTGGTGTCTAGGCTCATCTTCTTTGATCATTTTTAACAGGTTCATAATAGTTTTGCATATCGTCATCAAGATTAGACCTTAAGAGAGATGGAGTATATCTAGATGAAATGATTTGGTAGATTTTACCCTAGTCTTAGGCCATAGTGAGTGGATCTTCAGTCAAGATGATACCACTACCGAGCATGTAGTGGAGGCACCATTATGTTATCATGATTTGAGTTTAGGTACAGTAGGAAGCCATGTGGTTAGGGATCCGAAGTTTTTGGTCCCAAGCATATCTAAATTTCTGAGATGAAATTTGTTTGTAAGGGGAAAATTATTTAAGACCCCATATTTTTGGTAATATTTATATTATACGTGTGCTCCTAATTTAATAAACTGAGAAATAAAGTGAATGGAATAATTCTTAATTAACGAATATTGGATTAATATTTATGTGCTATTATATTTACTTGTGTTATAAGTAAATGAAATTGTATTTTTTATGTTGTGTGTGGGTAAAAGTGAGGGGTTGATAGTAACTTATTCGGGACGTGCGTCTAGAGCCCTATTGGGAATGAGATGATAAATTAATGATAGGATACTCAGACGGTGATTTCAAGTGTATGGATGATCCGTGATGGGTTGAGATAGTCGAAATTAGGTACCCGTGGATTGTAATTGGGTTTCGAGGACTTTTTAAGCTATATGGGACCCATATGGGGATATTTAGGTCATTTTTAATTTAACCTAATTTTGGTATTAGGGGAAGATAAAGGGTTATTAGATGAGGGAGGAAGACATATACTCATTCTAAATAACCTAGGCTTAAGAGAGAGGCAAAAAGAGATGGGGAATTCAAGAGAAAACTCAATAACACCATTTCGAGAGGAGATTTAACAATTATGGGGCTTGGATCATTGCGCACAGAGGATCTCAAGGAGAAAATTCTGAATTCTTTACTGTTTAAGGAAAATGTTTAACTTTATTTGATATTATTTGTTGTGTTTTAGTTCATATCATGATTGGTGAAAAAAAATATGAACTTTTGGGAGAAATTTACATCTCAAAATGGGTTTTGGGGAAAAAGGATGTCATAAAGTGTGATTGATATTATACCTTTTGAAATATGAGAATTAAACTCTCTATGAAAGATAAATTCTTGATAAAGTAATCTGAAACTGAATTATTAATAAAGTTGATCTTGATTTATGAAGTTGGGAAATTGTATTAGAATTAAGGTGAGGATTAATTATACATAATTGATGTTAAATCCCATTGAAGGGATTGATATTGTGGAAATTGAATCATAGAGACATGTAGCCTTTTGTTGAGATTGATAGGGTACCATTATACTATGTTAGGATGATGTTAGGACTGATTTCGGTCGATTAAATGGGTATAACTATTGATTAATAAAAATAACCTCATTTATCCAAACCTAGGGGCGAACTGATTCTCCCTCAAGCTAAAACGGTTCGACTGTCCTGCTTAGCCTAGGTTAGGTGTTTTGATGTATTATTGAATCGGTTGGGATTAGGTTTATTTTGGAATGTAGATAGAGTGTGTTTAGGACTTCTGGTATTTTTGGAATATAATATTACCTTGGGATAGTTGTGATAAATTTGGGGTGAAATTAAGAGTGTTTAGGATGAACGACACATGGAAAATAAATTAATGTATTTGGTTAGATTCGGATATGGGATGGATTGAGATAAACTTAGTGTCCAGAATAAAATATAATCATGATATATAAATAAGTTAGCGACTACTTATGGATTTAGGAGTTGGATTTAAACTTGGAGAATATAGGCTAGTATTACGAGTGACATACACAGTTAGCAGGTATATATATATATATATATGTGTGTGTTTGTGTGTGTGTGTGTGTGTGTGCATGTGTGTGTGTGTGTGCATGGGGGGGGGGTATGGGGGTGTATAAATATATCTTTGTGTGATTGATGTATGTGAAACATACCCACTCTAGGGGTTGCTATCGATGGAGGTTGCGCGTGGTGGCAGTCTATCTTGGTGAATCCCAACAAGTGTAGATACGATCCCCAAGGTCATTGGTGACCACCTTATGTGAGTTTGGAGTCCAAATGGAGTAATATGGTATGGTTCTGACCCGCTAACTTAAGATTATAACCGCCTCTAGTTTACTTCTGTGGCAAGATTCTGAACCAGTTGCCCCGGCGGAGGTGTGCATCCCTGGTGCCTGATAGCATTTTAAAGAATTAATCCGCGATGTAATGCTCTGTGGATTGCAGTTATACATATATAGTGTGCGATATATATGTGTATGTATACTTGATATGATTTGTTTATACGTATATATTTCTGTGTGTAAAGATATATAAGGGTGAATTAAAGGATACCATGAACAATAAATTTGCATGCACCCGGGAGTACAACTTGGGGATGCTATCTGTAAATAAGTGAAGAATATATAAATGGGTATATGACACTAAGGTGTGAATTTGGAATTAATAACTAACATAAAGTTATATGAAATGAATTGATAATTTATAATGGAGAATTATAATTATAAAGTGAATGTGAAAGCTAAATGAGACTTTAAGGCGAAACAATGTATATGCGTGATACAGGGTAACATATGGGACTAATATTAGGGTTGAGACTAATTAGACCAGGTAGCATAACTAGGATGTTTAAAATACAAGCATTAATTATGCGCTATAGATGAGGGACAAGGGGTACGACACCGGTTTAAGTATGAAATATTATATGACATACTTATTAATGTATTGTAAATGCATGAAAAATATTTTCAAAAGGTTTTGGGCTCTGAGCCATATCAAAATATTTTCAAAACTTTTAGGTGCTCAGCCACAATGATGCCTGGCTTAGAAATCCTTCTAGTCAGACGATGATGCATCAGGTTTGGATACCTACATGGATTGATTAAATGCTTCTATATTTGAGATCTAGATTGGACATACTTCAGAGTTATTCTGAGTACCTCTTTCAGTTAGCTGCTATTTATTTTATTCACATGCTTTCCTTTGAGCTAGTTGCATTATTGTATTGTTAATTTTTATTGAGAGTTATCGGTTAATTTATTTATGCCAGTGAGTGTGAGTTTCATTTTACATGGTTGGTTATGTGAATGGGAATTTTGTTTAAGTAAGTGAAATTTTTTTAAAAATTTGACACGAGGTCTAATAGGTTATTAGTAATTAAATATGTTTTCAACAGTGATGCTAAACATGAACCAGATGAGATTCCTATTTTATTTTAGTGAAGGACTTATCACCCGTTGTTAGAATAGGCTAGGTTTCATAGGTTCTGTGTCCATCCCCCATCCTTGTGGCGGGAGAGACAAACAAGAGGATATCTTCAATGTCGAGAGGATCTTGGTCCCGCGCATCCCTCTTGGGAGAGCTTCGGTCGACGTCGATGGTGAGGTGAAAAATGTAGAGAGATGGAGTCTCCAGTCTATTTTACTCAAAACAGACAAATGGAAAGGGATCCATCCGAAAAGACAGCATCCAAAGACATACTGATACATACGAAACCAAAATGATTCGAAAAGGTTTTGGAGGCTAAGTTAAGAAATAGGAAGGTGTTAGGCAATAATTCCGCCCTTACGGTCTCTCATGGGTTATTTCTATTTTCCTTTATTTCCCCGTGATATGTGTGTATGTGTATATGTAGTGGATATAGGAATCATCGAGTTGTATCATGGAAGAGATAAAGCGAGTCATCCGTTGGAATGTTCCCAAAAGTAATATTAAAAAATAGGATATACGCGATTATCCTAGCGTTGATCGTTATAATGGAACGATAACGCATGCGGGATAATACGCCACTAAGAACAAATATATGTACATATAAACATATATAATTTAAGAGAGTTAAGTTTAAAGAATATAGAAAGATAGAAAAAAAGTAAGAATAGGACTCGAGTCTCGAGTTTTACCCCGAGATGCCTACATAGCCTATAGAGGCATTAAAGTCCACGTAGTTCTTATGAAAAACAAGGGGTGGGATTTATCTCATAAATCCAACCACGGACTTCTCTTATATGTGTGTGTCTATAAAAGAGTGTTTTGGTTGTGAGAAAAGTGTGAGAATTTCCGTTTGGAATTTATTAGCAAACCCTCATGTTCTTGTTTTTTGGGTTTTATTTATATGAAAATAAGAGATGTGCAATAATACTAGATAAAAAGTATATTAGGATATATGAGATGAGAGAATAAAAGTGCTAAGTAATAAAAGAAATTAATGCTAATTTATGAGAATTTGAAGAAAGAGTAGAGAAATTTGGACCTTCTTGAAGATCTTGAGCTGCATCTTAGATGTTGGAGAGAAGCCCTTGCACTTGAATGATGATGGAGGGTAGTTAATTAACCATGTTTGATGAAAAAGATGATGAAAGGTGAAGGTTGGAAAGGGATTTGGATAGGGAAATCACGCTGACTTCGAGAGAGGTTTTCTGAGCTCGCTGAGAGTGATGGATTTCAGATCTTGTGTCTTTTTGCAATGAGGTCAGGCCCTCCTTTTTATAGTCCCAGGACATTGTCGATCAGCATAGTCCTATACCTGCCACTCGGCAGGTGTTTTTAGGCACACTGCCGATAGGCAGGGTTTGGAACCTGCCGTTGGCAGTCTTTTTCTGGTTCCTTCAGAAAATTGGTCGTAGAGTGCAAACCGTTGATCCGAATCGTGCACGGGTTGAACCATTGGAAAGGTACTTCAAATACCATTGAAAGTATTTGGACTGCTCTCGAATCTGGGAGTTGACTTTGGGTCAAATGTGGCTCGAAATCATTTGTCGTTCCTTGGGATGGGGGATCGTCAAATGCATACGGATCGTTTATCCGCATGGTAAGTTAGAATTGCACACGGGGCAGACCGTTGAAAAGGTTAGGAGATGCACTTTGACATTCCAAAGATCTTGACTCAGTTTGGAAAGTTGACTTTGGTTAACTAGGGCCTGGGAGCGTTTGATGATCTTTTGGAGGAAAATGGATCCTTCGTCCATACCGTAAGTCAGAATTGATCCCGGAGAAAACCATTAAAAAGGGGTTTCACCACCCTTCGAAGATTCATTTAGTCTCGATCGAGCTTAAGAGTTGACTTTGGTCAAATGGAGCCTGGGAGCATCCGGTGACCTCTTGATCATGTTTCGGGGAAAACGGGTCGTTCATCCGCACCGTAAGTCAGAATCACGCACGGGGTGGACCATTGGAAAGGGGATTTAGTGCCCTTTAAAGATTCATTTAGTATCGATCGAGCTAAAGAGTTTGACTTTTGGTCAAATAGAGCCTTGGAGTTCACAATGGCCTCTGGGTCAGTACCCGGGGTATGACTTAGGTTTGTAGTGATGAAGGGAGGTGCTAGGGACCTAAGGATAGGTTAGGGGGGTGCTATAATGGGGTGTCTATAGATCCCCTTAATGGTTGAGTTTGGAACAAACGATAGTCGTCGAATAGACACCGCATGATGCCTTTTGAAAGAGTATGACCAATTCAGAGGGTCGAGGTCGATTTTGATGACTTAAGGATGAGGATGATCGGTTATACGGGTCGAAGCCAATTTCGAGGGATTGAAGGTGAGGGTGACCGATTCTGTGGGTTGAAGCAAATTCCGAGGGCTTAAGTCCCGATGACCAATTCTGCGGGTCAAAGCCAATTCTGAGGGCTTAAATTGAGATGACCAATTATGTGGGTCGAAGCCAATTCTGAAGGATTAAATTTAGATGACCAATTCTATGGGTCAAAGCCAATTCTGAGGGCTTAAAGATGAGGGTGACCGATTCTGCGGGTCGAAGCCAATTCTGAGGGCTTAAATTAAGATGACCAATTCTACGGGTCGAAGCCAATTCTGAGGGCTTAAATTGATATGATGGATTCTGCGGGTCGAAGCCAATTCTGAGGGCTTGAAGATGAGGGTGATCTATTCTACAGGTCGAAGCGAATTCTGAGGGCTTAAGTTGTGATGACCAATTCTGTGGGTCAAAGCCAATTCTAAGGGCTTAAAGATGAGGGTGACCGATTGTACGGGTCGAAGCCAATTCTGAGGGCTTAAGTTGAGATGACGAGTTTTGCGGGTCGAAGACAATTTTAAGGGCTTAAGCTGAGATGAACGATTTTGCGGGTCGAAGCCAATTCTGAGTGATTAAATTGAGATGACCAATTCTACGGGTTGAAGCTAATTCTGAGGGCTTAAATTAAGATTACCAATTCCGAGGGCTTAAATTCTGATGTTCTCGGAGAACTCTGTCGGGGAAATTTCTTCATGATTTTGATTCTAGCTGGGGAGATGATTGCTAGAGAAACTTTTGTATAATTTGGAGACTTTGTAGGGGGAATAGACAATTTGATACTTTAAATTCCACTGGGAAAGTAATTAGGTGGTCCAGGGCTTGGATGTTTCTCTCGGGGACACTTCATGGGTCCTCCATGGACGTTATCGGGAGGAGATTCACTTGGATTTTGGGAGTTTCACTGGGGAAGTATGTGTTTCGCTTGAGGAAGTGTGAAATTTTCCTGGTGAAAATGTTTTAAATCCTCTCTAGGATTTTTAGGAATTTTATGAGGATTTTCACGGTTTTATGGTATTTTTTGGGAGTTTCTGCATGAAAATTTATGGGGGGTGCCAGTCGGCATGGTGTGGAGGGTGCCATTCGACAGTGTCACGAACTTTTAGACTGCCTCGAGAAGGTAAAAGGTCAGTGCTGATTGGTAGGTTTGGGCTCAGTGCCGATCGGCATGACCCTTGGCATCCTATAAAAAGGGGTGGATTCCCCTCATTTTTCACAGCTTCTTGCCTTCTCTCTTTCTGCGATTTTCTTCTGCGAATCGTTCTAACATTCCGTAACCAAAAAACTGGCCATTTTTGTGAGCACAGCGGTACGCAAGGAGTGGTTGGCCATTGATGACTAGGCGAATGTGGAGTGGAGGGCTAGGGCGCCTCTTTCTTTGGGGAGTGAGAACTCTTTTGATGCTTTTGAGCCAGTTGCGGATGAGCGAACTTTGCTGCGGGAGACATCGCATCATTGCTCTTCGAGGGTGTGAACCCTAGCGATTATGTAAGTAAAATTACTTTTGGCATTCTTTTTTGGTGATTTTCCTTTTTTCTTGGATTTTCATAAGGTTTTTATTTGACAGTCGGATGTTTCTTTGTAGACTATGCGTGCCCGCAGGAGGATAGGGCTTAAGGATGTCTGGGAGCATCTTCTACTTGTGGTACGTTGGGTGGTATCATCAGTAGGATTTGGGAGGTTGGCGTCTGTGCTGGATGAAACGCCTCATTCGACGTCGGTCTAATGCACTCTGGGGGAGAGGTGGTGGGACACTAACCAAACCTTTCATTTTGGCTTTCGGGAGATGACTGTGACTCCTATAGATATGCAGCAACTACTAGGGATCAATTGTGATGGAGAGCAGATAGAGGTGGATCGCTCTTTACGGGTGAGGTCGGAGGTGGTGAGGGCGGCACTAGGTGATGTTGGGAGGATAGTATTTGGGGACTCTTTTCGTCTGTCCCTACTGAGGGATATTTTGCTGGGTAGGGTGATTGATGTGGAGGACGGGCTGCAGGTAAGACAAATGGCCCAGTTATTTATTTTGCTGGTGGTGGGGGGATTTTTGGTGGCGTCGAGTGGCAACGTCGTCCATTTATGAATTTTTTTCCATATTTGAGGATGTTTTTAAACATACCTCTTTATGATTGGGGGAGCCTGACTTTGGAGACCCTTTATTTTTCTCTGGATACATTCAGTCGGTGTTGCCGGCAGTCTTTCCCTGAAGCCACGTATCTTCTTGAGTTATTCTTTAATTTGTGCATTTTCCTTTCATGCATTCGCATTTTCATTGTGCGTCTCTTTTTTATTACGGACTCTTGTCTTTGGAAGACGTGGTTCTATGAGGTGATTGGGTGTAATACCCAGCTAGTTGATCTGAAGGACGAGACTTTTAGGGATTTTTTCTGATTATATCGGTGGTGGAAGGCCAATCGTTGGTCGAGGAAGTCTCTCTCTCTGGAGGTAGTGCGTGAGGTCTTGAATGGCCTAACTATTGATAGGGTAAGACTTTTTTTTCTTCTTCAGCCCTGGCCTTTGTGTGCTCTAATTCTGCATTTGACTTATATCTGCTGGGGATTTTTCTGAGACCTTTTACCCTTGGGGGATGGCTATTTCAGACACGGGGTCGACTGGAGTAAATGTGTAGATGAGGCATTTGTTAGCTCATGAGTTCAACCATTCTTAGTATCTCAGGGAGATGGTTGTTCGGTATATTACTGAGGAGGAGGTGGTGGTGCCTCCTGCGAGGCCCCCTATGTCTATGAGGTGGGAGCGGCTGTTGGCGGAGGATGCGAGGATTACGGCTATGATTGGCGAGTCCTATCTATTGTACACTAATACGACTATGTCATATGATTATATAGACTTCATGATGAGCTGGCTAATGGCTCTAAGTATATATGATGTACTGCCCTTCCCTCCTACGAGTTTGAGTCGGCCAGTGGGGTTCTCGCACAGTGGTGGAGGTACGTCAACATCTGTGGCAGAGGCGACTTCAGAGGTCCCCTTTTTGAGGTTGAATACCCCTTCATACAACATCCGGCGTGCTGATGGAGGGATGGTTCCTATGTTGCATCATCCTCATGCGAAGGACCCAAAGGATTTGGGCTTGATAGAGGAGATTCTTCGTCCTTTGGTATATTTTTATGTTCTTCCCTTTTCCTTATTTTTGGATTCTTTTGATCCTTTCTGCTTGATACTAATTTTTCTTTTTCTTGCAGTAAGTTCGGGTGGCCACTACTTGGTTGAGGGATATTGGAGACTGGATATCTTCGGTAACTTCCCGTATTCGGGATGCAGTTCCTATTCCTTCTTTCTTGGTGTCATCTGCCTCATCCGGGGAGAAGTCTAGTTCAGGTAGTGGTGGTGCGTCATCTCGCCGCAGGGGAAAGAGAGCGTGTCACAGGGATGGAAGCTCTTAGGAGAGAGAGGGGGAAGGGTGATAGATAGAGATAGAGATAGATAGAGAGAGAGAGAGAATGTGGGTTCGGGCTGGGTCCCGTTGTTTTTCTGCTTTTCTTTATTTTCCTACAAAATGATTTAACACAAAAACATATCTATGCAATGCAATGAAATTTTTTATTATCTTCTGTTTAATGATGAATGAATGAGTACATGCATATGCGCATTTTACTTTGCTGCTGAGACAGTGAAAATAAATATTTTTAGAAGTTTTGAAAGGAAGTTTTATTCACAACGAGGAATTATATAAAGATGAAATAGGGAATTTGAAATTCTGTTGAGAATACAGATTTAAAGAGTTTTCTGATTTTGACAAAAGAGGGAAAAGGTAACTTTTTAAAAACAGGGGGGTTGCCGATCGGTAAGCACCTTGTTCTGCCTATTGGCAGGTCAGTCCAGTCCCATCAATTCAAAGCTTTTGTTGGTATCCTCTTCGGCCTTTGGTACTTTGTGGGGAAGGATTTCCTTTGATTTCTATAGGGGTTATGTCATTTGTGAGGGTTTTCAAGTATAAAGAGAATAAGGGTGGAGTGTTTTCATCACACCTTCACATTCTACCTTTCTTATTCTTTGAGATGGCTCTCCCTGGTAGTGTTGAGTTTTCTAACTACCTCGAGACTTTGGACGCAATATGCTCCTATAACATTGACTACAATGCTTTCAACATGCGTCGAGCCTCTTTATGGTGTAATCGACCCATAGAGTGGAACATACTGGTGGAGGCAGTACAATTATGGTACCCCGAAGACCACGTATTCCGCTTTGGCTTGGAAGAAGTCTGTCCCACTTATGAAGAATTTTCTACCATGTTAGGGGTAAACCCTAGTGTGGCGGCTGTTATGCCTGAGTTTTCTCGGTCTCCACGGGAGATGTTGGTTTGACTTCTCCGTGTCTCACCCTCGACGGGTAGATCCTTGGTTATAGGAGGAATGATTTCTCTTCCGAGGGTGCTGCGATCTGTGCATTTGCAGGAGGGTTGCGATGCTAGATATGTCAGAGTCGTCGTTCTGGGCTTGGTTTTAAAATTATTACTGGTGACTGGGGAACTGCTAGTGGACCCATAACTTGAAGTTATTACTTCATGGATGTCCTACCATCGCAATCCTGCGATGGTGATTCTAGAGGAGACTCTGAATGGCATGAATGCCTGGCGAGAAGGTCATTCTGACTTTCTGAGGGGTAGCCCTGTGATGCTATTCATGTGGTTATCTGAAAGATTATGCATGGTGACTCCTCCAGAATATCCTTTGTCGATTGTTCCTAACTTTTTTTTGCGCCATTTCATAGGTGTTTGTCTCGATATCGAGAGCTTGGAGAAATGGTGTGTGGAGAATGGGGCTCTAAATCTGTACTGGTCAGTTCCTTAGTGGGGATAACTGCTGCCTATTCTAGAACTGGGAGAATACCCATACATTCCGCTGGTTGGTCTCAGAAAGTCCTCTTTCTATTTCCCTTGGTGGCTTCTGTGCCAATTTGGGTGGGAGCAAATTATGCCCCCTCGGACACTGGATTTCTTTCTGGTAGAAGATCTGACAGGGCATCTACGCATGCGACTTGGCTCTTTATGGGAGAGTCAGTGTCCCTCGACCCGTCTCTCTCAGTCTGTTGGGAGAGTTTGGCATATCGCTGGGGATTATATGAAGTGGTTGTGGAGAAGAGTAGTTAGCGAGATGTTGGTAGTGGATAATGGACAAAGGTTGCTTATCTTATCTGATACCATGGATGGAGGTGTGGTAGTTTTTTCAAGGTTGGTTCTATCTTATCGGTCCATGGAGCGTCTGCGGCACTCTATTGAGGCATGGTTATCTTGGGGACCCCAGGATGTAGATGATGATGCAGCGGGCTCTTTTCGTAGATGTGGGTAGGGCTCTTGGAGAGTTTGTTTTTGTAATGGGGAATAAATTTGGGAATTTTATTTGGCTCCTTAGGAAGGTATGGGGAAGGGAGTCATCTATTCCTTTTCTTATGTAATTGCATTGTAATATCTTATTAATGAAATAAACAAGTTTTTTATCATCCAGCTATGCCTTTTGATGAATTTTGTATTTTGAATTATCTATACTGATCTCTAAGGCATGCATAATCCTTTTATTCAAGTATATGTTAGAATGAACTATCGTTCTCGGAGATAGGAAAAGAATAGTTTTTTGTGAAAAAGAAAGGGTCATGCTCATGTAAGATGTATGAGCTACCTACGTACCTCTGGGGGGTTTTGAAATTTTTTAATTTTCTAAGAATGGTTTTTGCAGAGGATCAAGCCCATGTAGTTTTGGGTAGAGGGAAATGAGGAATTTTTTTATATATAGAATAGTAGCGAGATTAGAAGAGTCGAAGCGCGCCGAGATTTCGGACTAGGGATAAAATTTCTTGAGACGGTCCAGGTTGACTGGATGATCCATCCCTTCTCCATCTAGGTCGGTGAGCATGGCGGCACCACCGAACAAGATTTTCTTGACGATGTATGGTCCGCTCCAATTGGGCTTGAATTTCCCTCTGGGGTCCTAGATGGGATCTACTATCTCCTTGAGGGATAAATCCCCCCCGGGACACCGCAGTCCTTGACTCTCTTATTGAATGATCGTGATACACGGCGATGGTACCCTTGTATGTGGTATAAATATTTTAATCTCCTTTCATCTAGGACGGTCAACTCGTTAAGACGGCTTTGGTACCAGTCTTCTTCGCTGACCTTGCTTTCAAGCATGCCACGCAATGAGGGTATTTCCAGGTCCACGAGTAGGACTCCTTCCATGCCGTAAACTAGAGAGTAAGGGTTAGCCCCAGTAGAGGTTTGGATTGAGGTTTGGTAGACCCATAGGGTATATGGATTATGTAGGCCCAATCTCGACAACTTTCAGTCATCTTACTCATAATGGACTTGAGATTTTTATTGGCGGCCTCGACTGCACCATTGGTCTGAGGTCGATAGCAAGAATATTTGTGTCTCTGAATCCCATACTCATTGACCACTTTTGTGAATTTTGAGTCAAAACTCAACCCATTATCTGACACTAGCTCATGCGGGACCCTATATCGACAGATGATGTTTTTCTTGATGAATTTGGCCACTTTCTTGGCGTTCAGGACTACATATGACTCAGCTTTGACCCATTTGGTGAAGTAATCAATGGAAACTAGAATGAACTCATGCTCGTTGGAATCCTTGGGTGTAAACTTCCCTATGATGTCGATGCCCTAGGTGGAGAACGACCAGGGAGAAGTCATGTCGTAAAATTCTCGCGGGGGCAGGTGTTGAAGGTTGGAAAACTGTTGGCATTTGAGGCATCTCCGGACATAGGCGGTGCAATCTTGGATCATGGTGGTCCAGTAGTATCCTTATCGGATGATCTTCTTGGCAAGCATGTGACCTTTCATGTGGGCCCTGCATTCCTCGTTGTGCATTTTTTGCATTACCTCTTCAATGTCAGCCCCTGCAATGTAGTGTAGATGGGTTCCATTGAAGTTTCTCTTCAAGAGTGCTTTATGATAGATGATGTATTGGGCGGCCAGCCTTTGGAGCGTTGCCCGGTCTTTCTTGTTGGAACCCTGGGATACCTACCATTCTTGAGGAGGTTCCAGATATCATAGTACCAGCAATTGGCTAGATCAGGATCTTCTTTGGTGATGAGCTCAATGTGGTAGCAATGGGTTGGTTTATCTTGCTTTTGAACTAGGAAGGGGGTCATTTTTATTCCCTCAAGCATGTCGACCATGGAGGCCAAGGTAGCAAGGGCATCAAATAGGTTATTCTTTGCTATAGGTAGGTAGTGGAAGGTGATATCTTTAAATTGAAAGGTTAGTTATTCTAAGTGGGCATGGAAGGGTTGGAGTTTCTCATCTATGACTTTTCATTTTCTGAGCACTTAACTGATGATGAGGGTAGAATCCCCGTAGACATCTAGGTATTGGATACCTTTCTTGAGAGCAACCTTGATTCCTACCGTACACGCCTCGTATTCAGTAATGTTTTTGGCGCAGGGGAAATCCAATTTGACGGCGATGGGAGTGTGGGAGTAATTTGGGGCGATCAGAAGTATCCCAATGACATAACCCTTTTTGTTAGAAGCGTCGTCAAAGAACATTTTCCATCGAAGATTGTCTTGGTCAGCGGAGAGGATGTTTTTATTTGGGAATTCGGAGATCCAGTCATCAAATTCTTCTATGGGGTAGTTAGAGATGGCTCTTCCTTTCAAGGCTTTCTAAGTGACATACACGATATCAAACTCAGCTAGGAGCATTAACTAATGAGCCATTCGGCTGGATAAGGTAGGATTCTCAAGCAAGTACTTGATGGGGTCCATTCGAGATACAAGTTTGATGGGGAAGGTGAGCATATAGTGTCGCAAATTTTGGGTGACCCAGACAAACGCAACACATGCCTTTTCTAAAGTAGTGTAGTTGACTTCATATTCGGCCAATTTGTGACTGGCGTAATAGATGACTCTTTCTTTACGGAAATCTTCAAGGTGTTGGTCTAGCAAAGCCCCAGTTGTAGTGTCGGTTATGGTTAGGTATGGAAGAAAGGGGATACCAGGCTGTGGTGGCATGAGTACTGGAGGTTGGGTCAGATATTGTTTGATTCGGTCAAAAGCTTCTTGGTAGGCCTCGTTCCAAACTTTGGTTGAATCCTTTCGGAGGAGTTTGAAAATTAGTTCACAGATGGAGGTTAGTTGGTTGATGAACCGGCTGATGTATTGCAATTTCCCAAGGAAACCATGGACTTATTTTTCCATTCGGGGAGGTAGCATATCAAGTATGGCTTTTATCTTGGGAGGATTTGCTTCTATCCCTTTTTCATTGACCATGAATCCCAAGAGTTTTCCCTTTGTAATGTCGAAGACACATTTCTGTGGATCTAGTTTCATCTGATATTTTCATAATCGCTCGAAAAACTTTCGGAGAGCAAGAACATGACCTTATCTAGTTTTGGATTTGATAATCATATTATCCACATAAACCTCGACTTCTTTGTGAATCAGATCATACAGGATGGCTATGGCAGTCCTCTTGTAAGTAGCCCCAGCATTCTTGAGACCAAATGGCATAACAGTGTAGCAAAAGGTTCCCCATGGGGTGATGAACGCGGACTTTTCTTGATGATCTGGGTGCATTTTTATTTAGTTTTACCCGGTAAACCTGTCGATGAACAACTTGAGAGCATGACTGGCTATATTGTCCATGATCATATCGATATTGGGTAGCGGATAGTCATCTTTTGGAGAGGCTTTGTTCAAGTCCTAGTAGTCTACACATATCCAAAATTTCCCTTCTGATTTCGACACAGGCATTATGTTGGCTAGCCATGTGGGATATTCGATCACACGAATGAAACCCACGTTCAGCTGTTTGACCACCTCTTCTTTGATTTTGAGCAACCATTCGGTGCAAAACTTTCTCAACATCTGTTTAACTGGCTTGTAATCTGGAAGAGTGGGGATATTATGTTGAGCTATTTCAGGATCAATGCCGGGAATATCGTCATAGGACCACGCAAATACATCTACGAATTCCTTTAGTAATTCTTCAAGTTGTGCGTGCTCATGCTCGTCGAGGGTAGTACCTATCCTAATCTCATGAAGTTGGCTACTAGAACCGAGGTTAACAATAACAGTTTCTTCTTCATTAACTTGAACGAGGTTATGTTATTTTTTATTAACCTTATTTAGATCAGTTAAGAATTGTTCATTTGCAAAATCATCATCATCAAAAGTTTGATAAGAATCCTAACAGTTAATGTAATCCATAGCAAGATACTCAAAATCTTTATTTATTTCATTAATAGGAAAAATAGCATTGAGAACCTCATTAAAGTAGGTATCGATTACATTTGAGCAAGGATAGATAACGGGAGAAGAAAAGGGGTAAACATTGGGATTAGGTGGGATTTCAATAGATAGAACTGGTGCAGCGTGCCAGTTGAGGAGAGGTGTATCAACAACTTTAATCATGTGGGATGGATCCAGTGATGTAGTGCTTGAATGAACCATACAGCGTGTCAGCCCCAATGTTTGTAAGTTGAAAGAATTTTTGGAGTCACTTCCCTCAGAATCTTCGGTATCTCTGATGAGCAATTATACATGGTGTTGGGAACTTTCAGCCCATGGGTAGCTGTCCTAAAAAAAGAGCTCCATTCCAGGCTTCATCTTTTTATCTGTATGGTCATACTATGGTTATGGGAAGCCACAAAAGGGGAAGTCCTCTCCCTCTTTAATGACTCATCCATTCAAGGAGTCACCTGGGATAGTCTGAATGCAGTCTAGTCTTCTCTTTGGTCGAGTCTGGAGGATCATTCTGAGCTCTTGTTTTGATGGTTAATACCCAAAACCACAAGGAGGGAAAGCCTTTTTCATCACAATGGGCTTAAGTATCCATTATTGTCTTTGCCCTGGCCCCTATCTGGGCATGAAGTGCATGTTTTTGAACATCTGAATCACATTAACATTGCCATGAGGTTCGTATTCCGGACAAACCCTTTCTTTGAAATTCTCCCCTATCAGGAGTAGAAGTGGTTCAACTTGAAATCCTGATAGGAGCATATCATTTGACCCATGATATATATTAAAGATTGGATTGCTGGTACTTTCACCCTCGGTATTATCGTCGTTGCCCAAAATGGTGATGACTCATCCGTCGGTGAAGAACTTTAATTTTTAATGGAGCGAGGAAGACACACCCTTGATACTGTGAAGCAAAGGTCATTCGAGAAATAGGTTAAAACAAGATGGGATGTCAATAACTTGGAATTCAACGACAGGGTTTATAGGGCTATCCCCTATTACAAGTTTATGGATCCCATCACTTCTCGACGAGTATTATCGTAGGCACATACAGCAACGAAGTTTGGAGCAAGGTTAATTTTGTTCAGTCCTAAGCATTTGAAGGTTCTTAATGGACAGATATTCAAGGCAGACCCATTATCGATAAGAGAGAGTGGTACGATCTTCCCCATAACTTCGACGGAGATATTGAGGGAATGATTGTGGTTTGGCCCAATTTTGAGGATTTCTTCTTCGAAAAAGGATAACATTCGGATAAAGGTCAAGGATCTGACTAAATTTATCGCCTCTTGTGGTGTGGTAGAAGGAGGAATTGTGGTTCTAGTTAGTAACTTGATCAAAGAATTTTTGTATAGCTGGGAAGACATGAAAATCCTCCATAAAGTAATATTAGCTTGAGTTTTCTTCATTTGATCGAGGATCTTGATTTCCTCGAGGGTCATTTCTAGTATAGGAAGGTTTTCAACGCCCTTCCCTTTGTCATTGGCTGGTAATGAGCTTGAGATCTGGTAATGCCTCCCTGATCTGGTCATTAATTTACTAAAGAAGGTAAGAACATGCACCCTATTTCTTCGTCAATCTCGAGTTGTTCTGCTATCTTATTTATTTCTCTGAGGAGTTCCTCAAATGATATCATCCCACACATGTCGGCTACCGGACCAGTTTTATCGGAAGCTTGCTCTTCATTCGAATCTTCAAAATCTTCCCCCTATCCGGTGGAAACAATTTTATCTTTCCATATAAATTCAATGCATTCCATAATTTTAATGGCTTCTTCATACAGGTCTTCCCATTCTGTGAGGATACGTAAGGGTGAAGGGACCAAGTGCCCTTATAGCTTGAGAGTATCAAGTAACTCGATCATACTACAAATATCGTTAGTTTGCCTGAATGATTTTACAATGATCTGGACAACATCTAGGTTGACTTCATTAGTTGGTACAACCCAACTGTGTGACTCTCGGGCCCATTTTCATGCTTCCAAGAATAACTTACTGAACTTCTGGCAATCAATGATCATCTATGAGGGAAATTTTAGCCCGAACTCTAGGATTTGGTTTAATACTTCTTATAATACCATACTTCCATTTTCAGAACGGGTACGAATAACGATGCATGCTCTGGTAAGGAGTAACAGTGCTTGATCAGCGAGGCTAATAGGGTGTAGGAGGAAATATGGGCAAGTTTGGAGAGGTTTGGGAGAGTATATGGGTGTGATTTGACTTGAGGGATTAAATTATGGGTTGTCTTCTAAGAAGATGGCATTGGCATGATTTGGGAGTGGGTTGTGAGTAGTGTTTGGCTTAGTATTTGCTGGTGGGGTAATAGTACCCCGATCAATTAGACCTTGGAATAGGTTTAGGAGGTGAAAGCATTGGTCGGTGGTATGGCTAACGATTTTGTGAAAGGCACAATGGGCATCTGCTTTGAAGTTTCTTGGGAGTGGATTTGGTAATGGATGGGGATACAAGGTTTGATAAGGTTTCGGCTTAATAGGGCCTGATAAACTTTGGAGAGGGGATCATGGATCTCGATGTATTCCTTTTGAACTTGGACAGGGCAGCTTTCGAGTGCCCAGGAGGTTGTTGGTTGAGAGATATTGTTGATGGTTGAGACTGCAGCACTGATAGGTTTGTCATATTTTTTGGGGGTGAATTGTTCGGAAACTTTCTTTGGTTCAACTTCTGTTTTAGCAAGACCTTCCTCGATTTCTACTCCCGCTTCTCTAAGAGCTCAGAAGTGAGGATAGTATTGTCCTCCCATTGTTGCTCTGACATGGGGTAAGAAGTTCTTCTTCACTATGTTGACTTGTTCTTCCTCGGATGTCCGATTGGTCATGGTGGATGCCTTTTCCCTCCATCGGGCTATGAAGTTATTGACTGATTCCCCAGGGTTCTATTTGATCAAATCTAAATCAGGATGGGTGACCTCAAGTTTTACGTTGTATTTATATTACGACATGAATTCTCAGGCTACATCCTCCCAGCTACGGATTCTGAACTCCTCGAGAGATAAAAACCATCAGAGGGAGCTATCCTTCAAAGTTTGCTAAAATTATTAGGACATCACTTCTTTAGAAGCCCCTAGGAGAGTCATAGAACGGTGATAACTACGAAGATGAACAATTGGGTGTCCATTTCTTTTGAATTTATCGAGATTTGGCATCTTGAACTTCTCGGGTAACCTTGCCTTAGGATAAGGAGACATGTGGGTGTAGTCCATGTGATTCCCAGAGATTATGGTCGAACTTCTTAGTTATCATCTTGAGATCTTCTTTGACCTTGTTAAATTCTTCCTATTTTGGATCAATGATCATAGGCAAGTTAGCCCCAAGCTGGGCAAGGTTTGGCATAGGAAGCTGGGCAGGTGGCGACCCATTAGCAGGAGGGGCACGTGGAGCGTGCTGATACTCTTTGGGAACCCAAATAGGCTCGGGTGGACCCATAGAGGGAGGTAATAGGGCCTAGGGCTCTTGAGGAATAGGAATATGTTTTCGTTGCATCTCTCGGACCTCAGTTTGAAGGTTGTCAATCTTGGACACGAGGTGAGCTAATATTGCCATCAGATTTGGCTGCACAACTGGTACTTGATTTGTGTTCTCCATGGAAAGTGGATGGATACCGGACTCGAAAGAAGTAGCAGGTGAACGGATGGAACTCCGGAGTTATTTGACTGGAGACCGAAGCCAATAAGGAGCCAGGCCAAGGGCGTGTGATTGACCTGAGAAGGCCTAAAATGGGATTTATTTTTGAAAAGAAAGAAGGAAAATATTTTTAACATTTTTTTCTTTTTTTGAGATTGAAAGGAGAAATGTTTAAAGATTTTTGATTAAGAAAGGAGAATTTTTTTTTTTTTGGATTTTTGATAAAGGAAGGAGAAATATTTTAGGAGACGGGTCTCAGCATGATTATTATAATTATTATGTTCTCACTTGTATTAAATTCTCCTAAATGCAAAATGAAGTGCCAGACGGGACCCGAGCCTGGAAAAGTTAGGTATGTGACATGCGCAAAGCTATGGATGGACTTGTAAACAGGCTCACAGGCAGGGGTCCGTTTTAAAATTGTGCGAAACTTTGGGCGGCAGGACAACTCGACATTTTGGCAGAGTTTCGGGTCGAAATCGACAATCTAACATGTGTTTCCTAGTCTTGATACCTATATGTGGGTATGTAGTTGGTTGGGTGAATCCAAAAGGGTTCCCCCCTTTGGCGTGGCTTCCACGATATACGTCTTTGCTTTTGAGGGAAATCATTATGTGTGGACAAGGCAATTGATATACCTGAGTGTACGTGAATTACCTCACCATATACCTCGTGGGGATGGTACGTGTGAAAAGGAATTCGATATACTCAGCGTACATGGATGAGTTCCCTGCGATATACCTCCCGTCATGACTTTGGTTAAGCGGTATGATGCGGGGTAACCGTTCGATATACATTGAAGTTACTTGGCCAATGGAAGGTGAGAACCATATCGCTTAAGCTAATTGCGCCCTGTCGGACCAGCGCCCATCACTAAGTGACCCTCCAGTTACTCGACAAAATTTGGTAAATCACAATGTTCTTTGGTGATGTCGTGTGAATCATGCATGATTCTCATATTAGTATCTTATGATGAGAGTATCTTTCTTGATCATGCCCAACAGGGAGTAAAGTATAAGTACCAATGGTATACCAAGTATGGATGGGTGATGCGTGAAACATGTGGCATATGTGATCCTAGGTGCACGTGGTGTGAAGTGTACATGGAGAATCTTCTACGCGTGTGTGAATAGAAGCATAAGCGTGAGGTACAAATGAATAATAAAGGGGCATGAATGATAGGGGAAAATATAAGCAAATATAAGACCTATGTAAATAGAATATAACCCTCAAAAAATCCTCAGCGGAGTCGCCACTGTGGCCATCCCCGATCCTCGCGGGGGGAGAGACGAAGAAGAGGGTATCTTCAATGTCGAGAGGATCTTGGTCCCGCGCATCCCTCTCGGGATCGCTTCGGTCGGCGTCAGTGATGAGGGGAAAAATGTAGAGAGATGGAGTTGCCAGTATATTTTACTCAAAACAGACAAAAGAAAAGGGAGTCATCCTGAAAGACAACATCCAAAGACATACTGATACATACGAAATTAAAATGATTGGAAAAGTGTCCGAAGGCTAAGTTACAAATTGGGAAGGTGTTAGGAACCCATTCCGCCCTTACGGTCTCTCATGGGTTATTTCTATTTTCCTTTATTTCCCCGTGATATGTGTGCATGTTTATATGTAGTGGAGATAGGAATCATCGACTTGTATCATGGAAGATATAAAGCGAGTCGTCGGTAGGAATGTTCCCAAAAGTAATATTAAAAAATAGGATATACGCAATTATCCTAGCATTGATTGTTATAATGGAACGATAACACATGCGGGATAATACGCCACTAAGAACAAATATATGTACATATAAACATATAGAATTTAAGAGAGTTACATTTAAAGAATATAAAAAGATAGGAAAAGGTAGGAATAGGACTCGAGTCTCGGGCTTTACCCCGAGACGCCTACGTAGCCTATAGAGGCATCAAAGTCCACATAGTTCGTATGCAAAATGAGGGGTGGGATTTATCCCATAAATCCAATCGGGGACTTCTCTTATGTGTGTGTGTGTGTGTGTGTGTGTGTGTGTGTGTGTAAACGAGTGTTTTAGTTGTGAGAAAAGTGTGAGAATTCCCGTTGGAATTTATGAGCAAACCCTATTTTTCTTATTTTTTGGGTTTTATTTATATGAAAATAAGAGATGTGCAATAATACTAGAGTAAAAGTATATTAGGAAATATGATATGAGAGAATAAAAGTGCTGAGTAATAAAAGAAGTTAATGCTAATTTAGGAGAATTTGAGGAGAGAGTTGAGAAAGTTGGACCTTCTTGAAGATCTTGAGCTGGATCTTTGATGTTGGAGAGCAGCCCTTGCACTTGAATGATTATAAAGAGTAGTTAATTCACCAAGTTTGATGAAAAATACGATGAAAGATGAAGGTTGGAAAGGGAATTGGATGGAGAAATCATGCTGACTTCGAGAGAGGTTTTTTGAGCTCGCTGAGAGTTATGGATTTCAAATCTTGTGTCTTTTTGTAATGAGCTCATGCCCTCCTTTTTATAGGCATAGGGTATTGACGATTAGCGTAGTCCTAAACCTGCCAATCGAAAAGTGGTTTTAGGCACACTGCCGATAGGCAGGGTTTGGAATGTGCGGTTTGGTAGTCTCTTTCAGGTTCGTTTGGAAAATTGGTCGTAGAGCGCAAACTGTTGATCCGAATTGTACACTGGGTGAACCATTGGAAAGGTACTTCAGAGACCTTCGAAAGTCTTTTGGACTGCTCCCGGGTCTGGGAGATGACTAAAGGGTCCAATGTGGCTCAGAAGCGCTCGTCGCTCCTTTGGATAGGGGATCGTCGGACGCACACAGATTATTTATCCGCATGGTAAGTCAGAATCGCGTACATGGTAGACTGTTGGAAAGGTTAGGATATGTACTTCAAAATTTCAAAGAGCTTGACTCAGTTTGGGAAGTTTACTTTTGTCAACCAGGGCCTGGAAGCGTTTGATGACCTTTAGGAGGAAAACGGATCGTTTGTCCGTACCGTAAGTCAGAATTGGGACCAGAGCGGACCATTGGAAATGGGTTTCAACGCCATTCAAAGATTCATTCAATTTTGGTCGAGATGAAGAGTTGACTTTGGTCAAACGGAGCCTGGGAGCATCCGGTGACCTATTGATCAAGTTTCGGGGTAAACAGGTTGTTCTTCCGTACCGTAAGTCAGAATCATGCATGGGAAATTGATGTTAAATCCCATTAAAGGGATTGATATTGTGGAAATTAAAAATAGAGACATTTAAGCTTTTGTTGAGATTGATAGGGTACCATTATACTATCTTAGGATGATTTTAGGACTGATTTCGGTCGATTAAATGGGTATAACTATGGATTAAGAAAAACAGCCTCATTTATCCAAACCTAGGGGTGAACCGATTCTCCCTCAAGCTAAAACAGTTCGACTGTCCTGCTCAGCCTATGTTAGGTGTTTTGATGTATTATTGAATCGATTGGGATCAGGGTTATTTTTTAATGTAGGTAGAGTGTGTTTAGGACTTCTGGTATTTTTGGAATATAATATTACCTTGGGGTAGTTGTGATAAATTTGGGGTGAAATTAAGAGTGATTAGGATGAACGACACATGGAAAATAAATTAATGTATTTGGTTAGATTCGGATATGGGATGGATTGAGATATACTTAGTGTCCATAATAAAATATAATCATGATATATAAATGAGTTAGCGACTACTTATTGGTTTTGGAGTTGGATTTAGACTTGGAGAATATAGGCTAGTATTACGAGGGACATGCACAGTTAGCAGGTATATATGTGTGTGTGTGTGTGTGTGTGTGTGTGTGTGTGTGTGCGTGTGCGTGTGCGCGCGCGCATGGGGGGGTGTATGGGGGTATGACTATATCTTTGTGTGATTGATGTATGTGAAACATACCCACTCTAGGGGTTGCTATCAATGGAGGTTGCACGTGGTGGCAGTCTATCCTGGTGAATCCCAGCAAGTGTAGATACGATCCCCAAGGTCATTGGTGACCACCCTATGTGAGTTTGGAGTCCAAATGGAGTAATATGGTATGGTTCTGACCCGCTAACTTAAGATTATGATCACCTCTAGTTTACTTCTGTGGCAAGATTCTGAACCAGTCGCCCCGGTTGAGGTGTGCATCCCTGGTGCCTGATAGCATTTTAAATAATTAATCCGCGATGTAATGCTCTTAGGATTGCAGTTATACATATATAGTGCGCGTTATATATGTGTATGCATACTTGATATGATTTTTTTATACGTATATATTTCTATGTGTAAAGATATATAAGGGTGAATTAAAGGATACCATGAACAATAAATTTGTGTACATCCGGGAGTACAACTTGGGGATGCTATCTGTAAATAATTGAAGAATATATAAATGGGTATATGACACTAAGGTGTGAATTTGGAATTAATAACTAACATAAAGTTATATGAAATGAATTGACAATTTATAATGGAGAATTATAATTATAAAGTGAATGTGAAAGCTAAATGAGACTTTAAAGCGAAACAATGTATACGCGTGATACAGGGTAACATATGGGACTAATATTAGGGTTGAGACTAATTAGACCAGGTAGAATAACTAGGATGTTTAAAATACAAGCATTAGTTGTGCGCTATAGATGAGGGACGAGGGGTGTGACACTGGTTTAAATATCAAATATTACAGGACATACTTATTAATGTATTTTTAACGCATGAAAAATATTTTCAAAAGGTTTTGGGCTCTGAGCCATATCAAAATATTTTCAAAACTTTTAAGTGCTCAGCCACAACGATGCCTGGCTTAGTAATCCTTCTAGTCAGATGATTCTGCATCCGGTCTGGATACCTACATGGATTGATTAAATGCTTCTATATTTGATATCTAGATTGTACATCCTTCAGAGTTATTCCGGGAATCTCTTTCAGTTAGCTGTTATTTATTTTATTCACATGCTTTCCTTTCAGTTAGTTGCATTATTGTATTGTGACTTTTTATTGAGAGTTATCGGTTAATTTATTTATGCCAGTGAGTGTGAGTTTCATTTTACATGGTTGGTTATGTGAACGTGAATTTTGTTTAAGTAAGTGAAAAAGTTTTAAAAATGTGACACGAGGTTTAATAGGGTATTAGTAATTAAATATGTTTTCAACAGTGATGCTAAAAATGAACCAGATGAGATTCCTATTTTATTTTAGTGAAGGACTTATCACCCGTTGTTAGAATAGGCTAGGTGTCATAGGTTCTGTGGCCATCCCCGATCCTCGCGGCGGGAGAGACAAACAAGAGGATATCTTCAATGTCGAGAGGATCTTGGTCCCGCGCATCCCTCTCGAGAGAGCTTCGGCCGACGTCGGTGGTGAGGTGAAAAATGTAGAGAGATGGAGTCTCCAGTCTATTTTACTCAAAACATACAAAACGAAAGGGATCCATCCCGAAAGACAGCATCCAAAGACATACTGATACATACGAAACCAAAATGATTCGAAAAGGTTCTGGAGGCAAAGTTAAGAAATGGGAAGGTGTTAGGCACCAATTCCACCCTTACTGATACATATGTGTGTATGTGTATATGTAGTGGATATAGGAATCATCGACTTGTATCATGGAAGAGATAAAGCGAGTCATCCATAGGAATGTTCCCAAAAGTAATATTAAAAAATAGGATATACGCGATTATCCTAGCGTTGATCATCATAATGGAACGATAACGCATGAGGGATAATACGCCACTAAGAACAAATATATGTACATATAAACATATACAATTTAAGAGAGTTAAGTTTAAAGAATATAGAAATATAGAAAAAAGTAGGAATAGGACTCGAGTCTCGGGTTTTACCACGAGACGCCTACATAGCCTATAGAGGCATCAAAGTTCACGTAGTTCTTATGCAAAACAAGGGGTGGGATTTATCCCATAAATCCAACCATAGACTTCTCTTATATGTGTGTGTCTATAAAAGAGTGTTTTGGTTGTGATAAAAGTGTGAGAATTTCCGTTTGGAATTTATGAGCAAACCCTCTTGTTCTTGTTTTTTGGGTTTTATTTATATGAAAATAAGAGATATGCAATAATACTAGATAAAAAGTATATTATGATATATGAGATGAGAGAACAAAAGTGCTAAGTAATAAAAGAAGTTAATGCTAATTTATGAGAATTTGAAGAGAGAGTTGAGAAAGTTGGACCTTCTTGAAGATCTTGAGCTGGATCTTAGATGTTGGAGAGAAGCCCTTACACTTGAATGATGATGGAGGGTAGTTAATTAGCCATGTCTGATGAAAAAGATGGTGAAAGGTGAAAGTTGTAAAGGGATTTGGATGGGGAAATCACACTGACTTCGAGACAGGTTTTCTGAGCTCGCTGAGAGTGATGGATTTAAGATCTTGTGTCTTTTTGTAATGAGCTCACGCCCTCCTTTTTATAGGCACGGTTTATTGCCGATTAGCATAGTCCTATACCTACCAATCGGCAAGTGGTTTTAGGCACACTGCCGATAGGCACGATTTGGAACGTGCGGTTTGGTAGTCTCTTTCAGGTTCGTTTGGAAAACTGGTCGTAGAGCACAAACTGTTGATCTGAATCGTGCACTGGGTGAACCATTGGAAAGGTACTTCAGAGGCCTTTGAAAGTCTTTTGGACTACTCCCAGGTCTGGGAGATGCCTTTGGGTCAAATGTGGCTCAGAAGCGCTCGTCGGTCCTTTGGATAGGGGATCGTCGAACGCAAACGGACTATTTATCAGCATGGTAAGTCAGAATCGCGCACAGGGTAGACCGTTGGAAAGGTTAGGATATGTACTTAAGAAATTTCAAAGTGCTTGACTCTGTTTGGGAAGTTTACTTTTGTCAACCGGGTCCTGGAAGAGTTTAATGACCTTTAGGAGGAAAACGAATCGTTCGTCCGTAGCGTAAGTCAGAATTGGGACCAGAGCGGATCGTTGGAAATGGGTTTCAATGTCGTTCGAAGATTCATTCAATTTTGGTCGAGATGAAGAGTTGACTTTGGTCAAACGGAGCCTGGGAGCATCCGGTGACCTCTTAATCAAGTTTCAGGGTAAACAGATTGTTCGTCCGCACCGTAAGTCAGAATCGTGCATGGGTCTAACCATTGGAAAGGGGATTCAGTGCCCATTGAAGATTAATTCAGTCTCGATCGAGCTAAAGAGTTTGACTTTTGGTCAAATAGAGCTTGGGAGTGCCCTATAGCCTCTGGGTCAGTACTCGGGGTATGACTTAGGTTTGTAGTGATGAAGGGAGGTGCTAGGGACCTAAGGAGAGGTTAGGGGTGCTAGAATGGGGTGTCTATAGGTTCATCATAAGAAATGGACATGTTGGCCATTCCTTCTAAACAACTGTCATATAACTTCAAAATTCTTCCCCCTTCCTTATCTCTCTTATCATTTTACATTCGATTTCCTCGTCTAAAGTCGCCACTGTGTTCCCCATGTGTCGACAAAGGATTAATGTTGATGTTACTTGATAAATTGGCAAGGCTCCAACCAACATATGCTCGTTAATAATCCTACTCAAGGTAAAAAAATAAGTCCTTGGGTGGAAAACACACCAACGAATATGGTAATACATAGGATTAACCTGGGCCTCTTCCCCCAGAGTATATTATGGAGAATTCTTTGGTGGATAAACTCGGCCATCAATGGCCATAGTGTTGTAACAACTTATTTCCTCCTTAACAATACAAGGCAACGGGGGTCGATCTTCCATATCAAACATCCTCTTTTTGCTCTTGTTCTTTGCGTTTCCATCGATTGAGATATTTCTCCACCCTTCGTGTAGTTCGCTCGAGGATCTTACGCTCATCTACCTACTTAGTTGGCCTTTGGCTTCCACACAACAATAAGGTTATGATAACCATGGATATTTCCAGGCAGCTCTCGTGAAGGCATGGAATACACTATCTTGAGTTTTATTTATCATATGACAAATACCCTATGGAAGTAATCATTTAAAGCAAATTTGTAAAAGTTTTCTCTTTGTAGCATACTCTCTTACGTCCAATGATCATTCTCTAA
This sequence comes from Sambucus nigra, assembly GCA_949130495.1. Taxonomy (NCBI): domain Eukaryota; kingdom Viridiplantae; phylum Streptophyta; class Magnoliopsida; order Dipsacales; family Adoxaceae; genus Sambucus; species Sambucus nigra. The sequence goes on from CASBWL010000221.1 coordinate 596,867, forward strand.
AATTTTATATGTATCTTATCACCTTGTCTTCTGAGTGTTGCCTCTCCCGACCAATATTGGTCAGAGTGAATTCAAGTATTCCCAGAAATTTTTTTTGGAAAAATTGAATGTGCATATCTTCCCATGTACCCACACTTCTTGGGCTAAGTGGAGTACCATGTGTAATATTTTTTTATAAGGTATTTTAAAAACTCCCTTAGATACATTTTTTCATCATTGCAATTAGTACCAAGGTTCTCAACAAATCTCCTTTTTTTGCTGTTTCAAGTTTCCCCATATTTAATAAAACGTTTCCATTACTGGGGTAATGTACCCCGTAGGGTAAGGTTCGTCATTGTGATCCTCTAGATAAGGAGTATGAAAGTTTCCATAAATAGGTTTTGCCTCACTAGGTCTTTATAAGGATAACACCAACATCTTCATTATCTCCTTCTTAACTTCCTCAATAGTCAAGGAAGGTAAGGCAACTTCCACCAGTGTCTTGCAGAGAATGGGTATTCAAATTAAAAGAACCACGTGTTGTAACATAAGAGTGACAAAATAACTTGTGGCCATCGTTGATCCAAACATAGCCATCCTATATTGATTTTTTTAAAACTCCATAAATTTGTCCATTAGGTTGGTCATTTGATTGGGACCCATCACAGAGCTTGACGAAGATTGGCCCACTTGAACACCTCCTGTAATAACAACAACTAGAGGAACCTCAACTAAAGTAAAATCATCTTTTTTCTCCTCTCGGCATTGAAGATCATTAATTTTAGAGAACGGTTTATGTTATTATTGTCCAATTCAAAGAGAATACGTCCCGAGAAGAGTCGCCAAATGTAAGAGAGTAGTTCTCTTTGTCTAGGTTTTAAGGTTAAAATGAGGTGTAAGTTGTATTAATGGTGATAACATAATAATAAAGGCACTCTCAATGATAAAGAACATACTCACGTGTATAACTCAATGAAAAGATAGTAAATGAAACTATTTGATAATAAATGAACCTTTAAAGAATTTAGGTAGAGGGATAGAGAATCAAGAACTCTAGATACACCTTAGATAGGTAGCTCAAGAACCGAGGTATACAGTAATAATGATCAAATCTCAATGAATGCTTAGGTTCTTTATAAATATTTTGACAAAATCATTAATGGTGAAGGATGAAATTTCTAGTTTGTAATAACTTTCGTAATTATCTTTTTCAGAAATATCTCTCAATAGTCTAGTACTTTATGAAACGATAAATGGGGTATGTATAAGATAATAATACACACGAAGAGATTTAGGTGCATTAAATGCTGAGTCAGACCATTATACCCAACATGTCAAATGCATTAAATGTTGAGTGACGTCTTGAGTCACAAGTCGCTATGTCAGGCAGTGCCACAATGTGTCGGCATAAAACCATCCAACTGCTCCCCAAACCATCACTGTTTGAGCATAGTATGATTTGGCATGTATTAGGTATGACATATCGTTCACTACACCAAAATTGGTGGATAGTCGCGGCATCCTAGTCACAACCCAAAGCTATGACCAGTGTGAAATATATGTGATGAGTTTCATGGTCATACAATGTCGTGACATTAATTACAGCTTGTCATGACCATGAGTCGTGACCATGGTGAGTTATATCCATAGTTCGTGACCAAGGCGTGACCATCATGGAGGAAAAATGTTTCAAAATTTCCCACCAATTGTGGTCACGGATTATGGTTGTGACCATATCCATGACCAATGCCAAAATTACCTCCGCCCTGACCATTTTGAATGAGTCATTCCTTTTGGTCTTAGCTTGGATCCATGACTAGTCTTATTATATTGGGATGATCATGGATGATGATGTTGAAAAAAAGGGGTCACAAGTTGTGTTTACTTCCAAATCCATGAACAGTCTCTTTATTTATAAACCCCCAAACCCTTTTATCCATTTTCACACAGACACTCTTTCTCTTAAACCCCTATACCCTTCACTTACGATTGTCTCTCTCTCTCTCTCTTCCGCTTCATTTCTCTCTTTATCTTAGGTAACATTCTCTCTCTCTCTCTCTCTCTCTCTCTCTCTCTCTCTCTCTCTCTCTCTCTCTCTCTCTATCTATCTATCTATCTATCTATCTATCTATCTATCTATGTGTGTGTGTGTGTATTTGTGTGTGTATATATATGAAGTGTGTGTGTGTGTGTGTATGTGTGTACATGTTAATATGTGTCTATTTTTACCCTGATTAAAATTGAAACCCTAATTTTCATGCATATATGCATATAGGTTTATTTTAACCCTAACTAAATTTAAAATCCTAAATTTTATATGTATATTTATGTGTGTTTGTTTTAACCCTAATTAAAATTAAAACCCTAATTTTCATGTATATGTTTATATGTTTATTTTAACCCTGTTTAAAATTAAAACCCTAATTTTCATTTAAATGTAAATGTGAGTTTATTTTAACCTTAAGTAAAATTGAAACCCTAATTTTCAATTATTACGCTCTATTTCAAACTTTCAATTCTTAAACCCTAATTTTCAATCTTACACTCTATTTAATGAGAAATGACCCTAATTTAGTGAGATATTGTCATTATTGGTATATGTTTTATCATATAGATGATAAAGGGAGTACATGATCATTATTGGTTGTTGATTTGGTTATTAGATAATGATGTTGGATTTCTTGGATTGATAATACACATATACTTTCAAACTCTCTCATAATAAATCCTAACAAAATTTATCTTAACATTTACGACACGTTCTTACTTAAATATTACCTCAGTAAGATCCACCACGCATGGGTTTAAGTGAAAGGAATGAATCAAAACCTTAATCAAACTAAAATACCCTTATACCTCATATGATATAATAATATAAACTTAATTGGGTCAGTTGAAAAAGAATATATAGTTATTGATTAATTAGAGCCGTTATTTGTAGGTTTCATATTAACGCCCTCATATATTTGTTTTTGAAAAAATGAGGCACGATGATAATAATAGCAACAAGAGTAAGAGAGGTTGTAATTGTACCGCACATATACCATTTTTATTAATGCAAGCCATGAAGAGGGTACTCATATTTATAGGTATGGGAATAAGAAGATCGAACAATTTAACTACCTTGCAAATCATGGAGTTGATCTCAAGTAAGAGTACATGTTCGATCGTATTCTACCAGAGAGATGGGATGACTCTATAGAGAATATATTCCACGTACATAATCCCAATGTATCCCCAACCTTGCTTACATGTTAGAGAAGGAAGAAAAAAATTCACCCATTGTGGATAAAACTACGTAGAGAGAGCATTGACATGAATTGTGATGTCTCGCGACATATTCACGTTAAATTGAATCTTGCCAATAAGTTGAAGAAGATTGGATTAAAATTTCATGTCACTGTTATCTATACATCAATAAAAGATAAGCTTCCTTCTAGTTGGCCACGTGAAAAACTCAATAGGTTCTTAGAAACTAATACTGAATGGATGGAGATCAGACACATTGAACATATTTTAATGTCATACTCTGAAAAGGCATATATATATACAGTCAAAAACTTAATTTGTTAGTTATAATTTCATATTATTATAATTATTTAGTAGCTTATTAATTTTTATTTTTGTAGGTAATATTGGGCAGTAGTGGAAAAAATGTACCAAGTGACGAGGTGACACCCCAACGAGGATCCCAATCTCGATAACAACAACAAGAATTCTCAGAATTAATTGTCGAGCAATTCAAAACTCCACCATTGGTTCAGTCCACTACTCTAATTATTACGATAAGTACGAGTAGGCAACAAAACCTCGCTGCTCCAACGCCCCCATCCATAGCTCATGTCACTTCCCGCTCAAATGAAATGAAACCCATTAGGTTCTACCTTCTTCGCAATAACCCTACGGGTTATAAAAATGACCTGACGAGATATAAAACCCAATGTTTATCACTTGGGAAAATGAACATGGGAGTTGGTGGAGCAGACAAATGGAACTTCGTTGATCAAGCAATCAAAGATGACATCTATCATCAACTCTGCAATCGATTTTCATTTCCCGACTGTTAAAATCATACGATTCTTTCTCGAGTTGCTGAACAGTTGAGAAAATACCGAAGAAAACTTCGAACGAGACATTTTCCAAAGGGGGCATAGAGGTGGAGTACCTCCGAATGTTGAAATGCTGGTGGAGAAGTGGAATGATTTTCTGTAGAATAAGGTGAAGTATAAGACACGAGTCCATAAAGAGAAAAATAAAAAAGGGAAAAATTGATGTCCATATAATGGGCTCCAAATCTTATGAGGATTTGAAGAACGAATGGTTAAGTAGAACAAATAGAGGTCCAGATGTTGGCGAATAACCATATAGGGACAACTTTTACATTCATGTCTGACGGTACAAAGATAATAAATTCTTGTTACACTTGGCTAAGGCTCTGGAATCAATAGAGGCCCTTAGCATTCAATCAAGTTCGATCACTTATGATGACATCAAAATGATGCCCTGACCAAACCTTTGGAAACTACAAAAGGGAGATAACAAGAGGTGTCAGATCATATACGTTGAAAATAAAATCAAAACACACCATACCGCTCTTGAGTTATTCTAGAGATTGAAACTAACATGGGATCCTTGACGAGTGAAATTGGGAAACTCGTGTCTCTTTTTACTCATGGTTTTTCCCCCCAATGCCTCCTCAAGATTTCCCTTATCTTCCTTCTCAAGGTTTCCCCTTTCCTCCTTCGATAACATTACCCTACCAAATGCTTCCTCCTTCAACATTATCCTTATCAGTGTCTTTGGCTATCACAGGTCTTAGATTATTGTCAATCACTCACGGTGACTATGGTTAGCAGTTATATTTCACAGACCTAGACAATATTAGGATTCTTAGCATGTGCACACTCATATCCATAGTTGTCAGAACTAAAGTAAATAAATGACCTTTTCATAAGGTTAAGGCTCAAGTGATTATTGATGAAATATAAAATGGCTGCAAAGATATACCTATATATATTGACAACGGGGAAGGAAAAGAATTGAGGCTTTATGCAAATTCTTTTATCTATTGGTTAAGTTCCAATAATATTTTTTTGTTTCTGTTGTTATAATATTTTTCTTTTTATTTTTAGTTGTAATAATATTATTTTTGTTTCAATTGTAATAATATTTGTTTTCTGTGTCAATTGTAATAATATCACTTCGTAAATTTGTTTAATTTGAGTTTAAGTTCTGACAATTTCGTAATTTGTTTAATTTATTGTATGCAATATAACAATCATTTTAACTTATTAACATATGACTCCAATTTGATAATTATTAAATGGATTTTCCACAATACAAAGATTGGATGGGGGAGACTAACTGAATAAAAAATAATCATGTAAACTGGGTTTAAGAATTTGTTAAATACGCTTATAAGAATCTTAAATGTGACGCGATTATGTGTTCATTCACCCATTGTATGAAAGAAAAATATAGTCATTGAAAGACGTTGAGTTACATTTAATAAAGTGGAGAATTTCTCAGGACTATAAAATGTGGATCATGGAGAAAAAAATATACATTATGTTTTGAAAGAATTATTGGTATGAGACCACGTAACAAAAACACCAACAAGTAGATGTGGTACATGATTCGCTAATACATCATCCATTGATTGAACTAATTAATGATTCTTATGGAGTACACAAACCTCAAAACCACCAACCTATGGATACATATAATGAGCATTATAACCAAGTAAATGATTAATTTGCTGCTGAATTGCATGGAGATCGGGGATACATACGGTTGAAAGTCGATGCGGTAGACCATTATATAAAGATTTTGATGAATATCACTCGGTATTATATACAATGATTAGTTTGCATAATTTAAAGAGATAATTTGGTTTCTCTAGCAATAGCGTAACTGGAATTCTTAAGTGAGTTAAAGAAATTCTCCTAAAAGAGAATACGCTACCAGATAAATATCCTACCATGAAGAAGAGCTTGAAGGGTTTGGGTTTGAAGTAAAAATCGATTCAAGAATGAAAGTATGATTTCATATTCTACTGCAATAAGCATGCTAAGAAGGATGAGTGTCTTATATGAAGTGATCCTAGATATGTGGTTTGTGAGAATAGTAGGACAATGCTACAAAATATCACAAGTGTTCCCATGTCCCACAAAAGGTTTTCAACTATTTTCCACTTGGGTTATGGTTAAAATGATCTTTCACTATACCATGGATAGCAAACGCCATGATATCGCACGCTCGATGAGAGATGGATTGGAATCTTATGTGTTATTCGGTTGATTCACTCATCTGAAAAATTTCAAGCACACGATAACCTGAATTTGTAAAATAATCATGCAAGGTCCATTTTGCAATCTCAAATGATAGGTTTAATCCTTTAGGTAATTTAAGTAATAATTAGA